>OZ004631.1:7355192-8045628 GCA_963924495.1 Nemapogon koenigi | reverse complement strand
GCCCCCTTTCTCACTGCGTACTATACATAGATGTAAGGAGCAGTGAGAGAAAGTTTGAAGCATGTTAGAGCTGCCTAGGTGAAGGTCCGGCGACGTCGCGGTTTGGGCGCAAGACAATCGTTCTACAGTATTAGTTCGCTTCATTAATTGTGTGCTTTCATAATATTTATCAAATTATTTTTCGTAGAACTTTTATTAATTGCATGGAACTATTTTACGAATTTTTGATACAAAATTAGATTTATAGATTAGTTTTTTTTCTATTGATATGGGACAGTAGATTTGGCAGTTGGGGTGATACGCCTACGTGAAATTAGTTAAATTTTAAGGATTTCATCTTGAGTCATTATCCGGTTCAAATCATATTGGAATAGAACATTTTGAAATGGAGCGACATAATGACTGCAGTTGGACGTACTCGCATATTATTTGCATTCCAGAGACATACGACACCAAAGCATAAAAAATGTTGTCTGTGAATGTCGCTCCTTTCCAAATGGTCATATTTTAATATTATTTGAATCGAATTTATTTAAATTTTCTACTTGCATCGTAACATCTCTGAGCTACATAAGCAGTAGATAGAGTTCGCGGAGAACATCGGCTTGCACGTTGTTGGTTCTTCTCGGTGTGTTACATATAGTACAGTGAATGTTGTTTTGTGCAGAGTACTACGGAGGCGGTCTCGGCGGCGGCGGGTCGGCGGCGCGCGGTGATGAGTCGGCAACGGCGGCGGCGGCGGCAGCCAGCGCGGCGGTCGCGGCCGCGGCTGCCGGCGCTAAGGCTTCTCTCCTGCAGAAACTGCTGTCCGAGTGACCGCCCGGCGCCCGCACGCACCGCTCACTGATGCATTTATATTATACCTATCGCCGGCACTCCCGACCTCCCGACAAATGTTTGTTGTGATCGTTAGTTACGCCTCTACGCGGTACCTCTGTGGCTGTAAAACTCATTGTAGTACATATTTATAATGTATCGATAAGACGTAGCGATGTTTAGATGTCTAGGATGCTATACGAATGTTAACTGAGAACGGCTCATTTGGAACTAAGAAATAGGAACAACTTATGTCTAAGTTATTTAACCAGCATCAAACTGGAGAGGTTGACCTCTTCTACCTCTGTGAAGCTACATTAGCAGACACAATTAAATTGGATTTGCTTAAATTGAACTCTGTATATTATTTAATTATTAACCAGCATCAAACTGGAGAGGTTGACCTCTTCTACCTCTGTGAAGCTACATTAGCAGACACAATTAAATTGGATTTGCTTAAATTGAAACTCTGTATATTATTTAATTATGTATCGGTTACAGATTAATTATTTGTTAAAGACCACGTGTGCAATACTGTATAAAATACGAGACATAATGGGGCGTTGTGAACGTCTTGTATTAATTATATAGCATGAAAGTCAGATGTTACCTGTTTATGACAAAGTTATGTAAATGTATGACACGTGAACTACATAGATGATACGCGAGCTCGACTTCTTCCACGAGGGCATCATTCTATCGAACATACTGTGTTGTTAAATTATAAATATTGCTTTATTGTAAATATTTTTGTTATTTGCTTTCTGTTTTACTGCTAAACTATTTCAAAAGTGGGTAATATGTATTGATATTATTAACTTGAAAATTAATGTAAAATAAGGACCTTATTGTAAGAAAATATAAGTTTAAATTAATGTAAGATCTTATGGAATATAAATTGGATCGGATCCATTCTATGTCGGTTATAGTCGAGTCTGCACGCAAGTAGGTCCACTGCGTTTGTATACTGTCGATGTCAGTACAATATTGAATGTGGTGTTGATTAAGAACGTTGTCGTACTAAATGTTGAAACAGTGTTAATGTCTAAAATATAGATATATGTCGTTCTACATTGCTAGAGCATAAACAACGGCTCACTTAATTAAATATTAAAATTAACGATAGCTTAAAGTTCGCACCTGCTTTACACAGCTGGTTGAATGTCAAACGTGTAGCAATAGATACGCCCCCTATATTCGTCGGCCCTCCTAGATTTGTGTAATTGAACGTGTTAATGAAGTTTATATATTTTTATAACATCGGTTTTGCTACAGATAATAATAACTAAGAAAGAAATTAACACAATAATTAAGATTGCACAAATTACGTGTAAAAATAATTAAGGTATCTGGAAATAAGCTACGAGTATAGAGTATTTAATATTGTGGTAAAGAAAATTGGTATCTAGTTTGAAAATATTTTTTATGAATTTGCTGCAGACAAAGTAATTGATGATATTGGGGACCATAAATAAACATCCTTCGGGCTGTCCCACGGTGCGCAGAAACATTAAATTGTAGTTACGGGTAAAATATCGACATCTATTTTGCAGTCGAGTGCTTAACACTACTTGCTGCAATGAAAGAAAGCGTGCTTTAATTGATGAAGGCATTGAAAATAACAATAACATGACTGTATGCAGACAAATTAAGCCAATGTGATTATATAAATAATACAATAACTAAATTGATCGTACAAAAATAAAAACCATTCGTATTTATGTAAGTTACCTATTCGTAATCTGTAAAGAATATAAAATATTTTTGTATAATGGAAAAGGATAGTTTTTGCAAGGGTAGACAACATGACCAAACTGTTGAAGTTTCAATGATAGCATATATTTTACAGGAAAGTAAATGGTAAAAATATATGTATACATACTTACGGTGAGATATAGTTATATATTTGTTACGTAACATCCAATGTTGAAATGTTAATTGAAATTTGTCTCATATATACATTGTTCACAATATATGTTGATGGTTCATTAGATTGTCGGGAACAATGTGTATGTGGAACTGTATTGTGGTAATTATGATAACACGTCCAATGTAATAAGAGATGCATTAAATATTTGTTTCTATATTTGTATATAAATAAAACAGATTATTAAATAGGTGCCTAAAAAATAAATATTAAATATTTTTCCAAAACAACTTTACGAGAGAAGTAATTTTGTACTAAATTAGATGATATATTAATATACAAAATACCATACTGAGTTATATATTTAGGAAAATAAAGATAATCTATGTATTTTCCTTCTCTCCTTCATGCAATGTCTTCTTTGTTAGCTATAGATATTTATGATCTATTCAAAACATTAAAACGTCTTACAACTTTCAATACTTATGTTGAATTTACCTTCAATTTGTTGTAACTTCCATCATAACTCGCCGAACCCAAAGTGCCAGGAATATAGGATAGTTTTACAAAATAGTACTTAGCAATAAAATACTGAGACAGCTTTGTGATACAAGCACCAAAATAAATTATAACGACAATTTTACTATCATTATTTATACGAAAATTGGATTCTATTTAAGTCTTCCAATGCCCATAAAAACACATCCAACATTCACAACTTTGGTCCTCCTTGCGGTATGAGAAATACGGTTTGATATGCCGTCAATACAGATTTACTATAGCAAAGTCTCGAAGGATGGGACAGTGTTTGTAGAGATTTGTAGGGGGGTTTCTCTAGTATACTCTCCAATAATATATCGCGTGACTCGTGTACACGTTGTGATGACAATGATACCTCGTCTTGAAATTATGGTCAAATGTGTAAGTGTACAAAAATACAAATTTTACTTTAATTTTTAATGTTAGTCTTGCATAGTATGGGATAAACATGGATTCACTATGTAAGTTAGATATCGATATAAATTTTAATAACAATTTTGAAGCCAGTATATATAAATCTATGTGTACAAGACGGATAATTGAAAAAAGATAACTTTATGTCATTATTTTTGGAAAAGTTATTGAATAACTTTACCTACTTTAAGTATAGTTTGTTCTTCACAGAGTAATTATTTCTATTACATAAGAAAGTGGAAATGCTCGAGTATTGAAAAGATTCCTCTGTGAGGAAAGATTATCATAAAAGTGGAAAACGATGTGAAGTCTTGATTGTGCTATGAGACAGTGATCTGTACGGGAATCATTGTTTCATACAAAACATAATTAGTTTACAAATGTAAATATTATATTTTATATTATTCGTACCTATTTTATTACTTAATTTAGTAAGAATACTTCTCTATATGATATTTGTATGGAAATTATTGCATTCCGTACGTGTTTTACTTTCAGTAACCGCAGACGACAGTTTGCTAACACATTGACAAGTACAATCCCGTACAATGTATTTTTTTTAACTTACTCTGTCTTGGCCTGTCGTCTGTCTTATATAAATATATTTATAAAATAATTTTCTTTCAATTTTTTTATTGAACATTTATTACTAAAACTGTGATAAACTAATTATGTTTTAAATTTTATTGCAGTGTGATTTATTCAATGATCATGTGCTTAAAAGTGCCAGATAGCACTTTGTTGTGTCTGAATACCGGACACTTATGCATATGATCACGTTATTTAGTTATCCCTATAATTGTATAAGTTGCTGTGCATTTCTCTATATGTTGTATGTATGTTGATAATAATGTAAATATCTTAATAGATATATTTTTACGACTAGGATACACAACCAAAGTTGTTATAAAGTGATGGTTGATGAAATAATAAATTTAAAATAGGTCGTTATGTTTATTTTTTATGAAATGAAAAAAATAAAACTGTACAGTTGTAAACTTTTCTTTGTCTTGGTCACATTGCCTTCACACTACTGCCCCAACTATTATACTGATTATTTTTGTTGTCATATTATTATGGCTCACATAATCATATGATACGAAAATAATTATTAAGTTTTGGTTCCGAACTTTTAAGTTCTTAATTATTTTTGTCAATTATTATTGAGGAATATAGTTACATACAAATCACATGTGGCTTCATAACTTGGTATATTTTTATTTTCAATCCTGGCATTGAGTACACTTAAGTTAAATTTTTGTACATTTAGATTTGAAAATATATGAATAATATTTAAATTAATAAGTCTTTCAGTTGAACATACCTACAATCTACATGTCATTTAAATTATTTAATAATATTCTACAATTCTAAGTTGGCTACTCGTACTATCTTCAACACTATCATTACCAGTGCATAATAAAAAATGTTTCGAAACATATTGTATGTATCTCATCATGAAACTGGTGGCCATGTAATTTTAACAGTAAGGACATATTAATTGGCGCATCTATCAAATGATCTCAGTTTTGTAAATGAACGTTGAATGGCTGCTCCGGAGTGTTAATTGCAATTAACACCTTGTAAATTTATAGTAGATTCCCAAAAAAGTAAAACATAGTGCCACACTGACATGTGAACAGAAAACAACTGCTTAAAAAACTAAGAAACTATACAATTTATACAAAATACTATCAAAATTTAAAATCTCCCGGAACTTTCATTGAAGTTGTGATTGTTTTCATAATATGAAAGTAACGTGGCCAGATGCACATACATACATAGCTTAATAACACTATGTTCATTTCTAATGTATTTCTTATAGAATTGTAGTTTTGTAACTACATTATAAAAGTATTAGGAAGTGATAAGTTAGTGTTCCTGCTATAAGTACCTACAAATAAAATGACCTGTTTATCTTGGTTGAAACGCTGTACCAAACGCAGAACCATCCATAACGAGGTTAGTACCTATCTCTACTTTTATGCACTTACAAATCATCACCAAAAGCAGCTATCGCTTTTTACATCATAGTAAGATGGCAATACGATAATCATACTCCAGAAATTAGGATTTCTAGATTTGTTGTGAAAAAAAAAAACAAATAAATAAAAAATAGCACTAAAATAACAAAAAAAACCGGACTGTTTTGATTCTATTTATATGATTCACAGAAATATGACAATTATATGACAGTGTAATGGCAATATATGAATCATATGTTGATATTACACTGTCATATATCTATGAATCATATAAATAGGATCATTTTTATATGATAGTGGAATAGCGGCCTAAAACCCCTGACAACTCTATAATCCCTTGTCCAAATAAAAAATAACCTAAATAGTTACGGCAACAAGTTTAGGTGAGTATTATTAGGATTAGGATATTCCTTGTTTATTTTTTTGTTTGATTGAAATAAACAAATAATTTAATCTTCTTTTTTTATAGTGGCTTTGCCAATGTCAAGTTTTATAGCCTTTATATATATATATATATATATATGCCGATTACGGTATCTAATCCCGCCGATCACAGCGCGGGCGAGATTACACCGGATTACCCATCATGTCACGGCGGAACGCGTGCGTCGGTTGCCATGACGTGACGTAGAATCAATAACTTAATCAATCTTCGATAATTGATGACTGCTGCAACTTCAAAAGTTTTAATGAGTACCCTCCCTTTCTAGGTAGGTATCTAAATTGTAACTACAGCAGTAAGAAGCAGTGCGGGTTCTATTGTGCCGTAGATGCTATATCTACGAGTACGTTTCCGTATTTCTAACTTTAATACAAAGAAAGTTCGCAGCGCTTTGTCCGTTTATTCCCTGAATTGCCTTGATCTCGGCGACATAGGAGTCGTGTGAGAACGGGATGAGGCGCCTCTACCCGACACCCGTTTAATAGTCCTTTTAGTCCTTTACCACGTTCCCGACGATACGGTCGCGTTCCGGGACAAATTCTCAAACATATGACATTCGTTACCTATCGTGTGTAAACGGGAATCGCGGGCTTTTTTTATATGTGCAACGATTTAAGTTGACTAGGAATTTAGGATGTAATATTATAAATTTTGTGAAATATAAAATAGTGGACTATGCCTTGGAAGTGTCCGTGGTCAAGAGAACAACGCCGGCCACATATAAGCCCCCCGCTGCATCTTTTATTCCAGGTAGGTTTAGCAACAAATAAATTGTTTGAATCTTACTACACAAAGTGTAGTTTATCTAACTAAAAAGATATTAGAAATTATTTATTAAATTATCATATCAATATCACTGACATTAAAGCCACTAACCGAAAATAAACAATAAGTTCGGGCGGTAGTAAGTGCTTTTTTAAATACAAAACCTATCGGAATAAGATTTTGCCGCGCAAATATTTTTTTAATAAGTTTTAAACAAGTTTTAAAATATTTAGATTTTGAAAAGATTACAGATAAAGCGCTAATTAGTCCAAGATAAAGCATACATAATCGAGAAAATAATTACCTACCCAATATTTTCTCTTACCTCTATCTAGAGGTAACTTACCTACCTAAGTAACTAATAATTTAAATTAAGACATTAAATCGAGAATAAAATTCAATAGGTGAACTACATGAATAGATCCTATAGTGTCAGTTTACTAGTGCTACAATAAAATAAGTTATTTACATTATTCAGCTTCCTATTGTGAGGTACTCACGCGTAACTGTGATTTGCCGGATATAATGACAACAAAAGTATAATGGACATTCAGAGTACATCACGACATATGAGCTCTAATAGGGTCGGCTGAGTAAACAAAGCAGTCGCATCAATGTGACAAATAGCTCGGAATCTCGGATGGATGTAAATTATTTTTTTAACCAAGTTTTGCTGTTTATATTGTAAGAAACCGGAAGTCAAGGAAATACTGAATATATTAAAATAATCAAACACTTAGGTGTATGTATTTATTTATACAAGTTACCAGCAAGTTGGCAGGTCAACGATACCACAATTGGGAAAGGTAGGAGTAGAACTCATTACATACCTATATATACCAATTTTCAGCTTTTATCACACGTATCCCAATTTTCATCTATCTCTGGGGCTAATACCATAAAAGTCTTCCCATTGTAACTTTGTTCTATATAGATCGATTGACAATCCTTCGCACAATGTGCAGCAACAAGTAGGTAAAATTGTAAAGATAGTAACCTACTGCTCCGCTACTTTAGGTTGAGTGTGATGTTATATAGCCTATAACGTTCATCAAAAATGGGCTATTGCAAATTTCATATTCGACTGGTAGTTCCAGAGATTAGCGCAAACAAACAATCAAACTCTTCAGGTTTATTATTAGTTAGATAACCTATAACACTTCCTCCAGAGGGACAATAAAAATATGTTTATAATAATAAACTCGCCTCACAAACGATTGCATTAAACGTCAGAAGAAAATAATCAAACAGTTTTTTCTCCACATAAAAAACTAGTTTGTTGAAAGGTTGACCTGAAAAACGATCTTTATCTAGAGTCAATATCTCCGTATTGAGTGAAGGTAAACACAGATCCAGGAAGTTGTGGTAGCAATTTCAAGTGTGCACAGAAACACGTGTTGTAAGGAGATAAGCTTCCAGTTACGCAACCGGGCCGCGAGTCCCGGCCTCTCGTGGAATGTGGAAAATTCATCCGCTTTTATTAATGTGCTTATGCTCTGTGTCTGTACGTCCCAGATTTACTTAATATTGTTTGTCTTACAGATGTTACGTCGCTTTGTTTTCTGTGGAAATGTGCCTTATCACTACTTTGCTGTTTCGTAATACTTAACTTTATGTAGCTGTATGGTACATAGATACATTCATTACATGAAGGTCTATTGTACCTCTTCAGTAGGTCAGGGAGAAATACCTTGAATAATAATAAATACATAAATAATAATATCTTGAATCTTATAAGTATGAAGTAAAATAAGAATGAATAAATTCTAATAAGTATTTCTTTGTGTCATGTTAATTTATTAAGGGTTTAACTACACTGAGGGTCCAGAATAGTACGGCTTAATTCCAAAAGGATCCAGTCAGGTAGTCGACCCGAATAAGGGCGACTCCTAGATGCTCACGTTTATAAGTTGAAACCAAAAATCCTTTGAAAACATAAATGACTTGAGCCATTCATTCATTATAGTCTTTGTTAAATTGTAAATCAAATACTTACAAAAGCTATTCTGTTGCGTAAGTTTAATTTGGAAGGAAATTAGTAATTTTACGACTGCTCTATATTACTAGGTATCTAGGAGTGGACACAAAATATAAGTACCTAGTAGACATGAAAGGATTAAGAGCAATAAATTTTTAGATTAACTCAGACACGTTGAATGTTATGTCGTTAAGTAAGTAAGTATAAACTATAAACATGTAGGTTCTTAGTTTAGTATGGACACCATGTTTCAATACCTACTAAAATCCTACATAAAATAACATAGACTACCTTTTTTAAAATATGGACAAGTTCGAGCATCTTTTCTTGTGCTTTGAGGCCTGAGGGTTAATACAAGTGTTACAACATTATATTTCTTCTAGACTTCTATCTCTGTGCCAAATTTCATTCAGATCCGTTCATCCGTTCTGGCGTGATTGAGTAACAAACATACAATACAAACTTTCGCGTTTATAATATTAGTGGGATCACATTACAAATTCAAAAAGAAGATGTGATTTTTTCGGCATCGAATTAAAATGTTCCTACAACCCATACAACCAGCCAATTTTTTTAACTTTGATGTACCTACTTTATCTATAAAATATGACAAATAATGGTTTTCATTAGTTTTATTTTTACCTACTTGTGGGATCACACTTCCTTCATGGTTTCTTTCAAGATTCTATTTCAACCTAGATAGAGGTCATAGGTATCCTATTGGTTAGCTCATTTAAACCTGGATATAAGACTACAAAATATTAAAGTTACTTTTTTATTCTGAAGTCTACTTACGAAATTCCTAAAAAATAATTATGCCTCAGGATTCAGGATAGGCACAACACAATGTATCAAAACTAATGATTTCAAGCAAAATAGAGCATCTGCTCAATATTACATATGATTGTGTAAATTAGAGACGTTTTATACAGCAATGAATGAGCTATTATTAAAATTAGGGCCCCTGTTTGATGATGTTAAATTACAGTGCAATTATAAGCTTCCTAGTATGTAGAGTAGTAATTATCGACACGTGTCGAACGAGGTTGCAGGAACATACTGGGTAGACGAACTTATGACTTCCTAGCAACAAACAGCTTATAACTAAATATGTACAGAAATAATAACTACTGAAAGAGAAGGAAGTTGCGAGTTCTATAGAATGTCGTGAGCACTCTACGTGCTTCTTGTAAATGTACCTACCTACTTCATTTTATTTACAGACTAGGAATTTTGCTAAAAGAAATTAAAATAATAGCAGTTTTTGATACTATTGTTATTACGATCACTGAGCTACAAAACGTTTTAGCGTTTTTCTCATATAGACTACTAGATTCTGTCTACTTGAAATAAAATATAGCCTATGTCATTTAGGGATATCGTAGCTTTCTATTAGTGAAATAATTTTCAAAATCGGTTCAGTAGATCCAGAGATTACCACCTACAACCTCACAAACGTTACCTCTTTATAATATTAGTATAGATGTTCATAGAATATCGAACAATGAAAATAAGCTAAAATTTAATATGTTTATCAAGTACAATAAAGCAATTAATATTTTGTACAAATTATTTACTTGGCGATGCTAATATTTAGCAATAAAACAGTTTAGCTAATATAGCTTTTCTTGTCCATTAAAAAAATCTATAAATTTTTAATCTCACTCGCATGCACTTGACTAATTCTGATGCGAATAGTATTAGTTAGGTAAATCACATATTATTTTCTATGAGGTGAGGTACACTGTTCATTTCAAATGACACCTATTTAGATATTATTATTCTCTACTGATTATTCTCTAGGCGCCAAAACAAATACTTTTTTAGTAATAACAGTTCGTTGTCTTCAGAAGCCAATAATAATTAGTTACAGTAGAATAATGAATAGAGAATATCAATACTGTTGTTATACATCAGCGGGAAAAACATGAACGATGAGAATTGAGGGTGAAGTACCTACGTTGTAAGAGTTGAAAAAGCTGCAGCCAGGTTGAAAATGGAATCATTAGATGTATTGGGATTATGAAACGATAATTGATGGAAATAAAATTATTAGGCCACACATTGGTCTGGCATCGCACCGAAAATTTCCCATTCCGGCTGCCGTATGATCTAGGCGGACCGTTTGTTACAAGAATTGGACGAGTATGTGGTCGGTTTCGGTGGACTGTACGGTAACGCGGACGAATTGGTCGGCACCTTATGATATAGAGAAATATATTCAAAGAAGGAAGAAAGGACGGAAGGATTTTCAAATAAGTTTAAAAAATGTGTGAAAATCGTATGATAGATCCAAATTAAATCTTTGTGATAGATATAAAAACTTCCGGAATTGCATAAAATAATAAAAGTTTACAAAATTTAGGGTTATGTAGCAATATTTCTTTACAACCTGCACAATCAATTTTCTTAATAATATAACATAAGTTTTTTTAGAAAATTCCATTGTTCGATTCCCGAGTCAGTTTTTCTTATCTTTAAAATAGACGACATGATTCCTTAGCTTAGACCATATTTCTCTAGCTCTTAGTTTCAGAGTCCCACATATACTAACCCATCTCAATTATACATAATGACTGAATATCGCTATAGTTATAGATCCGACTTGTTCCACTGTTCCCAGAAGGTGTTTCAAATTCTCTCTCAGGACGTTAAAAGGGTTCTCCTCACCTCAAATCCAACACTTAGTTACTACTAAAAATATTGTTATGAAAACCACGTACAATATTATAGAACTAGGAGGGACAACTTGTCAAGGTAACAAAGGATACTTTATGTGTGTTTAGAAACAAGCGGTGCCCTTTAAGGAAGACTTTACAAAACGTGCCGTGAATGTGCTTGATTATAATATTGGTAGGTTTAAGCTTATTTGTTGGTAAGCGCCTCTAGGTATTCCTAAATAGTATCTAAAGATCAAAGCAATTAGTAACACACCTTTATTTATGAATATATTATGTTAAATTGCAACGCGGAGCTCACCACTCGTTAGTAGCCTCAACAAATACTTAAGTATCACTGGCAAAGTAGAAATGGATGACTTTATTTTATGTCTTCCGCTGAGTAAGTAGGTCAGGTACCTATCTAGTTATTTACCCAAGGAACGAATAAATAATATGGTGGTACATTATGTATTTTTAATGTCTATCTTACCAAAACGGGTGTTTATTATTAGATGATTGATGGGTTTTTTCCATCTAAATATACCTCAACAGAATTGGCCACTCGATAGGTATAGCCTCACAAATACCATCGGCTAAAAGAGGGAGTTTCGGGAGCTGTAATGCAATCCGTGAAAAAAAAAGAGATTAACCAATTATGTATGTATTACTAAATTTTAAATCGAAAACTATGAGGTGTATCACGGCACAAGACAAACTTGCATTTTTGCATCGAATGTATCTACTTCAAAGTCACTTAGTTGCATTTAACATCCGATCTAGAATCTAGGATTCCAATGATGACCACCTTACTTATCCACTAGGCTAAACCTATCATAGGCAATTTCAGGAAACCAATCTATTAGATAACTATCTATCAGAAATCCCGTCACGCGTGAAACGGCAAACATTGACACCACCACAAATACAAATTACGAATGCATGTCCATCAGCACTGTTGTCACGCAGCTGCCTGTGCCCACGGGGTGTCAATAACAATTTATTAGAAATGGCTCGCAACTTGGTACTTATATTCGTTACATAAATAACAAATAAAAATACTTAACTTAGTAACAATCCAGTAAAAAAATATAATCTATTAATAAAATAGGATTTCTGTTGCATTAACTATTTTCCATAACCAGCTACGAAAATTGAGTTATTTTTCTTCTTCTTTTCATCATTAATTATATAGAAGAATATTTAAAATACATTCGTATGTTCATAATCATGATTATATTTATTCATTTGCATATAATAATAATATGTAATGCATAATGAATGAAGACAGGTCGTAGGTCGTAGCACTCGTAGCAGAAATTATACCAGAGAAGAATTTATTAAATATAATTTAATATATTCTGAATAGGTACTTACTTAATCCTATTTTACTAGTAGGTACTAACTAATTTTATTAATGCGCAAGTGTGTTTGTTTGTTTTGTTTGTTTATTCTTTTGTCGACGTGACTTTTTGCACAGACATAGTTGGAGAGCCGAAGCAGAAAACCAGTTAAGTAAATCATATAATTAAAGAAGATTATTTAAAAATATGAACAAAACATATTTTCTACATATTAAATCATTCAAGCTGCTAATAACAAAACCATTGCCTTCGAAACGTCGAACTACTGTAGAGCACTTCAAACGTAACCACTTATCCCGGATTCCTAGCGTACCTAGTTTATGTTTGCTCTACCGCTCCGGGATCCACAATCGACATCAGCTGGAGAATATCGTCCAGTCGCTGTGTGGGAGTTACACGGCCCGGCCGACTACGCGAGTACCGCAGCTGTTCATCCGTAGACACCGCGCAACGAACGCGATCTCTAACGAATCTACGAAATTCATATCTTACAAAATAAATAAAACAAAATAAGTTTGGTGTTTAAAATGTAATCTTTAAATATGAGAAAAGACTTATTTTTAGTAATAAACACCGTTCGCGGTATTATATCCCGTGTTTTGTGAAACATGCTTCAGAATGCCTTGGAATTGTCTATGGGGGTACGAGCCACCTCCCTCCTGCGAGGTGAGCGCCCCTCTCAATTTATACCTGCAGGTAATAACGTTCTATTTTTCACGAAAGTCAAGTAGGGTTGTGAAAGTTTCAGGATTTATGCGTCAAAGAACCTTAAAATTTAGTTTTAAGAATGTTTTAAAAGCTTCCATTTATTAGGTAGACAATTAATTGCTACTATGATTATCAAATGATCCAAATATTAATATTTTAAACTGCTCTAGCTAAGGGAGAAGCTACTGTTTTCTAATTAAATAATCAACAACACTTAATGATGTTTTTAATTTAATGTTACATAATTATATGAACATAAAATTGTATGTAAGTATTTTATGCGTACCTACATCCGTTTTATAAAATTTCCTCAAGATTCCCACGCGCGGCGTCTAATGACCGTAATAAGGTACAATTGATTTGATGATGTTGAACTTTGCCGCTTGTACTCGCGTAATAACACTTTTCATTTCATTTCTACAAGGATTTCTGTCCCAATTTTACCAAGTTACGTAGTTATTGTAAATTCACAAAACAGAAAAATTTTGTCACGCATTTTTTATGGTTGGTAGTTGAAATATTAGATAATGTGTAAAATTGTATAGGTATGCTGCAAATAGTAATTCAGTATGAAAAGAACTGAATTCCAATGTACAAGAAAAAACTAGGTCGTGAAAAAAGACGATAATAAGTCGTTATTAACTACAGTTACTGAACAAATGTAAACAATTTCAATTTTAAAATTAGAATTTAAATAAAATGTTAACAGCCAGTTGCAATTTACATAAAGTAAGTAGGTACCTGTTTATGTATTTACATAAATAATTATCACTTACTAAATATAGATCGTTTATCAACATGATGATAATAGGAGAACAGTATATACCTAAGTAAATAAATAGTCAACTTTTATTGACATTTTTAGGTATTTTTGTGATATTTTTCGCGCTATACAGTTTATATAGAAATATCGTGGGAATACAACCTCTTTAGAGGTCATGTTGACCTACAGTGCACACATGAACTCGAAAAGATACAATGTCTTAGATGTTGTAGAAAATTGTCAACTAAACTTCTCTTTGTATTTTATTTTATACTAGCTTTTCGCTCCGGCTTCGTCCGTGAACATTGTTTTAATTGATTTATGGTTATTGCTCCGCTACTTTGGGCCGTGATGTTATAGAGGCGTAGGTATAACCTTCCTCAATAAAGGGGCTATTATTTTTTCAAATCGGAATTGTAGTTCTTGAGATTCATACTTATATACAAAAATATAAACTCTTTAATTTATATATTAATATCTATATAAATAAGTTAGATGGTATTTGAGATATTTTTCAATCATACAACTACTAGTGGATAAACGAGGGTTTCGTGGCTCTACCAGTTACCTTCCTTGTCTAATAATACCTTCACACCTATCATAATAGATATAAAAAGAAAGTACATGTACCACCTTTTCTCCATTCATTATATTTTTTTGGTTTTATCTACAACCTAACGTCATACATGGAAAACCTCACACTCTATTCATTAAATGAAGGGGTTTGTGACACATCCGCTTGTTCCGTTGCGTTAAAGAAATAAACATTAATTATGAGCATTAAAATAATTTACAAATTTAAATCGTTAAAATAATCCTTTAAGAGGCTACCTTCATATTAAATCATATTTTTCAAATCGTTTTGAGTGAAACCTAAAGCTCTTACAAATACAGAAAAAATTACATGTTATAATTAATCATATTTCATATTAATCTGTTAATCATATAACATGTTTTAAGAATCTTTGCTCGATAGAAAAAAATTGCAAAGTAGCCTCTGAAAATAGTCTCCTTTCCAAATTTCTCAGTAGTACATGAACTATTGTTTATTAAATTAAGTACAAATTTGTACCATCTATTACTAAAGTAAGATGTTAATTTAGATTTTCAATAAAGCTACTCCTTTAATTTAAATAAGTTATTTTTGATTTATCACTTAGGACGTTTGTTCCAAGCACCTTCCGTGCGCCTCTTCTCTTTTGTTTCTATTCAATGCGACAGAGAGAGATTCAGCGGAGAGACCAATCGATCATGTAGCGCTAGAGTATCGTATGCAGCTAGGCCATGCCCCTCAAACTATGATTTTATTTGAATGTATCGTCTTAAATAAAATGCTTTTTACAAACAATAAAAAAAATACGTTTCTTGGCACGCATAATTACGTGACAGATAGCGAAGCAGCTATTGATAAATAAAAATCGAATCGATAAAATAAATCGGACCTTGTTTACGTAAATAGCTCGTTTGTTAGCTCAAAGCTGGTAAAATGGCTTAATAAATAAATTGTTTCCGCCATTTTGTTTCTAGGGTCCGTCACCTGTGTATGCCTTTACGTAAAAGCAAGAACATAATAAGTATTTTAAAGATATAATATAGATAATCCCGTAACTAAATTATCATTCCGACATAATATTAAAGTTAAAAATAAAGAAAGTAAATGTTAAATTATTATTGCAATTGATTATAACTCTAAAGTAAAACAAGTTTCACAAACCCCTTCATATAATGAATAGTAGAGTATAGTCGCGAGGTAAAGTCAGTATAAATCTGTATAAGTCTGTGTTATGTGGTAAATTGCTAAAAATAATGTCAAAATCAATATCAACCATAACTAAATAATGCATGACCACAAGTTATTGTTCCCTGAATTTTACATTCGTGAATACCTTTAGCTGGTTTGTAACGGAATGCTAATAGATAAGTGGAATGCTCGCGTCGCATGCGTATGCGCAGAGGCTTGTGGTGTATTGTAACTATTTCTTGTCTCGTTTGGTTTCCTGACTTGCGCAAGAGTGCACAGCCCGAGATACGAAGACGCCCACATCGACACTTCGTGCACCCATGTTCCGTTTGAGCGCTACCTTTCCGGCACCCTATTCTCTATTTTTTTTTGTTTTTTCTATCTTCACGGATTGCCTTACAGCTTCCAAAACCGTGTTACGGTATCAGGGTACCCAGGGTATCAAGTCTCCCTCCTTTAGCCGATGGTATTTGTGAGGCTATACCTAACGAGTGGCTAGTTCTGTTGAGGTATTATTTAGATGGAAATACTCTAAGTGTGGTTTGTCGGATTATGTAGGTACATAAGTTTTTCATTAAAAACCCATTGTTACATGGCCGGGATCCGGGAACGAACTCTTGGCCACCGACGCACAATAAAAAAAAATCATGTTGATATACCTACAGAGAATATTGTAATTGGCCATAAATAACCATAAGAATCCATAACCTTCTTACTGTTTATGTGCTGCCAGTTTCTATCAGACGTCTCACAAAATCGTTAGAAAAGATTATAGACTGAAACATAGTTAGAATTTTATGTTTTCCTCAGTTTCTACAATGCTTTCAACGTTGTTCTAGCCCAAATTTTAAATACAGCACTCGTAGATATAGAGAATAGCAGGTACACTCGAGTTCTATGCCACAAGAAAGTTCACTGCCACTTAATTAATTGCAATTAGACCATCCTGATTAAAATTCAAGGTTATGCGGTAAGCTGAACATAGTTTACATTGGAAATTCCAATAAGCGTAGTTTTGTGAGGTCTAATTAACGTAAGAGTGATAAATCAGGTTTTTATTTTCAATGTACTTACTCGTAAAGCAGGCAATTTAAATTTTGTTAAATAAGTATAGTTTTAATTTGGTCGAAGAAAAATTATAGCATTGTTTTATATAATAATTTGAAAGGCTCAGGACTTTGCACCACCTGTGGTTTGAGTCAATGACTCGCTTCATAAGCGTGCAATGCAACTGCAATGACTAGGTCGGTTATGTACATTACTCAAATATCACGAATAAACAGTCAATATAAGTAAAAAATGTATGGATGATGTACGGAAGTGACAGATTTCAATTTCCGTTGCGACAAAACGCCCTCTAGCGGTAGAATTTGGCAGTAGTCATCCTCATTAAGGTAGTTTATTTGACATAATTAAGTTGATTTAAGGTTTGTAGGCACTAAGATTAGATCTCAACATATATATCAAATGGAAACACAATAGTTAGTAGTCTAGCCTCAAAGAATACCATCGGCTAACTGAAGAAGACTTATCTTCCACTGGGCATCCCATAGTAGATATATACGGCGTTATTACTAGATAATATTTATAATTTATTAGTTTGATATTACCTACATATTTCTACTGTGCGCATAATATAGACATCGGATACATTAACTATCAAGAAATCATTCAAATGTGAACTAATTTAATGTAGTTACGATAGCATTGTCTCTATTATCTGTAATAGCGTGTTATTGTGTTGGAGCATCCATTCGTGTTTTATCGGTTTACAAGTCAATAGGTAACATGTGGCGCCGAGACCACGTCGAACAATGTACCCTTTCTGTCGGCCCTTTTGACGTTTGTCCGTAATTATATCATCATCGGAGCACACCGCCGTGAGTCCTGGACAAACAATGCCGCATTTATTCAATCTATCTAGGTTTGTTAATGTTCATTCATTGAAGTTACATACGTTTCTAGTTAATTTATGCTACGGTTAATGTTGGCGATGCAATGATTAAATTAAGATTAGCCTGTTTACTTTATTTTCGACAAATTTTCGATTTTGTGCGGTTATAAAAAAAACCCTAAGCAATTGTTATGTGTGTTACTTATTAGATTTCTAGACATCGTTGTTGTCGGTGCAGTTTAGTTCGGCCATGAAATTCATGCTAACAATTTTCTGGCTAACGATTGTATGTCGATCATTGCGTTGAACAAACTAGATTAGGTACTTACGCTTTTCTATGCCTGAGGTTTATAAATCTTGACACAATCCAAGAAAAAATAACTTTGATAGATAGAGTATCTCGCTACTTTAACCAATTTATTTGAGCAATGTTGACAAGGAAACGTGATAATGGAAGTTAGATTAATTTGACGAGGGTATTTCATTCCGAGCATGGCCAGACACGGATATAAATGACAATATTATTTATTACTGGTAACACAGAAAACAAAAGCGTATATATAGAGTTTCACAATCTATTAATGAGTGTCTGTCTATTAAACATTTTTTCAGCGTTTATTTCGATTAGGGAAAAGTAAGCCACAAATTTCCTATTCCGGCCACCATAATATCTAGGCGGGCCATTTGTTATAGGAATTGGACGAATCTGTGGTCAATTTCGGTGGACCTTACGGCGGCGCGCCGGTGATTGGACGAATGGGTGGGCACCTGCGAGACTTGGGTGTGGAATAAGAAGCATCAAAGTAAGATAAATGCAATGGAAATGCGGTATTAGCGTATGGGCCACATCCGGAACGATGTCATTAGAGAAGAATGCGGAGTAAAAGATGATGTTGTGACTAAAATGAGGAAAAGTAGTTTACGCTGGTTTGGTTTGAAAGATTTACTAAAAAGGTTTATATGGCTGAAGTGAAAGGAAATGCTGGCAGAGGTCGACCTAGGTGTACTTTTATTGATCGATATAAAAATGTATTGATCGATGGCAATATTAAAAGTACACACAAACGCCGAGCATGTATGAAAGGTATTATGGATATAAAAGAAGCGAAAAAGGTATGTCTGGATCGTAGCAAATGGCATTCGATTGTCTCTGGTTACTCTTATTGGCACAAAAGGCGTGATGATAGATAGATAGATAGATTCACGTGAACCAAAGAAGCTAAGTACCAACTTTTCTCAACTTCCCGTGCTTTGGAGGGCTAAATCCAATAATACGAGTAGGTATATATGTTTTTAGAAGCAACAGATGTAGCTTGCCCACTTATCTGTTTAATATTGCTACCAGTACTATCTCTGGTCTGGTTACGCCGCAAGGTATAAAAGTCGTGTTGTTGCGGTTATTTTACTGTTTATTTTTGGTTGACATTTGATACAGCTCTATAATTTATCTTGTGTTAGCACATAGGTAACTTTCATGTTGAAAAAATAACGGTGTGGTGAAATATAATACATATTATGTTTTTTTTCTGCGTTCTATTTCCACAATTACAAAGATCTAGGTATTATGTAATAAGTTACAATAAATGTAAGTACCTTTTTTTCTTCTTCAAGTGTTATGGTTCCAGGGTATCCCTCGTTTAGCCGATGGTATTTGTGAGGCAAGTATAAAAAAAGTATTCTTTGCTATACCTAATGAGTGGCCAGTTCTGTTGAGGTATATTTAGATGGAAAAGCCTCTAAGTGTGTACATATGTTTTTAATTAAAAACCCATTGCTTGGGATCCGGGATCAAATCCGTGTCTGCCTAGTTAATACCTAAAATAATAAATGTACTTGGAATAAATAAAATTGCCTATAACATAGGTATAACGTTTGCCTAAAGTTCTTACCATTTTATGACGCGTTCCAGTGCCACCCACCTAGCGACTTTCATGTTTCCAATGAATTATCATGAATTATGTAAGAGGTTATATTTCATCTTTTGATTCAGGATGATTTAGTAGCAGTATAAAAATCTTAAACTGACGACGTAGCGGTAAATTTTAGTACATAAGACTAGATAATATATGTAAGTGAAATGTTTATTGATTTGTTTTGCAAGCTTTGAATGAATGTTTTTTGGAAATGTATATTTTAAGTAGCTTTGTCGAGTATTGTCACTTATGTTTAACCGACTTCAAAAAAAGGATGATATTCTCAATTCGTCGGAATCTTTTTTTTAATGTATTTTCCCCGATTACTTGAAGACTTTTTTGGTTGAAAGTGCATACTTTCCAGGTGGTCCCATGGTCATCAAGTCAGGATCTGATGATGGGATTCTGGAGAAATCGAGAACTCTTCAAATTTTATAGGTACACTTGAAGCGATTTGGGTTTTTTTTATAGTGACTTGGCATTTGCTTTCACGGTACACTTTTTTTTAATATTTAGATTAGATATATTTTCAAGATTTTGTTTCTGTGAGTTATCATAAATAGGAAGGATATCTGGATTTAAGTGTGTCCCAGATATGGAGTTGTATATATTTCAATCTAGTTAGTTTATGATCAAAACGTCCTCATATAAAATGGGTGGGAGTCAATAAAATCGTTTGGTCGAGTAATGGAGCAGCCGGCTGGTCGTAGTAATGGTGCGATAACGATTTGGGATTGTTCCTATATTTGACTGGCAGTCTCTTTTATTACTCAACAATATACGAATAGAGAAATATGACTTGACTATTTAATAATATAAGTAATTATGATTAAAAAATAACATTAGTAAAATTTTATCCGTTTTTCCACAATTTTCCGGGAAATATTTCCAATTATTATTTCCCTAAAAACCTTATTCGGACTATTACTAACGTTTAAAAAAAATATCAAATCGGTCCAGCCGTTCTCAAGTGATGCGCTTACCAACGAACATCATTTAATTTAAATACTAATTAATATCTATACTAATATTATAAAGAAAGATTTGTATTTTTGTGTGTGAGTATGTTTGTAATGAATAAACTCAAAAACTACTGTGCCGATTTCAAAAATATTATTTCACCATTGGAAAGCTACATTCACCCTGAGTGACATAGGCTATATTCTATTTTCAAAAAAATTAGGCATCCTTACTAAAACTCCAATAATGTAACCCAAGGTGTAAAAAAAATACCTAAGAAATTCCTTACATCGCGTGCGCTGCGAAAACTATTGATGATATTAGAGGTAGTGGTAGAGGTAGGGGTAGGGGGTAGGAGTAGAAGTAGGGGTGTATGGGTAGGGGGTAGGTATAGGGTATATTTTATTTTGTTCGTAAATATCCACGGGCGAAGCCAGGGGCGGAATGCTAGTGTATTATAAAGAGAGAGTGCGAATTTAATTTTGTGGGTTTGTTTGTATTTGAAGGGTAATCTCTGAAACTTCTGATCCGATTCTGAAAATTCTTTTACTAATAGGAAGCTACATTATCCATGAGTGCTATATAAGCTATATTTTATTTTGGTAGAAAATATCCACGGGCGAAACCGGGGGTGGAAAGCTAGTTTATAATAACAAGACATAGTCTATCAATCTTAGTTAATAAAATATTTAAGAACAAAAGTTCTATGAGAAATATTTGTGGTAACGGAGTGAATTACATAAGTCGAATTTGTTCTGTAGATAATCGATGTTCCACAATAAAATTGTTCTCAATAAAAATTGTTGCGGACGGGTGACCGAACTATTGTCGCAATCATGTCAATGGTTGTTATTGTTTCTTATTTCTTTGGTTTTATCCTGTTTTGATATTTCAAGTTTTAAAGAAGACTCTAAAAATAAACTTCACGAAACTTCACGGTTTTAACTTCTAAAGTTTTTTTAAATTAGTATCTAATAATACCAAACTAACTAACTACTGACTAAGCGAAGGTTGTAGAATACCTTATCAATATTATACTGATTCAATGTACTTACATATTTCTGCTTCTATATAATATTATTTCTCAAGGGTGTTTTTTTGTCGGTACGCCATATCTCCCTCAAAATTAATGTTTGATACGCCATTTCGAAGATTATATTCCCCTCTAATGACGAGAAATAATGAAACAAATCAAAATTAAATGTTTCTTTTAAAATTAGACTAATTTATGTATTTTGTAAAAGACACCATCTGTTGGAGATCACTTGAACTAACTGTGCGAAGTTTTCGCACGGGTACCTAAGTTTTATTAAAATTTAGAAAAAGCTATAGAAAAACTGAGAAGAGACTTGAAATTGTGAAATATATCCTGTAAGTGACTTTAAACTAAGTACAAGTACCTATACATTATAACCTATTCAGAGATCGATTACAAAATATCCAGTAGTTCCTTTCGTAAGAGTTCCTGTATCTATATAGTAGCGTGCCTGTAATTGTATATCTGGATAAACGCGATGATTTAGTGCGCATTCCTCCGTCCTGGGAACCAGATTACTTATACGGACATGTGACGCATAACGCACTATATTCTATTAAATGTGCCGTGAAAACCGCCTTTTATGTTTTGGAGGTCGTATTGTGGCAACAAGATTTTCAATTTAGTTACTAAAAAAAGTTAAATTTCTTAATAATGCCGATACACGCGAAAAACTTGTTAATGAGTTACAAATATAATTTAATATTTCTAACTTGTATGGACCGAAATAATCAAGCTCGGTTATTATTAATGAACTTTTTAATGCAGAAATACACACGGCAACATATTACTTGCAATATAATTTTAAACTCCTACAAAATTTTTAGGTAACTGTTTTCTTTTGAGTAAATCAAAGTAATTTTCAGTCACGAAGGAATGTCGGTAAAAGTAACAATAGATCGTTGTTTAATTTTGTGAAAGTATTTCCATTTTAACTCGGAAGCCAGTAGAAAGGTCATTTCTAAGTCATTAAAATAAATAGAGTACCTACCTACTCTAACTTACGCAACAGCTGCTTCGAAAGACATCAATTTTAATTATAAAAGGTTTAATTAAATTTACAGATACGCATCATTGAAATAATTAGACTAAAACTAATACGAAACCATAAAATAGAAAATCTAGAGTTGGGGCAAGAGGTGAAGCGATGGATGAATGAATCTTGAAAACCTATTGCATACCTCGGGTATATCTTTATCTCCCCGAATTCAATATTTTCTTATATACCTATCCTACATCCTTATACATAGTTATATACATAGTTATATAATATTTATTTCTATAGAAATCAGATACGAAATATTGGGTATCTTCGAGCATTTGATCGCGGATCATATTTTACATGATTAAATAAGTGAAGTATGAATTCTAGTAATTCATTTTTCATATTGTGAAATCTCTCTAGTTGATTGGGTACCTACATAAAGCATATAAATTTATACTAATATTATAAAGAGGAAAGATTTGTATTTTTGTATGTTTGTATTTTTGTTACGAATAAACTCAAAAACTACTGGACCTATTTTGATAATTCTTTCACCATTGGAATGCTACATTATCCCTGAGTAACATAGGCTATATACCATCACGGCATGACGACGGGAACGGGGTGGGCAGAGGTGAACATGACAAAAGCTATGTATGAAGTGTATGTTTGCCAACATTCTGAAATAGTCACGTACGAAGTCGTGGGAAACAGCTAGTAATAAATAAAATACAAGGATTCAAAACTAGAACTTCCTGTCTTTTCAAAGGATTACTTTATATGTTTTATTGGTCTATTAATAATACTATAATACTAGATATACCTACTCGTTTAAATACAGAGAAGATAAGATTTATCAAACAGCAGATGTCCATTTAGAACGCGCAAATATTATTGAATAAACATTATTTTACGACCTTTACTTACTAGATTCATTGCATTCGCTAATAATGCCAGTCATAAAAAAGACTAAAGCAAAAAACCCGTATGAATGAAATACACAGGGTGGCCGTCGCGTCTTCTCTTGTCAAGCTGTATGACAATTTACCTTGGCTATCAGTTTCTACCACAGTTTTATTTGTATTATTTCGTATTACAGAGAAGCTTTATAAAAAGTCGAGAATAAGTACAAACTTATACTTGAGCCTGTTTTCCAGTAGACAGATACTAAGGACCTCCACATTTCTGACTTATACTGATCGTAGCAAATTTAATTTTACAACAAGCTATTTTTTCACAATTATTTTATTTACTTATATAAGAAACTAGCAGCTTGCCCCGACTTCGCCCGGGG
This sequence comes from Nemapogon koenigi, assembly GCA_963924495.1. Classification (NCBI taxonomy): domain Eukaryota; kingdom Metazoa; phylum Arthropoda; class Insecta; order Lepidoptera; family Tineidae; genus Nemapogon; species Nemapogon koenigi. The sequence goes on along the minus strand of OZ004631.1, from coordinate 8,021,506 downwards.
TAACAATTATATGCAAACTTCACAATAATGAAAAAATATTTTTTAATTTATTTGCTTTGATGAGGTTGAACATTTTTGTATGGGATTTTTTTTTTAGATTTAGTTTTTTTTTTCTTAAACCATGTGAAGCATTATTGTCTTTCAAGTGTCTTTGGGGCACATTGGTTGGATGGTTTCAAAGTCTATAACGGACATAGGTAGAAACATTTTTGAGTTTTATAAATAGATAGATATGGGTGGTCATAACCTATAACTAATAGTATAGTTTACATTATATGGCATGCATTTGAACGTTATAAAATATCACCGGAAGTATTGCACTAATTCTATTTTCGCTGACAGGTGTTTAACAAAATTGTTTAATGAACGCTAACGGAACACGCACCCATTCATTGGTCTACGCCGCTTTATGTTACACAACATCAATAAAACTTCATTACACCAATGAAATACAATTTTAGCTAATGTAACTTTACTCTACATTAGATACGTGTACAAAAAGGATGTATTATGTAGGAATGTTGATGTAAAACCACTGGCAGTACCCAATAATTAACAGGAGTGCCGTATTTAAGTACCTTATGTTCCTATACAAGTCAGTGCCAGCGGCTCCATCTGCAAAGAAATAGTCCCTATGTATGTACAAAGTACCCCGCTGTGTCTGCCAGTCTGTCTGTTTGTACCCTTTTCATGCAAAAACTACATAACGAATTTTGATGCGCTTTACACCATTAGATAAGTTGATTCACGAGAAAGGTTTACGAGTATTAAACATGGACCTATCATGTTTAGGAGCTAAGCAATAACAGTATTAAATTGATTCATTAATCATTAATCATTAATGTCGGGGGGAAAGTTAGCTCCATCGCGTTTCCTAATAACAAAATGATGTAGAATAAAATGATCTACAAAAAAGTCCGCGGTAGCATATATATATCTATCTCTAATAGAAAAGTACCTATATTGTACCCACGCGAAGCCGGGGGCGGGGTCACTAGTGATAATTATAATCAATATGTCCCTTTTAGAAAATATAAGGTTGAAATGCTACAAATCTGCAGATTTAGCCTACTTAGTGTGTTTAATTTCGTAAGATGTGGTTTAGTACAAGATGTGGTTGTAATTTGTCTTACAATAAAGAAAAAAAAATAGGCAATTTGTGTAATAACAGGGTCATGGCGACTTTTACATTCTTAACGTCTTATTTTTGTCCAACAGTCAGCATTTGTAGTGGTAGCTTAAATATGATGTCCATAATTCCATATCATAATCTGATAAACATGTACATTGTAGTACAATGATTGTACATAGCTCCAGAACACTGAGTGAACAAGTAGTTTTATAATGACTTTGTTGTAAAAATATCTGAAACTTTAATTAAAATGTTTGTGTTAGAGGTCGTCGCCTTGTAATCGCTATTCGAATGTTGCACGGGTCAAATTTCATTACTGAAATTTATATCGCGTTTACGCAAAAACATCTGGTGTTAGTCGCAAAAAATGTCATGCTTCACAAAACATGCTCTCCATCTGGCGTACGTTAACTTCTCTACAAAATTGACGAAAATAGCTTTTATTTGATTTTTAATTCATACTCTGTACCTAATCTTTATACCATCTGTTTATTTACTGATTTTACCACTACATAATTATATTATTAACAGAACTGGCCACAGGTATAGGTTAGGTATAGGTTAGGTATAGGTTAGGTATAGGTTAGGTATAGGTTAGGTATAGCTTCACAAATATCGCCTAAAAGTGGGTACCCTAACATGGTTATATACTGATAACATGGGTTCGGGTAAGAAAAAGAAAAGTTACTAACACATTGTGGCGGATTTTTTATCCGATTTACCTATATGCCTTACATAAGATCCAGATACTCCAAGATCCAAAAACATTACTTTTGCCGCAAACTGTGTGCCCAATGTGGTAAATGCAATAGGTAAATAACTTCTGGCTAAAACAAGTAGATAAATATGTAATAATAAATAATTATTTATATTTTATGGGAAAGTGTACAGGGTTCTAAAGCACAATAATACTAAAAATGCCATTAAATTAAAAAATAAACAGTACACGCTATGAATCACTCATATTGAAAAGGGGGACTGTAAAGTTGTACTATTGGTGCGTAAATAGCTAAAGTAAAAATAACCGCTGCACCTGGAGACTTTCTCCCGCCATAAGTGGGTTTTTTATGGTCACATTTGTCTTTAAAATATAACCCTTCGTTTTAACTTTTGAGGTCTAATTCTAATAAGACTTGTAATGTCAATTAATTAAAATTTAATATTATAAATGAATGAACTATGAATATGAACACCAAAGCTTAAGAAGCAATTTAGAAGTGCATAAATAGGTATTTAAAGTTAAAACTTTAATTATTTATAAATATTTTTCATTTTCCAGGTGTATAAGTTTTATACACAAATTTTTCCTGGGCGTTTTGAATAAAATATTTGTCAAAGCGACAAACTAAGCCACGTGACAAAACTAAAACCACACTAAAGTTAAAATGTTTATGAATTCGAGGATAAGATTTTAATTAGGGTTTGAGACGATAATGTAACCAATTAATAAATGTTCTTCAAACCCATAAAATGGTTATTTTTAATTAGACAATATCCGTAGAATTCACAGTTGAATGGTCACCAATTTGAACAAAAACACTTCGAGACTTCGACCATAATTGATCGTTACCAGAATTCCTTCAACATAACTTAATACCTATTCAAGCGATCTAATGTTGAAATAATATTTACCTATACATTACATACTGAAAAATGGGGAAGAGTTCGTGAAAATATATTGTTTTATATCTGTAGTTTTGTCTATAATAAATATATTCTTTTAATATTTACAGTTAAACTATGTATGTTAAAACTGTATTTAAAATTAATAATACAATTAGTAGACGAAATTGGTATGTCTTCAGCTAATTATAATGCATAAATAGATACTGATAGCTATTCATTTACATATATCTACGGTCTAGTGCCCATTGTAATTTGACTACGTGAATACAAATGACATTACAAAATAAATATTTTAGGCATCTGCTTGGTTTGTTTTATAGTTGTTGGATATGGCTCTACCCGCATTTAGTTACTTTAGTTAGTAATACATAGTCCTTAATATTGTACAGTCACTGTCAAATATTAGATACATACTGAACCTTAAAAATAGGTACTTTAAAAATTATAGTTGCTTTTTGAACGGTTTTTTTTTATTATGAAATTTTAAGAAAAGTCGATCGATATTTGCTTAAAAAAGTTAGATAAACGACATTTGTAGGCGAATAACACTTTTGACAAACGAAACACACAAAACTTTTAAATACGAAGATGTAAAAGAGAACTATGAAAAATCATGAAAATGAAATTTTTAGGTTGATTTATCACTCCCAAAGTTTTTATTAAGCATTAGATAAATGAACTATGAGATTGGTATGTGCGGGAATATTGTTTTCGAAGCAAGGCGACATGAAACAAGTTTACCAATGTGGTCAATAAGTACGCCTGGCCGGGTGGTCCTTCGGTCATATCTACAGATTATCATCTAATTTGAAACGATAGACTCGTATTAAACAAACTAAATTATCCATTGTAGTATACCATTACAAGAAATAAAATAACAACAAAATGATTATTACTTAATACCGACTTTTACTCAACTTAAGGCCACCCACTACCTCCATACGTTAGTAGGTAATGCAATTTTAATGAGAGAAAGAGAGTTGGGGATAGAATTTTCTACGGTTCAATGAGATTACATTTTTATATTTCTCCAAATGTACTTTTTATTACGGATTTTAAGATCATTAATGTGTCGAGAAACTTACAAACTTCTGTAGAACTAGTCACACAACTCTTTGGAGACTTAATTGATGTGAAATTTTCATAAGCATATATTTAAAATCGGTCCGAGATTGTAGTGAATTTATGAATAAACATTAATTACAATTTGACATACAAATACAGCTTTACTCATAAAGACAATTTAATGACTGCCGTTCGCCGCCCATCCGATGCAATGAAAACGCTAAATAATTTTTATTGTCGAATATTAACGCCAGAGGTAATTTGTCACTTTTTGTTGTTATTACTTTTATTTATTTATTTATTTATTTATTTATTTCAAAAACAAACAGCACTTCACAATACAAAAAATTTAGAAAAAAAAACAAGTAAAACTTACTGCCACAAATGGACCTCTACTATGTTGGCTTTACAGTAGGTACGGAGACATCACATCATTACATCAAACAAAAAAAAATAAAAATAAATAAAAAAAAGTAGACAATAAATGAATAATCAAAATTAAATGTCAAAAATTACAACAGCAAAAAAAATTACATATGTCTAAAAATAACACTTCATAATAATACTTCATAATATGTAATCAGATTTCTCCATAAAACCCTACTATATCTAATCTCCCGATAATCGTGCTACCGACCGACCCCGTAGAGTCTCTCTCTTCTCTAGACACTCTCTCTCTTTTACTAAAAGGACTGCCACCTTCCCGTTTCTGCAAAATGTAATAATTCTTCTGAATATTTCAATAGGTAGGTTAAATTTCAATCCAACTCCATTCATCCGTGACGGTTTGAGTTTTAAAGAGCCAAAACGTTCACGTTTACTATATTAAAACAGTCAATTAACGAGCATCTAAAAAACACTTTACAATCTACTCTAATCTGTAGCAAAATTCCCTCACATCGCAGATATGCTATGTTGAGATGACTGGTCTTCGTATCTTTGCTTCCGATCTCGTTACGCCTTGAATATTTCCATGCCACCGACCGCAGCGTTACTAGATCTTTGATTTGATTAGAACACCGGGGTTGTTAATTTTATTTTATCATAATTGTAGTCAACATGTGCGTATGTAATTATGATAAACGATTTAAGGCGCAGTTAATCGGTAGTTAAGGATAGTGGCAAAAGTCGTTCGGTATCTAGTTACTTAACCAGTTCCCTGTATCTACGATAGTACCATCCTCATGTCTCGATTAAGGATTCAGTCTACGTAAAGAGAAATCAATTTAAGTGTCAGGAAAATATCCGGTTGTCTGTCAAAACATTCCTGTCCGTTTAGTTTCTCTTCGTGGGGGACGAAATTTGTTTTGTTTCACAAGTTTTATGTTTGCTTAGGGAATATGGGTGATTTTATGTTTATGTGCGATGGGACATTGTTTCAATATTGTTTCAAAGGTTACAATTACAATTCATGGCAATCGTTTCGATATTATAAAAAATTGCTATGTATATATCTATACCTAAATCCCATTTACAAATATCTACCTATTATAATGAAAATGTTCGCCTTCTCTATCTATTAGGCCATTATTTTAGTAGATTTTTAGGTAGTATATAATATAATATAATATATATTAAAATAAGCCCTTCTATCCTGAACTCCATTTCCATGCAATTGTTTCAGCTTTACAATATGTCTCTGAGTTCAGTGTGCCTCCTGGCAAAGGCCTCCTCTAACAATTTCCATTGTTTTCTGTCTTTTGCGACTCTTCTCCAGTTAGGACCTGCTGTAAGTTTAAGGTCATCTTCCCATCTCTTGCATTGTCTTCCCCTTTTCCTTTTGCCATCTCTAGGATACCATTCTGTCAAGATTTTGCTCTATCTTTCCTGGGTACTTCTTAACATGTGACCAGTCCACCTCCATTTTTGTTGGTCTATCCCCTGTCTTGGCTCTTATATATGCATTTCGTTTCTTATCTAATTTCTTAATTCCCAACATGCTTCTCTCCATAGCTCTTTGGCAGTGTTCCAGCATATCTCTGTGGTGTTTTAAAAGTGACCAAGTTTCACAGCCATAAGTGATGCAAGGGAGAATGCAGGAATTGAAGACTTTCCGTTTAATTCCGTTGCTAAGATCAGTAGACTTCATAACCTCTTTTAGTGACCAGTACTTTTCCAACTGTTGGATACTCGTCTATTGATTTCTTTGGAAGTCAGGTCTTTGTGCGAGATGATCTGTCCCAAATATATGTACTCCTCCACGTATTCAATAGGTTGATTATTAATTTTAATTATATGGATGTCTGAGTTTGTTAAAAGCTTTGTTTTTTTCTACATTCATGGATAGTCCAGTTTTTTTGCTTTCTTTGTTTAGGTCTTGTATCATTTTATCCAGGTTATATGGGCTTTCCTCGAACAGGACAATATCATCTGCAAATCTGAGATGGTTTAGTTTTCTCCCATCTATGCGTAGTCCGAATTTTTCCCATTTCAGATTTTGGAATATATTTTCGAGCACTGCTGAGAATAGCTTGGGAGACATTTTTTTAGGTAGTATACGACTCAACAAATAAAATATCAAAAAGTTGGTTAAAAATATAACATGTAAGTAACTGAAAAAATCCTGAAATATTTGATATTTGTACATAAATAAAATTTAGTAAAACAAAACAAAGTAATATCTGAAAACAGCTATGAATAATTATCTTCACGTGTCATAATATTTGAACAAATGTTGCTAAATTCATAAATCACTACACACATTGTGTTCAATTTAACGGTTACTTTTAAAAAACAACACAAAAACTTGTCTCCCTTCAGATGCGGTTACAAAGTCATGTATGAATCGGAAGCAGTTAAAATTTATCAATTGTTGTTTTCTTTGTTGAAATATAACTCCCATAAAAACCGGCGCAGAGGGTTCCGTACCTTAAATATTTACACCTATATGATGGCTGAGCTTGTAGTTGTGTGACATGGACCGATGGAAAATAATAATGGATCCGTTTTTGCCATTTGACTACGAATCCCTAATTAATTTCCACTTGATCTAAACAAAAAATAATTATTGTGACTTATGCAAAATTCATATTTATTTATTCTACTTGTTTATAGTGTGAAATCATCGAATTTTCTTTGAATCTATATCTATATATACTATTATGTAAAGCTGAAGAGTTTCTTTCTATGTAGATATGTTTGAACGAGTTAATCTCAGGAACTACCAGTGCCATTTTAAAAATATTTCAAAAATACCTATTACATCACGCTACGACCCCAAGGAGCGGAGTTGTACCCATAAACGTCAACCAACTAAAAATTTCCACGGGCTAAACCGGTTCGGATCTATATAAAAACCCTAGTAATTCTAGCGTTGTTATATAATATAAAAAAATAAAAGCGATTTTTCTTTCGACAACTCTTAAAAGTTCTTTACTTTGTGTTTTAAACTGTCACGTAATAACCATTCATTGCATGAAGGCGGTTGTCAGTATTGTCACGGTACCCGCACTCATCCCACATCTATTTCCCCTTCAAAGTCTCTGGTCGCTGGTTGACATACAGCCATTAACTCGTCAACAGACTTGGCTGACTCATGCACGCCTAAGTGCCAGATTTCACCCTTTTCAAAACTTAATTCGATTATCTTGAACCACTCTAATGGAAAGGTCATATCTAATAACTCATAAAATATATTTCATTTCTAGTGCCTTAAGTAACGTTATCATATATATATATTATTTTTTAACACACTAGAGAAACACTAAGAAAATAAAGACCGTTTTTTGTGGATGATGTTGATTCAGTTATATTCACAGATATATCTCAGATCACTTCTTTAGGATATATGAAACCGTAAAATATGAAAAGTTATAACCACTCAGAATACCTACTTGTATTAACTTTCTTCTTCTATTGAATTTTCCCTCTGTGTCTAAGTTTTCAGAAAATAAAATAAAATAATCAAAAAAACAGAAAAAAAGACAGTTTCCACATAAGTCTAAAGTCCAATTGAACATGTGTGAGATGAAGCATTTTCTAGTTATGTCATAGTAAATACAAAATAGCTATACAAAACCAATAAAATTTATAAAATACTTTTATTTCATACGCATTTAATATTCTACTTAATTTATATTGCCGCTTGCCTCGTGTTTAATATATTTTTTACACGCGATACTTGAGGCCCGATACTACACACTTGATTTTAGTTCCCAATACGTAGTAGACAGTTGTGATCATAAATATGTCACCAATGTCTGAGAACATTGCTCTAAAGAGCTTCTGCATAATATGTCGATTTCAGGATTAGATTTCTGTAATTTAGTCGTTCGATAGGTAGATATGCACAAATTTTTTTGAAATAATTAGAAAATGTAGATATTATTGACGACAGGTTTGTATTGCGATGAAGTATTGGAATCGCTAGCCTACTTGGTAGAGCGTTGACATGAAACCGAAAAGTCCCGGGTTCCATTCCTATTCGTGCCAAAAATGCTAAGTACTAATTTTCGTAGTTAGAAGGGCACTCGGAGTCCTCTTCTGAAAATAACACATATTTACGTCTGTTAAAGAAGTGACACATCCAGTTTCATTAAGTGCAGCAACAGGCCGGCCACCTGTTCTGTTCAATATGTGTCCATAACTGGCAAAAAGTGGACACTGTAACTTAGTGTCTCTGTCCACGCCGCAAGGTATAAAGGCCGTCAAGGTGTAATGTGTGTTAAAATATAATTGATACAGAAAACACTAGATTTTTTCTGTTTATCTCCTTTCCAATCATCATCATTGAAGATAAACATTTAGATGTATAAGGAAAAGCATCAAATCAACATAAACACTTATAGAAGGCAATGCAAATAAGTGTCTGGCCTCTAATTCGTCGTGTAGGCGGCTATTTGTATAATTTAACAACAATGTGAGCTCGCTACCAAATAAGAGCAAAACTGCCTGTTGCCTTCAGGATAGTCTGTTTCGAGTCGTGTGCCTAACTGGCCATTATACTGCCTAAGTACAGCCTTAATCAACAAAATGTATCTTGTTTTCTGTTCAATTTACGGTTATTTAGATACATTTAAACGTTTAAGTGCGTACTATGTCATCATTAGATGTTGTGGACGCAAATACCTTATTTGTTTCTATAGGTGATAAATAGAATAGGAATTTATTACTTAGCTTTTGCATGCAGCTCTACTCATAATCAACTGTCTTCCAGAGCCAAACATTAATAAGTGCGGAAAATTGTTTACACGTTTATTTATTTGAAACTCAACAATTTGGTAAACTGAATAATGTATTCTTCGGTTAACACATAAGTAAAGTACTAAAAATTGGATGGGATACATTAAATATATTTCAGCATGGGTGAATCCTCAAACAAATAGTACAATATAAAACGAATTAAATTAAACAGACCTATAAATAAGAGGTAATGCATAATCAAGTTGACCATTTGACAAGGACTTAAATGAGCATCTGTGCAATTCTGTATGACGTCACTCACGTAGCAGTAAACATCATGTGTGAAACTGCGTACGAACAGTAGCACATGCTTCTTACATGATGTAAGGAACCATTTTAGATAATCTTTATTCTTTGTCTTTAAACACTTTTGCAAGGATTGATTATAATTATTTCGTGTGTACAAATATTATTCTTGAATATATTAGAGATAATAAAATAAAACCTTTTTGGCATTTGAACCCCACGGACCTAGAGGTTCCACCAAACAGCACAACTTTGTAGTTTTCAACAATTGAACTATATTTGCGCCGTTTGTTAGCCTCTGAGATTACACCGGGTTTGATTACTGTTTCCCTGAGATGAGACGGGGCTAATGTGTCCAGGCACGTACCATCCCATACAAGGGCCGGACATCGCTCCCATGGAATTAGAGTCATTCCATCGTGTCTCTTGCCGTCTTCCCGGATTATTCCCGTTGACTCTAGGAGAGCAGGGACTTCTATTGACGGAAGAGCCCTTTTGATGGTATCATTGTGGGAAATGAAAGTATTTCTAAATCGAGAAGTAAGGTCACATAACAAAATATGATATTTCAACAATCTTGACCCTTATAAATTCATGCACCCTTGTCGTAAATAACGTTTAAGATCGTGATTGAATTCATGTCGGCCGCTCTTTTACTTACAATAATCCTTTCATTGTAACGAAGATTAATGTTTTTTAGATGAAATTCTTAAATTAACTTGAACAATTCAACGCTTGTACCACATGATGATAAGTTATCATGAATACTTATTGCTTTTCCTGTAAAAATAATTTAATTTAATAAATTATATCGTTACATTTCGTGAAATGCCATCTTAGATTTATTTACGACTTGAACTAAAACACATTATCAGACCATATCAACACACAATAGGACAAAAGGATGCTCATAAACTCATGTGGCAACGTCATTTAGATCAAAATTATTAGATTACAAGAACTTGGTTGTGGACGTTGTGGTAATTGTGAATATAACGTTTTGTGGCTAGATATGATATAATGATATGAAATGGTCAGAGGGGGCTATAGAACCTAGAATTTCTTCCGTTGATTTTTTGTGGGAATTCCTCAACACTGCTTTTTTATATATAAAGAGCGAGAATAGATTTGATGCAGGATATGTCAAATTTTCAAAGAAGAGCACTCGATACACTCGACTGTAAATCAGTATACTGTCATAAATTGTTTATGTGAAATCCCTTCTTATATTGTGTTCAGGGATTATAACAATCAGTCACGCGCCCTCTCTAACAGGACCTTTAAACAGGAACAAAGGTGTTTGTCTGTGACATAACGCACTTAGAACTAATAACAGGTTTGGAGGCCACACAATGGTTATTCATATGGGAATGTCGGTGGATTTCTAACGATTTATCTACGGACAATGAGTTTCGTGGTATCATGCGACACGACCGAGAGGCGGGTTAGGTCGGCGAGGTCGGCATATTTCACTTGATGTCCACATATGCATTTCGCGTCCGGGTTTTATTATTGAGGCGAGGAATAAATCTTACAGTGTAGGTACGCCAAGTAGAATTACATGGCGTTAACTTCATCATACACCTCGCGGGTGGTCCTTAGCACTTATGAGGATTAATGGAAGTAAAGGAAATCGCTTACGTCAATTACTTACAATATCGCGCGAACGCTGCCATCGAGCGATACCACGCGGTTTGGATATTAATCAAGTCTCCGTATTTTATATTGACGACCAGCAGTATTTCATTACTGTAACAAAATATGTTTGCTGAATATTTTTGACATAAGAAATATAAAGTTACTCTCGTATGTATCGTTAGTAACAATGAAAGATCTCAATAAGTTTCGATCGGTAACACTATTTACAAGTAAGCACCCGTGAAGGTATTAAAAAAAGCGACTCCAAAATATATAATTTTTCAAGTAAAATTACAATAGATAATGCTGTTTTAGTTCCATCACTTACTTATGGAAGCGAGACTTGGGTATGGAATAAGAAGCATGAAAGTAAGATAAATGCAGTGGAAATGCGGTCTTTACATATAATGTGTGATATAAAGCTTATTGACCATATCCGGAACGATATCATTAGATAAGAACGCGGATTGAAAGATGATGTTATGACTAAAATGAAGAAAAGTTTTTTACGCTGGGTTAGACACGTTGAAAGAATGAAGGATGAAAGATTGACTAAAATGGTTTATATGGCAGAAGTGAAAGGAAATGCTGGCAGAGGACGATCTAGGTGTACTTTTATTGGACATATAAAAAAAATATTGACGGAAGGAAATATTAAAAGTATCTACACACGATCGCCGGGCATGCATAAAATGTATGGTGCGAAAGAGGTATGTCAGGATCGTAGCAAATGGCATTCGATTGTCTCTGCCTATCCATTTTGGGATAAAGGGCGCGATGATAGATAGATACGTAGCCTTATTATTTCTATTGTTAAAATAATCATCCAAATCAGCTCAGTAGTTTTGGAGCTAGAACATTTTCATTGAACTGTATAAGACGAAAGAAATAAATATACACTTAGGGAAATAAGGCTATTGGTTGGATGTATGTAAAGATAACATAACAGTTAAAATGGATTAGTTATACGGGCAAGTATGTAAATTATAGTATAGATAGGTAACAAGAATTTAAGAATTTCTAATTTAATATGTCCAACAATATAATGCAGAGATTACTGGTATGGTATCAGATTACAGGCGCTAGCTAGATGATTGGAGTATTAATTTTAATAGGCAACTACTATATTCTGACACTAATCTTAAACGAAGGTTTTCAATTTTATCCTCTGTTGAGCTTGAGCGCGATACGGGGCTGTATTGAAATAAGACATGTACAGTTAGAGACTTTAATTTTGAACCTAGTCTATCTAATTTTCCATTTTCATTTTATTTCCTGCAATCTGCGTCCTAGAGTCTATAAACAACGTGTTTCAGTGGTTGTGGTTGTGTACTTTACTACGACTCTTTAAGTTACCGCTTTATATTAATATTACTATCATTGGCTAAATAGTATTTGTTTGCTTGTCTTTGTTTTAGAGAGAGAGAGAGGAGAGGGGTAAAATGGTATATTACATTTTAATAATTAGTGCTGTGCCCCAAAGAAAACAGGTAAATGCCAGGTAAATAAGGCAACTGTGATATCTGTTCATTCTGATATGGGTTCGAATTCGAAATTAAAATCCTTGACCGTACCTTCTCGTATGCATAATTAACTATCAGCTCGTATTTTACACCTATCAGTAGATAACATCATACATGATAATTTTATCTAATATACCTAATAAAGTTTTGCTAACCTTGCTAACTTTAAAGTTTACTTATTGTTTTATTACGTCGGGTAATTAAAACCAATAAATTACATTGCGGTCTAGAGACACGAAAACCATGTCCACATTTAGCGAGTTGCTTATATTAAACAGAACATGATGGCAAGCCTCGGATGTCATTGCACTTAATGGGATTAAAGCTGTCGAGAGTTTGAGACAATAGAAGTAGGGAAGATCTTTTATTTCCAAAACAATTACGAGGCATCCGTAGCACTTATTTCTAATGAGAATTGATTCCGGGAAATCGGCTCTGCGACCTGCGTTATTAATTTGGAATTAATATATAATAACCATCAAATAAAGTAATGGAATATACAAAATTGTAAAATTTTAAATTGTAGGTACAAAGTTAATTTCGATGAAAACTTTTAATTAACATTTTTACAATGTAGGTGTTTGTAGCCTGTACTTAGTCAGCGAGGTCAGAACAATATAATAAACTCCTGAAATAGCCTGCATAAACAATAATTTCGGCAATTGGTTTCGTAATTGAATAATACCGGGCTCCGAGTTACAGAGAGGGGAATATAAGTGAAACTCACGTGCCGTGTGCACGCTAACCGAATAATAAAATAAATATAATCAAACCAAAACATTGTTAAGCTAGTCGGAGTAGTCGGGTTATTTGATAATGCAAGTCAAGGTGCATTCACGATGACCTTTATATGAGATATATGACGAGATGTTCTTGATGTAACCTTCTAAATACTGATAGACTACATTCATATCATGCGTTTGTGAGATATGTCTGTTTCATAAAAAAATATTTTAAGGTTTCCTACCTCAAAACAGAAATAACTAAACCCTTTGTTGTTCGCCTGTCTGTCTGTCAAGACATTTTTTTATCAGGAACAGCAAGAGGTATCAAGTTGAAATTAATACTAATAGATTAGACTTATTGAAAGCGTAGGTAGGTACTTAAATTCTCATTGACCTAGAATCCTGTTTGGCACGGAGCAAAGTGCCTATCATAAAGTAGGTAAAGAAAAGATCGTATTCAAACTGTAGTAATAGATAGCAAATCAATATTTTCATGATTCCAGGTAATTTATAAAAAATATAGTCGAATCGAAACTCAGCATATGCATTAAAAGTCCATTTTATAGGTAGGTATACGAATGTCTCAGCGTATAAATCGAGGGTGCGGCTTTTGTCGAAGAACTGCGGGAATAGTTTGGGTGTGGTTGCAGTCATCATCAGTCAAGTTCAGGGGTCCTACCACCCTCGGTATGGGGTTGGATATAAACTCATTACCTTTATTGCGTTTAATTAATCACAGTGCACGTGAATTTGTTTGGATGCACAACAATATTTTATTTCATGGGGATTTAATTTGAATTAATGGAAGTTATTTATTGAAAATGTCTGGTAATTTTATAAGATTTATTTGAATTAAAATTTAATATTATTGTTTGCTTTCTTTGACAACCCGGACAGGAGTGTCCTTGACATGTAGTGACAATTTTGTATCTTTTATTAAAAATAAAGTTGCTTGATGCTTGAGTATAAACTCCAACTGTCGGTCAGTACAAAGAATCCGTATTTAAAAAATATTTGCTCACGTCTCCATTTGGTTGGAAATAGAATGTACCTACATAATAAAAAAAATATGGAGCTACCAAAAACACCATTCTGTTCGCATTTTAAAAAATAATAAAAAAATATATAAAAAAAAGTAAAAAAAATACTAGCAGAGCGTGGTTTCGATCCACGGACCTCTGGGTTATGGGCCCAGCACGCTTCCACTGCGCCACTCTGCTTATGGGGGCGAGTGACGAAATTACGATAGTCATGTTGCGCGCCATATACCTACGTAGAACTATCTATTAATTTTTTTTTCAAGTTTTGCAAAACTTTTATTCGAACCCCTGGCTCCAATTGAAATTAACTTTTAATTTGACAATAAAAATCGCTGGTGAGGGCAGGGCATAGAAAAATAACTAGTATTATACTACCGGTACTACCGTGTCTACTATCACTGCAACGAACGCCAAAAGATAAAAATGTATAATTATTGTATTTTTAAATAAAAATATGGATATTCTAAAATTAAAAACCTACATTATTGTAATTTTGTATCCAAACGTGGTCTTTTGTTTTAGAACTAAAGCTGTCGCTCAAGTGAGCAATGTGAAGGGAAGAAAACCTTAATTGAACCTTATAATTAATGTGAGTGACCGAATAATGGTGTTCTATTGTTGGGAACCCCTACCGACCAGTCATCATGCCTTTTTGAGGGCAGACGAGCATTGCCTTATATCATGCAGGTCATAAATATATGACCATCCATAGTAATTACAAAAGGGGTAGACAGGGGAAAGGGAACATAATTATGTGTGTTACTTTTAAGTTTTTATTTACTCATATATGAATCATAAAATAACTGTAAAAAAATCGAGAAGATGAGAAAATTAGTTTCAAAATCGTTATCATGGCACTGTCTATGAAATGAAGCTACGTTATTTTTTTTTGCGTAATTTTCCATGTATTTATTTAAAACTGTTATAAAATCAATTAAAACTACTCACTGCAACCAACATTGATAACATAAATAATGCTACGATCATGTTACCTAGGATCATCCTAGAACGCAGATGATAAAGCTGAAGAGTTTGTTTGTTTGAACGCGCTAATCTCTGGAAGACTGGAACTATCAGTCGGATTTGAGAGATTGTTTTTGCATTTGATAGCTAAATTTTTGAGGAAGGTTATATATCATCACGCTACACAAATAATTAAGCTGAAGAGTTTATTTGTTTAAACGCGCTAATCTCTGGAACTACCAGTCAGAGTTGAAAAAATATTTTTGCGTTTGATAATTCTTGATGAAGAGGTTATAGGCTATATAACATCGCGCTACGACCTAAAGTAGCTAAGCAGTAACTATAAAGGTGCAACCGGAAGACACAGCTAGTTAGTAATATGCTCTCTGTCGCTTTTTATGACAAGTCTAAAGGAAAAGCGTTAAGAAAACTCCATCATATTTCTGCATTGAGTACTAAGCCTAAGGAGGCGCCATAGACGGGCTCCCCCTTTCGCCAATTGTTTGCTCTTTAACCAGTTAAACTGGGAACATAGTGTTTCCCATCATTAATTATAAATTATTATGTTTGTATTTTAGCATAATCATCATATAACGTAAAAGCCGTTGCGACAATAAAACGACAGAAAAATACAGTGGTACAGGGGTTAGTACCAGGCGTTTACCCCCCCATATACCCAAAGCATTTCTGCTATTATAGAGTTTCATCATAGCAGGTATATTACCCGTTGATTACAGCTCCTCATAGTCCCACCCTCTTTATCGTATCGTAATACCCGCAGTGCAATCAAATTGCACTCATTACCATAACTCCTGAGAAACCGCGGTGTACTCGTAGTACGCCCCGAGGAACTGTTTACATTTGACAGACTCATAAATAATACCTTGTTTTAACTTCACACTAGATAGTGGTTAGTTTATTTTCAAGATTTATAGGATATATTTTGTCAATTATTAACTGCTTATACAATGTAATTTTACACGCAAATCGTTTTGGACTCTGGCTATAATATTCGGGGAAACGCGTTCATCTCAGGAACTAACAATCTCATTTGAAAAATTATTTTGTATTGAGGATATAATATAACATCACGCTGCAACTTAAAGGAGCGGAATAGTAACCATACTAACCATACCATAACATCAACCAATCAGAAATTTCTACGACCGAAGTCGGGGCCGGAAAGCTAGTTTTTAGGGTTCCGTACCCAAAGGGTAAAAACGGAAACCCTATTACTAAGGCTCCGCTGTCCGTGCGTCCGTCCGTCTGTCTGTCACCAGGCTGTATCTCATGAACCGTGATAGTTAGACAGTTAAAATTTTCACAGATGATGTATGTCTGTTGCCGCTATAACAACAAATACTAAAAAACCGAATAAAATAATTATTTAAGGGGGATCCCATACAACAAACGTGATTTTTTTCTCTCGTTTTTGCTCGATATTGATAACGGCAACAGGTAGACGCTTGAAATATTCACAGAATATTTAGTTATATATAGTCACTTTAAAAATAAATAATTCACTTAAAAATAAATAAATATATATATATATATTTTTGCCGTTTTTATAGATAATGGTACGGAACCCTTTGTGCGCGAGTCCGACTCGCACTTGGCCGGTTTTTACATAATATTGTCTAATGACATAGCAAAGATTTGCACATAATAATATATACAGAATGTGCAAAAGTCCAGGTTGGTTGGTAGGTCTAACTACTACTTAATTTGACTTCAGCCAGTGAAATATAATTTCCTAAAATGTTATATTTCTCGCGAAAAATGACTACGTAAGACCGGCAAAGGAAAGAGTAATGAGAACGCATTTAGAATGATAAAACCTTGAGTTACGAAAAGTTCTACGGAAACTAACTTTGTTCCTTCGCGGCTACATCAACAGAATTATAAGTGTTCGGCGTGTGCTACCGCTATCAAACTAAAATTTAACTATGGTCGCTACAATTTCTGCCAGTGATACAAATTTATCACTTATGTTTATGAAATATTCTAAATACCTACTTAATCATTTAGCAATAAAACATTACTTATTATTATTAAAACAAATCGGCATTCCGCCGGAGCAAAAAGCTATGCACCAATCAATTCTTCAGACGGCACTTCTTCTGAAATTAATGGGAACTTCCATTAAGTGCCACGACACTACAGGCTTGCCAAGGTGGCAAGTGGTAATGTGGTAAATGTGGACACATATATTGTGATAGCTTCCCGCCCCCGGCTTCGCCTGTGGATATTTTCGAACAAAATAAAATATAGAATATAATATAAAATAAATATATATATCATATCTTTCTATAAATATTTTTTAGAATCGGTTCTGTACTTAGAAACGATGCGCTGATGAAATTTGTTGAGAAACTGAGTTTTATATATAACAGGGATGGAATCGCACTCAAAAGCTCCCTTGCTAGTAACAAATAAAATTCTCATTTCGTTGCCTTGACGATACTTGAAACGAGTGCGTTCTCGGAAAAGTAGCTTAATCCCAGATTACAGACGTCGCTTTTGTCGAATATTTAACGCCCTATATTCCAATTCTAGTTTATTTCTAAAATATAAGTTAAATATTATAAGAGATTTTTCTTATTATCATCTTTTTGCCCTATTAGGTATTACATATTTATATCGATCGATAATTTAGTTATTAATAAACATTGACAACTTTCTTTAACATACGTACAAGTGTTATTAAGTATTAAATATTATAACTATGCAACCCGCTCTTCTGTATGTACAACACGAGTAGAATGTTTGACGTTAATCTCTTTCTATGAATTTTAAATCCTCTGAGACTAGTCCATTAGTCTTGTAAGAGATTGATAAAGGGTACTGTCATATTAAACAGGTTATAGTTTGAAATACTATTCCTATTAATAACTTTTGCTTTTATCCGCGGCTCCTGAAATAAGTTTTTTCATAGGCGCAAGTAGCCACGTATTTACCGGGATGAAAAATATTATATGTAGTAGTTTAATCCAATAATCATCGTCACTTTTCAAACATATTTTATGTTTAGAAAATTTGCGGGATTTTTACTTTAGCTCTGAAATAAATGTCCACATATTATTGTTGTTAATCTTAGGTATATTATACGATCTGCTTCGGTGACAAAGTTCATAATAAGGAGTGTAAAAAAAATATTAGAGTTGTAAAATGGTAAAGTCACCATTGCCAGTGTTGGTGACGTCAACAGCCACCTTTGAAAGCCCCGTACTTCCTCTCCACGCGTGCTTTCTTCACTATTTCGTGCGTGATACGAATTAACATCAACCATTCAACCAATTTTTATCTATCATATCGTTTAGCATATCACATTTATTAACATTTCTTCTTATTTTCTTTGGAGAAATCGGTCGTGGTTTGGTAGGAGGAAATAGAAATCCGGTGTTGTGTGAATAGGCAAACAGTGCGCCAAGTTTCAGTGAATTTACAAACGAATATTTTGTAATTGCTTATTCACGTTTTTAGGTTAAACTAGATATAAATAAATATTTTGTACATTGTAAAGACACTGCAGTAATTAAATAATTATAATAACTAAGTAATAAAGTTAATAACATATTAAATAACCAATGGTTAAAGTAGTTGCTACAGCACCGATGACTTCTTGGGGCTACTCATCGAGTGACCCAGCTTGGTCCCTACCGGACTTTCTCAGACATTGTTGTATTGCTTTTCCACTGTTAACGGTCTTTCAACCACAAACCCACTAGTATATACTTAATATAATATATTATATGTACTTAATGCTTTTTACAAAAGTAATAAGATTTCTATTCTCAATATTGATTCAAAATTGTAAGTGTGTCTCAGCATTTTTCAAGTACGTAGGTATATCCACCCTTCGTACAGATTTTTTGCTTCATAAATAATTTTGACACAACAGTTTGTATTCAAACTCCAGTACCTATTATAAAGGCACCAAAATTATTCTGCGGGCGCAATCAACTTCCGTTTTACGACGCCTGTGTCTGCAGGGTGTTAGAATAAGCATCGTAACTTTCACACACAATAGGCACATAAGTGCAACAACAACCCTAATTCTCGGAAATGTATTCACGGTAGAGCAATTCACTAGATCCCCGACATAAATCGCAGGCCGCGCCCACTGCGCTTGTAAGCTCGTAGGTGACCCCAAGACAAAGCTTTGTGGCTAACCCATTTAAATATTACTTACTTAAACTATTGTGCTTTGTGCTACTACCGGTTGTTTGTAAGATTTTTTTTAGTGTACCGTAGGTTAATTTTATACGCCATCTTCCGACCGTCATCTAACATTGCTATTTTATTATGGATCAAAATAATTATCTATCTATCATCACGCCTTTCATCCCAAGAGGGGTAGGCAGAGACAATCGAATGCCATTTGTTACGATCCTGACATACCTCTTTCGCTTCTTTTCTATTCATCATACCTTTTATACATGCTCGGCGATTGTGTGTACTTTTAATATTTCCATCGATCAATACATTTTTTATATGTCCAATAAAAATACACCTAGGACATCCTCTGCCAGCATTTCCTTTCACTTCAGCCATATAAACCTTTTTAGAAAATTATGCAAATAAATAATTTAAAGGAATAATACACGAAACGTGGAATTATTTAAATGAACGTGTTTGTGAGATAGTTCATATCTCTCCTATAAAATCTTAAAATTATGATATACACTTTAAAAATAATATTTTGAACATTTTCAAATAACAAACTTAATTGTGCGGTCATGAAATGATCCTTGATCAAAAGAAAGAATGAAAGACAAAATCACTGAAATGTATGCTACGGAAACCAAATGGATGTGTGTCTTCACGTTTTCCTAATTTTAATTTGTATATATAACGAATGAGAGCACCGCCTCGAAAAGTAATAAAAGTTATTTAATGAAAGCTGTTCTTTGTATTCAAATTATTGTAATTGTCCTCTCGACCCAAATATTTGAAATACCTAAATCATCGACACAATAAAAGATGCTGTCAAACGTTATCTTTCAGAAAAAAGACAAAGGGTTTGACTTATTAACGGGAATCAAATAACTTTATTAGGACCATTGTCGAAGGGTGATTGTTTCTAATTAAAATGCCATTATTTTATTTCATCAAGTATGCCTCAAAAGCTGAATGAACAATATACTTTTCCATAATGATCTCTCTTCAGTTAGACACATAGGTCTAACCTATGATAGGTTAAACTCATTTCATCTTAATTTCGCTAAATAAATGCAGTTCTGTTTAAAGGGAAGTGGTCGATGGAAAAATGAATGATGAAAGAGCAGAACATTTATCTAGAATCGCGCGCACGCGAGCAGGATAGAAACAGTAAGCGATTCAACGTAAGTGATAATTTTTGTTTAAAACGCAATTTAAAAAAAAATCTTATACAACATAGAAATAATTTTACAATGAAAGGTCATATGAAAGGATAGATAATTACCAAAAAATATTCATGTTAATTTTTGTAATGATACCATCTATATTATAGCCATAAAATTTGATAAATAAAGTTTTCAGAGGTGTATTTAGGATTTTTTTCTATCGAGTAAAATGTTTCTAATCATATTTTCAAAACAATAACAATATTTGTCATAACCTTAAAATCAATATATATATTATTCAGTTTCGTAAATAGATCAGGTTTTCTGAAAAATTTAATTAAAAATTGCATTTTGATGACTGACTTCCCCTTAATATGACAACTGGCTACAAGCGGACACTGTTAATGATGTCTCGCTGGCCACATCGCAAAGTATAAAGGCCGTGATGGTGTGTTGTTTTTAGGGTTTCGTACATCCGATGAAAAACGGAACCTTTATAGGATCACTCTTGTGTGTCTCCGAATCTACTGGACGAAAATAGTTTTAATTTGGTACATAATATAAGTAGTGTTTGATGACCAAATCACGGACGTATAGCGTAAATAATTGAATTTCAATTTTGGGGGTTAATTATGGGTGAAAAATTAAAAAGTAAAAAAAATCAAGTGCATCATGTGACATCAAATGAAAGGGCTCGTTATAGGAAGTACAAATATATTTTATTTATAATTTTAAAATGTACAGTTTAAATCATATTAAAGAAAATATACGAAAATAGAGCGGTCCCCCCTCCCCTATCCCCAAAACTACCGACTCTAAAATAAAAAGGGAATATAGGGCCTCTCTTATAGGAAAAGCTAAACGAATGAGTTCTGACCGAAAACAAAATGGTACGGAACCCTCAGCGCGCGAGTCGTACTCAACTTGTCAATTATTTTTGTTTTTATCAATGAGATTTGATTAATATTTGAAGACAATGGGCATGAAGCAGATTATTGAACGGTATTAATTACTTATATATTATATATTAATTAACAACGTAGTGCAGTAATTCCACTGCATTCATGTAGGTATATGAAGTATTCTGTTCATAAAATTTATCCATATCTAAGATATGTTGTTGATTTGATAGTGTTGTCAAGAATATTAAGATTACGAGATAAATTAATTATTTCAATCTGTTGTCCATTAATTTAATGACTTTCTTTCACATGCGTGTGTATATAAAAGCTCTATGGTGTTACATTCTCATATAATATTGTTATTTTTATAACGAGTTGTAATTATTCAAACTATAAAGTATATTGGGTTAGTCCTAGTCAACTTAATATTTTATTTTCTTTTTTACGGGTTGCCTTACAGCTCCCGAAACCGTCTTACGGTTTCAGGGTACCCAGCTGAAGACCAAGTCTCCCTCTTTTAGCCGATGGTATTTGTGAGGCTATACCTAACGAGTATCCAGTTGTGTTGATGTATATATAGATGGAAAATATCAGATATCTTATATTAGATTATATAATAGATAGTAGATAGAACATTATACAACTTTTAAAAGTTTGTTATTGTGTACGTTTAGCCTAATGGTTGGCAAACAGACTGCTTCCAATCCCAGCTTGAGTAAAATATTAGCATTTATTTAAAACGTTTTATTTCGATATCATTGTCTTGTTCGGGGTCAAAGCAAAAGCAAAGTTTACAAATAACAACTATCTTCACGACCTTGTAACTTGACCAGTTTCTCATATTAAACAGAACAGGGCTGCACTTAATGGACCTACATAACTTCTTTAACATATTTATCTGTTTTTTTAGAAGAAGTGTTTTTACGGGTCCTTCGAAGCACGGAACATTCTTAAAAAAATTGGCGGTTAGCATTTTTGCCACGAGTACGATTTCAATACCAACGTTTTTTGCATGCGCTGTAATATCGACACTACAAAATAGTTAAACATTATTTTATTTTTAACATTGACAATAATATTATGAAATCCAATAGTGTCACGCGACTATCTAGGTAACTTACCCAAAATCCATTGTATAGATTTCAATACAAACACCGATCAAGCAGATGCATAGAACCAACTGTATGTGTTCGATATAGAAGTAGAAGTAGGGCACTCGTACCACCTGCTACATTGTTAAGTTTGCCACGTGCCATCTGGGAGTTGTATGAAAAAAAAAGGCTATTATTAATTTTCTTATAGGATTTAAAAAAATCGTAAATAGAGCAGCTTACATACGCCTTGAACTTGGAACCAGGTGCGTCATTCAGTTCATTCATATGCTCGCAATTTCAAAAAGCTTCAATAGCTTGTATAGCCGTAGTCCACATTTCTTCTAAAAATAATAATTACAGTGACAACTCTAAACTCTAGTCCTATGGAGAGCTGATGTCTTTATGCCCTTTACCATTACCATTGGCCAGAAATTATTGCGATAGAAAATGGATCATTCTTTCTATTTACAAACTATTGTTCCATCACCTTATAGGAAACCAAATACGGACCCGGAAATAATATTGAGGCTTGGATTTCGTTTTTGGGGTTAGTGTTTTTTCCTATTTCTATAAAATTTAAAATTTGATACCAAAATTATAGTTTATTATCTATAGGTAATACTTGCATTTGAATGAATAAATACACAAACAATAATTTTGAATGCGATTTTAAATTGGTTGGTTTAGTAGACTAGTTCATGTACTTTTAAAAGGTATATTTGTAAACTAAAATATAATCAAAAGAACAGTAATTATTTAGCTTACATGTACTTTTATCTTCAAAACGCTAATAATACTGATGTATGTTTAATTTAATGGTTTTTAACTTCTCGTTTGATATGGTGTGCGTGAAGGAAGTGGCATGATTTATTTCTGGATCGGCCATCAATCAGACGCGGAACAAACGTGGCGCCTTCTGCCGTCCGTACGCTAATACCAGCTGCAGTTTTCAATTAGTACATTTACGTAATTCAAGTAACAGAAAGATTTATATTTAAACTAGATGAGATACAAAACGATTGCTTTATATTCATCTCTTTGGGAAATTATAAGCTGGGCACTCCCAGTATAGGAGTTGACTGCCAACTAACGTATTGCTTTCATATATTCTATCATGAACCTTTAGCTAGGTGGATACTATTTTAACTCTAATTTATAATTGAAACAGAGAACTAGGTATACTAATTTAATTCATATTTATACTAGGTATATTATTATTACTTAGTATTAACTAGGCGGACCATGTACCAATGGGTTTTCTTATAATTAAAAACTTATACCTCAACAGAACTGGCCACTCGTTAGGTATAGCCTCACAAATACCATCGGCTAAACGAAGGAGACTTGATCTTCCGCTGGGTACCCTGGGACCGATTACACGGTTTTGGGAGCTGTAAGACAACCCGTGATTAAAAAAATGTATACTTATTTTGTCTGTCTGCTAACTGCATAAAACTGTAACGATATAATTATTAGCATCAAGATAACCAGTTTTAAACGTAATAATTTACTTCTAACGACATAATAGAACTCAAGCTAGTTTACAGCACTCACTAAGCACGAACTTGTCAATTAAGAAATTGATTAAGTTATCTTGTTATTTCAAATAGCAAGATGTAGGTGATAACATCAAAGACATGTCAAGGCTTGGCAATACAAAGTTGATATTAATTTCCTAACCATTGTCATGTCAGAACTGCCTGTATAACTTTCAGTCTAGAATTAATTTGAATAATACTTCTGAATATCGCGTTGGTAAATAATATTATTGTAAGCAAATGTAGGCAAATGTCAAAACTTTTTCAATTACTCTTTTGAACTTGGTTCTTGTATAGTGTTATTTTAATTTGACAATTCTCTTGAAATCGGAGGTCGAGAAACCTCACTCCCTAAAAAGGTTAAGTGCTAATATTCTTAAAGTATAAACAGCTGCTTACATAGAATAAGAACTTTTATCGACTTTTCGTGCATTGAAGAATCTCAAAATATCTTAAGAACTTCAAGAAGTGACAGCTGCGTAGTTCCATTTAGGTGCAACAACTTGCAAAGGCTTTTTAATAGATACACTATACACCGTATCCGAACCTTACCAGAACAATATTTTTTTTAAAGTAGCATATATTATTCCACATTATTCAAGGCATCTCCGTACCATAAAACTCGGTTCAGCCGTTTAGCCGTAAAAACCAAACAGATAGACAGAGTTATTTTCGCATTTGTGATATTAGTTTGAAATTAACATTATCCTTCCAAGTTATTCCTGCACTATAGCATAGCTTGTTCATTAGTAATACAGAACATTTTGAACACAAAACATTTAGATAAGTATTTAGGTACATACTAAAAACATTGATACAAAGTTTTTCTAGAAATTTGTAGGTAATTAAATCTGGATAAAATATTTTATGACATGTTTACTGTGACTCTTAAAAGTTCAGAATTCTAACACTTATTACATATTTTATGTCGGGAAATACAATAAAAGCTTGCTCTTACATGAGTGTGAAATGTCTCGTAATTGTCAGTTTGTGTACAAAAAATATTTAACATGGGTTTGTAAAACATTAAAAATTGTTTGAATATTTTATCATTTTAGATGTAAAGGCATATTTTTAACCGACTTCGAAAAAAAAAGAAGGAGAAGGTTCTCAATTCGGAACGTTTTTTTTTTTGTATGTATGTACATCGATTACTCCGCCAGTTGTGAACCGATTTTGATGGTTTCTTTTTTAATCGACAGATAATTCTTCCGAATTGGTCCCATTTTTATCTCATAAAAATTGGTTCTTTAGTTTTTCAGACATTTTGAAAAAACTGACCTTATAAGTCAATTTTTGGTAATATCTCGATGAAATATGTACCGATTTTGACGACTTATTTTTTCAAGGATATAATAATTTCTTGACATTATCTCACAGTCATATGACGAAAATCGGTTCAGTAATTTTTCAGAAATTCAGTAATTTGTCTCTGTTTACTGCTGAAAATTATATCAGAGAAAAGCCTTAGCAACGGTTGCTATTGACACGAAGTTGTCAATTTTCGTATCGACGGTGGTCTAGCGGCTAAAGGTATGGGATGCAGCGCAGGATGCCATTGCTCGAGGTTCAAATCCCATCCACCGCAGTATTTTTTTTAATTCTCCATTTTTTTGTTGCGTTATTATTTATTTCTCAGGGCAACAAAATCACTTAAAAGGGAAAAATAAACCTTTTAAAAAAAAGTGTACCGACTTCAAAAATTTGCACTGAAAAGTAAGAAATAATAAAAATTTCGTCGTAGAATTTGAAGACGGTTGGTGCCAAATTAGAAATAATTTAGTACCCAAATTCACTAATCTAGATAATTCATTAGGAACCTACGATCATCAGTACAAACACAGATAATATTGAACAGATCTTTATGTCCCTAGATGTTTACTTAATTTTGTATCCTAATTTGGCACCAACCGTCTTCAAATTCTACGACGAAATTTTTATTATTTCTTACTTTTCAGTGCAAATTTTTGAAGTCGGTACACTTTTTTTTAAAAGGTTTATTAATGTTATGGTATTATTCACTGTAATAAAGTACACGAAATAATTCATACAGAAATAATGGAAGCTCTATACTTACTTATCAATAGAAGTAAGTAGGTTTTTCTCTTTATTGTTCCCAGTGAGGAATCTTTAATTTTCAGTATGAATGATCATGAACTAATATTGTAACTAGTACTTGATTATTAATTTAATTAATTTCATAGTACCAATAGTTAATGTAGGTATGCTAAAGTAGGCCATGCATTGGTCCGGCATCGCAAAGAAATTTTTTTATTCCGGCCGCCCGATGATCGGCGGATCGTTCGTTACAAGAATTGGACGAGTCTGTGGTCGGTTAATTCGGGACGCGCCGGGGATCGGACGAATGTGTGGCTACCTTTAGAAACAGTGTGTTATCTGTGTTGCTAAATTTCTACTAAATCCTTTTAGTCTATAATCCACAAGTAATCATATAAAATAGAGCGAGTAAACTCTATGTACCTAAACAGAAATACATAGGATCCAACAAGAACTTACATAAAAAGGACATGATTGATGAAGCGACCATTTCACTTTAGGAACAAAGAATAATACTTTTGCCAGAGAGTATTATTTTATGTTACTTGAAAGGAATACACCTATACAATGAACAAACGTAAAAAATAGTAGATAATTTTTATTATTATTTTCTCTACACCTTGCAGTTAACTTTAACGCTTTGAACAAAAGATGGTCTTTAATAAAGAAAGCTAAGTTGTAAAAAGTAAATTTACTAAGCAATACCTTAAGGTGGTCGAGATTTTGCTTCAATAGTCTCGCCTCCTCGCCTCCCACGGCGCGGCGAGTCCATTGTAAGTTCTATGATCTACCTATATTTACTCTATACAATACTGAACCCAGAGTCAGACTTGGCTTGCTCGCCTGACTGCGCCTGTAGCTATAAACACTACCAGAACAATGCCCACTGCCATTTGACGTGCTCGTGCTAAAAGCTTTCTATGAAGCTCGCCCTAGAGCTGTTTACATTTTGTTAACAATTGAAATCTCTCTCTATGTCCATGCTTAAGTATGTATAAGGCCAATTACGCTATTAACTGTATGTTTTTTATTGTTAACAGAAGGAGGGAGTGGGTCAGGCTCATGCATTCCGCAGCAAGTCGTTCCGTAAAGCGCGACCATGTCACTGGTGCCATCAACCTATTACTAATCAAGGATGGTGCTGCAGAGGTAAATATTTTATATTCATTTAAATTTTTCTTTATCTTTGAGATGAAACAAAGATCAGATAAAAATATATGATACTAGCTTTTGCCCGCGACTTCGTTCGCGTAGAATTGGAATAATGACGTAATTTATGTAAATAGGTACGGAGAGATTTCCCTTAATTTATCTTTTACCCCCGTAAATTCCCCGTCAGTCAGAAGTTCAAAAAGTATAAATTCGGTACCTATATATGAATATCTTCCCAGTCACGTAAAAATATTTCCCCATGCCCTATCTAACAATTTCTTAAGGGTTGTTTTATGTTTTGAAAAATATTTGTACCAAGTTTCAAGTTAATACACGCAGATAATACGATTTCCCTATACAAACTTTTACACCCCGTTGCACTCCTCCTTAAGGGTCGATTTTAAAAATCCAAAAATACGTGTTTTATTATTTGTTTTGAAGAATATTTGTACCAAGTTTCAAGTTAATACACGCAGGTAATACGATTTCCCTATACAAACTTTTACACCCCGTTGCACCCCTCCTTAAGGGTCGTTTTTAAAAATCCAATAATACGTGTTTTATTATTTGTTTTGAAGAAAATTTGTACCAAGTTTCAAGTTAATACACGCAGGTAATACGATTTACCTATACAAACTTTTACACCCCGTTGCACCCCTCCTTAAGGGTCGTTTTTAAAAATCCAAAAATATGTGTCTTATTAATTGTTTTGAAGAATATTTGTACCAAGTTTCAAGTTAATACACGCAGGTAATACGATTTCCCTATACATACTTCTACACCCCGTTGCAACCCTCCTTAAGGGTCGTTTTTAAAAATCCAAAAATACGTGTTTTATTATTTGTTTTGAAGAATATTTGTACCAAGTTTCAAGTTGATACCTACACGATTTCCCTATACAAACTTCTACACCACGTTGCACCCCTCATTAAGGGTAGTTTCTAAAAATCCAAAAATACGTGTTTTATTATTTGTTTTGAAGAATATTTGTACCAATTTTCAAGTTGATACCTACACGATTTCACTATACAAACTTCTACACCACGTTGCACCCCTCATTAAGGGTAGTTTCTAAAAATACAAAAATACGTGTTTTATTATTTGTTTTGAAGAATATTTGTACCAAGTTTCAAGTTGATATCTACACGATTTCCCTATACAAACTTCTACATCCTGCTGCACCCCTCCTTAAGGGTCGTTTCTAAAAATCCAAAAATACGTGTTTTATTATTTGTTTTGAAGAATGATTGTACCAAGTTTCAAGTTAATACACGCAGGCAATACGATTTCCCTATACAAACTTCTACACCCCGTTTCACCCCTCCGTAAGGGTCGTGTTTTAAAATCCAAAAATACGTGTTTCATTATTTGTTTTGTAGAATATTTGTACCAAGTTTCAAGGTGATACCTACACGATTTCCCTATACAAACTTCTACACCCCGTTGCACCCCTCCTTAAGGGTCGTCTTTAAAAATCCAAAAATACGTGTATTATTATTTGTTTTGAAGAATATTTGTACCAAGTTTCAAGTTGAACAACGCAGGTAATACGATTTCCCTATACAAACTTCTACACCCCGTTGCACTTCTACTTAAGGGTTGTTTTTAAAAATCTAGAAATATGTATTTATTATTTGTATTGAAAAATATTTGTGCCAAGTTTCAAGTTGATTCACGCAGGAAATAAGATTTTACATACAAACGTATTTACCCCATTTGACCCCCTTAGGGGTTGAATATCGAAATTTCCTTCCTTATTCCTTGTCTACATAATAAAGGGAACTTCTGTGCAAAATGTCAGCTTCATAGGTCCAAGGGTTTGGGCTGGGCGTTGATGATCAGTGAATCGGAACTTCTCTTTTTATATATATAGATGATCGCTGAAAGTTTCATGAATATTCGGAATTTCCGAAAAAATAAAAATTCTAAAAACTATTTTATTAAAATCCGTTAAGTCGTTGTAGTTTGATTGTATAGAACTATAGATTAATAAACATCACACAGCTACTGGCTGTCGTTCTTTAATTAAAAATAATGCTTTTTAAAAACTCGGAGCTAACGTGTTCATCAATTTGTTTGTTTTCGATATTGTATTTATTTTAGGTAACCTACGCCAGAGTAATTATATTTCTATCAGCCAAGAGTCAAATATTTTGTCAGAACATCAATTTTACTCAACCGCAGTTCTATTATAAAATATATTTTTGCCGTCAAAAAACAGTGGGTCGTTGACGCACGTGTTAACAAACTCGCATGAAATGA
Organism: Nemapogon koenigi; assembly: GCA_963924495.1. Classification (NCBI taxonomy): domain Eukaryota; kingdom Metazoa; phylum Arthropoda; class Insecta; order Lepidoptera; family Tineidae; genus Nemapogon; species Nemapogon koenigi. The sequence goes on along the minus strand of OZ004631.1, from coordinate 7,992,034 downwards.
ATATTTTAAAATGAATGTCACGTTTCAATCGCTGCCGTTTTGTTATCTTGTTCTCAAGCATCATAATGTTTTTATTCAGTAGACGGTCCAGTGAAAACAAACACCACAATTTCCATGTTAGAATGCAAATTAGTATTTTGATGAAATAAAAATAGGCGAAGCGAAATTGAATATTTTGACTGCTCGTGGACCTCACTGTACAAATAATACCTGTGATCAGTACAATCTCTATATATTATTTCACAAGGATGTTTTTCGTCGGTACGCCATATCTCCCTTAATACTTCATCAAAATTAATGTTTGATACATTACTTGAAGATTACTTTCCCCTCTAATGACCAAAAATGATCATCCAAATCAAAATTAAATGTTTCACTTAAAATTAGACTAATTTATGTATTTTGTAAAAGACGTCATTTGTTGGAGATCACTTGAACTAACGGTGCGAAGACTTCGCATATGGATCATCTAGTACATACCTACATTTGAGTATGATACCCAATATCACCACAGTTTGAAACACACACTTCCATCTAAATACTCTACATCCATGTCTTTCTGGTATATAATTATCAGAGCTTTAGAACATCGATGTTTAGAATAATCCAATTAGCAAGCAAGAAGATATAATAAGTTTATAAGTTATTTGGTAGTAAAAAGTTATCTATATTCCTAGTATTATTAATTATTCTTAGCTATTACAAGAAAGTATATTATATTAATTTTCTAAATACTTAATTTTATTTTGTTGCAGTTTGCAAATACGTCTGTCACACAGGCTGCCAACCAAAGGTATGTAAAATTTAGTAATTTATACTTACCACTTTCTAAAAAAATATTAGTGGGTTCTTCCAGCAATGCAACGCCAAGTCGCCAACATGACGTGATAATCATATCAAGGAGTACAACGTTTTCAATAGCATTGCACTATTAGTGGACTTCTGTTGTAACTTTTTCAGAAAAAATGCGTAACGCAAGAATTTTTTATTAAAATTAGGTGCTTATCTAGCAACTATACTGAGTATTGAAGCAGATTAATTGGAGAAGTAATACCGGCAAAATTTATGTAGAATTATTTATCCACAATTCCGCTTACAATAATATTATTAAAACTACATAATATTATGCTATGTTGTTCGCACCTAGCGCCCTCTGTAGTATGTAGGAGATAAACATATAAATGAAATTGATCCGCTCCGTGCGTCTCGCACGCACAGTCAGGTACCGAAATATAATAGAGTTCCTAATGCTAAGTATAGATGGCGCTACAATTTTCTTTCTGATATTTTTTATTTAGGCATTTATATTTACACAATAGAGCTAGGCTAGGGCCTCGCCTCACAAAATGATAATAAAATGTTGTCATTACGAGATACTATTTTTGATACCTTGACTTACTTATATATTACAATAGGTATGCGTAATAATATGTGAGATCTACTTGCTTCCCTTACCTACAATTTTCTCTTACTTACATCAAATCATATCCACCAAAATGTCCAAATCAACTTTTCTATTTTAGTACTAGTACCCTCTTAAATTTTTACGACCTTTTTTAAGCAGCAGCGCTCTACATCACAAACTGTTTTCATAAAGTTAAATATTTGCATAAGTATCTTTGAAATTAGCGATTAAACCACAACATTTACTTTTATAGTAGAAATTATACACACCATATAAATTTTAAACGACCTTCATTAAGCTTGACAGTTAAGAAGACCTAGTAGTCATTAAAGAAAGCAAATATTGCCGTAAGGGCGTAATCGAGAGCGCGACGAACCAACCGGACGCCATAACATTTGTCAGACGGAACGGTTATAGTCGTGACAACACCAGCGGTTATCCCGCTTATCGATGGTTATTCAAATTTATTCATAAACTAGATAATAGTCCCAGTTTTGACCCTGTGCAGGCACACCTCGAAGCTCGATGGCAATCTTGGAGACTATAGCGCTGCCGGTCACGCTTCCATTGTGAGAAGGCGCTCTACGCCTCTGTTTTACACGAAGTCGTTAACTAAATTGGATGTGGTCTGTAGTCATTTCAAATGCCAGTTTCATGACTTTGAAACTGTTCAACAAGTGTAAGCACATGTCAAAATGTTTAGCTGCACATTTAGCTGTCGTTTGGCGCGACCGTGTTACATTGTTATAGGGTCTGGGAGTTTGGACTGATATTCTTTACAATCTCGTAGGGTTGTCTGACTAGTCGTCATTGATATTTCAGATTAGTCTCCGTAGAATAAGACTAACTTTTGGACTGAAACACACCCTTATCACCTTTGTTGTGTTGCCAGAACATAGCCTCCGAAACACGAAACAGGCACTTTTTCTTTCTTCACGGTTTGCCTTACAGCTCCCGAAACTATACACGGTTTCCAGGGTACCCAGCGGAAGACCAAGTCACAGGCACTTGTGTTATGCTTTTTTTTACTAGATATTCGTATTTCTATCATTGACGGGTAAAAGGTTTGCAATATTTTTAAATTATTATTATGTTTCATTTATGTTTCAAAAAAACTAATTTGTTACTGCAATAAAGTGAATGTAAATAGATATTTAATGATAGTATAATAATATACATATGAAGCAAAATAATTATCTTTTATTTGTCTATGGTAATGGATTACTTTCGACATCGTCTTCGACATTGAATTTAGAGAATCGCACAGCAAGCTCTGTTTGCCTTCTCATTCTACTTTCAAACGTCACTGTTCTTCAAAATAATTGTAACGTGAATGCGAGTCGAGTTACGTAATGTGTCCGTAACGGGAGACAAGGCGTATTGACGAGGATTGACAGTGAATGGCTCTGAAGCGAGATGCCATAGTGACAACCTACCTTACAAGGTCACATCGGAAGTTGAACTTTTTCTTTTGGCTCTACTGTTACTTTGTAAAACATTGCATAGTTGCCTACTGAAATGTTGTTTTAAAAAAATATTATTATTATGTTTCATGAAATTACCACGTCGTTAAACACTCTTAAATACTCAAAGTTAAACACACATAAGAACAATTTTGACCGTAAGCTACAAAATTATGTTTTTGAGACAGTTTTATTTACTTATTTATGTAAAACTTACGATGTTATGTCATTTATGATATTTTTACGAAAATATAGGTTACGAATGTTACGATGTCCATATTACTAATTCAAGCTTAGGTACAGCGTCTTAGCCGTCCTACCTAGGTATTCGTACATAAATAAAAAAACAATGTTTAATATCTTTATTTTCTCGCTCTCGCCTATTAAACATGTAAAAATATGACATTTTTACGATTCAATGCAATTACAATAAACGCGAAATGAAACCTAAATGACTTTGCCCTACTTTCATTTTCATCACCATCATGTCCTACAAACGACTTTTGTTTAAAATTAACAACACTCGGTTAATGAGTTATTTTAGGTTGTTTAAATTACTCCTTTAAGACAGTATTGCTGAAGGTCCTTAGTGGGTGATATTTTTGTCTCAAATAGAATTCATTGAATAGTGTATGGTGTGAATATGAAAACATAAAATTTGGGAGGATAATATTTCAATTATATTTGAAAAAATCATGATTTCTAATGATTCTCATGGTCTCTTTCCATCCCAATTTGATTAAATCTTTACTAAAAAAAATATTTAGCGACAGGCACGCCACATACAATGAGAGGCTGAAAAAAACCATTATCTATTAGAAAAGTAATTTGCATGATCAAAAACATTCAGAACTTTTCTTAAGATAGGCAGTTTAGATTAAAACCTTGGAAATGCTTGTGTATACGACATCCAATAAAACCTAAGTATTACTTTTTAATTTTGTTAAAAGCATTGTTCTAGTTCTAAAAGATATTTATTTTAATGTTGATTTCACATGGTTTCATTACATATAGATAAAATACCAAAATTATGTTTCCTTTAGGTTTTATCGAGATATATAATAAAATAATTATAAAAATACCGACTATGATCGCTGAAAATTTCATTTAAATTTATTCAGGGGTTTCCGAGCCTAATATGGGCAAGCATCCAGAGTTCCAGAGAGATAAAATGAAAAAAAAAAAAAAAACAAAAATAACGTGTTTATAGCACAATCTCAGTGGTCAGTATTAATTTTAAAATTTGAGCAGCAAATACCTCCAGGATGGCCCAGAAATAAATGCACTTTTAAAAATTAAACAAAAACTGTTAGATTTTGGTGGAAGTTTTTTTTAAATCACATTGTTGAAAATGACGTCCTAACACTCTTCCAATCTGGCATTTGTAAAACTGTTGAAAGTGTTTTCCTTGAAATGGATTAAATTTCTTGTCGAATGTTCAGCTTCAGTTGCTGCAATATTGTGTAAATCTTACTATTAAAAAAAGTCTGCTGGAGTAATATCGGGGCTCCTTGGTGGCCAGGAAATAAATTTTCGGGGTAAATCCTCCGTGAAATATTTTTTTGAGGAAACATGTCACCGATGCTCTCATTTAAAGTGTAGCCGTTATAGCCTCGCGATTCTTGCAGTTTTGAAGCCAGAAAACTTTTGGCATGGCAGCATAGAATTAAAAAAATTAAAACTGAAACTCGCTGAATGTTTTCATCGTGATACACTTTGGCGACCTTGAGGCCGCTATTTCTGCTCCAATCCTGTTCTTTCGAATCTCTCGACCCACTGTTTAATTAAATTAGTGCTTGCACATTCTTTGATGCGCCGTAATTCGAATTCAGTACCAAAAAACGTCGACCAGTAACATAGGATCGAGAGTTCTCTTAAAATGCTCGTACTACACAAAATGCACATTGTTTCCCCGTGTAATGACTCATGTTGATTAAAACTACAAAATCGAGCTACGCACTGACACCATCCCCGTGCCACTCGTGCCACTCCCTTTTTTTGGTTCAGAAATTGTCGCGGATTCAAAAGTGCTTTCTTTTATGGGCCACCAAGTATCAGATAAAATGCCTTTAATAAAATATCTATAAAATCCTTTTAGTATCTTGTGTAGCAATATCTAGTGCGGAGTTTAATTTAGAAAAGCAATTAATCATATTTAAGTAAGTTGTCAATTTGATTTCACGTTCAAAATGAGGCTAATATCCTTATCTCCTAACAAGTATAAATCCTACTTCACCTGTTAATTCATCTCTGTTTAATTCCCCGTTAATTATGCAAACATACATGCGGTGGCGGAATCACATGGGTTGGTTTGGATTTCTACAGAAAATAAAAATAGTTTTAAAAGTGAGGGTCAGAATCGCGCACCGCGAGGGCAGGATTCCGTAAAATTAACAGATTTCGTTTATTACAAAAATAAGACTACCGAGCGAGAATCAAGTACATACCTACCTACATTTATTTTTTTAGCAATTTACGAAAATTCTGCCAGTTTTCTTGTTATCTATGAGTTCTATGACTCAATATTATATTAACCCTGATAATACCGAAATTTTAGAAACCCATTGCAATCTACAACTATATCTTTATAACCAAATAGGACCGCTTCGCACGGGTAGACGAATTTTTGTATTAAAAAAATCCAATAAGAATTTTCTTGAGGGGAATGAGATACAAAGAGGGGATAATAGCTTATGTTAGACTTCGGCCCTCCAACTACACCTTGTGCAAAAACTCACCCTTTCTGAAATTCGAAAACTGGCATCGCAGTTATATATTTTTTCCAACCTACCCGTTTCAAAGACCGTATATACCTGCATGGTGGGAGATTTAGTAGATTTACGATCGCCATTTCCTAAGGAGTGCCCTACTTGGCACCAGCGTCTCATGATGAACGAGCAAGTTTCCCGGACGTTGCCGATAGCTAGATACAAGATCGTGATCATTCAATGTTGGGCCCGCCCACCTCCGGGCCTATGGCACATGACCATTACGAGGGAAATTAATTTATTGACATATTTATAAATAAATAATATTAAATTGACTTAGTACTTAATAGTCACGTTGGTGGTACTCAGTAGAATAATAATAATTGATGAAGAGAGGCTCAATAATTTTATTTTTTTATTTTCTTAAAGTAGAGTATAAAATAACTCAGATGTATTATTTTTTCGCATACTTAATCTATATCAAATTACAAGTCCCTTTTTTTTTTTTTTTTTTTACGTGGGGAAATGCATCATGCATACCCGCGCCCTCGGGGGTGAGGGAACGGGTTATGTGGGACTTTAACCCACTAAAACCCCACGGTACTCCATCTCGCCGGTTAGTCGGCGGGCCACGGGGACGCGTTAGCATTCTTCCGCGACCCGCCGCCGGGTGGCCGTAAGGCCCCATCTCGCTCTGGTTTTACCCAGAGCTGGCGCAGCAGCGAGTACAAACTGCTGCGCCTTCCACCTTGGTCCCCGGTTGAGCAGCGGCTGATTTCCCCCTCAACCGCCACCGGAGACCGCGGCGACCCGACTGCGATGGAAAGTGCAGTCGGGTCATGCTTCGACCGGCAGCGCAAGCGTCACCGGCGTCCGCCTCCAGCCGCATGCGCGAAGAGCCCTGCCAAACCCACAGAACCCCTGCGCAGCGGCTCCACCTCGGGTGCCGCTTAGCATCACCGTGGATAGTGTGACGAGCACTACCACGGTTACTAAGCCCCCCCGCCACGACAAGGCCGGGGGGGAAAAACTATACTTTTTTTTTCTTAACGGGTTGCTTTACACCTCCCGAAACCGTGTTACGGTTTCAGGGTACCCAGCGGAAGACCAAGTCTCCGTCGCTTAGCCGATGGTATTTGTGAGGCTATACCTAACGAGTAACCTATCTATACTATAAAACTAAAGTTATTTTAAATGCTTCATATTAGTTTCACCTGTAACTATCTAATGTAATATGTATGTAAACAAATCTTGGAAATCGAATTTAAGTTATATTTGTCGTACCTATCAATTTGACTTGATTTGAGGCTATGCAAGTGTATGTAATTCGGATGACAATACAATAATTTGGTACCATCAATCTGATCTGATGATGGAGCTATTTACTAATGACAGCAAAGAACACAAAACAGTTTTTATTCTAATGCTAAACTCCTTGTCGAATATGTCGACCAATCAAATCTCGAGTAGTTATGTGCACAAGGAGTTTGTATCGAGTATTTTTTGCACAAGGAGGTTGTGTAGCATTGAGATGGAGGTCGAATTTATTGATGTGTTCTAAATTCAAACACCAAAACAGTGATTAAAAGTGCTTTTTATTCACTGTTTTCAGTGAATAAAATAAGCTTTTTAGAGGAAGAATGGTGTAAAAATTATTTCACTGTTATAAAACAGCATTATTTCAGATATGAATGTATTATTAAAATAAATTTACTTTTAAAAAAAAGTGTACCGACTTCAAAAATTTGCACTGAAAAGTAAGAAATAATAAATATTTCGTCGTAGAATTTGAAGACGGTTGGTGCCTTCTTAAGATTCCGCTAGATATAGAAATTTTGCAACTAACACTGGAACTAGAATTCTTTCCTATTTGAAAAATGTCCACAGGCGACGCTAGTGCAAAATAAAACCTCTGTAAAACTTGTAGTTTCATAAAGTAGAGACATGTAAGTACATTACGGATATCAAATAGAACGATTCCCGTTCCTCACAGACTTTTAATCGCGAAACCTAACCTGTTGTCATAAAAGGGATGTGTTAATAAATTAATATTAAAGTATTCACTTGCACGGATTGAGTATCGGTTCAGAATAATATCTTTATGTGTGCGAACTGCGCATGAGAGTAGAAATCGCCTGAGGTGTTCTCACGATATGGAAATGCTAATTCTTGTAGACCCTCGAATTTGCATCTATAACGAACAACGAAGCTTAAAACCGCTGCACCGAATTTTATAGTGACATTGATTAAGGATCAGGGGTTTTCCATTCACGCCTAACATTGTTTCTTATAGAATTAATTATAGAATATAGGTTGTTATTTGCATAGTTATCTAATAACAGCCTTTGCTGAATTGGACACGCCTTTGATGAAACACTATGTTTTAGTTAAAGACTTGCGTTTGAATGTTTTAAGACAGGTAAAGGTCAAATTGTTTAAAAAAGCGGATTCAAAAGCACGGATATAAAGAAAGTAATAGTTTATAAAAAACTAAAAAACACGCCTTTGTCAGTAATGCACACTTGCGCAAACCAAATGAGCCCAAACTCGATGGGATTACGTTGTTTTGTTACAGAGTTCCTGGCTCTATCATCAGGGCCCTAAATAGACATCATCTAGGACCAGCGCATTTGTTAAGACAAATCAAACGAGCACAAACTTGATGGGGTTACGTCGTTTCATTACAGAGTTTCACTATCGACCCCCTGACTCCATCATCAGATCAGATCGATGGTACCAAATTATGGTATTGTCATACGAATTACATACACTTGCAAAGTCTCAAAACGATACAACAATTAGAAGTTGGTTAAATTCGACTTCCAAAATTTAGTTACAGGTGAAACCTCAGACTGATCATTCCCTGATCTGAGGGTGAAACTAATACAAAGCGTGCAATTATTTATATACTTAGAGACAATATTTTCAAAGTTCGTTTTGAAACATCTTAAATAATTTTTGGTGTTTAATATTTCATGCAGCTTTTTATCAACTAGCTACCTAATTAAACTACTAAATTAAATATTTTCTCCTTGACTCCTTGAACACTATTTAATTTGTGCATTGATGATTTTGTTTAAACTGAATAATTTGTAGGATTGTATTAATTCACAGTCAAACCAAAAATGCTCTTCGGAGTGCAAGTAAAGTGAGGATCAGGCCGCTAGACATAAACGCCGTGATTGAGCTTTATTGCTTGCTGATTATTTTTGGAAAGTTAACTAGATATATAATAATATAATAATAATAAGATAGATATAAGATTTGGCCATACTGCTCAATAACAATATAAAATTTATATGCAACTTACACATTACCAGCTTTTAAGCAAAACATCGTTGATGATAAAATTAAAGACATAATTTTGAATGTATCATTATGTTTGAGCATTCGAATATAAATTAAGAGATTAACAAAATGCAGTAGCAGAAAAGTATTTATAAAGTTGTTCCGCAATCTTAAGAAATAAGTAAATGGACTTATCGTATTGAGATCAGACTCTCCCTTACGTCGCGTGTTCGCTTCACTGCTGAATATTTTCTTTTTGTATCTTCGTTAATTGATGGGTTCATTTGCGGTTACATTAAACCGACACTCTCTTGCATTTTTACCGTCACGTGTTCCAAAGAATGTCGTTTCGACGGATTGCAGTAAAGATAAATGCACAATGAGATAAGGTACGTAATGCGCTATTAATTTTATTATAATATATGGACTTTTGGCTTATAGTGATAAATTCAAAAATAATATTTTAGTGTATTTTTATTCTGTAAATGGTTGCCATGGAAAGACAGATAATTATTATGTTGTAAATAACATACATAAGAATATGATCACGAGTTAATTGCTTTGCGGTAGGCAGGGAGCAAAGAAATCTAATTGTTGCGATTTTGACACACCTCTTTCACTGCATTTACACTCGCGTCTATTTCGGGTGATTTTTAACCGACTTCCAAAAAAAGAAGGAGAAGGTTCTCAATTCGGACCGTATTTTTTTTTTATGTATGTATGTACATCGATAACTCCGCCAATTGTGAACCGATTTTCATGGTTTCTTTTTTAATCGACAGATAATTCTTCCGGATTGGTCCCATTTTTCTCTCATAAAAATTGGTTCATTAGTTTTTCAGAAATTTTGAAAAAACTGACTTTAAAAGTACATTTTTCTTGATATCTCGATAAAATAAGTACCGATTTTGACAACTTATTTTTTTTAAGACATTATAATTTCTCGACATTATCTCACAGACATATGACGAAAATCGGTTCAGTAGTTTTTCAGAAATTCAGTAATTAATTTCTGTTTACGGCTGAAAATTATGTATCAGAAAAAGCCTTAGCAACGGTTGCTATTGACACGAAGTTGTCAATTTTCGTGACGATAGTCTAGCGGTTAAATGTAATGGGGAGTCATAGGATGCACAAGCACATGGTTCAAATCACATCCACAGCGTTTTTTGACGGTTGGTGCCAAATTAGAAACAACTTAGTTCCCAAATTCACTAATCTAGACAATTCATTAGGAACCTACGATCATCAGTACCTACATACAAACATAGATAATATTGAACAGATCTTTATCTTCTTAGATATTTACTTAGTTTTGTATCCTAATTTGGCACCAACCGTCTTCAAATTCTACGACGAATTTTTTATTATTTCTTACTTTTCAGTGCAAATTTTTGAAGTCGGTGCACTTTTTTTTAAAAGGTTTATTATTTTCCTTTTTTAAAATGTCATTATAGCAATTATTGATTATATAGGCGTTATAATGAATAAGTAAGCCAATTAGGTATAAGGCCTTGGTTCCTTGATTTAAAATAGCATTATTATCTATTAGTTTTGCAAATACTTGGTTCACTGCAGCCGCTTTTCATTTGAAATTACATCACGTACAACTCTTTAAAAGGTATAATATCCATGGCAACTTAGCCAGGTATTATTGTACTTATATATTTACACGAATTCTTTTATCGGCGGTTTGTCGGCGTCTCATTGTGTGATTGTCACGTTTCGCACATAACCGATGATGTCACCGGGAAGTGTGGTACGCTTTGGACAAGTATACTTACTAACTATTACATCTTATCGAAGTTTGCTTTGATAAGTACTGGAAAATCAACCTTGTAACACATATATATTGTTTATATTGTGATTTTACGTAGATATTTTAGAATTTATATGTTCCATAATTATGACGATTAGTAAAAAAGCATCGATGTGGGAAAGCCTTTGCAATTCCTTTGAAACGAAAATCAAATTAATTCATTCATTCATCAAATTGTATAAAATCGAAAGGCCGGGTTAAGATTTTGGATAGTTTGTTGCTTAAAAAGTGATGAAGACATTACCAACTAGGTGTTTTTCTTTGAAACCGAATTCTCAGTTAGTAGCAAGAATCTAGATAAGTAATGCAGTCGTTATCAGGTTCCTTGTTTGCTTTAGTTACCAAGAAGTAACGTTAGGATGGCGTGTCGTGTTGGCACGCGCAAGGATCGCATCTCTACTTACTGGGAAGTGGAGTTTAGCGGAGGCTGGGTCAGGTGCAACGCACGAAGAGAACTGCCGCCAACCGCCGCGAGCTACGGCCAGCCAGTATCGACGCGGGCGCCGCAAAGCCCACGCGCTTTTCGCAATTCGCGACTCTTGCACACGTAATTCGCAAGATTGCTAATAAACTTGAGGGTTGATTTAATAAACAAATTAATATCACTGTTAAATCTAAATAAATTCATATTTATTTATTAAAAGCTAAAATTGGAGTGCGCCTGAAATTATACTGAAAATAATTAATAGACCTATCCAATTACAACTCGTATATCTGTGTCATATTTAAGTATATCAATCTGTGACACGACTCGCAGCAATTGATACCAATATTAAAATACTTTAACAAAATATCGTTCGAGTGACATTGAATACCTGAAAGATAAGTCCATATCAGAATACAGCTACGTATAGAGATATTTAAGGCTTAAAATATTATGGATTGTTTGATTAAAGTACACCGATAAAATTGTTATGTTTCACATCGACAACAATCGATAAGTCGTCGACACGTTTCACCTGAACTTACTGACTTGGAAATAAATTTTAATTTTAAATTTGCTTAAGACCTACCTACATATTGTTGTCGAATAGTAATTTTGTGGGGCAAGACGTGTTAATGTGTGCTAACTGATGAAAGCTGAAATGTAGAGTCTGTGTTAAAGAACAGTGTTGTAGATTTTGAATAGAGAGATACTAATTTACAGAATAACTTTGTATTAGTGAAAATGTTTCGTCCAAGACAAGGCAGTACAGCTAGTACCAGCACATCTTCAGGTCGCTCAGATTTGCAGGTGATGATAATATAAAATCACATTTCATAAACTTAAGTTTAGCATATTGATTAGTGAAAAGATCTCTGGTGATACTTTGATAACGTAGAGTCATCGATAGAGTGATGGAGTATTTTAAATATTGTAACTACCTATGCAGATAATAATAAGATAAGAATTAGTTCTATATATCTATCATCACGCCTTTTATCCCAAGAGGGGTAGGCAGATACAATCAAATGCCATTTGTTACGATCCTGACATACTTCTTTCGCTTCTTTTATATTTATCATGTACCTTTCATTTATGCTCGGCGATTGTGTGTACTTTTAATATTTCCTTCGATCAATATGTTTTGTAGTTAATAAAAATACACCTAGGTCTTCCTCTCCCAGCATTTCCTTTCACTTCTGGATTAGTTGACCATCCGTAATCTAAATAATAGGTAGCCATCTAGTTTTACGGATTTGGGAATGATTGTATAATATGTACGTACCACTCCACTATACTTTCTATCTTATTTTCTTATAGTGTTATATTATTTAATAAGTTATGTGTATTTTATGGCAATTATGATATATTGATTATAGGAATAATTATAAATAGGTATCGGCATTTAGAAATAAAATGCATTGTCAGCTCTCGACGTTCGAGTGTAGTCTATTCAGAGCATGCCCTTGCTCGGAGGGTCAAAGATTTCTAGACGGAGATAACTGGAGTACACTCTAATCAGATCATATATGCACATTATGTAAACAAAACCATTTTATTTTTGCAGGAATTTAAATAAAGTCTTGTTTTGCTTCAGAGAATTTCATGGCGATCTTTTTGGCATTTCAGAATTTTGAAAAGTTTGCATTAAATATTTATTAAATTTTATTAAAATTAATATTAAAAAATACACCCATTTGGGATCCTCTCGATTTATTTTCGACAGCCTATTCCAACTTTCTAATGATGGAGGAGGATATCATTTAATAAATAAATGCTTAAATAAGTCCAAACAAATACTTGTGTGATGATTTAATTATTTTAAATATGATATCAACTCGTCAAGGTGAACTTCTGGGAACGTGGGGACAAGTTTTTAAAGTGGCGATATTATTTGCTTTAATAAACATATTATAACTGAACAGAGATTGAAATAACATCACAATTTAAACCAAGTGCGATGAATAAATAAAATGAAGTCACTTTTCTCTAAAGGAATTTCCAACATGCATACAAAAGTGTCATGTCCTATAAAAGCGTGCATGATGGTGAGATATCCAACAATATATCAAGTAAACATGCCGCCTTTGAAAGTGAATGGAATAAGAGCACACAAGCAGCCCCTTGATTAGCGATTATGCTTGCTGTGTAGCGTGAAGAAGGCAGTCATTTGGACCTTATTATTAGATACTAGCGACCAGCCCCGCCTTCGCACGGGTAGACAATTATTTTATGCTAATAAGAATTTTCCAAGGATTAAAAGTGGTGCAAATAAATCATGTCGATCAAATTATTTTCTTGTGATGTCAAAAAAGACAAAAAATAACACACTTTGGCGTTATAATATTAGTATGGATATAGGTACTGAATTAGATATTATCGAATAGGTCAGAAAGTAGATTTTTTAATACTTTTATCTTCTTTTGATACAAAATAGAAAATACTTTTTGATGAGTCGTATGGTACATATCATCGGTTGTTGTTATGTATAATAATAAAATATTTATTGAAAAAACTTAAGTGATAGAATAACATAGACCATAATAATAAACTTAAATTAAAAATAATGCAAGTGCCTGAACTAGGTTGCTCCTGTGTTTCAGGCAATAAAGGACTTATATACATAGCGTATTAAATAATCACTTATACAAAAAGCAATTCTACAGAAATCTTACGATCATAAGATAATGATGTCTTTTTCATGAGAGAATACTCTTTTAACAATTTGACATATTTAAACAACTACAAATTAGTGAGTCAGATTTCTCTAATAAGTGCTTTTACCGAGTGATTTTTGAGCATTGGTGAGCACGTATCCAAAATATATAATAGCTTGGAATTGTGTCTATGACCACGCCACAAGATATTGCCGGAAATGTTCATCATAGAATAGACTACGAAAAGTATACCTTCAGATAAAATGGTTCATTGCACTTTGCACGTAAGTATGCAGTGCGATATCATTCTGGTACATAAATGCCAGAAAGGGATTCGGTACAGAAATGGAAGCTGATTCACACTGCGATGCGAACATACTCAGCCATTGCGCAGTACTTTGCATCTCTTTGGAAAATAATAACAACCAATATTAGAAATGCACACGTTTTCTGGTTGCGGTTTCTTTGTTCTACCTTATTTGGTTAAACAAGTCATCGGTCTACTTCAGAGTAATGATGACTAACTTTTTGTATCATTATGAAAATAACTTGACATTTCTTAGCTCTGTTTTGATTTTTATGATCACACTTCAATTTCATTGGGATAGACTAGACTAAGAATATTCGCGATGAATGCCATTTCTTCCTTCAGAGCATTTTTGTATGTTATTTTCACACTCACAATCTTTCAAACTCTTTAATAGGTTAGGAAAACTATTGGCAACTCCTAAAGCATTTAGAAATAATCCAATGATTATAGGAAATTTATACTAAGTCATTACTTAGAAGCGAGATCTGGTCTTTAGTAAACCCTTAAGCGCATTTTAAATTACATTAAGCTAGCCTTCTGATTGCCGTCAATTTTAAAAGCTCTAATACGTTCTTAGATAATTAGGTATCCAGTGTTAATACCTGAATAATGTTGGGAATGCAGCTCTCTTGCACATTTGCCGCTTAGAAAACTGCAATGTTGTTGGGTTAAATAGCTAATGACAGATTTATGGATTCGCTCGGGGGAAACTTGTGGATACACACGCGTATTACACATTAGCATAAACAACTTTCTAGGTTGAGAGTCGAACCTGTACTGAAATTTTCTTTAAACGTGATACTCTGAGTTTCCAAAGGCCTAAAATGGAGTTTTATTTTAAGTTTTCAGTAGATAAATAGATTCCTGAAAAATAATTTTGGCAGACATTATCCTAGTTAATATTTACTATCAATACATTCTATACTGATCTTGTAAAGTAAAGAAATGATAAGGTAAACACTTGTTTAGAAGTGAATTATACTTTACTATACTGATTAGTACATAAACACTTACGAATTCAAAGTATTATATTTTCAAGTATTATTTTGCTTATTAAATGCAAGTAAATTATCTTTTGCTTCATAATTATGTTATCTAAGACATATATGATACTAACTAAGTTACGAATTAAATTAAACATTATTGTATTTATTGTATTTGATTGATAAATTTCGCTTTAAAAACAATTATACGACAATTTGGGAACTAGGCCAAAACGTTCGCCCTTAACTTATTTCTTCTTAGAAGAATCAAGTTGGTGCAGTATAATGCATTTCCTTTCGATGTGTACCTCAATAAACAAGTAAAGTGGTTTGCGATAATTTTATCTTTAGTATAATCTTATTGATAAGATAACATAAAGGTAGGTATATACATACAGGTTATGTAATTGTTGTTTAACAATATAGAGCATATTTCCTTTTTCCTCGTTTCCTATATAATTATTTTAGGATTCTCTGCAATATTAACTTAAGAATCTCTTTCTGAGATCTGAGGTTGGATAATTACTTGATGCCTTTTTTAAATTTGCATAAAATTAAATCATAATACGTGTATGTTATCCAAGAATTTTGTCCAGAATTTACATAGATGTTTAATAATTTCAAGCCTACTAAAATTTAAAATCGACAGACAAGTTTTTGTTGTATTTAGTAGAATTTATAATTACAAACAGGTTTTAAAATGAATTTCTTTTCTCGTGAAGCCCACCAAAACAGTTTATTTATGTACGCAATATTGGGTCAGGGAAGGAACAAAAACAAAATGAATATGGAAACAATTCAAGGTGGATCGGTCACGTTGGCCTACATAAATAAATCTTTCTTTTCGACAATATAGGGCGAATATTAAAAAACTTACAGGTGTTATTATGACATGAGCAATGCTAAAACAAATTTCAATTCCAGTTATTAGTTAGTAAAACTTGAAATAAGTTCATTTTAAATTATGGGAAAAAAGAAGTTTCGCTGGTTTGGACGTGTTGAAAGAATGAAGGATAAAAGACGAGAAAAGATAAAAGACTAAAAAGGTTTACATGACATAAGTTAAAGGAAATGCTGGCAAAGGACGACCTAGGTGTACTTTTATTGAACACATAAAAATATTGATCGAAGGCAATATTAAAAGTACACACAATCGCCGAGCATGTATGAAAGGTATGATGAATATAAATGATCTTAGCAAATGGCATTCGATTGTCTCTGCCTACCCCTTTTGGGATACAAGGCGTGATGATAGAAGATAGATTAAGACAACATAAATATTCATAAAACACATTTGAAGGTGAAGGCAATAGGACTTATGGTACACAAAAATACATACAATTATAAACTTCAGTTGTTCAAAGTGGGACTATAAAGAAATCTTCGCACAAAATCTGATATCGAGAAGGAATTCCTCCAATACAAGTAAAACATAAAATGCATCTCAAGATACGGCGGCTGTCCCGACACAGACAGACAGACATATTTATGTTGGCGGTACGCTCTACGATAATCTACAAGTTTCTGCCAAGTCAGTGAAACAGATATTTTATCTTCTTTGTCGTAAACATTTTCACAACGACTTTCATTAATATTGCTAATTTGTTCTATACAAGGCTTGTTCATTTAATCTATGTTCTATTAGTAAACATGTCTGGATTAAAAGTTTTCCGTGGAGATTAGTTTTCGAAACAAATTCTTGTAGTATTTTAAATATTTAAAAAGGACCTGACCAGCCATCAATAAATAATTTCGCTGCATAAAAAAATGATTGTATCGATGCAAAGAAGGCTCCTTGAACTCTGTACATGATTTTATCAGTTACAATGAAGATAATTTGATTTTGATCGAAAATTGTAGATAACAAATTCTATGGCAAAGTTCATTGCCGACCTAACGAGCTTGATAGACCCGGAACTAGAAGTCAGATTTACAAACACCAATTTAAGACAATGAAATGTTCGTATTTCTTAATAATATCTGCACATACTGAGGCAAATGAGTGCCTTTGTGGATTGACGTGCGCTAATCGCCTTATGAATGGTTTTTTGCTTTCTTTAATTCACGAATTCGACAGCAGGTAGGCAGTTATAGATTGCACAATAACGATAATCGAGTTCTTGTTAGTAAAAATATTTCTGACAGCTGATGTATCTTACCTACACTTCTCAATTTTAGATATTATATCTACTTATAAAGTTACAAGAAACTTGTTGATATAACGAAGTCCATTAAAAAGCTTATTTTCAAAACACATATTTTAATAAAAATTGCCCGGCGGCACCGTTACGTTTCTTTAAATTTACCGATGTCATTCTTGAGACTAGCTAATGAGTATTTTGTCGGATTATATATAAGTTAATTTACTTGGGGATGAAACGTGCAGAGCCAGTAAGTACCTACATAAACCTATATAATTGAAAACCTAATATGTTTACTTAATGTATAATTAATAATATATAATTTACACTATAAACCGTATATAATATCTATTAATATCTACATAAAAAAATAAATTAATTAAAAGTGGTTAACTACCCAAATATGTTTACTTAGTAACAATATTCCAAATTTTCATTGGGATTTTTCCTGCAAAAAAGAGTATACTATACATCATACCTACATAAAAATATTTATGTATAGGTATACTCGTAACACAACATTATGAAATTCATTCAGAAAATTATTATTTTCAATCTTCAAAAGAAACCATAAAATAATTATTTAAATGCTCCTACAACAGGACGACAATAGAATTGCAGCAAATTTTATGAAAGTTTTAACTATGTCTCCCACACTAAAACAATGTACTCTTAGTAAAGGAAATGATCCCTAATTATATTGTCATCAAGTTTGAGCAACAAGATTAGGTATTTCTCGAGTAGATATAAAAGTGTTTTTTCCACGGTCCGTTTTACTGGGCCATTATGTTTTTTTTTGTTTCGGCATTCAAGTTTTAAAGAATCCGAATTAATCACTCTATTAATTAACAAATCGCAATATATTATATCTGATTATATTTGTCATTTGAGTTACGGACTGAGAATATACATTGAAATTACTTATAAAACACATAAAGAAGTATTATTACTTTATATATTTTTTTATTTATATTTATATCATATATAAACGAAGGAGACTTCGTCTTCCGCTGGGTACCCTGAACCGTAACACGGTTTCGGGAGCTGTAAGGCAACCCGTGAAGAAAGAAAAATTGACATAAAAGACTTGGCTACGCCTTTTATACTCGTAAAGAAGATCAAATTATTAACCAATGACTAGGCTATGCCTTAACTAATATTATAATGAAGTAAAAAATATACTCGATAGAGTTCTTCCTGGATTGACAAACAAAAGACTTGGCCTCGCCTTATTTACACGAATCTATGAATAAACAAATAACCAATGACTAGGCTATGCCTTATTATTATAATACATAAAAAAAATAACAAGAAGACTTGGCTGCATGGGTAAACAAACCCCTTTGCCTTCCATGAAAATGGAGAATGAGAAACAAAAAAAAAAGAAAGAAAAAAATATTTTGTTAGAAAGTTCTAAAACATATAGAAGAAAATAATTATGAGATAACCATTGGAGATAACTTAGGTTTCGTCTATTGGTCCAATCAACGGCGTACCGCCGCACTGTCCACAGAAATTGACCACAGATTCGTCCAATTCCTATAATGGCCCGCCTAGATCTTATGGCGGCCGGAATGGGAAATTTTCGGTGCGATGCGCCGGACCAATGTGTGGCCTACTGAGGATGTATAGAGCTAAATGAACCATTTAACATGGCAATCAGTACTCATATCATTACGAAAAAAATGGTGTTACAGTTGATCGTATTTCAGACACTTGGTCTGTTCTCAAAATATATTTTCAGAAACTTTGCCCGACAGAAAAAAATTGCAAAGTGGCCACTGAAAAAACGTAAAATCTCAAATATCTTAGCTATTCATGAAATAATGTTGATGATAATCTGTTGTAAGCTAATAAAGAACTGGCCTGATTTAAATTTTTAATAAAGTGGCTATTTTAATATAAATAAATATTTTAATGATTTTCTATTTACGCCCTTTTATTTCAAGCAGTAGTATTTCTTACTCAATTCATCAGTGATCGCCGAAACGCCTTTCTCGAAACGCTTTTTCTATTGCTCTAGCTCTAGACGGTTGAGTGTTGCGTGCAGTCCCAAAAATTATTATTAGTATGGGCAACAAAAAGCCGGAGCATCATGGGGGCGGTGCCATGTCTCAAGGTCTTTGGCTCTATTCAGCGTCTTAAAGGTGCCGGCTTCAGAGTGCCATTTCCGGCCTCAAAATCGCCCTCATTAACATCATAATCCTGCAATCGACGTCATAAAAATATTTAATCTTATGTCCTCGAAATACGAGCGAGGTTTCCGAATTTTAAGGCGATTACCATTCTTCAGTGAGCTGTTTTGAGTCGAGTTAGGTAGTTCAGAAATCTGACTGATCAATACTTATGGTTTGGCCATTATCAATAATCTTTCAGTTCACCGCAAATCCAACTTTCAATTAAAATAATTTATAATGGTGTCCAACGTATATGGCATATCCTGTGGAAGAAGATAAAACACGTTTCGAATAGTGTCATTGGCCGATACAGACGGGTGTAAAATCGATTTTCACTACGTAACCGTATTCTGCCTATAACTGTTTATTAATGAGTCTTTAAGGTTTAAATAAACATTATAATTAAAGTAAAACACTTTTTTACCTAGTTTAGAGTTTTTAGTTTGTTTTAGTTTAAATTTTATTTAAAACAATATTAAATAATATATAAAGTAAATGATATTTTTATATGCCGATAGTGAAATCACAAAGAGTAACGAAGAAAGAGAAAACATAAGATGTTTTTTTTTTTTTTTTTTTCTTCACGGGTTGCTTTTACAGCTCCCGAAACCGTGTTACGGTTCCAGGGTACCCAGCGGAAGACCTAGTCTCCCTCGTTTAGCCGATGGTATTTGTGAGGCTATATCTAACGAGTGGCTAGTTCTGTTGAGATATATTTAGATGGAAAAGCCTCTAAGTGTGGTTTGTCGGATTATGTACATAAGTTTTTAATTAAAAAACCCATTGGTACGATAAGATGTGGCCACTATAATAGAAGCCCGGTACCTAAAGTCATTTGTCCAATCGCCGGCGCGCCGCCATACGGTCCACCGAAATCGACCACAGACTTGTCCAATTCTTGTACGCGCGGCCCACCATCCGTTTTCAAATCGTTGTATTTGTGATTGATTTCGATGGCCGGAACGATCTGTCACACACACACACACATATCCACACGTCTTTGTTTAATCGAATCTTGTGTGTCTGTGTGGGTGAGTGAATTGCATGTGATCTAGATCGTATGATTTACATTGCAATGTGTGACCTGTCTTCAATCTCGATCATACGGCGGCCGGACCTAAAATTTTCTATGAGATAACGGACCAGTGCGGGCTACTTTACTTTTGACTTCAATTCTAAATTAAAATGCTAAAATCCTGAATTTGATTACGTTGCGATGACGATAACAGTGACAGTTTTAATTAAATCAATTAGCATATTAGACAACTTATTATTAAGGATAAGACAAAGGCAAAATAAAAATCAAATTTGGGTGTGGCTACGTAAAACGTGGCAGTAACTTTTCTAAGATCACATAACCAATGCTATTTAGTCATTCGTCAGCTTAGAAAGCATAGAGCTTCGAAAAATCTTAGAGGCGGTAACATTTATCGTAATATAATTTTTATTTCGAAATTTTTAGTGACTACAAAGACAGTAATTTTTATGAGATACGTAAAAATAGACAAAAATTCTAAAAACTGTTGTTTTGACTTCTAAATGATAGAAATAAGACTATGAAAGAGACGGCCCCTAGATAATTTTATTAGATATATATTGATAAAAAAAATCTGATACGAGTCTGTTTCGTGGAATACTTATATCCTTACTAATATAAATGCGAAAGTAACTCTGTCTGTCTGTTACGTTCAAGGCTAAACCACTGAACCGATTTCGATACAATTTGATATGGAAAAAGCTTAAACCCTAAGAAAAGACATATGCTACTTTTTCTTTAAATACATCTAAGGGTGTATAATAGGGGTTGAAAGTTAGTATGCGGATCCCACGGGCGAATCTGGGGCGAAACGCTACTTCAACTTAAATATACCAAAACCAACAGAATATAGAGCTGGGAGTATCACGGGGTTCAGGAAAATAGATAAAAACACAAAGAAATTTGATGAAGTCGATTTATTGCTTTTATTGATAGGTAGAGGTAGGGTTAGGGGTAGGGGTTGAGGTAGTGGTAGTGTAGGCAAGCCATTATCTATGAGTGATATATTTTATATTGTTCGAAAATAACCACGAGCGAAGCCGGGGGCGGAATGCTATTTATATATAAACTGAACATTTTTAGTGTATGACTGGTAAAAATATTTTATTACAATTACAATTCGATTGTGCTGCACTAGTGGTTGTGCCAGTGTTGTACTGATTCCATATTGCACTTGTCTATCAGAATGCTTCTAGATACGCTTTTAGAAATTCCACAAAACGGTTCAGGTCCATACTGTGTATCCTTAGCCCCTGCACGTGCCAGGAAGTCAGCAATTTATTTACCTTCTATCCCTGAGTACCCTGGTACCGATTTACGGATAACTTGACCAGCTGAGAGGATAGAAGTTGATGGCCAAGAGAGCCGCCTTCCTGTCTGAGTGTATATACATTTTCTTGTTTATGTAGTGCTTTTGTATATTAGCTTCAGCACATATAATTTGTGCGTAAACCTATGCTTGGAATATACTGGCATGTTTGCTAAGATTGATTGCCTCCTTGAAGAGTAGTTCAACACTATATATTCTACAGCCTACATTATGTCCCATTTTAAGCCATCAGTAATTTCACAGTGTATAGTTTAATAAAATTGTTATGCAGGGGCATGGTGTCTGTTGTCATTTACATAACCGGATCATCTTGAGTCGACTTTTGCAACGAAATCAGTATCTGCGAATGCCATGATGTCATTCCCAGGTCTGCTACTCTTTTCCAGTTTTCTTCTTTTCTTTTTATGGATTTTTTTCTGTGCCTCGGTATTGTCTTTTATTTCCCCTTTTGATTCACCAACTAAGACACAATGAAGATTATTATAAATTTATATAAAGTAGAAATATCAAAATATTATAAGAAACGAAACGACGCTAATGACGGATCGCTCGTCTCGGCTAGCCGGCTAGACGGCCGGCCGAGTGGCGTGTCTGAATATTTTCATTACTATGGAAGTAGATTTTTATTTGTTAAATTATTTAAATACGTAAAATAATATCACCAACTGACGTCCTAGAAAAAAGCACAGATTCCACGTCCGAAAGGCCCCAGCGCTGCGGGCGAACTGAATTCCGTGCCGGTTAGGTGCGTTAGATGTTACTTTTGCTTGTCATAAATTTATTTTTTACTGTAACAACTTTTTACTAGGAAATTCACTAGATATTGTTAATATCTATCGTTGAAAAAAAAACCGTTTTAATGACATTTCAATAGCTTAAGATAATAGCATTTAAAAATTCAAAAAGGGGTTTACAATATATTTAATTATTAAATAATTTATTAGTTTAGATAAAAACGAATTAGGAAATTCACTAGATAAAGAATGAAAGAACATGATATATTTTTGCTATTACATTCAGAGGAAACAGGATTCAAAGTCAGCGATTTTGCTTTGGGCTTCCCCTTAATTAAAAAAAAACTATACTTAATTTAACACAATTCAATTTCAATACAGTTGCCATCGCATCGAAATTAAAGTCAGGATTTTAGGATTAGAATTGCCGATGTTTTTAAATGTTCGTAATGGTTTAAATAAGGTTTTTGGGGAAAGAAAAATTGGAAAATTAGCCTCCACATTGTGATATTCGGGGAAAACTAAGAGTCCTTCTATATTTTTGTATGAATTCAAGACCATAATAGCGGATTAAAGTTAATTATAATAAAACAATCTTTTAATAATAAAAATCTTCATTATCAAAATTCTACAAAATTATATGTAGGTATGTATAGTTCTCGGAAATTAACTTTTCCAAGGCTCTCTCGCTCCGCTTTAAGGGATTATAAATAACCTAAAAATTTATATTTATATAGGCAGGACTGTCATATTTAGCGATGCCCATAGATAAATCTATCATAAAAGGGATAGCTACGATCCTGACAGGTATATCTACTTCACCGCCTCTGTACTCATCAACACCTCTCGTGATTGTGAGTGCTTCGAACATCAACTATTGAATATCTTGAGGAAAAGTACCATGTCCTAGCAAAACGTTGAACTCAAGCGATATACAATCATAAAATAAATTAAAATGGCACATGTTATAGTTGACGAAGCTTTATATCCAGTCAAACGCAGTAAACGCATAAAACTGTGTATACAATTGCAATGTCGTGATTGAACCAATAAAGTGAGCTGTGAATGAGGTCGTCCCGGTCTTAACAGCGATCGTATTGCGGTTGCGCTATTTATTTTACAACATTATAAGAAACACGTGGCCACGCGCTACGGCTAAATTGATATTTAACAGAACATATTCATTTGCTACTTCAATTATGCGTTCGGGCCTTTTTGCCTCCATTTGATGCGGGAAGCACTTTGAATCGTCTTTAGTTCTGCGATCGTAAAGTTCTGTTAGAGATGAGAATTTCTTTCCTTTTTATAAAATTGTTGAAATTTCCTTTTTAATTGATTTCTATTCCTTTTTCCATTACTTTCTTTTTAACAATAATGAATGTTTCAAGCCTTGAACCTTATACCATAACATTCAATGGCAAAAATTGCATTCCGAAGTAGAATATCTTCACAAATTACTTTTAGTATATTTTATTTCATTACTTTTAGTAACCATATAAAAAACGAGCGTAAATTTTGTTGGAAACCGTAACTGATGTGTTACGATATATCGTATAGAGAGTGTGAGTAGAATACATGTGAAATGACCTCGCTATTAATGGTCATTAGCGTGCTATCTAAGTGTGCATATTTCTACATAGGTATAGCTTAGGAAACTAAACTAGGTTTCCACGTCACGTTGTGCTATCCATGGTCGTCTTCAGGGCAACGTGACGCGGAATCCAGTTTAATCCGCTACGTTATTATAGTTTATATTTATGATTAATAATTATATCATAGCTGTTTTAGGGTTCCGTAACCAAAGGTTGCCAACGGAAGCCTATTATTACCAAGGCTCCGCTGTCCGTCTGTCACAGGGCTGTATTTTTTGAACGGTAATAGGTATAACACTTGAAATTTTCACAGAAAGAAAAAATTACTATGACCGCTATGACAACAAATAATGAAATTTGTTTTTATTTGGCGTTCTTTGCTCGACCTTAATAATGGCAATAAAGGCAATATATACAAAACTAGGTCTTCCGCTGGGTACCCTGGAACCGTAACACGGTTTCGGGAGCTGTAAAGCAACTCGTGAAGAAAAAAAAATACAAATGTCTAACTAGTATAACTATAATGCATACTCTTGTATAGAATCAGAACATGTAGAGGGATGTATAAACAACAATTTAATTTTAAAGTAAATATACTATAGATAGAGAAACATTTCAATTACCTACCTGAGTAGTCTACGTTAGGAGTTAGGTTGTTAAAATTCTTAGTTCTTACATCTCCTACAATAATTAAATTTTATTACCATCGTTTTAAATTTACTGTGATTATTAATTTCACGCAATAATTTTAAACAAATTGCACAGTTTAAAGTAATTTGCGATTTTGCAATAGTGACCACCCAATCTTCTGATATTTCTACGTGTTTATGTCTAAAACTTGCAAAATCTATAAAGGCGAGGCTCCAAGAAAGAAATTGTCCAAGTGTGTGTGTGTGTGTACAGACTATTTTAACTGTTCGACACTGATGTACGATTCTATATATAAAGTCCAGATACCAGTAAAATCAAGTCGAGTTAGGCAGAATCTCCTCCTTTTTAAAATTATGCGCCGAGAACGTACGTCTCTTGTTAAAACCATCGATGGTTGAAACGATTTGAGAATATTTATTGTATGTTTTAGGTGTCTGTGACGTAGTTACCTTCATAAATAAATGTATAATTACAACAATTTGTCATATAATTGAACTAATATTATCGATGACTCAATTTTTAAACTTACACAATGAAGTTTTTGTATTTTTTGCTATGCTTGTGGTCGGGAGCATCAAGTTCGCGATGATGACGTCAGCGGGACGTCCTCCCGGGGCCCTCCGTTGTCCAATTTAAGCCAAGGTCGTTTAAGATTAGGCACCCAACCGGATTCAACTTTGAACAGAGACTTATTCAGATTTATTCATTGCAATACGCCCATAAGGACGATAGCAATTAACACCTTCTGTGAACACTTGTGCCGCGAAAAGTCCATGAATCTTCAATAACTTTCCATTACCTACACGAAGCGCAATTATTATGCTCAGATGCGCATTAATTTTACGTACTTTCTTTGGCTTGTTAACAAATTCGGCTGTTCGATGCGGCAAACGCGGTGCATTTTAATGCAGATTGTGTTGTCAGAGACGCGGCCCTGTAATTTGTACATCGGCTCTTCTACCCCTCTCATGAAATATTACGTGTAACCAGCACTTTGCTCCACGCCATCCATCATTATATCATTAATGGCGAGAGCTCAAAACTTCGCAATTTCTGGGAAAATAATTAAATATCTTTTATTAGCTGGTATTTATTTACCTCATCTGAATTCATGTTGGCACTCATCGTTTTATTTCTCTAAATAAGGTGAACATGGCCACCGAATTATTATTGGTATTCCATGTCCTGGTTACGAATCATTATGTCATTGTAATTTTATATCTACATAAGTGTTGAAAACTACTTTTTATTCATATTTTATGCTAATAACGCGTTTATTTGATCTGATTTCAAATGAGATCGTACAAGTTTAAACTAATTAATTAAAGAACTACCTATCATATTACAATATTTACTGTAAGTATTATAATAACATAATTTCAAATAGCTATACCTATTTGTGAAGTAAATCAGTCACTCTGAAAATAAAGTGTACCTAGTATAATTTTATTATTATACCTATCCAAAAACAACGCGTTTCTTGTTTCTGAACTTTTATATCATAATCGATCATTATTTCCCGATGATCAGTTAGTCATTATTATTATATTTTGTTATGTTCACAAAATGAATTAACAAATAAGTGACAGAAATAAAATATGATCAAGCCTTCGATCTTATAACCGTGTTGTACCGGTTCTCGAGGATCTGTCAACGCGGTAGGTAACAATTTAAATCGTTACAATTTCATAAAGCAACTAGCTTTCTGCCCCCGATGCTTCCTGTTAGTAGAATAATTTTTAGCCTACATCCAAACTTACAAACTTTACCTCTTTATAATATTAGTACTTATAGGTATAAAAAATATTGTTGTAATCTTGTTCCACCTTAATCAACCCCTTCTTTATTATAATGATCAATAATACATTAACATTTTATAGTATTAAAAACAAAAAATAACTTACAAGGTTTAATCTTATCGTATTTAGGTCACCATTTTCTATTGTTCCCTATACAAGGAGCACGTTGTTTAAGTAAACGTGTGATAAAAATCTTTGTTCACACTCTAGGCTCTAGGTAGAGCAGAACAGCGGTTTTCTAAGTAGCTAGGTAGGTACTGACTATATTTTTATATTTTTTAATGTAGTGTCTTACTTTGTTACTTCGAATATACAATTCCAGTGGTAGATATAATTCCACATTTGACTCGCCATCTACTTGGTGGAAAGTGGATATGGGAGTCCATCAATGGAAGTGATGTGAAAAAAGTGAAGTTCATAAATAGTCCTGTTTGTCACCTTCACTATGCCAGCTTATTGATAACACAATGCACGTGATGCAGTGATGGCAATTATTACCAGTGTTTCTGCATGGCTAGGCCGTATGGTTTTAAGGATGTAGTAAAAAATATATACTACACTAAATCTAATCATTAATTTTACTTTTGACATAAGCACGCCTATAAACTTCAATAATTATTGACAGGCAACTATAGTTATTTCTTTACAATAGTGAAGCGACGTGCTTTTTAGCTCTGATATTTATTGAGCCCTGAGGGCTGTATGCCCACATCTGCCTGATTGATGTTGCCAAATAATAAATACATTTACAGTAGTGCTTACATACCTAAATGATTTATTTTAAAACATAAAATATAGAAATTTAAACGCCTATATAAGTTTATCAAATAATAAAAATTTTGGGTCAAAACTAAAATAAAAGGTTGTATTTGGTATAGGCATAATGCAAAAGTGTATATGTATGTACCTACAATTTTCTAAACAAATATATGATTCGTTCACATGTCAGGAACATTCACAAGCACTTTCTCCATTTTCTAAGTGAGTGCCCACCTACAGGCTATATTGCCCATAAAGCACCAACAAGAAGTTTCCTGGCAGCAATCACCTGTGAACGCTGTAATTTGTTTCGCATACGCCCCTTAGATGTGTGGTTTCACTATTGTAGTTTGACGGACACTATCTACTATGGTGGGATAATATCCTGAATTGACGCGCGACAAATGCGGGGAGATATCGTAAGAAAATAGCTACAAATTGTTCCCTCTAGCAATGCATACATTATAGAATATCATCGTGAACGCTTTTATGATTGACATGACATTAATATACACTGACGAGCAATATAAAAAAGCCACTAACTTATCATGAAATATTTCCGAAACCACGCCAGATAGCTTTTTGAAGTAAAAAGCAATATTCAAGTGTATTTAATAACGGTTAAAAAAACACCCAATGGAAACAAAACAAATTTAATTAAATGTAAAAACAAAATAGCGCCATTTGGGCAAAAAAACTTTGAAAGTGGCTTTTTTATATTGCTCGACAGTGTATATAAGTAGTTATAATAAGTACTTAATTTTACATTATTGTATGAGGTAGATTCTTACTGCCTCTATTCTGTAAAAATCAATGGCTTCGCGGCTGCCCTCAAAAGCCCCTTTCAGGACAGTTCGATTCAAGGCATTTACTATAAAATCTCTTATCATTATTGTCAATTATATAATTATGTGGTTTACTTTTTAATTAACTATTATAAACCGCGTGGAAATCTAACAAGAAAATGAGCATTTCTGTGGTGGTTACATGTTAGTCAAATAGGATAAATTAAATTATTTTCGTTTCAAATACATATCCATCAAAAACCGTTGCATTAATTCGCATTCATTAGTAAACTTAAATATTTGTATTTTTAGTAATGCTATTAAAATGTAATAAATCAACCCTAATTATGAAGCAAGTAAAATATTTGCAAGTATCTATAAAACAAATATAATAAAACAAATAATAACTTTTGCAATATTTATTATTGTTACAGGTGTCCGAACTGTCTGATGTTACTGAAATAAAAGACACGAATAAAAATGTACAATTTGCTGCACAAACAAAAAAGGTAAGTACATTTTAATTTTATTATCTCACGTTTTTTTATACAAGTATGCAGTAAAAATTCTATTAAATCTTTGCATAAAGATTTTATCAATTTTCGTCTTCAAAGACACCGCAATGTATGATTTAACGAAACTTTCTTATAATACAAGTTTTCGAATATTTTATCTTTAACACAACAAAGTATGTCCTCTGATAAGATTCTTGGCAGCTGAAAATTGCCGATATTACTTCCCATTATGATCATGATTATGGGACGTAAACAAGAAAGTTGGTCGACCAACGGAGGGTCAAACGTGTCCGACATCCACTTATTTTCACACTACATGTTCTATAAGTGCCAGTTTGTTGCGATTCGCACCCCACAATATAATTTCCTCAATCATTCCCTAAAATACGAAGTCATTTTTCTTTATTTGCGCCTTCCCATGGGTTGAATATTCTCAGAAACAATGTTTTATACGCATACCCAGTCCAGATAATAAACTAGAATAGTAGATTGTTCATCAAATGATGAAAGTGACCGATATCAAAAAGTGTGCAGTTGAAGTTCGAGGTCCATTACCTCCCGGCGGACAGGAATTTTCTTCCCGCATTGTATAACCGCAATTACGTACTTTCGGCCCGGTTTTTGATAAAGTAAATAGGTACTTTCCATACAAATGTAATATAAAGATCAGTTATACACATGTGTCTTTTTTTTGTTTCGTTTTATAACCACAGCAAATAATCTGCTTTTTATGATATACTAGCATATCGCCCCCAGCTTCGCCCGTGGATATTTACGAACAAAATAAAATATACCCTTAAAGTAGCTAGATTTCGAGATTTTTTGACAAACAATTTTTTTAACTTTCGTAAAAAATAATTTTTTTTAATAAAAAGTATCCTATGTTACTTCTAATACCTCCAAGAATATATGTGCAAAATTTCATGATGATCGGTTAAGTAGTTTTTGCGTGAAAGCGTAACAAACAAACTTACATTCGCATTTATATTAATAGGGATTTTGATATAACTCACATCACAGTTAATGACATACGAGTCCTGCATAGCAGATCTTTTATTTTTGTTTAAAAAATCGTTAGAACTATGCTAAACTTTCTAAATAAAAAAATAAATAGTAAGGCAACCGGCGAAGATAAAAAAAAAGATAAAAATAGTAAAACAAGTAAATTGTCATTTGCATATTTTGTAATTAAAAACTCGTGTTATATGTATTAGTTAAATAGTTGTTTTAGCTTCTTACAGCTTCATTGCACATTGACATTCAGTCTTCGTTCACATACTAGAGTATGCACTTTCGTTTTTTTTACTTAAGCGTCTGTTTACATAAATCTGTTGATCATTACCATTAACTACGGCAGGAAACTTGACTTAAGCTAAAGATTTTGAGGGCGCTAATGAGACATCAAATAGTAACAGGTTCAGCGACGTATTTGTAATGATGAAGACGAATTCCAATTTTTACATTTATCCTATACTTTCACATGAATGTTTTGTTCTATCTTGGCACAGACGTTACAATTTTGAACGGTTTTTACATCTTGCGGCGTGGCCAGAGAAGTGGTAACAATATCCACATTTAGCAAGTATATCAAAGAAAGTATGCATATACACTGCCAGCACAGAAAATTTAACTTTTCTTGACTCTATAATGAGATTTAAATCCGGGATCTTCAAGAACAACATAACGATATGCAGTTTTTTAAGGAATGTCTGTCATGAGTACTAATTTACTTAGAAACGTTTTGACTGTTTTTATTATATTAAGCTCAAACTCTACATAAACATCCTATTGACCAATGAAGTCGCAAAATCGGTTGCGGTTTTCAACGCGACTTTCCATTACCTACTCATTATTGTGCACAATAAAAACTTGACAAACTTGCCCTCTAGGTTTTTTGGCGACTTATTTATATTGTTATTTACTGATTAACATGTTGAAGGTCTCTTTATTATTCAATAATAATAATTAACTGTTAAGATAAAATAAAAAAAAATAACTAGGCGAATCACGGTTCGCTACCGGCCATGTGCCAATGGGGTTTTTTATAATAAAAAATGTATGTACATAATCCGACAAACAAGACTTAGAAGCTTTTCCATGTAAATATACCTACCTCAACAGAACTGGCCACTCGTTAGGTATAGCCTCACAAATACCATCGGCTAAAAGAGCAATGGGACTGGGACTAATAACCTGTAAGGCAAACGTTTTTTCATGAAATTCAGTTTATTAATTTGTCATGAATTATGTAAAAATTATATTGCGTTATCGAAATAATGATCGAATGAGGGGCACCACGGTACGGTTTCAGAACGGTTTGTTTGTCCGTCGTGCATAATTTTACATAAGTTATTTTATTTCTCAGGGTGATAAGAGTATTATAAACAGCAACATTCCTGGAAATAAAATATGTCGTTTCATTTTGTACCAACCAATTGCAGTTTGTGGTAATGTCTATTTTTTGTAAAAAAAACATATCCTGAGATTTCATTTGTGAAATTCTTTGGAATATATGAAAGTTTAACCACAAGTGTCTTGAAGCTGACATAGTGAATTGTGGCAATAATGATCGCGGTCGGGGCTCGAGGCGCGGTTATTCTCTACATGTGCTACGTAATTGACATCTGTCAAAGCAAGACCTACCTTGCACTATTTTAGGATATTGTTTACAACTGCGACGGATGCTGTGAGTTTGTACAGAATTGCCGTCTCGTTTGTGACTTATTGTGCAATAAATGTGCGTACGCTTTAAAATAGACTCCGCCTGTGTTTAAAATAAACCTATATTGTACGCATTTATTAGGGGATTTTCTAAATTACTTAGAAGGAGACGCCTCATAACTTTTGTCCCATACAAAAACGGACTTTAGCAATTCAAGTATTGTACAAAGCTTATTAAAAATAGCAAGATCTAGTTAATGGATCCTTAAAGTACATATATGAAATTGTAAAAAATATGTCAATATCAGCTACACCTAGGTTTTATGAAGTCCTGAAAGTCATCAATTTCACGCATAATATTTTCAACCCACTTTGCGATTCGTGTTCTCTTAATATATTTACTAATGTATATTTTTTTTACATATCGAGTAAAAATAATTTCACATACTCTATGAATCCATTAACTATATAAACCTTGCTATTTCTAATTTTTTTTGTACAATACTTGAAATGCTGAAGTCCGTGTATTTTATTGTACCGATTTTGTTTGGAAATTTTCTTTCTCTATTTATTTCTATCGCTCGGATATTGGGTGAAAGAGATGCAAAATTTTCGAACATGTGCGTTTTTAGTTGGTTACGCGACCATTAAAATATTAAATAAAAGTGAGTTCACGTCGTTATTTCTTTCATATTAGATTAAAATATTATATGCTTCGATACGATAAGTCATAAGTGACCTACTTATTGTAACAATTTCATGTTAGTATATATTACAATAAAATGAAGACGGAAGTAACGCTCCTGCCACACATAAAGAAATCTTTTATCGAAAATAGAGTCATGAATTTTATTTCAAAAGACATATTTAGGGCGAGTATCTGACCTACATATTATGATAAATGCGTTTGTCTCTCTTTTAATGGATTTTATATTTAAGCTTGGCACTTGTTTACATACCTAGCGAATTGAAAATTAATATTTTTTGTGTCGTTTAACAGGTGTTCATTATTGATTTGATAAGTAGGTTTTGTAAATATGCAACCACCTAAATGACTGAATATTTTATCAGTTCATTGATTCATATTATTACTAGTTGGTCATTTTATGGATAGATGTCGAATACGCCTGAAATTTCTTTTTTGTACATTTTACCCTAAAATTCAAGTTATATGGTAATTTTTTTTTAAATAAACAATTTTCATGTTTGGGTCCATCCATAAACATCGTCACCAGCTTTAGGGGGAGGGAGGGGGTCAACAAAGTTTGACATGTCATATCATACCACTGGTCCACACCGTGTGTGACCTGTGACAAGGACGGGGAGGGGGCGGGGTCCAAAATCATGAAATTCGTGTGACGTAACTTATGGATGGCCCCTTATTTCAGGTATGCTAGTATAGTATAGTACCTACTGACTCACACCATACAGTGCATTGATTTTTCCACTCAGAAAACGCATATTTCATAATTTATTTTCGATTTTCCGTGATTTGTTTACATATTCTAGGTACTATTAACAAATATTTAAAACAAATTACTCTATTTTATGGTGAATATGAAATATTATAAGAAATATGTTTTACGTCATTATGTATACCATGTAAGATTACAAGCGCGGCGCGTGAAGCCGTGAACCTCGTCAGTAGTACGGACCCCAGTGATCGACGCGCGCGCCTACAGACCGCATTGCTCACGATATGCCGTCAACATCGACACCAAAACACGCGCGATATAAAATACAATAACAAACCTAGAAGCGATTTAATCGATTTTACAGAAAAATCTTTTACAATACGCTGATTTGATATTGTTGAAAATATAGTTACTAGCCTTAGTTTTCTTTTAAAGAAAATTTGGGAAATTTGTGATTTAGTGCTGGAAATAATAATAATGTTTGTAATATACGTTGGAGATACTTCAGACTTGTTAAGGACTCATCTAAGATGAAGTTGTTCAAGAGAAGCTTGTCATTCAGCGGAGATAAGTCGAAACGAGTTCTTCCAACCGATGATGCATTCTGTCACGAGGTATATGTGCTGACTACTACTTGTCATTAAATAATGAATTACATCTTTATCTCACGTTAAGTGATAACTTATTTTCTTGACCTTGATTTTGATGGATTAATTATAAATTTCAGTTTCAATTTCCATGTAGTGCTCATGATTTATAACGTCTAATCTACAAATATCATGGAGAAAATAAATAAAACTTAACTTGAAAACTTAATCTTCTGTGTTGATAAATAACTGGTGATTCCGTGATGGAAATGATTGGCCAAGTTCCGTACCATTTTTTCGGTCAGAAATTTTCGTTTAGGTTTTCCTGTAAACTACCTATAAGAAAGGTCCTTATATATATATATTCCCTATTATTTTTTAAAAAAAATTTAGACTCAGTAGTTTCGGAGTTAAGGGGTGGGCGGTAAATTTTCGTATATTTTCTTCAATATAATTTAAACTATGCATTTTAAAATTGTAAAAAAATTGTAAGTAATTGCATTTCTTATAACGAGGCCTTTTATTTGATTGGGTCATGAAACTCTACATATGTACCAAGTTGCAACATTTTTGGTCCAGTAGATTCGGAGAAAATAAGCTGTGACAGACGGACAGACAGACACATAAGTGATCCTGTAAGGGTTTCCGTTTTTTCATCGGATATGTTCGGAACCCGATATTATCAACATAATGTACAAGTTTTATATATTCACAAGCAATGTTTCAAAATATTACTAACAAGAGCTTTCGTTGGAATGAACTTCCAAATTATAATCTAAAGTCGATTGCGATTTTTTATTGATTGTAAATATCTATACTAATATGATAAAGAAATTGTAAGTTTGGATGTAGGGGGTAATCTCTCAAACTACTGAACCGATTCTAAAAGTTATTTCACTAATAGGAAGCTACTTTATCCCCAAATGCTATATGGGCTATATTTTATTTTGTTAGAAAATATACACGGGCGTAGCCGGGGCGAAAGCTAACGTATTATAATTTTGTTATTAAAAATTAAAATTTATTAAACTTCCAAATCTTGAGAGCTTATACAAAAAGTATCATGTCAATCTGCAATACAATATTTTTGTTGCACTTTAGAATAAAATTGCACACAGTTAAAATATGGTAATTGCCTAAAATTGATATAAAGTGTCGTCAATTGAAGTCATAAGATAACTTCATTGGCATACAGCGAGCTAATGAATACCTTGAAAATTAATTACTTACTCGTATGGTGATATTCTGTGGTATAATTTTAATTATGCAATAATTTCAATTAATTTTATTATCGGCGCTTGTCACATATAAATTGATGAACCACAAGTTCCAATTAAAATTGAAAATAAATCTAAATCCAATGTGGCTATCGCTATCCAGACGTTCGTGTCGTAATACCACAATTTAGGCGAGGTTGTAGGTTTGATTCTAATCAATTCATCAATATCTATTATTACTACATTTCA
Organism: Nemapogon koenigi; assembly: GCA_963924495.1. NCBI lineage: Eukaryota > Metazoa > Arthropoda > Insecta > Lepidoptera > Tineidae > Nemapogon > Nemapogon koenigi. The sequence continues at coordinate 7,957,329 of OZ004631.1, read as the reverse complement.
ATTTCACTGCGGTGAATAGTATTGACGTAATAGCAATAGGTTTGCCACCTATTTTGAAGAGAAATAATATAAACTTTAATTTTATGGGATTAAAACTGATGCTAATATTATAAAGAATTAAAGATTGTAAGTTTAAAAATGGGGTAATCTCTTAATGGCATTCGATTGTCGCTGCCTACCCCTCTTGGGATAAAAGTCGTGATGATAGATAGATAGATATATAAAACTGATATATAGTCCAAGTGAACCACTTTAATAATACCAATTATGTGTATTAAAATCGATTAAAATCGATCGAATGTGTTAAATAAGGAAATTCGATTTTAAAGTGTAAGCTAGACTTGGCTCATGTATGAGCACAATTTATTTGCAAGGTAAATTGAAAGGCAAGGTTATCTTATCGGCGGAGGCCGCTGTTGATGCGAAACTTGCTGTACACTGGAACACTATTATCAGATCTGCAATTTTATTTGGAGCCATTAATCGTATAGCCAAGATAAGGCCAAGTTAGCAGATCCTATGTACTCTTTACAATGGAAGTATAAATAGGAAACACGGGTGATAAAGTCGGCTATTTAGAGAAATCTACTTTGTATTTAAATAAAATTAATAAATAATTCGCACCATTAGTTCAACTAATCTCCAACAGATTGCGTCTTTTACAAAATACATAATTTAGTCTAATTTTGAAAAAAACATTTGTTTAATTTTTTTACGTCATTAGAGGAAAATAAATCTTCAAAATGGCGTATCAATCATTAACTTTGATACAGTATTAAGAAATAATAATGTAGAGATAGTTGAATATATAAATTAATATTTATCGAGATGAATTTATAAATGATTGCTGAAAATTTATGAAAATTAATTGAGCCGTTTCAGAAACCTACTGTGGACAAACGCCTAAACAGTTTCACGTATATACTAGTACTAAAATTTAGGTAGAGATTAAAGGCTTTCAATCATCGATAAATGTCATGCTAAATTTCATCTTTTAGCTCAGACTATTATTAGTCCATCTCAGTATACATACAGGCGACAACAGCAAATATATGTACAACCAGGCCGTTTAGTTATGTTTGCAGAGTTTTCGCGTAATCGCTAAGTAACTAATACCAACTTCATACACGCTCGGCGATATTGAACGACCTCATGTCCTTGGCCTTATATTTATTTAAGTGTTATTATAATGGTGACAGAATATATGAATGTATGCTTTATGCAAAGTACCTACTTTATATCTTATATGAATGTTTATTCCAGAAGTTACGCAATCACGCCGATATCCTTCTAAAATATTATAAATGCGAAAGATTGGTGTTTATTGATGCTAAATTAAATGTGGAACGGAAATATGGGGGAGGGGATGAAACCATACCAGCCAAATTTAAATTGTCTACATTTATTTTCTTGGTGTTGTCATTTCATAAATTATCTACCTATCTATCCATAGGTAGGCAGAGGCAATCGAATGCCATTTGTTACGATCCTGACATACCTCTTTCGCTTCTTTTATATTCATCATAGCTTTGATACATGCTCGGGGATTGCGTGTACTTTTAATATTTCTATCGATCAATTCATAAGTACACCTAGGTCGTCCTCTGCCAGCATATAAACCTTTTTAGTCAATCTTTCATCCTTCATTATTTCTACGTGCCAAACCAGCGTAAACTACTTTTCTTCATTTTAGTCACAACATCATCTTTTACTCCGCATTCTTCTCTAATGACATCGTTCCGGATGCGGAAAAAATGCTTTAAATCAAAATATTCTACGTAAAGACCGCATTTCCACTGCATTTATTTTACTTTCATACTTCTTATTTCATACACAAAAGTCTCGCTTCTATAAGTAAGTGATGGAACTAAAACAGCATTATGTATAAGTATTAATTTTACTTTTAGTTGTAAGTTGTGTATTTCTGCATACATTGTTTAGTCCACCAAATACCTTGCTTCCCGCTTTCACTCTCCTTTCAATTTCCTTGTCTATCTTTCCACTTCTTGTAAACATACTTCCTAAATAAACAAATTCATTCACTTGCTTTAATTTACATTTTATAAATGATGATAGAGTTCATGGTAGAAAATGAAAATATCTAAAAAACAGTTTTATGTCTAACCGCGGTTATGTATGAATTTGGAAAATGGACATGTCAGGGATTTATGTACTAAGGCCATTATTTATAAACGTATTTTAGCAACGTTTTTGTTAAAATGTGTTTTGTTTCTTTCTATTATTAGTAAAGACAGGTTTGTTAGAGAGTGACAAAACATATTTTAACTAAAACGCTTTTAAAATGTGTTTATGAATATGGCCATTAGCATATAGCTGTTATGAACTGTAAACTGTAAGATCACATTTCTACCAATATTATAGAGTTTAAAACCGCATTTCTGTCTACACGAGAAAGTTGTGTTGAACAATACTGTAGTATGTAGTTTCGAAATTATGTTCTTAGTTCTACTTCATTCAAATGTCATACTTTGCAATTTTGCAAAGTTGTAAGTGAGACATTCGACTAGTTGTTCATTAATGAAAGTAAACCATACATTTGTCGCGAAATTTGCATGTGTTAAGTTTACGAAGATGGACATCCGTCTTGAGTAGGGTTGACACGCGAACTGTTCATGATTTAAACTTATTTATTAACCAAGTACCAAGTTGTATTGTTCTTTTTCTATTTATACAAAAACACGGAGACAACCCTGAGGTTCAGTATGTGTTTGGCTACTCTCACCGTGAATCTCCGATTTCTCTCCAAAGAAAGCTACTTCAAAATGTTGACGAGTGACTCGTTGAATGACAACAATGAGAATTATTAAACAAAATGTACACTACGTTGGTAATGCATACTTCCAAAGTAGGTAAGTATGATGTCCCTACTTCCAAATGATATACTTACTTAAATATTTTAAGCTTTACTAGCTTGTTCATGGCTTCGTCTGCACTGTTTTGAAACAAATCTCATCCCCTTCCGTTATCGTTCACTAGCCACAGTCTTTGGTACAATGCCCTACTATGACTTAAGTCTTAGATATAATACTTATTAATTAGTGGAAAAAATCACATAAAACAGACATCTATTATGGTATTGACTATTTTTGTTCTTTTTGTAAGGACACACAACCTGTTCATCTAATTGCAACTTCTAAAATGCAATACCTACCTAATTTTTCATAAGATCAGTTTCGATCTAAAAAAACCTAGACATAAAATAGCCTAAGAATTACAACTAAGATTAGATATTTTAGCAATAGACTTGAGAAATTATTTTTGCATTTGATATTTAGTCAAATTCTAAAAAATAGGCTATATAACATCACGCTACGGCTTAAAGGAGCTGAGCAGTATCTATTAACGCGGGTGCAACCGCAAGGCACAGCTAGTTACGACTATTGTATATTAGATACATACCATTGTAAATCGTCATCAAATACCATGGTATGGATTTAGAAAATATTAAAAATAATGCTGTTATTATTTGTAATAAATATTTTTTGTGTGACTTTTAAACAATGTAAACTCTGCAAGTTGTATCTACGGCTTTGATGTTAATTTATAGGTATAGGTACCTAAGTTATTCTTAAACATAAATTTTAATTTATTGCTTTCTGAAGAACATGACAAACTGCTAGTTACAAACATTTAGAGCCAAGGTAAATAAAATAGTGTTTAAAGAAACTAAAATCAATTTATATGTGAATAGGAACATGTCTATATTGTGTACTGTAGCAACCTCCCACATGTTACAGATGCTATCAATTATCTAACAATAAGCTATCTAAACTATAATAAATAGTTTTTTAAACTTTCTTTTGATACAAAATTGGTTCCGTAGATAGTAAATCATAATTTAACAGAAAAGGCAGTCGCTGAAAACTATTTTAATCCAAACTATATTAGTAATATATCCATAATGTCCATATCCATACTAATATTATAAATGCGAATCTCTGTCTGTCTATCCTTTCACGGCTAATCCACAGAACCAATTTTGATGAAATTTGAGATGGAGAAAGCTTGAATCCTATGGAAGGGACAGCAATTTTTTTTAATCCAAACCCCTAATAATAATATATAGGATATAATATGGGGTGAAAGCATAAATATATAATTATAACTTTAGATATAAAGTATCTCTTTAAGGTATACAAATTTTCACAATTCTAAAATACATCAAGATAATTAACATAATTTAAAGCAAAGCTCTTTTCTTCATTTAAGTTTATGGCTCCATCGTGACTACCAATTGTCACATGGCCGCATGGCTATAAAGAAATCACCTCAAACTTCAAAACAACACTATATATATATATATATATATATATTTATAGCATTCAAATACAAACTAGACATTTCTTCTTCCATAATTTAAAAACCCCCGAACCCGACGAAAAAAGAAGGGTTTTATTATGTAAGGAGTTATTACGCATTTGATACAAAGGTACTATATGGATACTACGGAACCCTAAAAATATTACGGTTTAGTTAACGTGGGCCGAAAACTCCATGCGTTGTGGGAATGTACGAGAGCGGCTCGTATCGACACGTAAAGTGCAGCCGCCCACACAGACGTAATTATTAACTTGCCAGGACACTGCTTCAAACACGGGCCTGTTATCGGTCTTTGTGCACCCATGTAGGGTTGCCCACTAATGCCCACTTTTCAATTTTGACTTCGAAAATTTTACGTTTGAAAGTCGTGGCAAGAAAAATATAAGAGAGATAATTCGTCCTAATTTTTAAAAGTGCTACACACCAACGAGATTTTTTGGGAACAATGACACAAAATTTAAAAAGGTTAAAGTATAGATGATTTAATTAAAAAAATGCGAAAGTAACTGTCTGTCTGTTTGTCTATTACGCTTTCACGGCTAAACACTGATCCGATTTTGATGAAATTTGATACGGAGATAGCTTGAAAAAAGCTTGAACCCTACTAGCTAAAGGACATTGGCTACAAACTCACCCTGTAGACTGTATTATATATAATATTGCTCGCACCTCTGGAATGGTTCCGCTCAGTATCTCCTCGATGCCCTCAACGGTTTGCAAAAAAGAGCGATTCGCATCATCAATGACCCAAAGGCCACACGAAATCTCGAGCCTCTACAGTTACGCAGAGACATAGCCTCTCTTAGCGTCTTCTATCGACTGTATTATGGGGAGTGTTCAGAAGAACTCCATGGCCTCGTCCCTCCATCCCCTTTTCGCACCCGCACTGCTCGCACAGGATACAGTTTCATCCTCACACCGTCGACACGTTCTGCATACGAACGAAAAAATTCAGTGACTCGTTCCTGTGTCGTACTGCCAAAAAGTGGAATGAACTTCCGGCGTCGGTCTTTCCTCCTCTCTACAACCTTGGGTCCTTTAAGCGAAGCGTGAAAAAGCATCTCTACGGGCTGTATTACGATCTGCCAGTCGCGCGCATTCATGGACCAGCCACCTATACTTAATAATCAGGCGGTGGCAAGGTCACATGTCGTCTTCTCTATAAAAAAAATCTCAGCGAAACAGTTTTGAAGTGAAAACTTCTTTAGGCGCGTTGAGCGATTTTTGGTAGGGGGAAATCTTATGGATTCGCGACCTATATTCACGACATGTTTTCGGCACAAGACCGTGGATTGCCCGGCCCGCGTATGCTCGACTTGAGAATATACGTATGCTTGGGTCGTGCATTTTTGGCTGCTCATTTCTAGCCGGCAATTCTTCAGTCCGGACACAGACGCATTTACGTACGCCGACCATGCATTACCCGGCCCGAGAATGTCTGGGCAGGAATTCGTGAACTGTTCGGCTTCCAATTCATAGTTTTAAGTTTTAAATTCTGTCGGCATTCCCCATGACTGCCTATGCCTTTTTTTAGTACATTAGTCCAGTTGTATTTTATTCATGTATCTTCTGTTAAGAATAGTATAATATTGCGTTTTGATATCAAATCGAAAAGAATTTTGTAAAACATTCATGAAGTAAGTATTATTATAATATAGGTACCTACCTCCAGAACGCAATGACAACCCTACATTGAACACCTCACGCACGTGGGATGTTTATTATCTTATCTACTTACGTACTAAATCTGGCGTGCTATTTTTCATATGAGGCGCAAGTGAAATTTCAACATTACAGTCTTATAAACTAAACAATTGTAGGGGATTGAAGCAAACGCATTATTTGTGTTGGCCACGTGCTAGAGTTCGAAATTAACTATAAGAATTTGTAAACACACAACTACGCGTCCTGCATGTTCACCTTGCGATGTGGCCAGATACACCAGTAACAGTGTCCACTTTTAGTTATTTCTGTTATTGCAAAAAAACGGATGCCGTTTTATGTGCCCTCCGAATCAAATCCTGCATTGCCTTTATGGCTTATGGTGTATTTTTTTAGTTTGAGTGAGGATCTGAGGCTATTGGTTTCAATTTCAATGCTCTGTCGACTTTATTTGCCTTTACATTAATTAAAGTAAAATGACAGAAACATTTGGATTGAAAGAAAGAAGAAAGAAAGAAAGAAAGAAATTTATTTGCAGAAAGGTACGTTTACACTTTCACATAAATTTCATAACCACTTGTCACAAAATATACAATGTATAAAATATTTGGCTTGATTCTATGAATAGGTTAATAGGAATTTTAACTATGTGTTTTATTAACCAGGAAACAGGTTGATTTTAACGATTTATTTCGTAAATATTCAAATTAGTTAACTTAATGTATGTTCTATTCAAAACCTTCCGTTAGTTCAACTAATCTCCAACAGATGGAGTCCTTTACAAAATACATAAATTAGTCTAATTAAATTATTTCGCGTTATTAGAGGGGAAAATCATATTCAAAATGGCGTATCAGACATTCATGTTGATAAAGTATTAAGGGAGGTATGGCAAGTGCACTTCCGTGTGCATCCTGAATCGAGGAACAATGCTATGAAAATTAGAAAAATATGTACTAACATCACAAAATTCACAATTCTTGAACTTAAAAACTAAATCGAATACTTTTTTAACCAAAATTTCCCTAATTTACCAACCAACTAGTGCCTCTGTGGTAGGTAAATGACACACAATTTAGTTGTACCTATCTATCTTTGTACTTTTACCTCTCGTGGTACATCCAGAAGTCCAAAGTGATCTTACATTTCAAGTTCATCTATGTCATTAGGTTACCTAGTCTAGGTGACGTGTATAGAACCTTTTTTAGTCTGATTAATGGCCCACATCCTGTCTACCATCGACAAAGATGTAGAATGGCGAATCGTGAACGTGACAAGACTGCGTCAAATGTAGAATTAGGCCAACGGGATTTGTTTCCAAAATGGCTTTGTGGTTCTAAAATGATCGCATTATTTTTAAACGAGTTGATATTTTGTCATATTTAACAGTCTTAGGTGTTGCATTTCATAAATTTATTGTAATATAAAATACTAGCTTTCCGCTCTTCGACCGTATATATTTTTATATTTTATATTCGAACAATGTCACTCAGGGATATCGTAGCTTTCTATTTGTAAAATAATTTTTAGAATCAGTTTAGTACTGTGAGATATTACCCCTTACATCCAAAACAAACTTACATCCTATCTTTTTATGATATCAGTACCTATAGGAAACGATGGCGTCGATATTGCAATGGTTTGGATTTAGAGATTTAAAAGAATAAATAGATTCCTCAGTCAGTACTGCCAGCTTTAAGTCTGTTAATAAATGCATGGACATTGCAGGCTACCCACCTGAACTGTTTAATATTCGCTAAATGTGGACAATGATATTGGATGGATACCGAAGGATGGTATTAATGAGGCTATACCTAACTAGTGGCCAGTTCTGTTGAGGTATATTTATATGGAAAAGCCTTTAAGTGTGGTTTGTCGGATTGTACATAAATTTTTAATTATAAAAAACCCACCGACGCACTTTTCTCTGTCTGTAGATAATCAAAATGTTTTGTTCTCTGCTTATTAAAAAAAAATTACTTCCTAAATATTATTTTTTAAGTGACTTCAATCAACTTAAATTTAAAGTAAACTGCTAGCAATAGTAGGGACTCGTACGTAGTTTACAAGTAGCCATTCCGGTTTTTTATTTGCTGTTTTCAACATATATCATCCACATGTCACTTTGCGGCCTTTTCAACAGTAATAGCCTATTGCAACATAGTCGCATGTCATTTAAGTTTGTAAATAGGTTTTAGATTTTCATAAACGCAACAAGACAAGTTTTTAATTATATTCTGTGTAGTCAAGTGCATGTGCCGCAGAGATCCTTTGTCTAATTAGACTTTAATTTATCTGGTACCAACTTAGATTAATATTTGGTAATATAGATACGAGCCGGGTAGACGAATTACCACATCGAAGATTGCACTTTATCGATATATCTAATCGTGAACGAACGAAAAACAGAACAGATTGATTCTAAAATTATTGCCAATATGTTGCGGTTGCACCCGCGTTTCTAGTTACTGATCCGCCCCTTTGGGTCGTAGCGTGATGTTATATAATATAACCTTCCTCAAAAATTGGGCTATCAAATACAAATATTTTTTTAAATCCGACTGGTACTTCCAGAGATTAACGCGTTCAAACAAACAAATTCTTTACCTTTATTTATTAGTATATAGAGATTACCTTGCTTTGTTACATCTGTCTCTGTCTATCTCACTGTATGTTTGACTAGACAGAAACGACTGAATGAATTTTAATGAAACTTTGATTGTGCATAGCTAGTGGGTACTTATATTTACAATCAGTTCTCTATTTTATCTCGATTGCTAGTACAACATAAAAACAAATGGCATCAATTTCTTACACTTCATTACGATCCGGATCTAAATGTTTTGTGGCCACATGAACGAATATAATTTTGTTCCACTCGTAGCTATAATAATAATAGCATGACCAATTGAAATGACGTGCTTCACTTTTTCTGTAATTAAGTTTGCAACAGTTTACTCATGTTTTTTTATCGAGTCGTAAAATTTTCCTTCAATATCGGTCTCGTTGTATTAGAACAGGAAAAATATTTAAGAACTTTTTCTATATGACTATATTTTTTTATATTATGAGCTACCTATTTAGTTTCAGCTACTTCAACTTACGTGAAGAGATATTGTAGAGATATTATGATAATATACAAGGTCCTTAGTATGGTCTATACAGAGGAAAAAGTCACCTGTACCTAGCTCACAGAGAGTCATTAGTCTGTGGTCTAGCTATAAAGGTGGCCACACATTCGTCTAATCGCCGGCGCGCCGCCGTACGGTCCGCCTCGATCTTCCGGAATGGAAACTTTCAATGCGATGCCGAACCAATATGTGGGGGTCTACTTTAGTATCAATCCCATTTCAATACAATAATTTTATCTCTGTAAAATTTTAACGTTAAATAAAGCCAATTTGTACCTAGCTACTACTTTTTTAATATGTTCATCAAACAGTATTTTTATAAACGACGAAATGTTTTGTCATATAATAGAAAACCGTAATAAAATAGAAGTTTAAATTAAATTCATTGTTTTGTTAGCAGGATCCAGAACGGTATACGGACACCAGTTGGCAAATACACAGGACTTGGGGCAGAAATGGTCACACATTACCCATCACTCCACCATCACGCTCGCCAACCAACTCCTCCACAAACACACCTATCGTGACGGCACCTTTAAGATCTGAACAAAATGGAATATACGATACTATTACTGTGAGTACTTACTATTTATTTTTCCTATTCTAGTTACTGTGAGACAGTTAACAGCGGTTCAGCAGCGTTATAATATATCGTCGACTAAAGTATGTGTTTGATTGTTATAAAATAACTATAAGTCAACCATTTTATAATGTAACGATTGTGAAAGGATCTCATGAGGTTTATTTGACGGCTGATACGTTACACAAAATTAAGGTTGCTCACACTCTTTTTCACGATTTTTCCGCAGTTCAGCCAAAACCAACTTTAAAATCCCTGAACTCTAGAAAGTTGTAGAAATCCGCGAAGAGTGCTTTTTATTGAATTTTCCACCATGGCATGCACCTACACATTACTGCTAAATATAAAATTATATTGCATTTATTACCCGGATATCGAGTGAAACAATAAAATTCCTATATGGGTGAAATTATGGGACGCGTTTTAAATATTGTAACTTTATCGTCGTGTGTAAATAGTAGCTACGGATAATCTCTATGTAATAAACTCCATCCATGAATACATGGCTAACTGTATAAAATATGGGCAACTCGCTAGATGTGAACATTGTTTTTTTTATCTATCTATTATCACGCCTTTCATCCCAAGAGGAGTAGGCAGAGACAATCGAATGCCATTGCATTTGTTACGATCCTGACATACCTCTTTCGTTTCTTTTATATTCATCATACCTTTCATAAATTCTCGGCGATTGTGTTTGGTTTTCTGTGGTTATTTCCATCGCCCTATAAACCTTTTAGTCAATCTTCCATCCTTCATTCTTTCAACGTGTCCAAACCAGCGTAAACTACTTTTCTTAATTTTAGTCACAACATCATCTTTGACTCCGCATTCTTCTCTAATTTCTACATTTATTTTCTTGGTGTTGTCATTTCATAAATTATCTACCTATCTATCCATAGGTAGGCAGAGGCAATCGAATGCCATTTGTTACGATCCTGACATACCTCTTTCGCTTCTTTTATATTCATCATAGCTTTGATACATGCTCGGGGATTGCGTGTACTTTTAATATTTCTATCGATCAATTCATAAGTACACCTAGGTCGTCCTCTGCCAGCATATAAACCTTTTTAGTCAATCTTTCATCCTTCATTATTTCTACGTGCCAAACCAGCGTAAACTACTTTTCTTCATTTTAGTCACAACATCATCTTTGACTCCGCATTCTTCTCTAATGACGTTGTTCCGGATGCGGTCAATACGCTTTATATCACACGTTCTACGTAACGACCGCATTTCCATGCAGTTTTACTTTCATGCTTCTTATTCAATACCCAAGTCTCGCTTCCATAAGTAGGTAAGTGATGGAACTAAAATGGACATTGTTACCAGTACCTACCTATATCTGAAGGGCAGCGTCACCATTGCGTTTTTTCCGTGTTTACTTTTAGAGTTGTAATAAAATGTAGGTAATCATTAAAAATTAAATAACGCGTCATTAATTTGCATCTGAAGTGATGTTGTCAAAACTTACGAATAACCTCAAGGTTATCTTATTTTTGATAATACTTGTTTTGCGGCAAGCAGAGGCGGCGATTTCAAATAGTTTAGTTGCAATGGCGTAATTGCTGCTATCACATATTTTACGTAGCATTTTTCTTTACGGACTTATTTTGTACAGACGATAAGACATAAACGTGAAATCTGTATAAAAATCTAATGCAATTTTGTAAGTTTAATAGGTGGCCAAGTTACGATCAATTGCAATTGGCAATTATACAATGACAATTGATCGTTTACAAAGCCAATTCAAGCGATTGTCAATCGCAATTGATGAATAATTTGATTGAAGCTCATTGACGGTGACATTGAAGTAGTCAACTGATTGTTTAGCTGTGCCATAGACAACAAATAACAAATACACCTTCATGTCAAAAGACAAAACGTTGCGGTGTGCCGTAACAGTGTCCACTATTTGCCAGTTGTCCATATTGAACAGAACAGTGACAAGCCTGTTGCTACACTTAATGGACCAAGACGTAAATTTCTGCCATTGACAATCCTTTTGGTCATAAATTGAGCGCAAAAACATTGACACGTCGATTAAAACCACCTCAATTTGCTCTTCAATTGCCATTGTCAATTCTCCGACCGTGACCGATTCTAAAATATTCAGGTGGTTCAACGAAGCTGACAGTTCCGAATTCGAATCCTAGGACATGCAAAATATTGCTTTGGCGTAGCCTTTGATATCTACTTGTAGCATACGGTAATTAATTTGGGGTTTAGGGCTAAAGAAATATGTGTGTTTGCTGTTTAGCCTGGCAAGGCCTAAACATTGATGTGACACTGGCTTCTAACGCACTATTTCAATATAATTTGTGTACTAACACACGATTATTCGTGATCGCGCAGATGCGATAGTCAGTTAGTGGCAAATTTCTAGCGCATAAATTACAACCACGCACGACCCTCCTGTTTGTTTTGACAGACAATTTTGTGTTATTAACTAGTCAAGAGTCTGCGATGATGGATGCACGAGATCTATCACACGGCTTATATTAAATTGATTCAAACAAGTTGTTATCACACGCTAGTTTTATATTGATGGATTATTTTAAGTACGGTTTAGTTGGGCCAAATTGTAATGTAATGTTAAATTTAGTTTTTATACCTAGAGCTTTTGTGAATTCCACATGTTATCCATCTACTAATATTATAAATGCTAAAAGTACCTAACTGTGTCTGTTTGTTACACTTTCACGGCTAAATTACTGAGCCGATTTTAATGAACTTTACTACGGAGTAAGCTTGAGCCCTAGGGAAGGACATATTATTATGCTACTTTTTTAGGATTCCGTACATCTCCGATGAAAAAACCCTTATATAAGATCACTCTGTCCGTCTGTCACAGCTTATTTTCTCGTACTCGCCTACTTAGCCAATTATTATTTTTAATCCACCCCTTAGTATAATAGGGGCGGAATGATTGTTACTAATAAGAATAAGTGTGTTTTAAGCATAGTTGATATTTGAGCTTTGTATACAAATCCACGAGATTTTCATCATACAAAATACAGCAGACGAAGTCGTAGTGTGGGCCCGTTTCCTTTAATTTTCATTAAAATATACAAAATGTGTTGGTGACTCAAGATTAATAGCGAACTTATTGGACCTACGATTCAGACTTGCGTTTCAACATTCTAGCAATTTCCTTTGTAGAAAACGATTCTTCCACCTTTTTGTTTGCATTAACTGCCCATAAATCATAATCTGGTTGTGTTTTGCATTATTCTAGAGTTCCTGTTGTTCTCCAGGGCAGCTTTCTGTAAGATTTGCTCGTAAAGTCAAGGCAACGACCTCTTGCTGCCACTAGGACTGGTTTCTCATCAGGGTTTAAATATTGCTCGATCGCATGCACTCATATTGTTTCAAAGGAAAATTTAATATTTTAATTTAAGGCGATGCGATGCCCTGAAGCTTTGCCGAGAAAGCATCTCGCGCTTTAGAGTGTCAAGATCTCTGAACGGTAAACTTTTATGGCGAGGTTTCAATTACTGCAACGTTACATTGAGATTTATTTTATATTAAATTGTTATTAACAAGTATTAAAACATCGTCAGACTGAACTGAATTGAGAAATTGATGGCTTTTACTGGTGTATAATAAATATTATATTATTACTCAACTCATGATTGGAATTTCGACAAATAACGTTGGTAGTAGAATGCATGTCCACAAACAAGTTAGATACTCTTGTCAACAAATAATATTTTACCTCCATTAGCATTTAATAAATGACTTCTAGTCTAACTGTTCGTATTCGTAACGTTGGTATGTCAACCCACGCGAACATACGGTGATTTTGAGACAATTTTCAACAGTGGCAGCCTGCGCAAGCGCCGCCCCCTCATATTCCTAGTATAATAAATCGACATTTATAGTCCAAGATAATGAGTTTCATACTGAATTTGTATAATAGAAATTTATAGTGATTGGTAGGTATTTGATTTTTATGTGATATCTTATTTTATAATATATTTTTCAAATCCGAGAGGTAGTTCTAGAGATTAGAGCGTTCAAACAAACAAACTTTTCAGATTTATTATTAGTATAGATTACTAGATGACCCGTGCGAATTCTTCGCACCGTTAGTGGTGTTCCTCTGTTTCCTCCATTTGCCTCAGGTTCTGTAGGTTGGTTTTGATTTGTAGGAGATTTGTATGAAAAGAGAGGAAATATGCCCTGTTGCATCTTAGCCATGAAGATATGGTATATAATATTCATACATAGATATAATTATTTATTCACACTTAGTAGAACTTATCTCAAGAAGATGATGTCAACTGTCCGACAGTATTTACATATTAAGTAGACACGTCTTTAATGATTGCAATCACATAGAAGATACCGTCCTAATGGAGATACATTAATAAATATTAAATCAAGGTTGACTTGTATTGCAGTTTTTTATTATAAGTACAAAAAGTAAGTGATGATATTTTAATATAAAATATCGAAGCGAGCCCCATATCCGTCTGCATATCCTTTAGATGTAGGATTACTAACTTCTAGAAATCTAGGCCAAAACTTTGTCTTCTAATTACATTAGATTTAGCACATTTATTACATTTTACATTTACATTACATACACATACACATACACATACATTTAATACAAAACCTAAGAAAATAAATGTGCTAAATCTAATGTAATTAGAAGACAAAGTTTTGGCCTAGATTTCTAGAAGTTAGTAATATATCCTACATCTAAAGGATTTGCAGACGGTCATCACGGGTTGCTATTTTGTGGTGAGGTAAAATGTTGTTGGAGTTTTTTGTGATGGTGTTTGCGTGAGGAGTCGATAGCCTAATTCAGTCTTTCTCAAAGTGGGCGATAACGCCCCCTTGTGAGCGCTGGAGGCCTAGAGTGGGGCGGTAAGGGGCCCAGAAATAATGAATGTCTTTGTGATTTTTAAGATGTGGTAAAGTAAAAAAAATTGGGGGGCGCTGAAAAATTTATTTTTATTTTAAAAGTGGGCAGTAGACAAAATAAGTTTGAGAACCTCTGGCCTAATTGGTAGAGCGCTGTCTTAAAACCGGGTGGTCCTGGGTTCAATTCCCACTAGTTCAAAAAAAAACGCTAAGTACCAATTTTCTTTAAGAATATATTATGCTTTAATTGACTCCTCGTGCTTCTGAGGGCACGTCCGCACTTCTTCGAAAAATAACAGATATTTAGGTATGTTAAAGAAGTGACACTAGGTCCATTAAGTGCAGCAACAGGCTTGCCACCTGTTCTGTTCAATATGGACAACTGGCAAAAAGTGGACGCTGTTACTGGTGTTTCTGGTCATACCGTACGGAATAAAGGCCGTAAAGTTATAGTTATATCTTGCAGTATGGGCGGATACACTGGTAACAATGTCCACATTTAGTCAGTTTACAGAACACCTGGTAAACATTATGTTGCTAAACTTTTTTAGAACTAGTAGTCGCTTCAAACAGAGGTCCTAATTAATTATCAAAAGCAGTAGGTACGTACGCAGCTTTTTAGTTGAATTCTGTTTCAAGTTCAACTCGACGTTTTCATTTTTAATTTAAAATGCCCACCACCACAAAAGTTAAAGTGAAGTGTTGCAGAATAAGCACGGACGTAAAAAACCATACGACAAGCGACGTGGTCGTACATATCCGACCACTTTGACTTTTAAATGAATCCCCGTAATATTAAAGCGATTTCCGTAGCAGAACATTTCCCGATAAAAGCAACCCCCGCTATAATGGAATGCACCTAATTTATTGTGTTCCCTGATCACCATTAACATAAACTTTTATGATACTGAATTGGCTTTTATAACGATTTGATTTCATTTAGCAAGGTAAGAACTGAATATTTCACGCAATGTTTTGAGGCAATATTTTTAGGGTTCCGTAGCCAAATGGCGAAAACGGAGCCCTTGGCTCTCCGTATGTAGGTACCTATGTCACAGGCTTTTATCTCAGCCGTCTTTCGATCGATTCTTATGATAATTTACATAGAGGTGTCTTATGGGAACAGCCATAGAATTTTGGTGACATATTGTGAAAAAAAAAAAGTTATGGTTGGCTCTCCGTACATAGAACTGGAGAATAAAATATTGTTTTCGTATACTTCATCATGTGGCATTTTGTTGAATATCTCGCTCATTTAAAATGCTATAGAGTATAGAGGTTCCTAAAATGTTTTTTAAACTATGTGAATATTTCGCGAGATATAAATTCCTAAAGTCGTAAATATCCCACTAATATTATAAACGCGAAAGTTAGTATGGATGTATGTATGTTTGTTACTCAATCACGCCAGAACGGCTGAACGGATCTGGATGAAATTTGGGACAGAATAGATTATAGTCTGGAATAGCACATAGGCTACTTTAAATCCCGGAAAAATGTATGGTTTCCGTGGGATAGATTTTATTTTCACGGGATCGACATGATTTTTTGCATGTGGTAGTTTACTACTTATTATACCGCGAAAGCGGGCGGGGGAGGGGCAAATTACAGACACGGGATTATTTCTTTTTGGATCTATTTCCACGAGGGTGAAACCGCGAACAGAAGCTTGACTCATAAACCTCTCATTGTCTCACCCCTCTAATTTTTGAACCACGTGCATAAAACTATATATTTTTAAAGAACATTATTTTGAACAAAATCCAGCTATGCAGCTACAGGCATGCCATCTCTGCCATCCTTTTATCGATTCTAAAAATAATTATCAGAAAGTGTGTCGTTTACTACAAATTTTTGTAGTCAAATGATGAAAATTATGAAAATAAATGTTTTATGGTTAGCTCTCCATATCTATGTACCTAATAACTGGAGAATAATTATGATTCCAGAAAGTTATAGAGGCGCGCGCGAGTCATACTCGGAACTTGGTATTTTTTATATAACCAGCGATTTTATAGTTAGAGAGAAAGAGAGGGATATTTTGTAGCTAGTTAATCGTTGTACTAATGCACCTTTTGATCATTTCTAGGAGTGTAGGACTATACTTAGTTTCAGACCCAAGAAGTCGGTTATTATGTCTTATCAGTGTTTTGGCTTGACTATACAGTGTCTCCTGAATCTAATAAATTTATCAAAGAAACGCTGATTGATTGATTTATACAAAAATACTGTAGATAGAAAATATATAGAGATGATACAGTGTTGAGTGTAGTAGGTATTTCTAGTTTATTATGCCTAAGGTATGTTCTGAGGTTTATAAACATTGCAATAATTTTTAAAACCATCAAACAATGAATTATTCATGTATAGTGCGGGACGCTGTGAGAATGTTGTTCCATTTACGCGCTCTCTTTCACGAAAATTTGAATATTTTGCTCTCTCGAAGGGCACAAAATGGAAGGATATCAGCTTTTGCGCATACATGAATATTTTAGGAACCTGGTATAATATCTAGAAAATTAATTACTCAAGAGAATCTTAAACGTTTCGACAATATTATTTCATAAACATTTAAGTAGTTCCATGTATTCAAGAAAAAATAGTAAAATTATTAAGCATGCTGTCACGATCGTTGCATCACTCGTCAACGACTACCTTCGGCTATCAATCAAGAAATTGAAATTGCAGAATTTACCTCGAGGGATATAAATGATTACTTGCACCAGCCAAGTAAGACATTAAGACAATTATTTACCAGTTTTCTTGCGAAGAGTCTGCAATTTGCAAAAAATAACAAATGTAATTTGGTAAAGTGTGCATCTAGTAAAAGTGATAATTAAAAATCAAACTAGAGACATTAAAAATAATAGATAACCACTTAAACTTCTATTTAAAAAGACATAATATCATGTTTTAGGGCATACTGCAAAGTATAAAAGAAAGTAGGGAAAGCAACAAATCCTTATCACAAATAATGAGTAAGATAACATAAAAACTCACAATACAGAATAAACCAGAATCTGTTACACTACAAACAAACACAAACACACCTTCACGGCCTTTATAACTTGCGGTGACGCCAGAGACAGCGGTGACAGTATTCACTTGACGCCAGTTGTTTATTGAACAGAACAGGTAGCAAGCCCATTGCTGCGCTATGGACCTAGATGTGTCATTTCTTTAACAGGATCCGCATAAATTCTTCAAACTAAGGCTAAAAATAGTACACTAAAATACCTTATTATATACCGGCTGTTGTATTTATTGACAAAAAGACAATATGTGTTCATCGATGTTATGTGTTACTTTTTAATAAGAGAGATTACACCAAAATTGGTAAATCGTGCGAGGAGAATTATGACAGGTGCGGAAAATCGCGTATTTTTGGGCACGCTTTTATACTATTCTGGTTTGCTCTGTATTCTGAGCATAAAAAGGTTATAAAATATAAAGCATGTAAATCAAGTCACGAAAAAAAAAAAACTAAAAAGGGCTACAAGACTGTATACAACATCGCTTTTTGCTGTCTGCTCGTATTTTTTCCGGATAGTTCAACCAAAAGCATTAAAAGAATGTGCTTGTTAAGAAGGCACCGCGAGAAGACCACCCGCCGGAGGCGTAGCGTTGATAGATAGTCATCGGTGGCGTCAGGTGTCGGTGCATAGGCCACTGCTGCTATTAAAATACTTCCCATAAATAAAATTCGACACTTAAACAATGGCTATCGTATTCAAGCGCATAGATCTACTGATACAGTCTATTCTGGACTCCAATTACTACGTAATGAATTAAAGTTACGCCCGATCGCTTCCGAATTAGACAACATATATAAGATTACACGCTGTGATAAACAATGCCTGATTGAAGCAACAAGACTTGTAGAAAAAATACATTGCCTATGCGTATGCACCGCTATAAAAATAATTTTATGTTTTGAAATTCGATATTTTTATTTGAAATACGCCTTTAAAACTTATTCTCGATCATAATATTATGCTTGCAAAAAACAGTCGTGATCGATAAAATCGGTAGAGCATAATGTATATAAAACTTCGGCATGTTTTATTTTACTTGATACTAGCGATAGGAAATAAAAATATAAATTTTTGAAAAACAGCTATTCCTAAAATATTGTCAATATCAAATTGTTCGTTTTTAATCGTTTCAGGCTTTTTAAAACCCACAAACTTTTAGCTGTAATTAAGCTAGAGCCAACGTTAAACTGAGCATTAATTGATATAATTAATATCTGTGTCCAGTGTGGGCCGACCTCTGCTGTTGTTCTCAAAGACACGCCGACCGGGTCGAGTTAGATAAGTGATTGGCCAGTTATCGGCGATCGCGAAACTTTCTCACGATATGTACTTGGCGGCGTTTGACCACAACCATCTTGGATCGGCGCCGGCGCCCCGGGGCGGGGTATGCTGATTACTACAGTACAATATCACTCTAAGCTTAGCTTTACTTTTAATAGGTCTAGAAACTGAAAAACAATATTTGACCTTCTAGTATAAAATTGTTAATTTAAGGGTCCGTGGCTGACGGCCATCTTATGTCTGTTAAAAATATGGCAAATCTCAAATTTCTTTTAATCCTAGAAAAATTAGTTTATTTATTTTCAACTAAAATTATTGATAGTTATTATTACTTCTAAATAGCTATAGATTTTAAAACGCAATAGCAATATTTGTTTTAAAAACTACGCCTATTTAAAACCTTAAATAATATTTAAAATAATAACTATCAGCAATTTGAGTTGAAAATGTTGTATAAAATATATTCATTTTTAACCGACTTCCAAAAAAAGAAGGAGAAGGTTCTCAATTCGGACCGTATTTTATTTTATTTTTTATTTTTTTTTATGTATGTATGTACATCGATAACTCCGCCAATTGTGAACCGATTTTGATGATTTCTTTTTTAATCGACAGATAATTCTTCCGGATTGGTCCCATTTTTATCTCATAAAAATTGGTTCATTAGTTTTTCAGAAATTTTGAAAAAACTGACTTTATAAGTACATTTTTCTTGATATCTCGATAAAATATGTACCGTTTTTGACAACTTATTTTTTTCAAGACATAATAATTTCTCGACATTATCTCACAGACATATGACGAAAATCGGTTCAGTAGTTTTTCAGAAATTCAGTAATTAATTTCTGTTTACGGCTGAAATTATGTATCAGAAAAAGCCTTAGCAACGGTTGCTATTGACACGAAGTTGTCAATTTTCGTGACGATGGTCTAGCGGTTAAATGGAATGTGGTGCATAGGATGCACAAGCACATTACATGGTTCAAATCACATCCACAGGGGTATTTTTTTTTATTTTCCATCAATATTTTTTTAGTTGCGTTATTATTTGTCTCTCAAGGCAGCAAAATCACTTAAAAGTGTAAAATAAACCTTTTAAAAAAAAGTGCACCGACTTCAAAAATTTGCACTGAAAAGTAAGTAATAATAAATATTTAGTCGTAGAATTTGAAGACGGTTTGTGCCAAATTAGAAACAATTTAGTTCCCAAATTCACTAATATAGACAATTCATTAGGAACCTACGATCATCAGTACATACAAACATAGATAATTTTGAACAGATCTTTATCTTCTTAGATATTTACTTAGTTTTGTATCCTAATTTGGCACCAACCGTCTTCAAATTCTACGACTAAATATTTATTATTACTTACTTTTCAGTGCAAATTTTTGAAGTCGGTGCACTTTTTTTTAAAAGGTTTATTATAAGATTAATTGAGATTTGCCATATTTTTGTCAGAAGTAAGATGGCCGACTGCCAAGGACCCTTAACAGTTATTTTATTAACAGACCCTAAAAACAGGTACAAGATTTTGCACAGTGTAATGTCAATTTATTTAGTCTGATTGAAACCTAATAGTTAATGAATTTGTGTTCCTATTGAATTTACGGGGCAATTTAAATTTTTAACCGACTTCGAAAAAAAAAGAAGGAGAAGGTTCTCAATTCGGACCGTTTTTTTTTTTTTTGTATGTATGTACATCGATTACTCCGCCAGTTGTGAACCGATTTTGATGGTTTCTTTTTTAATCGACAGATAATTCTTCCGGATTGGTCCCATTTTTATCTCATAAAAATTGGTTCTTTAGTTTTTCAGAAATTTTGAAAAAACTGACCTTATAAGTCAATTTTTCGTAATATCTCGATGAAATATGTACCGATTTTGACGATTTATTTTTTTAAGGATATAATAATTTCTTGACATTATCTCACAGTCATATGACGAAAATCGGTTCAGTAATTTTTCAGAAATTCAGTAATTTGTCTCTGTTTACTGCTGAAAATTATATCAGAGAAAAGCCTTAGCAACGGTTGCTATTGACACGAAGTTGTCAATTTTCGTATCGACGGTGGTCTAGCGGCTAAAGGTATGGGATGCAGCGCAGGGTGCACATTGCTCGAGGTTCAAATCCCATCCACCGCAGTATTTTTTTTAATTTTCCATCATTTTTTTTTAGTTGCGTTATTATTTATTTCTCAGGGCAACAAAATCACTTAAAAGGGAAAAATAAACCTTTTAAAAAAAAGTGTACCGACTTCAAAAATTTGCATTGAAAAGTAAGAAATAATAAAAATTTCGTCGTAGAATTGGAAGACGGTTGGTGCCAAATTAGAAATAATTTAGTACCCAAATTCACAAATCTAGATAATTCATTAGGAACCTACGATCATCAGTACAAACACAGATAATATTGAACATATCTTTATGTCCCTAGATGTTTACTTAATTTTGTATCCTAATTTGGCACCAACCGTCTTCCAATTCTACGACGAAATTTTTATTATTTCTTACTTTTCAGTGCAAATTTTTGAAGTCGGTACACTTTTTTTTAAAAGGTTTATGTTGCTTAAATTTTCTTCAATAATCAAACACACCTTTGTTCTCACTTTTATGTATTTGTTAGAATAATATGTTAGATGATGCGTCACAAGCTATATTTAAACATTCACAGTGTATGTCAAGTATTCTAAGAAACGTGACTCTAAAATACCAGTTACGGTTAGAGACGAAACTAAACACGAGATTGTGTTTGACTGTTTACTTGGAATAAGTTCTAGTCCGCGTATTTAGGCGATGTCGCACGTTCATAACAACTTTCAATAAACTTTACAACAATATGGGTTGAGTGGTGTGAGAGTAACTTGAAATTTAATTAAAATAGCGGTAGCTTGCGGCTCCGTCCGTTTGAAATTGCTGTCTGTTTTGTATCCGGTATAGCGTTATAATATGATTTTGATACCCAGTTTAATTTTTTGTTTAATTTTTTTGAAATGAAAACTTTTTTTGCTTTAGGGGAAAATCTTATGGGTTCGCGTCACGACATGCTCTCGGCACAAATGCCGACCGTGGATTACCCGGCCCAAGAATGATGTATGACAGAGGATTCTTCTCCAGCACCACATTTCGAGAGAGTCTATTCTCTTCACGCAGGGTCCACCGCGGCGTAGAGGAATATGGGGAACACAATCGCTCTAACCAACCGTCTAACTAAATGTGTTTTTGGTTAAATTGCAGCTCCTCCATACTTTTTTAAGCTTGTCCATAGCAGACCTAGCAATCGCCATAAGTCGTTTTATCTCGTTTATGCATCCGCCGCTGTCCAAAATCAACGTTCCCAAGGAGATGTATGATTGGACCACACTGCAATTTGCAATTTTTATGATCTCCGTTCGGTTTTTGTTAGCACGGTCCACAACATAATCTTCAGTTAAATTGGCTGAATTTTTGATATGCTAGCACCTGATGAAAAGTGTGTATGTGCACAATCAACAGAAGTTATTATTTTCAGAGTTATGTCACTTTCAATGTTGCACTTGTTCTTGTCGGAGTATATGTGGTTTCAGTTAAATTGGCTGAATTTTTCTTACGCTATTGACCTGAGGTGTAAATGTGTATATGTGCACAATTAGTACAATCACCAATTTCCTTTAAAAATTATAAGAAGTGACAGCTGTAACACCATAATAGAAAATAGGCTGTATTAAATAGTATATTTGGCAACGTCACAAAGTAGAAGAATTCTGATGGTGAAATTAAAGAAACCGAAATTCTTAAATAAAAAAACAGAATAATGTTCACAGAAATAACCAACATGAAGACTAACATTTGTACCAGTCATAATTTGTAAATATGCCAGTATGTCTCCGAGATAAAATTATATAAAGGCAAGACGCCCGCTCGCCGGGAAGGCACGCGCCACTGTGTTTACGGAAGTGCATGCAAGACACCGCCTGGAAGACCGCTGCGTCTAACTTACGACTTTATTGACCGAACTATTTGTAATAAATGTTTAAATATTTATATTCCGTAGAATCAAAATTTATTAGAAAGAATATTTTACCAAGAACTTTTATAACGCCTGGCCTGAGACTATTTAGCCTGCCACTGTACGCAATGGGTGGAACTAGAGCTGTAAGAATTATTCATTATTTTCAGAAAACGATCCTCCAAAGAACGTGAACTCGATAAAAGCACTAATTCTTAAAGACAATTGTTTTTTAGCTTTTTAAGTCCAACGCTATAACCATTGCTTATGTGAAACTTGAAAATTACCATTAAAAAACCTTTGAAATAGCATTTTTTTTCTTTAGTAGATGGCAAAACCGGGGAAAATAGATAGTATAGATATATTTTTATACACATATCAGGTGCTATGACTACCAAAGACAGCAACATCACATACAAATAAATAACAATACATTTGTATGTTTTTAAATAAATATTTTGCTCTGCCTGGAATTCGAACGCGGGATCGTCCACTAACCTAAACCTAGGTTAGTATATTATAAAGCTGTCTATTACTGTCGTTATTAATTCGAACAAACAGACAGACTGGTTTGCAGGATTCTCTTCCTGTCCTCTTGAATAAAATTACACATACATTTTAAAGTTCAGCTAATAAATTAAGGTGGGATGTCTACTGTGCATCGTCAGTGGTGATAAGTTCGAGACGTAAAACTGATGGACGTGATTACTGCAGCTCGAAGTAAAAATAAGAATATGCAGGTGCACTATAATACTAAAGACTTGCTCACACTATTACTTAGTTTTCCTAAACTAGAGAAATACACTAAGTCCTTAAAACACTATCTGCATTTCCTCTCTGTATCGCCATGCAGATACATTGACCTAGATACGTACTAGCTCTTCGATCACTCGATACATTTGAGATCAGAGGCAAGATGTTTAAAAAGCTTATGTGCTACGGAACCCCATGGGCCCATTGTTTCAACTCCAAACGACACAAATATGTATGTACCCTTGTCCTAAGGAACCATATTTACGCCTTTTGAAGTTTTCAGCGGATGTCGCCGACGCGCCCGCTCTTGATGAAGTGCCTTTAATGTAAGATAATGTAAAATATAATTGTAATTGATAAATGTTTTGCGTAAATTAGCTTAGGTGAACTAGCAAAAAGCATTTGTCTAGGCAATAAAAGATAAAGCTGTATTTTTCATACCATAACCTTACTATCTATAACATTATTATTATTTTAATTACTTAATATTTACGCTGTAACAGCCGAACGATATTGATATATCTTAATAAGACTTATTCCTATATCTTAAATCATTTCCATTATAAGATATTCAAGCTAGGACAATTTGCTCGTAGATTATAAAACGATTAGTTTTTCCCAATTAAATTACTAGCAATATGAACTAGGGTTTAGGGGAGTGATTTGGTGGTTGCTAGGCAACGTGGCGTCACATCGTTGTCGGGCGGGATGCTGTAGCCGCCCGCGCCGCCAGTGTGTCGCCGTGCGCCGCCCGCCCTTGTTGGGAATAACGCGCTGAAAAACTGAAAATACGCATTGCCAAAATTTTCTGTGATATTTTTCTGTAGGATTAGTGAAAAGACTAGTGTTGTGGACTTGGATTTTTATGTGATTGAATGTTACTTATGCTATAGTTGACAGGTCAATTTCAATTGCATGTTTTCATTGGAGACAAAACAATGCACCGAAACTTTTTTTCCTCATAATTTTATTTTTCTTTATATTTTACTTTCTGCACAAACACACATACTTAATTACTGTGCTCACAAATTATGATAATGAGTGCTAAAGTCAACAATAACTCAGAAAAATAATATCCATGACTTACAAAAAAAACCATTTACATATTTTGATTTTGTTCAACTTGGCATTCGAACCCGGACGATCTACTTTACTAAACCACTTACAATATATAGTACAAATAGTCGTCTTAATGTGGAAACTATGTTATCATTTATCTGACTTATCTAAATTATTCTATTTGTTCTTAGATATTATTGTTTTGACGCAAGTAACAGAGCCTTCTTGTAAATTAAGCAACTTCGTCAAAGTCCATATTTTACTAGTATTATGAAATATACCTAAAAATAATGTCCCGGGTTCGAATCCCAAGACAAGTAAAAATAATTGTATCGTAAAATGCATTTATTTCTTTCTTTGACACTCGTTCTAGTTTCTGATCAAAGCCATAATTAATTATCTTTTTATACTTACAACTTAAAAAATCATGAAAGAAGCTAATTAAAATTATGGAAAGCCTCTATTATATAATGTTATTTTAGCAAAACAAATAATCTGTACAAAACCTGTACCTACTTTAGTTCAAAAACAATAGTCTTATTTTCTAATATTTTAACAAACAATGGCGTCATTGACAGCACAGTAGTTCTATAGTAGTTCATAGTCTCGAGGAGTCGACCCACAATGTTTGTTGAAGGTTGCTTTTATTTAGATGATGAGGCGGAACTAACCCCCCGGTTTGGTCATTCACCCCGTCACCATGTGTTTTACGTATTGTAAGGTCAGGGTTATTTCTGATAGATATTTAGAGAAAGGAGTTTTATTACGGATGCAAAGTAATTTTTTAATCAAAAGCTTAATTAAATAAATGATGTGCGTGTTAGACTTTAAACCGCAAGTCCCGGGTTCACTGTAGGCAAAAAAGCTATGACCAATTTCATTTAATAATATGTACCTACTTTATATTTCCTCAATATTTGTAATGAAATAGACTTCCAGTGAAAATAAATAGTATTTGAAAAGTGCAGGATACTTGATGTCGCAATGCAGACTTCACAATTTCACATTAGCGCATGCCTTCAGGACACATACCTACACTACACACGCCCACTTAACTGACAATTTAACATAGAACATCGTGTATGATGCATTACTGCCATCATCCATAATTACTTCACATGTATTATAACTATAAGGCATCTGTTTCGTAGTTTCATTTGAATACTACTTCTGCAATTAATTTTAAGTAAGTCTGGCGTACAATACACACAGATATTTGCATGATAAATACACACACACACGTTATTAGGTATCAGGTAAAAAGAGAGTTGGAGGAACGACTTGTCGGTGAAAAGTTTGTTTGAACATTAAAAGAAAGAAAAACTGTACTCGACAAATCGTGCGGCCAGCGCTTCATTTACGTATCGCGAGCTATATCAATGACATTTTAGTTTAATATAAATGTAAAGGATGTTTTTCAGGCCACATTCCTAAATTTTTTTAAACATTATACCTACATAGAAATATTCTAACATAGACATTTTAAATGAAACATGAACTAAAATGCACCCATAAAATGCATCACCATTAGTGCCGATAGCGTTGAAATGTTTAAAAATCAAAATCGGCCAGTGATTTCCTAGTTTCGTAATGTACGATGCGAGCACGTGTCGTATCTTCTCGGGAGCCGGAAGCGGCGCGTGCGCTGCATCGACTTGCGTTCGCTTTATGGCGTGCCGCTTTTCACCTGCAGAGAGGACGGACAAGATCCGCTAGATCGAGGGCCAGAAGTTGCTGTCCACTACAAAGACGTCGATATTTGGTGCGTTATGTTTCTGGTTAAACGATAAGTTTGAATCTAACCTAAATTAGAATATGTATATTATTTTCAAAAGTTATGGGATTCATGTATAGTAAGTACAATGAAATGAGCCAGATTGAGCGTTAAAGTGTCTGAAAGCTGAATTTATTCGGCGCGACTTACAATGACAGTGGTTTTCATTTTGAGCATAATGAATAGTAAAATACTATTGAGAAAAGTCCGCCCTTATAGCAGCTCTAGCATTTATTATTCTTATGGCTCTAGTTAGTAGTCTATTCCAACAGGCTGTGTCTGATTAACATGGGCAACTCACAAAGTAGGTATATATAAATTGAAAATCAGTAACTTGAAAGAGGGAATGCAACAGAGATGTCTTGTTTGTAACATGTTGAATGTTGATGTCCTCCTTGGTCTCTGCCTACCCCAAATCCTATCCTATAATCCAAAGTCTATAATCACAAACTTGCATTATTAGTTCGTTGTGAATGAATATATATACCTCAATACATGTGACGCTATAATCTACTTTATAGAAGCCTTTAAAAAGTCTGCAGTAATCACTTTAGACCACTCCTAGTCCGTGCCCAAACTGCGGATATATCAGCTTTATTGAAAATCACCCGGATTTCTGATCGGCGATCGCGATATCTTAAAAACTTAGAAAGGTTTTCTAATCTAAAATAGACATTCGAAGGTTATATACTCAGTGCCGAATTTACCCTGGGGCACCGTGAAAAATTACTTAAATCCTACATTTTTTTAAATAAATAAAATGAATCATTTTTTCTTTTTATTAAAATGGACTAAATAAACGTTAAATGTGCAAATGTTCTCTCCGAATTTTGCCGTCCCTGGAAATTTGCCGCCCTGGTGTAACAGTACTCACACTTACACTTACACTGGGCACTGGCCCCTGTGCCCCTAGTGTAAATCCAGGCCTGTAATATACTTAAACTATTCTTACATTCTTCAGTGTTTTTCGTTAACCAAATTTTATTTTACTACATCCTTGTGTCTCGTGATACGGTCTGGCCAGGCTAACGATTAACGTCTAAAGGTCTTCCAATCTTAAATTACCTCAACAGAGCTGGCCAGACTCATACATATCATCGACTGACATGAGTTTCAAAGTTATTACCAAAATTAGTCCTAGAATCAAATAAACAGCAGTACTTTTTTATTGTTTCAGCCAAGAACAGCAATCAGTGCACCACCAACGCCAATAACTTCAACTTATGAAAGAAATCAGGTAATTTATTTTATTTCCATAGTAGCTTATGCCACCGAATGAATATTTTGATATTAAATTTTTATTTTATGTAGGAAAACATGGATATTATAATTAATGGATTTTGCTTTAAATAAAGTTAATCCATGACACGGAAGTATGTTTAACTCCAAATTGGTTTTGTTGTTAAATAGTCTACAAGCAATTCTGAACCTCATAAACCATTCGACAATGGAGTTAAAGATAAACTCGAGCAAGTAAAGCTTTTAAAGAGATTCCGTTAATCGGATTAGAGGTATGCAGGCTGCGCCTACGCACACCGGTGTGTCACTTTCTCAGCGCCCTGTGCCCTGCGCTGCTCTTGTCACACCCACATTCACAAATTACTATATTTTGCTATGATTTCGACTCGCCAATTTATAACAATATAGAAGTGATGAATTCATAGTTTCACTTCTTAGATTTCACTTCTTGATATTATTTCTTGGGTCATATGATAATCATATTAATATATATAAAACATACTCGTCCATTTCCCGGATATATATTTATTTTATTCAAATTCGTTCAACAATAATGGCATGAAGTTTTCGTACTATTTTATAATATTATCAATTAAAACTTTTAGCGGCACTGGCTTTCAAATGTCCCTTCGAAATACAACATTCGTAGAAGTCATAGTAAATTGTTCAATACTTCTGACCATGGGAAAATGATTTTGTGTGAACTCAAGTTAATTTATTCAGTGTTAGCTTTGACACCTTTATTGCGAAATAAATATGTATGCACACTGGCCAGTACAGCGCAATTGCTGCATAGAAATTGAAAACCGATAATACTATTTTGTACCCTACTCTTGTTCTCTATGACCATTGACCACATAGGTTTTACAACAATAAATGAAGTTATTTTAGGAAATTTTAGATAAGCCCTTTACCAACAGTCATCAGTCTTAATATTGACCATGATAAAGTTGTAAGGAAACAAATTTATTAACATAATAAAAAGTAAAAATAACAATGCATAAAAAAATTAAACTAAATATTTTCTAATAAGTGAATTTCCAGACCCCTGCTGTCAAATGTACCAAAAATACCTACTGGCGACATTACCGCGTTGTATGGCCAGGCTAGGCTTATTTGCTGTCCGAAATAATAGCCAGTTCTTAGTTCAACAAATGCTTTATTTAATTTCGAAGAAATATTTTTAAATACTTTACGTGCGTCGGTTCCCCAAGGCACCAGAGTCTCTACACCAAAAGGCATAAATATAATATTCCTCACCATTTATCACAGGTATATTTTTAACTTAAGTAAATAACTTTTAAGTTAAAACATCTTTTGTCATTTTCTGACAAAGTCACTCAAAATAGTAGAGGTCACTTTTTAACAAATCTGTCATTCCAACATGTTTATTAATTTAAGACCCTATGTATTCAATTATACACAAGTGTACATATAGTTTTGACGCTGACTGTACTATATTCTGAATACAATTTCCACTGCATGACAGTTATCTATGGCCATGTTTTCATTGTATCTTATTTCATTGGTCGTTAAAGTCAAACTTCACGAAAACAATGAAATGCATCTAAAACTGTGGTGTAAAGTGTAGTGGTATTGTGATCTGTACACATTTATCAGGAGAAAGTTTCTTGGAAATGCTTTAAAATTATTTGTCTATTTGAGGATTTTGCCTCTACTCATAATACTATACATATACTAGCTGTTGCTCATGGTTAGGCTTGCAATCAGGATAAATAATTTATTAGTAGGTAAATCCCATTTTTTTTGTATTCTGGTTACATCACGTGACTATAGTCTACTAAGTAGGTAGGTATTTTTCATATAATTTTAAAATACCTCAACTTAACTAGCTAGATCGTTATAGCTTGCCTCAAAAAACATCATCGTCTAAATTTGGGCCAAGTTGCACGCTGAGGGTTCCGTACCATTTTTTTCGGTCAGAATTTTTAAACAGGATTTTCGTTCAGATTTTTCTGTAAAGGCCCTATATTCCCTATTATTAGTAGTTACCAGATAAGGGGGGGAGACAGTCAATTTTCGTATATTTTCTTTAATATAGTTTAAACTATGCTTTTTAAAATTATAAATTAATTAATTTGTATTACTTATAACGAGTCCATTATTTGATATGTCACATGATGCACTGAAAAAAAAATTTTTATGTTTTAAAATTTTCGCCAAAATTAATTTTGAATTTGATAATTCACGCTATACATCCGTGATTGGGTTATAAAACTCTATATATTATGTACCAAGTTTCAACTGTTTTCGTCCAGTAGATTCGAAGAAAATAAGCTGTGACCGACAGACAGACAGACAGACAGACACAAATATATCCGTTTCTTCATCGGAGATGTACGGAACCCTAAAATTAGAAGAAAAAAATGGTTTTGTGCGCTGTGTATTTGTATGTCACTTGATATTGCTTGATTTAATCCAATTTTACGCTTTGCTTGAAAACTCCCGTCTGTAGACCTAGCAGGTTTCACTGACAGAAATACAAACAAAAAGACAAACGGACAACAATTTTAACTACATGTACCATGATCATGATCCGATAATATATAGGGAAAAATTATACTCAGAGATCTCACGTTAGATCAAAGGTTAGGTCTGTTCCTGACTAAGGATAATATAGACGATCACGTGGAAAGGTCACATCGATGCAGACAGCAAGTGACCTGACCGTTTGACTTCAGACCCTCGACGATGCTGTCTCGTAAATCAACATAACCTTAGATATGTGCTGCAGATAACATATGAGTATGTGCCAACTAATGTTTATTATCAATATTAATCATATACCGTGACTAGCGATCCGACCATGCTTCGTCCGGTTTTAGGCGGACTTTTTTGTAGATACTGTTTTCATATATCATAATTTCGCAGCGCACTGAAAAATTATCTCAATGACGAATGTTTTTTCCACCTAGTCATCATCATGTCAGTTTTACATAATCAATCTATAGTACCTATAATCGTAAAAATCGTAACAAAATCAGTACGTTCAGAGGAGTTTTTTGCGTTGTAGTATCAAACAGTAACCTTAACCGACAAACAGTGTCGTAAAAAAATAAGTTCTTTGATAAACCCTCATAAATTATAGATCAGTTAACGATAGCTGAAGGGAAAATTGTACCTATTGCAATGTATCAAAAAAAAACAAACAAATTTCATTTATCGAACTATACAATATTCTTTTTTTTCAGATTGCTCTCCGACCCAGTAGTCTAGCACCAAATAACACTAATGTTTCATCCCGGTTGGACTTGTGCTACGTTGCAGAGCGCATGTTGGCGCTACACTTACCTGAGAGAGATGCACACGCGGAAGCACAAGCCGCCCATATGCTTAACAAAAAACACGGTGAACATTTTATGGTAAGTTGTATCAAATTTTGATCCTATTTATGAAAAACACAAAATTTTTAAAATACATGCAACTCCAGAAAATTTCAAAAATATCGATACCAACTCGAAGTTATCATCATGGAAGTGATAAAGTACATTTTCCCTTTTAATTAATAAGTTGTTGGAATTGATGTTAATTTTCTTGATCCGATAGAAGATGAAGTTTGATTAAGAGATTTTCAATTTACTTCATATCTCAAATGGCATTTACATTCTACGTAACGGAAAGTTAATTGAGTAATAACTAACGAACAAGTTTATCGTTTTATCGTGTTAACGATATGATAAAGCACGGGTTTTGCTTGTCTGTTAGGATTTACTTTACCGGTTTTCAAAGGTTGATTCTAATTTAAGTATGAAGGGAGACAAAGCACAGAAAATCAATAATTATAAATCATAGATATACGAAGTGTTACTCGTAGTTTTCTCATGTGTTTCGAGTTTCTTAGTTTCGTATTTTTTTATAGATAGCACGACATGTGATTATTGTAGGAAGTGGCTATTGGAGTCCATGAATAGACGTGATAAAAAATATTCATATAGTCATCTCCACTATCTATCTATCATCACGCCTTTTATTCCAAGGGTAACCTGCAGAGACAATCGAATGCCATTTTTTACGATCCTGACATATCTAGCTTTCGCTTCTTTTATATTCATTATACCTTTCATACATGCTCTAAGAGTGTGTATACTTTTAATATTACCATCTGCCTTCTCAGCATTGCGCCACTTCTCCCTATCCTCCGCAGTTCTCCTCCTCTCTCTTCACGATGTCGACACTCCGTCTCGCTGGTGGTCTGCGACACTTCTATGACCCATTCTAGGTCTCCACTTATGACGTCCATCTACCATCGTGTCTTCGACGTGCGTGTCCCAACCATCTCCACTTCAGTGTCGCAACTCACTCTTGTCTTCTGTATCCATCACTCTTGTCTTCTGATTGATTTTTTTAATTAATCAATAAAAAAATTCAATCTCCACTATGCCGGCCGGCTTATTGATAACACAGTGGTTATGCACGAGCCAGGCAAGTGCACTGTGTTTGGTGAGTAGGTATAGTCTGTTGTTCGACTCAGTGTATGTAAATGTCGGTTACATACTGAATACTCTACATCTGAACTCGACACTATGATCACTTAACGGCATTTTCAACAATGGAGCGGTGGGTACTTTCCCAAACGGGGACCGACGGCCCTTACCACTATAATAGGTAACACTAGTAAAAATCTTAATTAAGTAGCTATAATATATGATAGCATAACGCATAATCCCAAGAGGGATTAACAGGCCGCTGATAATCGATAATTTTATAATAGATAGCTCATTGCCATTGCATTTGCAACGATCCATATAATTTCGCATCTCTCAGCATTTTTTTATGAATTGGGCATTTTCAGCTTTTGTCATGATTGCCATACTCATTTATATTACTAACAATAACAAAATGTTACATTACAGGTATTTGAAGTGAGCGGAGAGGATCTCAGTGATGGCCGAACGGCGCGGAGTGTGTTTGGTCGAGCACACTCGCTTGGTTGGTCTGGTGATTTAGCTCCACCGCTGGAGAGGCTATGTGCTGCTTGCAAACACATAGAAAGCTGGCTGGCAGCACATCCTAGAAACGTCGCTATTCTTTTAGCATGGTAAGGGAATTTATAATTTAATGTTTTGTTACTCAATGTTGTTATGTTTTGTATGTATAACAAGTATATCCTGGATGAGCTAGCGTCTTTCCAGTCTGGAAAAATAAGTTTTCCGAAATCTAAACGGGCTGGTAGAAACCTAGTTTTATGTATTGGATTTTTTTATTTAGCCAAGATTTCATTTCAATTTTATTTGTAAATTAATTGCATTGTTTTTATCAAAGTCAAAGAATAGTCTGGATGTGTCCTCAGAAAAATAAAAATATGGATATTATAAATCTAATGATAAAAATCTAATTCTAAGCTCTCAAGCATAATATAATTATATTTTTATATTGTCTATCTCTATACTATTCTTATTACTGCCACTCCCAAATTCGACCTATGTTTATATAATAATTTGTTTATCAACTTTCAGGGGAAACATAGAGCGTCTTGGAGTATTAGTGGCTGCATACATGCATTACTCTGCAATCTGCGGCGCACCAGAACATGCTCTCGATCGCTACGCCATGCGACGATATTTAGATGACAGAATACCAACATTCCATTTACCATCAAACAAAAGGTAATGATTCTACTAGTATTTAATATAATTTAATTAGTTTGTATGGATTTATCATGTGTTTGTACTTAATCACGCCAGAACGGCTGAACGGATCTGGATGAAATTTGGCACAGAGATAAATTATAGTCTAGACTAGAATAGCACATAGGCTACTTTTTATCCCGAAAAAATGTATGGTTCCCTTGGGATAGATTTGTTTTTGTTTTTCACGGGATCGAAATGATTTTTGCACAGTGGTAGTTTAGGTGTCAGAGAATGACATATACTGTTCTTAATACGGGGAAGGGGCAAATTACAGCCACGGGATTATTTCTTTTTGAATCTATTTCCACGCGGGTGAAACCGCGGACAGAGTATTATATTTCCACGCGAGTCATTAGAACTACTTTTTATTATTGTCACCAAAACGAAACCCCTAAAATTTCGTCATGTCCGTCCAATATATATAATCGGTTTAATCGGTAAAAGCACAAAAGAAAAGTAATTTAAGGCTCTTATCAAAAATTACCTGAAAGACGTAATTTTCCTACAAAATATTTGATAAATAACCTGGACTGTTATAATTTCAGATACATCGATACCTTCGCCAGTCTTCTATCAGGTCAGATACGTGTGAACAGAGCTCCTTTACATTTAACGCACATCAGTGTCGCCGGAGCGCTAGCATCGCCCGCTACGCCCACTATAGCGTTTCTCAAAATTTATGAAAACCTAGTCTGCGTGTATACTTCAGGTAGAGTACCAAACCAATACATTTGAGTTACAATATTATAAATGCGACAGTGTGTTTGTTTGTTAGTAAATCCAAGCAGTCACTCATTCTTAGTCTAATACGGTTCGCATTGTAATTAGTATAAGAAAGCAAGTGTTTTTACATTTTGGAATTTTGTAATCTCTTGAACTAATGACAACCCACATGAAGCTTATAAGTAGATAATTATTTATTAATTAAATATTGTGTTTATTTTAGCATTTTGCAAATTATTTTCTTTAACGACCAATTTTCTTTAATTTTAAGAATATGTGCTTTTATCGACTCCTCGTGCTTCAGAGGGCTCCTAAAGCATGAGCGACAACTGGCAAAAAGTGGACACTGTCACTTGTGTCTCTGGCCACACCGCAAGGTATAAAGGCCATGAAGGTGTGTTTCTTTGTTTGTAATCTATCTATCTATCTATCTATCTATCTATCTATCTATCTATCTATCATCACGCCTTTCATCCCAAGAGGGGTAGGCAGAGACAATCGAATGCCATTTGTTACGATCCTGACATATCTCTTTTGCTTCTTTTATATTCATCTTACCTTTCATACATGCTCGGCGATTGTGTGTACTTTTAATATTTCCTTTTTGAACATATTGTTTGTAATTTCATTATGATTAGCGACAATTTTATTGTAATTGAATTCCGTTTAATAAGTTGTATCATATGCTACATGATTTAAATAAAACTATCACTGATGTCATCATCGCAACGAAATTAAATTCAGAATTTTAAGATTAAGAATTAAAGTTTTAGTCAAGAACTAGCTACGTTCTGTTCATAAAAGTTCCTGTGTAGGTATTGATTACACAAGTAATAGAGAGTATCGTTTACTGTTTACGATCATGAAAATGTTTATTACCCACTCGCTAATGACGACTGCCTGCGGTGTCACAATTGCACGTCGCAATAATTCTCACCTAATATTGAGAAATGTATGGTACTTAGCTGTAATTTAGTGGATGGTATTTGCTTCATTTGTCGATTTTTCTAATAAAATGCAATTTCTTAGAACACACGTTTTAGTTTACTTAGACTTGGATTCATATTGCATCAAAACAATGGATTGAATTGAGTTAAATTAAAAAATAATACTACAAATACATATAATAAATATGCACTGTAATACCTTAAAGGTTCATGAAAAACCTATTCAGAACAAGTTTACAAGATAGACAGACAAATTCCATATGCCCTCAGTTGTTGTTGTAGTTGGTATTGGTATTTATTTTGAAAGCATAGAAGACAGTTAGTCTTACTTTATTTTTTGGATAAATTGCCCATTCTATCCGAATTGTGATAATTCTTCTAAAGTCTAACTAGTAAGATACGACACTACACGTAAGTGGCAAGGGGAATAATAAACTACTAAACAAATACCTTTAAGGCTCCTATATCCATATTTTTATTGGATAAATTATTCCCAATTTCTCTGTAAATAATCTAGCTGTGTCACTGTAATTTAGCATATAGACTTATTCAATATATCTAAGTGAAATAGCTGTTATTTTTCAATGGGTTTTTATTGAAATATGGGTGGTTAAACTTTGCCCCCGTTTTCTCTTTCATAATCTATAAGTTATAAGCTAAAAACGAAAGACGTTTAATTGAAGGGTAATGGTTAGACAGCGCTTTAAAAAAATAAATTACAGAGCTTTGTAATAGTTTATGAAAGAGAAAACATGGGGCAAAATAATCCTTTATTTTACCAACTATATTTCCTATTAAATAAACCCAATTGAAAAAATAACGACTATTTCACTTAGATATATTGAATAAGTAACTATATGCTAAATTACAGCGACACAGGTGGATTATTTACAGAGAAATTGGGAATAGTAATATCCCCATACAAATTATGGATATAGGGCTCTTAAGTTTACCGATTTTTTTTATTACAAGAATGAAAAATATTTCCTTAATCCTTATTAGATATAAGTATATCTAATAACCATAATAAAGGCACACAACGGATGAAAAATAATATATAAGAAGTAAGATATACCTAAACTAATATTATTTGTATTGTTGTCAGGTCTGTATATGGTGAGCGGTGGAGGCTGGACAGTCGGTGTCGGTCGTCTAGCTCTCCGCGGAGATGTCCTAGTCCGAGCGTACCGGCGAGCTGCCCACACGCACGTGACGTCACAATCATCACAACGCCAATTAGTGTTCGCATGTCAGTTCCACACCTGCGCTGTCACCGACCACACTCTCTCCTTCACCAAGCACCAACTAGACTATGCCGCTCACGGTAAATAATGCTTACACTCAGTCCAAGGGTGACCAATCGATATTAAGCTCTGCTGCGCTGTGCTGATTTTCAGTACTAGATCGATGAGGCGGGGTACGAAATTGTGAGTCCGCTTGTATCGCATGATCCTGCTGTTTTGCACAGCTCGTTTTTTCTTTTTCATAATATATAAAATAATGACACAAGAGTACAGCGTAGTGCAGCGCAGCGCAATGTTGATTCATCGCCTTAAGTATAATGAGGGGCAGTGATGAACAGTTCTAAGTATCTAGAAAGAGTTTATTTTGGCTATTTTTCTTCGGGACCCTTACAAAATTGTACATTATATTATGATGGTGATTGTAAAGGTTATTATGCAAATTAAAAGGTATCCCTCTCGAAAGGTTTTGTACGGGTTGCCCTTACAGCAGCTCCCGAAACCGTGTTAGGGTCCCAGGGTACCCAGCAGAAGACCAAATCGCCCTCTTTTAGCCGATGGTATTTCTGAGGCTATACCTAACAAGGAGCCATTTCTATTGAGGTATATTTAGATGGAAAAGCCCGGAATCGAACCGTGTTACGCCTAGTATTTTCAATCTCTATAGGTATTACTTTAAATGTCTTACCTAAGTACCTACCTATCTCTATACATATACCTACATATTTGATATGCACTTATCACAACATCATTCATTGTTTATAGTGAGAGCACTATATTTTAAGGCATGCATATTAAATACAATAAGAAAATTTTCTAAAATAGGATTGTTTCCAATTTCCAATAAGGTGAGTAAAATAGATTAAAATATTATTCCCCCATTCATTTAGGTACCTATGTCTGAGCAGAATTTTAGAGTATCTAGGAAAAGAAATGTTAATGACAAAAATAATTAAATTTCAAAGTAATTGCTCTCTACATGACAGAACCCTTAAGTGTATCTAGGGGATTATTTCGAAAAAATACCGTCTACTAATAAACGTTGTAAAAAGTTATGCAAAATTTTCGTTAAATCGCTCTAAACACAGACTTATTTCAGATCCAGCGTTCCCGAATGACGGAGCTGTAGAATTGGTGTTCGCTAGAGGGGAAGGTGGCAGTGGTGCACCGCCCGCCCCGACACCTGCAGCACCTTTACGAGCCGCACCTGATGCACTCGCTAGAGCAGATTCCTTGGAACATCTTAGACCTATATCTGCAATTACTGATGATGAAGCAGGTAAGATTGATGAAATACATTTTTTTCCAAAATATCGACTACTTTACTTATTTTGCGGTAAATACTTCTGGATTTATTTATATAAAGCAATAGATTATTTCATCCGTAGAATATTGTAATACAAGCAAATGACTCTACCACCGTGGTGAAGGCAACTATGCTACGAGAGCCTGAATGATCTCATTCATTCACTAGCCGGCCTGTAAAGATGCTTTTTAATGTTTCGCCTAAAGGACCCAAGATTCTATAATTATGGCTGTAAAAATGAAAAGGAAAGCAGATCATTCCACTTCGCTATAGCCTAAAGCAGACCATATAAGAAATCGTTAAAAAAGGATAAGCAATTACAGATTTCCAATATCTGTGAAAGGCTGTATTATTTGTGAAATATATTTGTCTCTAACTGGCAGTAATAATAGTAGTGATGGTCTCGCCGACTACCTCATATGTGAAAAAATAAATAAACAAACTGCAGAGAATATTTACTTTAATCACAGATTTTAATGATCATTTACTTTTGATTTTTAAAAGTAATGTGAATGTGTATGTGAATGTCAACTACAAAATTATTTTAATGTATAAATGTTAGGTACTAAAACAACCACAGATTATATTAGTTGTATTAGATATATTAGTTTAATAAATTGTTTTTTTATTATAAAACCTTTTTATCTCATTAGTGAATGAAAATATTTGATATAGGTATCAGCACCGTTTAGATTTTTTTTTCTGTGTACTTTACAGTTATAAATAAAATTCAATAGAGAAAATAATAATTTGATAGTGTGTTGCATTAAAATCTGTTAAAACAGATGTCGCTGTGCGTATTCTAATTATACACTTCAAAACCAAATACAAAATACAAAAATAAAATATTGTACCAAAAAAAAACACTTCAATTTAAACGTGATTCGCATGAAAAAACCGCAACCGCACTATACTTACGCGACAAAGTTGCGATTATTGCTCCTCTTCGAGCACAAATTACAGTGATGCATCCTGTTTGTTACTAGCGTCATCCCACAGTGCGCTCAGACGTAATATTATCTTCTACTCCATAAACACTTCAAAGGGACCGACATTCGACATACGGTTGCTCTCTCATACAAAATAAGCCCTTTGCCGGATATATTAAAGATGGGACGAAGTTTGTGAGCGTCGTTTTACTTGAATATTCCTTTATTACGAAAAGTATTGACTTTTAAGTCATTTTTGATATTACATAAATTCTTATGTAATTTAAACTCATATAATACACGTGCTAAGTAATTTTACCGCTTATTTATTTTGATACATTGATTATAAAATAATGCCGTTAACCTCATTAAAACCGTGTCATGCTTTTAATATCTCTGTTGTAGAACACGTGACGGAAAGTAAATTTTATTTAGTTCCTAATCTTTGTTGCCTGGATTCATTTAATAGAGAATATGTTTCAGCTATTGCTTTCGTTATATTATTTATTTAAATAAAAATAATTAATTTATTTGTTTTCCAATAATAACCAGTACTCTTACCTATTTCTGTTGATTAATTGTTAAATATAATTTACCTACTGAAATTGGGTATTAAATGTAAAATTTTCTTTCATAAAATTAGAATAAGAGATAAGCAATTAGACCGCGTCTGATAGGAAAGACAAGAAAACCGGACGCTAGGTCTGGGCGGCGCCCATCGCAGGTGTAGCGTTATTTCTGTCCACCGACAACCGACCGCGCCGCCCGCCCAGTGCCATTGAGCTCGTAACGAGAATCGCCCGCGATACTAGCTATCTGTAACATAATAAATAATTACATGAGTTTTAAAACTACACGTGAATCGGCAGACGATCCAAAAATTTGCCTTCGTTTGAAATGAGGTAACAGTTCAATATGATTTTGTACGTTATTGAAATTGTAATATGAAGTCTGACTACAAAGTTGTATGTCATGACTTAACTTTGACATTTTCTTAATACGATTTAAAGTGTGAAATTTTTCATTAACCCTTTACGTTAGACACTGAGCTTGAATTGTGTTGGTATGTTTTGTGTGATGATGGATGAGGTATTGTGGGAGGAAATTGGTCACGCGGTTCGTTCTGATGCCTTCACTTTTAATTGACCGCCGTACAAAATTGTTGATTTATGTCCTGTGGCGGTTTGCCCTTAGGTCTCTCTGTGAATACGATTCATTCCGCTTCGTCAGTAACTTGACTTTAGCTGACCTAATAAGTCATGTCTCATCAAATTAATTATGAACGCTAATATATGAATCTATTTACCATGTACCAATACAAATATTAATAGAATGTAGGTATGTATACCTACTCAAAATTTATTCAAAATACGCGGTCAATCTACTAATTATCTCTTAAATTAATTGTAGTTTATTACTCGAAGTATATTCAATCATACAGATAATGACAATATATTATATTTTTTAACGAACAGGATCTGGGTATTTTGATTGGCTAATGATTAAATTGTCCTCATAAAAAAATAAAAACAATAATGTGTTCCCGGATAATAAAAATAAATTGCTTGCTAACATTGTAGTCCCGAAGCAATTTTTCAATTTATTTCTGCGATGTAAGATGCACTGCAATGCCCACTCGTTTGTATTCATTGCAATACTAGCTTCTACCCGTAGTTTCACCCGCATGTAAATTAAACATATGCCTTTCCATGGCTTTAATATTCCATCCCGTTCGGTTTGATAAAATCAAATCTACTAATCTATGATATCAATTTCTGTTTCAATTTCATTTTAACGCGATTGAGTAAACAACTCCATAGTTACTCAAGTTAAAATCGATATCTGATGAAACACAAGTACTAAAAATATGTAATACATTTCGAATCACATGCATTATATATATTTTAAATACAAAAATAACAATTTTGAAATGAATTCATGGATAAACAGTGTATCCTCGCCTTTACCTTCAACCAATAATGTTCTAACCAGATTATGTACATTCCCTCTTATCGCCTAACATTGTGGGGAACGTCGTGAAACCCGTCACTCATTGCGTTATTTTCGTAATATCAGATTAGATAGCTACAATATTTCAATACATTATGTGCGTGAGAGTGGAAATTATTGCTAAAATTGTTATTAAATATCTATGTGTAAAGTGTAACGTCAGAGAAAGTGACTGATAAAAGATAGTGACTTCAAAAAAAAAAGTGATTATCAAATTGATTTTTTTTTTATATTTATTCAATACAGTGTAATTTATTATCAAAGATAAGATTTTAACTGTACTGTGTTGTTGTAGATCTATTGATCAATAGACAAAATCTATTTCAAAACTATGCCCACATTTAGCTAGTTGACCATATTAAAACCTGTCACTTTTATTATTTTTCAGAAAAAGAGCATTTTTCGAAAAGTCTGTTTTAAAGCACTTATTTGAGTGTTTCTCAAAATAATTGTACGTAACGAAATTGTTGTTAGTAAAATGTGTCACGAAATTGTTAGTACTGTTACTAAATTGTTTTTATAAAGTTTATTACATACTAACAACAAAATCCTTACTAATATCATAACTATGAAAGTGTGTTTGTTTTCAAATTTTGTCAATGGGCGGACTTGCAACTAAATATGTACACAGTGAATACTTTATTTTAAGACTTTCTTAATACTTAATAACTATATAAACTTCAATATTTTGGTGATAAACATTACTTTTCGTAAACGTTTTCCGTAGTCTGTTAAAGCTGTGTGCATACGGCTTTAGACTAAACAACTTCGTAACGTTACGAAATCTTACGAAATGGTACGAGAAAAACAGTCTCAAATCAAATTTGTGATATGTAAACGTTAGTTTATACTTTATAAAATAACAGAAACAACGAGATAAATATAAAATCTATGCGTTCATCATTAAATAATGAGAAAATAAGCACTTACTGGCAACAAAATACGTCGTTACTAAATTGTAAACACTATTTTTATCACGAGGTTTACTGTTGAAAATCAACTTTATCGGGAAATAATTGACATTAGACAGTTTTTGATAGACCAATCATAGAACAGTTAGTGTTGCCAATACAACCACATACAGTTGCGTTCAGAAATTGCCAAAACCAATGAAATAGAAGCGTTACTAAGACGGTATAAAGAAATTGTTAAAATAGTGTGACATGTTTTAAAACCTTTATATCTTTGTAAAAATATGCTGTTATAAAACAAATGTATATATTCTGGATTTATGTTACATCAATAAAATGTAATCAAGGGTCAAAATTAATACTTTATTGCAGAAAATGTGTTTTTGAAAGTATCAAATTTGTCCTTTGCGCATTGCCAATTTGTATGGGGAGAAAAAATCATGACTTACAAAAATATTATAAATAAAATTTTAATTATGGAAATTCACTGTGTTGACATTTTTTATGAAAATATAAATAAATTATTTATTACCTACATTTAAAAAAATAAAAAATAAACTATTACTACATGACTTTTTTGTCTTTGTAGTACTTGTGACACTATGAACTTTGGGAATGTACAATTATTTTGAGAATTACTCATTTTGGCTTTATTGAGGATTAAAATTAGGTTCCGGTTTCAAATGCAAC
Source organism: Nemapogon koenigi (assembly GCA_963924495.1). Lineage (NCBI taxonomy): Eukaryota > Metazoa > Arthropoda > Insecta > Lepidoptera > Tineidae > Nemapogon > Nemapogon koenigi. Next base: position 7,915,200 of record OZ004631.1, on the reverse strand, counting down.
CCGCTCTAATCGCTACAGTCTCATTGGTTAGATGAATTCAATCAATTTACTTAAGGAGACGCCGCATAACTTTTGTCCTATACAAATTACATGCTTCACGACTTCTTAAATTACGCGATAACTATATGTCTTAGTTTCTAAAAAATAGCTTTCGAAAGATAAATCTATTTGACACAGTATGAATTTTAAAAAAATATGATAATCAGGTACACCTAAGTTTTATGAAGCTCTGAAAGTTATAAAATTCTCGCGTATTTTCAACCGACTTTGCGACTCGAGTTCTCTTAATATATTTACTAATTTTCAAATACTTTAGGAAAACATTAAGTACAACTTGCTATTTTTAATAGTTTTTGTATAATACTTGTAGAGCATTATATGTCCGTTTTGTGTATTATCGCAAGACCGATTTTTTGTGAAATCGTTCTTACTCCTGTTTCTGGTACGTGAATCTTGGCCTATCTTATCTTATGCTTGAATATTTTATTGATTATTTTTGCAGTGTATCTCTCTAAAAAAATTATCTCTTAAATTATATTTCTTTTAGCTAATTTCAAGTTTAAAAATCAATTTTTACGTTGCCAGAAACATCCGTTTTGAGGTTGTCATGACATCACGCAGACGAGACGAGTAGTGTGCGGGTGTGGTACAAGTAATTAGGTCAATATCGTTTCAACTCGATCAATGAGCCGTGGGACACCAAACTGTTTGGACTTTAGATTACATTTTTAATAGACTTTATTTTTAAAATTATTGATTCAAGTTAAGGTACTTATCATTCATCATGAAAATATTTGATATAATTAATGAAGTATTTAACAAAAGGTATATTGCTAAAAAGTTAATAATTTAATTTTCACAGTAAAAATTATGAAATAAAGTACTAAACATTTCGTCATGTACCTACTGTGTAGACTGTAGAGGCACAACTACAAAAACTTTTGGCCAGTTGTCAATATTGAACAGAACAGGTGGCAAGCCTGTTGCTGCACTTAGTGGACCTAGATATATCACTTCTTTAATAAACTGTGTGGAGTCGGTTAATTTAAAGTGCCTATCAAAAATTATTAGAAAGTCAAAAGCCCCATTATACACATTATCATTATTTTTATGTTACTAGTTGGTAGATATTCTAATACAACCTCATAATATTTCTCATCACGTAATGTCCCCGACTCGTACAACAAACATAAAATAAAGTAATAAGAAAGAAAAGGTCAAAAACAACGTTTTTCCCGCTGCGGTTTTGTTATTGTGTTCAATAAGTGTACGTAAATACGACGTTGGTAAATAATATTATGACTCATTTGATATGATATATTGGAAATTTTACTATTCAAAACTTATGTGAAACAATCAAGATTACCTACATCTTTATCTATAATCAAATGAGTTTTTTCTCAAACCACGTTGTACCTAAATATTAATAAATAGTTATATACTAAACTAAACAACAAAGTGTTACTAGTTTACAATTACAGTCACGCTAATTTTCATTAGTTAATTAAACGCTCGCGGAGTTGTGGCGTCATATCTAGTGAAGTAAGCGTGAATCATGAAACCTGAAACAATGTGCTGATATTTGTTCAGTGACATGTTATTTAAGTTATTTATTCTTATTTGAACATATTTATGCAATGAATTAATTAAAATTACAGTAGGTAAGAATTTTAAGAAACTCTAAAAAAATACTCTATTATTTTTCAGTCATTATTTAAATCAAAGAAATTGAAACCGAGCGCGGGCTTTTAATTCAGATATTAAAAAAAACTTTCAATTGTTTCTTCTTGATATTTTAAAGGTAAACTTTAATTTAAACGTTAACTTCAAATAAACCATGCGAAGTCGGGTCCTTTCGCTATTTTAAAATATCTTTCTTTTACATCCTTGCGAGAATAAAGTTCAATTTAAACACAAAGACGAAAATACACTCACGCTACTTATCTAAAAAGGGAACAATAGACAATTAAAAATAGTGCATCAGAGTCTCATTAAAATTGTTGACGAACACAAAGAATTTACAGGGAACCGTGACGGATTTCTCGGTCGCAAGCAGGAGCTTCGAGCACACATCCTCTTCCTGCACGACAATTTCGTAACACTAGTAGGCGCGCCCGACTTTAAACCGCGTTATTTTGGTTGACATCACAGAAATAACCGCGTCTTTCTTAACTGCCCGCTCCCCAAACGGCGGCTATGCTGACGTTGATATCTTTACACTAATTGCGTTATTGACAACCTCGGTTTTTGTTTCGTAATCGGTTCTCTTTGGTGAATGATTGTTGCGTCTATATGTTGGCTTTGTATTCATTTAATAAACTATTTTTACTACATTAATAGATTTAGTACAAATTGCCTATGTGTACCTACACGAGCAATATAAAAAAGCCGCTTGCAAAGTGCCTAAAAAAAGCAATATAAAATTGGTTTTTACATTGTTTAAGTTTTGTATCCATTGGGTGTTTTTTTAACAAATACACTTGAATGTTGCTATTTACTTAAAAAAGCTATCTGGCGTAGTTAATTATATTGCTCGTCAGTGTATTTACTAGCTGTGCCTTGCGGTTGCACCCGCGTTAATGGTTACCTACTGATCCGCTTCTTTGGGCCGTATAGCGTGATGTTCCTCGGGAATTGGGCTATCAAATGCAAACATATTTTTTTCTGGTTGTACCAGAGATAAGCGCGTTCAAATTAATTATTAGTATTTTCATTTTGATTGCTTAGATTTCACGTCTAATATTGCACTGAACGAAGCAAACTGTCGTCTGATTTCAAACTTAAATAATTGTTTTAGAATTGTTGTCAGTTAATTCGTCTGTCCATCTGAAACGGTCTAGGTAATTTTTCAGTTGATATTTCAGGTGGGTATATATTTTACAATTTTTTTTGTTTCTTCTCAATATCGATGCATATTTCATAATGTTTTAAACTTTTTATTCATGCTTAGTGTATTTTGTTGTCAGAAAATAAAACCCAAAGCAATTCGATATTGGGAATCGAATACGAAAGTGTTGGTGGACAAGTAACGCGTATTCATTATGCAAATTCGGCTCGCGATGGAGTCATTCTTCCTTATTTGTATTCAGTGTTTACTCGCGCGACAGCTTCAAACACCATTTAGGCGCTCATTCCACCAAAAAGTCGAAATATTTTTACATTTATGTCGCTGACACTTATCAGTTGTGCGAACGTGGGATGGTTCATGGAAAGGTTAAATTGGAAATCTTTAAGGTTATTTTGTCAACGTTTTGTTCGATATTTTGTTAAATGCTGGACTGTTACTTCAACAATGACTCTGCAAATCCAAAAATGAAAGCTCACAAATAATGTTTCTAGACATTAGAATTTACCACTGTACAGATGACGTAGGTATTCAGTAATGGTCTAAGCGTTGAAGTTAAAACAGGAGGTCCCGGATTCTATTGTGACTCTAGGAAACAAAAGCTAAGCACAAATTCTTTGGAAAGCATGTCATTTCTTCTATTCACTTCTAATCACTTAAATGCAGCGACAGGCTCGCTAAATGTGGGATTTGTGACCTGTGGCTCCACAATTCCACAAGTCAATATTCTACGTTTACAAACAATAACATCACTATTTTGCATCTCAAATCTAAAATTTATTATCGATCTAGTGCAAATTAATAGATAGAACATTTATTGGCAAATGATCGTTCATCATAATAAAGGACAATGCGACTTGATCTTTTCCTCGTGCGGTTTTACCTTGAACCGTCCACTTACGAGACGTTTCCTCTCCTTCGATCAGTTTGACAATATCGAGGCTATCTACAATTACGTAATCCTTCGTTCACGTCTAGGCTAGCATAAAGTTTATATACGATCACAAGATGCCTATTTATATTTAAATATTAGCAATTTTATTTTAAGAAAAATATGTATCTATACATCTAGGTAAGGCTAGTTGCTTCCTTCTTGTTTCATCGACATTCGTATAATTACACAACACTATTTTTGTGAACTAATCCTATTCGTTTGTAAAAACGTGACATAAAATTTTATTTCATTGTTACACAGTTTTAGCATAAGTATATTTATATAAGACTGTTTCCATTTCCCCGCTGATTCGCCAAGGAGACGAACCCCAGGGACCTATAGACTGTTATGTATTGTTATGCCAATATTAAAATTATATCACTTGAAACAGGGATTCAGACCTTTTGCATACCTTTGTCGAATCTCTGGCATTCCTTCAAGACACACAACGGTGTCATCTCACGACCGCTGTAACGGGAAGCGGGTTCGATCCTTATACGGAGGTTAACTGGTCGACCACAAGATAGGCCTTGCTCGAACTTCATTGATTAAGATTGACGATATGTAATTTATATGAAACTATTTTTTACACTATTGCCCAAGACTCCAAAATTATTATGGTATGTGTTTAATTTAGGTATAGAGCGGTAAAATATTTTCATAAGCCCAGATCCCAAATATCTCTCATCGTAGGTAATGAAAAATTAAATAAAGAACGAACAAACTTGGAATGATTCGCTTTTAGATTACTTAGTTAAAATTCTTTATCTATTTTGCAGGTAAAAATACATTAAAAACCTGTTTGACAACCCGAATTAACTTAAGGTGCTAAAAGGATATTTCATGACCATTAGAAGATAGCCTTCAATTTGGCAGTATAAAAGTTGCTCTGTAAAGACCTAAAGCTGTATGTATGTATGCGGTAAGACCTATCCAATTTGAGTGCGGACTTTAATTAAACCGTAACTAAATAAATTGAACGCGGTCTCACTTTCATTGGTCAACGAGTTATATACGTTTATCGATAAAAGCTCCATAATATATGCGCAAGCAAATAATTTTATGATTATTGAATGAATTTTAATCTATTTCGAAGGGAAAGTTGCTATAGTTAAATTTTTCTTGAAAGTGAAAACTTCTTTAGGCGCGTTGACCTATTTTTAGTAGGAGGAAATCTTATGGATTCGCAACGTGTGTTCGCGACATGTTTTCGGCACAAGACCATGGACAGCTCGGCCCGAGAATGTCCGGGCAGGAATACGTGCCTTGATGGGGCATTTTTGGCTGCGCATTTCTGGCCGGCAATTTTTTGGTCCGGTCACAGATACTGAAATGATCGCTAGATAGCGTTATTATAAGTTATATAACAGTTTTCAGCCCCAATGTACACACCGGAAGACAAAGCCGATGGTATATTTATGAGGATATACCTAACGATCGGCCAGTTCTGTTGAGGTATATTTAGATGGAAAAGCTTATAATTAGTTATTTGTTATACAATAGAGCAGCCATGAAATCAAGGCAGGAAGACCGGGCCTATGCGAACCATTAGACTAGGTACTCTATCTTTTTTTAATGTATCTAAGTTTATATTTATCGTTAAACCTTGATTAAACACAAAGAAAGTGCGTAGTCGGCGCGCTCTCTAACATTAAATCACACTTCATGTTAGGTAATGCTACAATAACGCGGAGGAATAACGTAAAAAAATAGTTCTACGCCCATCCTTGTCATCCTTGCAGTTATCAGATTGAAGTAAATGAGTCGGTCGCGACCTACATTTAAACACAACTTAATAATATTAGTATAGGAAGATTTTTAAAAAAATAATGATAACATATAAATTTTGTCCCACAGGTGAGAACGGGCGGTGCGGTTCTGGATCAGCGGAGGGCGGCGAGGTAGGCGAGGGCGGCGAGGGTGCGGCACACACGTTTGGTCCGCTGGACGGGTCCATCTACGCGACTGTGGTGCGCGCCGGGCCAGCCTCGCCGCTCAGTGCTTCTATGGACTCCGGGATATCATCAGCAGGCCGCCGGGCCGCGCCGTCACCTCCCGACGAGCTAGACGCGTTGCTCGGCGACATGCTACGAACTGTGAGCGCGCTGCCCGACCCGCCAGCGCAGTCGCCTGTCAACCGCGCACCAGATATACCGTACCACGCGCGCACAGATTCCGCTCCCTTCACGTACGGAGCTCCGGGCTTGAAACCTGGTATGCTGCGAGCGTCTCACCGCCTTGCCAGCCCTGAGCTGGTCCGGCGAGCGCTAGGCGGCAACCAGTCTTTCAGGCACATCGATGACGATGATGATGATGAGCCCGTCGCGAATTCTATCAGTACCAACAACCATACGCTTTCCTCGCCGCGCACTCTGAAGAAGTTCACACATGAAGATGTTACCACTACTGCCACCAGTCCAGGATCACCTCATCAGAATGGAAGGTCAGTTTTTGATTAAGATTTTGTTTATTTTGGAAACACAGTCAGAAACAAAAGTATTTACATATGTCGTTTCAATCGGTAGATAATATCAATATTATAGCATTGGGAAAAATTGTGAAACTTTTGATTCAGACTGTATTTTAAAATTCAGTCTTATTTTTGTTTCCCGTGACAATATTTAGCTTACTTAAAACTGCTTGTAAACTTAAAGCCATTCGAAAGTTTACATGTCCACAATTTTAATTAGATTGTCACTCTTTATACAAAATGCAAGGCGTAGGAGGACAATTTACATGAAAACATTTGCTTACTTATCATTAATTGAGACATAAAATTCCTGCAGTCTCAGTAGATACTTGTTTATTGTAAGTTTCCTGTTTCTCAAATAAACCAGATGAACATTTAGGTACGTCTGATTTTTTGCGGCTTGTTCTGTTTGTATAATAAACACTAGAAATAAAATAAATCCTTGTGGATCTGGCTGTAGAAGTAAACACATGTTGAGCGCACTGTGGGCGTGGAGGTCGTTAACAATACAAAAAGCGCAGCTCGCCTTGCCTTGCAATCCCTTTGTAGACATAATACCGATTTCTTGGTCACCCATCAGAGAACTTATCTCAATATTGATGAAACATATATTAAATTAGCTTTTGCCCGCTGCTCCAATCGCATGAAAATTCACTTCAATTCACGTCCCTCCGCTACATTTCCGTTCATCCAAATTCATTCAGCTATTGCGGCCTGATTGAGTTCTTGTAACTTATTTTAGATATTTAAAGCTTCCTTTTTTTAACAAAGCACATTTTAAATAGTTTTCATAATTAAAGCATTATCGGTTAGAATCGGCGGTTCATATTTCTAATTTCACTGCAGGTGACTCTACATAAATAATATTTATTTCCATAGCAACATAAATCAAATAGGTAATTATGTTTGAACCAATAAAGTAGATATCAAATTGCCCTCTAAAACCATTACCTGTAATTCCTAGTAGTTAAGCAAGAAACCGTTTCCTAATAATTTAACTTCACGTCCCACGTAATTCATGTGAGAACACAAAATACAAAGAGTAGGTATCGATTTACTTGTCTCCTAGTACGACGTAACAAATTGTTTAGGTCAGAATGTATATGTCCGTTTACAGCAGATAAGATTCCATGAACTACGTATTGGCTAATTTCTTAAAAGTTCGCTCTGCATGAATCATTATGCGACCAAAGAAGACAGCTCATAAAACATTACACAAGATATATAGGCCGTGTCCATATCATTCGGATAATCTTATTATAACCGTTTTAGTTTGAAATTGTATTTATTTATAGCATAATATCTTTATTATTGCTTTTTAATAATAAGCCATTCCAATCCCATTGGTATTTTTCTCGGAACATAAAATATGGAATCTTGTTTTATTTTTGCATCAGTCAATCAACGTTTCTTTGATTTCTATCATAACTAATAAACTAATGATGGGCAGTATCATAGTTTGGTTTGATTTACAAGAGCCATCCACTTGAGACAATCTCATACATATTTCATGAAAGTACATCTATCTATCTATCTATCTATCATCACGCCTTTCATCCCAAGAGGGGTAGGCAGAGACAATATTATATAATTTGTAATTAATTGATATTATCAGTATGTCTATATCACCTTGAATCTCTTAAAACATCAAGTGACTGGCACTACATACTACAGAACTAATAATTTTTTTTAAATTAATTAACTCTATGTTGATCTGATACTGTTACCTAGTATGCGGTGACAGCATAGATATAAACAAAAAGAGGCTCTTTCTTCGCATCTTGATGAGCTTAACAAGTTCCAGTCATGTGTGTCACTAACCTTAGCCTTTAAAAACTTATAATAGTTCGATCAACGAATGGGTTTAGGTAAACAAAAATTCCCCCGTCTTCGTACGAAAACCCTTATTTGTAATTTTGTTCTTGTTCTTTGTCCTGACCCACCATTATGTTCATGTTTCTTGTTTATTTTTCTCATTAGGCATGTTGTTAAATCCTATACAAAATTGCTAAAAACCACCTAAATATTAGTTCAACACTCATCAACAAATTGGTTGTGGGTGTAAAAAAATAATAAAGGTAGTCAATTGTCGATTACTAAAATACAAATTGATCCAGCGCACGAATTCCTGTGAAACATGTAGGCGTTAATTGAACAACTGCAAACTGTACGCGGAACTAAACTCAAATATATAATCATAATGAGTAGGTATATAGTATAAGTAGATGTTGTAGTTTTATTGTACTAGCAATCTGCTCTGACTTCGCATACCTCGGATCGTAGTAATTAATTTTTCACATTTTCAATAATTTAGTAAAATTACTTCTCGTGATTTGGTAGGCACAAGGTTGTAATGGTGCGTCATGAAAGCGCCAGCAACATTTTCCCGCCAACAAACATTATTTTGTGTAAATTCCCTAAATAACGATCTTCTGTAAATAAAATTTGGTCTAAATTACATCTTGAATGGTGAATATATCCACCAAAACTAAAATTTGCTTATAATTAATTATGCAAAACTATGTAGATTTATGATTAAAATCAAGTTTATTCACATATTATATAATTTTTTAAAGCTAACGACATTATATTTTCATGTATATTCATGAACTAAACATTCCAATGCAAATTGGAATTTACACAGCATATGTGTTTTCTCTGTTCCACAGCTAGAATTAGAACAAGTGTTCTAGTATGTCGATATAATGGCTACTCTATTGAGCTCTAAATATTTATTGCCTTTCAATTATTTTCATATGTTGGCGCTGAACTAGAGGATTACGTATGCAGATGAAAATGCAACTGTGAATTTTAGCTGCAAGTATTTATGTGACAATATTAATGTTATTCAACTTACTTCATACAAAAATTTTGCAGCAAAACATTTTTATAATATTGAATACAGTCATATACAACCTCCTTTCATCTTTTTTAAACGCGGAAACTTTTTTGTACATCTTCCCGACTAGGTTCCCATTTCATTGATTTCATTTTAATTTGGGATCGACTCTTCTAGTAATTCCGCGCCACACCTCACGGTTGTGGATTGTTTCCTCACATGTTGCATCTATCATTTGTCATCGTGACAATTTTATAAACAGCCAGTATTTTAAGTATATGATATACAACCTTCACACGATCTAAGTAAACATCAACGACATGTAATTTATCTTCCAGTGTGTCAACAGCAATAAGGAGTAAATTATATCTATTAGCACAATAAGATGATTGTATACCTATTATCATACCAAGCAGGTAAGGCATCTATCAGAGATTGCTAACACAAGAACGTCACTGTTAGACTATCATAGCACCTATGTAAATATGAGCAATTATCACATAATTTTGTGAACATAGTATTCAGTACTTATTTATTTTATATTGTATAAAAATACTTACCCTAGATAAAAAAATTAAATATTATGTGTTACTGAAGCCATTTTAGTATTGTATAGAACCTACCTACCTACCCGGCAAGAAAAATTAGACGATTAGTAAAACCATGTGGACAACCAACTTGATAAATTCCTAAGTAGTTATTTCAGGATAACATTAGTTCATATACCTATCAAACAAGCTTATATCTAACATCACCGTAAATCATATACTTATATCTACTCTCTAGTCGTTTTTTTTATAATATTTGGTATGTAGGTATGCAGAAATGCAACCTACAACTAAACTAAAATTAATATGCATAATGCCGTTTTAGTTTATGGAATTTAGCTTATGGAAGCGAGACTTGGGTCTTTACGTAGAATGTGTGATATAAAGCGCATCCGGAACGATTTCTTTAGAGAAAAATGCGGAGTGAAAGATGATGTTGTGACTAAAATGAAGAAAAGTACGCTGGTTTGGACACGTTGAAAGAATGAAAGATTGACTAAAAAGGTGTATGTGGCTGAAGTGAAAGGAATGCTGGCAAAGGACGACCTAGGTGTAATTTTATTTAACATATAAAAAATGTATTGATCGATGGAAATATTAAAAGTACACACAATCGCCGAGCATGTATGAAAGGTATGATATATATAAAAAAACGAGAGAGGTATGTCAGGATCGTAACAAATAACATTCGATTGTATCTGCCTACCCCTCTTGGGATAAAAGGCGTGATGATATATAGATAGTTAGATATTTAGTAAAATCTCAGAGTATAATGTTGTCGTAACAGTTATAATAGATAGAAATTCATTCCTAAATCAGTGACACAAAGATCTGAAGCTTTCAGCATAGATAGGTACGTTCAATACTTCACTATGTAGTAATATTTTAGAACGAAAGTTAAGTTAATTTAATTTGGCCCCACAACATTATCAAATCTAATTCATTTTCTATTTGATAATTTTGCAATATAATCTAAGTCGGCATGTGTAAGTAAGTAGTTACTTATAGTCATATATCGTTTTAATATCAAAGCTCAGCTTTGTATCCATATACGGAATTGTGTTTCGCTACTGGAACTAGCAGTATACACGCAACTCTTATTTTATTACCAATTCCACTTTACGTAATAAAGAACACTGTCCAATAGGCCACAGGCAAATTTTGCCTATTAAAATTGTGTGATTGTATTAACAAAAGCCAAACATACAACTATTGGATTTTTGATACGTTTGTTCTTTGCATCATTTTCATCTTCAGATACTCCATCTTGTTGACAATTTAAGTATTCAGGAATGTCTTCTATGAATCTGTCCTCAGTGTTATTATTATTTTGACAAAACGCGCCAAACTGAGTTTGAGATGTAATTTATTTAACTCTGTATTAAATAAAACACTATAAAACAGTATCAACAAAAGCCAAACATACAACTATTGGATCTTTGATACGTTTGTTCTTTGCATCATTTTCATCTTCAGATACTCCATCTTGTTGACAATTTAAGTATTAAGGAATGTCTTCTATGAATCTGTCCTCAGTGTTATTATTAGTTTGACAAAACGCGCCAAACTGAGTTTGAGATGTAATTTATTTAACTCTGTATTAAATAAAACACTATAAAACAGTATCAACAAAAGCCAAACATACAACTATTGGATCTTTGATACGTTTGTTCTTTGCATCATTTTCATCTTCAGATACTCCATCTTGTTGACAATTTAAGTATTAAGGAATGTCTTCTATGAATCTGTCCTCAGTGTTATTATTAGTTTGACAAAACGCGCCAAACTGAGTTTGAGATGTAATTTATTTAACTCTGTATTAAATAAAACACTATAAAACAGTATCAACAAAAGCCAAACATACAACTATTGGATCTTTGATACGTTTGTTCTTTGCATCATTTTCATCTTCAGATACTCCATCTTGTTGACAATTTAAGTATTAAGGAATGTCTTCTATGAATCTGTCCTCAGTGTTATTATTAGTTTGACAAAACGCGCCAAACTGAGTTTGAGATGTAATTAATTTAACTCTGCATTAAAAACACTATAAAACAGTATCAACAAAAGCAGCAAAAGTATAGAATACACATTCTAATGACATGTCCTTAGGTAACTCTGAAGTACTATCTATTAATGAATTTCTAAAATTCTTATTAGCTTCTGGATTTGAGGGTACATTAATTACGTAATCCAGCTGTGGCTAAGCTCAACATTTCCAAGTCAGTATTTCTGTAATTGATTTAGAGCGATGGCGTACGATTGCGTTACGGAACGCGAGTCAAACAAGTTGCTATTTCGAGATAAACGCCACCATAAACGGACAGGTCGGGCTGACGGACACCGCTGCTTGAACTCTACTTCATATTGCTTTCTAACTTCTAACACATACCTTCATTCGTACGACTATCCATTTTGTAAACAGCCTACTACTAAAAATTCAAGTTCAGTTCAAATTTAATCCAAATGCATTTAGTTATTGGGCATAAATGTAAACGAAAAATCTCTTGTCTTTTGATCTCTCGAAAATATCTATACATTGAAAGTGTCTGACTGTCTGCCCGTCTTAGATTTTTTTGTCTGTCTGTCCAGAATATATAAATGGAAATCCATTCTTCTGTTCTTCGTTTCATCTATATATATCTTAAAGGAGGACCTACCGATAAAGCGTGGGTTAATTAATTAACAAAAAAACGAAGTATGCAGTTCAAAACTAGTATATCTGTTAAAGGTACATCCTAGGGCATCTTCTGCCCACATTCCGCCCATAGCACGTGGCCAATACCTTCACAAATACATTAACATGAACCATATGGGCGGCGAAACCTTCAAACCTACGCATGATAACAAGAAAAACATATCAGGAAGAATATTAATATAAATATTAACACAACCTGATTTTTTTTAATTGTAGGTATCCTCTTATGGATTTTCATATTGGTAATTAATGTGTTAGAATAATTTAACGAATGGTGGCAATATTTTTGCCATATTTATGTGGTTTATAAGAGCATAAATGGTTAAACCGCATGTTTACATAAACGTTTATCTACACATTAATTCGTACCATTATGACAGATACAAGACTAAATAAAAATAACCACTTCTGATCAAGAAAAAAACCGCCTTCAAAACCAAAATATGTTTTCCGAAAGCAAATGCATAAGTCACTACTTCACTGGAAAATAGTTTTATTTCTTTGAAGTAGGTATTTCACGGGAAGATATCGCAAACAATTGAGATTTCCCATCCCGGCCGCCGGTTGATCTAGGCGGACCGTTCGTTACAAGAATTGGACTAGTTTGTGGTCGCTTGACCGTACGGCGACGAGCCGGGGATTGGACGAATGTGTGGCCACCTTTAGGTACTCCTGCCTTCAATTCAACTGTAATTGTAATTCCAATTAATCCAAGGCACCTCTTCCATTTGATTCGAGGTTTTAGAATTTGAAATTGTAATTTGTACGTGAATTATCAAATATTTATGAGACTAATATCCTCCATATAAAGTAGCAGTTCTTTCTTTACAGGTGGCAAAATGGCGATTTGGAATGGCGCTCTAAAACACCAATTAAAGAACAAAGTATTAATCACAGCAGCAGATCATGGATGGACACTAATAGAACTCGAGAATTGCCGCGAAGATCTGAGAGTGCAATCGAAGGTGGTGCCGGCTTAACCTGGCTTCAACGACAACAACAGAAATTACGACAAAAGAGAGAAGAGCGTGATCGTGTGGCCCGATTACCCTTGGAGTGGGACGCGCCGTCCCGACATATTCGTAGATCTGCAAGTCATCGGTAAGCAGTTATTGTTTTAAATCTACTGTGTTCGATGTAATTGGTTACTTTGTCTACCTTGTATTAAGATATTTTGATTCATTTTAAAAGTTACGTAGGCCATAAAACAAAGACTTTATAATTTAACATGTTTTTTGACATTTCACACTGAGAAAACTGTTCATCAATAAATTAGGTGAATTCAGTTAAAATTATGATGAATTCACGTAAAGTAGAGAGCATACTGATATCACCAAAAAGTACGATGAAACTACTGTCACTGCTGTTCATGATATATTAAGATGAACTGTTACCACGCTTTTAGTAGGATTCAGACACAATTTCGTGCTTTGTAACAAGCTTTTACGGTGAAAGTCATGGTACCGTTGTGTGAGGACCTCGTATGACCATGTGATAGTCATCATATTTTAGTATGCTTTCCTCATAGTTTTAACGCACTTTTATGTGATTTCCTCTTACTTCAGATGTTTCTTCCTACTATTTTTAAACGCCGTCATCGTATTTTTGTATCATTTCTTACTTCTATTTAACGTTCCTTCATTTAATAACAGTAATATCCTATTATTTACTCCTACTACTTATCAAGGCTTTCCTGATATTTTTGTATGCTGCCTTCTACTGTTTATATGCTTTCCTCAAATTTTCGTTATTTTCCTATTAGGTCTTCCTACTATTTATCTACGCTTTCTTTATATTTTTGTATTCTTTCTTGTTATTTTTTCCTACTATTTATCTATCCTTTCTTATTATTTTAAGAGGCCGCAGTGCGTCCAGTCGTATTCTCGTCACTGTAATTGTGTTTATTATTAATCTATTTTATTAAAGTCGAATATCGAATACCACTTACATTCTATGGGGAAAGTAATGAATACAAAGCTTCATTACATAGAATATAAGAATTTCGATTCTAATAAAACAGTTTAGTTTAGTTTAATAGAAAACATAATTAGTGACGAGGATACCACTGGACGCACTGCGGCCTCCTAAAATATTAGGAAAGGATATATAAATAGTAGGAAAAAATAAGAAAGAGTACAAACTATAAGGAAAGCATAGATAAATAGTATGAAGAGCATACAAAACACATACACGTAAAAGTACATACTTATAGTAAAAATACAGATATATCAGAAATAACCAAAAAAGATCACAATTAATCAGAGCTGAATTAAGGAGACAGTTGTTAAAAATAAAAAGAAAATTGTTAGCAAAAAGGGTTTATTGACTTAAATTAATTACGTACTTAATCACAATTTCTATCTATCTATCTATCTATCATCACGCCTTTCATCCCAAGAGGGGTAGGCAGAGACAATCGAATGCCATTTGTTACGATCCTGACATATCTCTTTTGCTTCTTTTATATTCATCTTACCTTTCATACATGCTCGGCGATTGTGTGTACTTTTAATATTTCCTTCGATCAACATATTTTTTATATGTTCAATAAAAGTACATCTAGGTCGTCCTCTGCTAGCATTTCCTTTCACTTCAGCCATATAAACCTTTTTAGTCAATCTATCATCCTTCATTCTTTCAACGTGTCCAAACCAGCGTAAACTACTTTTCTTCATTTTTGTCACAACATCATCTTTTACTCCGCATTCTTCTCTAATGACATCGTTCCGGATACGGTCAATACGCTTTATATCACACATTCTACGTAAAGACCGCATTTCCACTGCATTTATTTTACTTTCATGCCTCTTATTCCATACCCAAGTCTCGCTTCCATAAGTAAGTGATGGAACTAAAACAGCATTATGTATGTTCATTTTACTTTTAGTTGTAAGTTGTGTATTTCTGCATACATTGTTTAGTCCACCAAATACCTTGCTTCCCGCTTTCACTCTCCTTTCAATTTCTTTGTCTATCTTTCCACTTCTTGTAACCATACTACCTAAATAAACAAATTCATTCACTTGCTCTAACTTACATCCTTTCACACAAATCTTACACTCCGTCCTTTCATCTTCCTTTTCAAATACTAATACTTTTGATTTCGAAATATTAATTTTCATGAATTTCTTCTCACATTCCTCATTCAAAATTGCAACTAGGTTTTGCAGCTCTTGCTCCGAAGATGCAATTAATACCGCATCATCGGCATATAAAAGACAGCAAAGTCTAGTAGGACCCATTTCTATCCCTAAGGAACATTGTTGTAATTTGGTCAAACAACTATCGAAATACAGATTGAATAGACAAGGTGACATTACACAGCCCTGTTTAACACCACAATGTATATTAAACGGGGTTGAGCACTGTCCACCCACTCTAACAACGGCAGTACAGCCATCATATAATGATTGTACTGCCCTTATGAGTTTTTTATTCACTCCGTATCTCGCTAGTGTTGACCATAATTCCGTTCTGCATAGGTTGTCATATGCTTTTTCTAGATCAATGAAAACACTGTAAACTTTTTGATTTTTTGCCAAATGTTTTTCAACAATGTTTCTTAAGGTAAAAATTTGGTCAACACAACTCTTACCTTTCATAAATCCCGCTTGAGCATCCCACATCTTATTTTCTGTCACCTTTTGCACCTTTTCAATTATTATTCTTCCATACATTTTTCCAACCAAGCTGATAAGGCTGATGGCGCGATAATTATTGCAATCAAGCTGTGAACCCTTTCCTTTAAACACTGGAACTATTATGGCTTGACACCAGTCTCCTGGTACTCGTCCGTCGCTCCAGCATTTATTGAAGAGAGCACACAGTGTGTTACATATTATCGCTCCTCCATGTTTTATCATCTCGGAGGAAATCCTGTCTTTCCCTGCCGCTTTTCCGTTCTTCAATCTTCTGATGGCTGACACAACATCATCCTCCGTGATAATGTCATCGATAATTTCCGAGTCCTCATAGTCCTCACTATCAGCATCCGAAGGATGTGTTTGTTGTCCATCAGAGTTTCCATATAATCTTTCATAAAACTCTTTCATTCTTTCTAATACTTCTCCATTCAATGTCATTAACCGTCCATCCTCTGCTTTAATCATTTGTACATTATAAGTCCTAATACTCCTCGAGATTTTCTCACTAAATTCCAAAAAATTTTGACGTTCTCTTGGAAAAATCTTGAGAACTTCTTCTCTTCATTCATCTTTTCTTTCATCTTACTTTCTTTAATTATCTCTTTTACTCTCTTCTTGCATTCTCTATATTTATTCTTCATTCTCTCTTCAAGTTCTGTATTCTTTCCCGTTACTGGCAAAATATCTAAATATGCATTCTTCTTCATTTGTACAGCCACCCTTACTTCATTATTCCACCACGGATCCCCTCTCATACCACCAACCTTCACAACTCCACAAGTAGTTTTTCAACTTAATCACAATTTAAACTTAATATAGGCATATAATATTAAGTATATTATTTTACACAGGCGACGTGGCACTGGATAATCGCCTGTTTGGAGGCCGAGTTCAATTATTTGGCGGCCCTCGGCCGATGTTTCCAATATGACTCGCACCTAAAACAAAAATGTATTTAGTAGTTTAAATAACATCTAGGTTGGGTATTATATTTTGTTGCTTGAAAATTGAAAAAAAAAGTAGAACCCTTGGAAAGATATTCGTACAAACCTTAAAAACTACAAAAAAATGCTCTATCTATTTACTGATAAACATTTAAGGAATAACTGTGACAAGTTTCAGCCCTATACCAAAAAGTAGCCCGCAATAGAACCCATCTTCACCGTTTTAGCCAATTTTGTGGCACAATTTCTCAGAAATTCAGTTTAGTTCAAATTCATTAGGACTAGATTAAGAAAACGCTATATTTTTTATTGATGAATCATATTTTGGATAGAGAAGATATGTAATGTCTCGGGTTGACAATATCCTCGAATCTTTTTTTTCCGTGTACCAATATGTTGCAAAGTCGAATCTTTTAAAATAAATGTAAAAGGTATTTACACTTACAGAGTTTGCTTCCTTGGTGACCTCACCAGTTAAGTATATTCATCTGATTTGGAGTCAGTCGGACCTAGGTCGGACCACTAGTCTCACCAGTATCAGTAGTGCCCGAGCTCTGATGATCGGCCAAAAGCTCTTCAATATGTTGAACTGTTTGAGTATCGGTTAAACTGTAATGTAATAAATAATAATAAAAAATACAAATTAATTTATAATTTAAACTAAGTAATATCCATGTTTTCCATATTACAGGACCCGTTATTAAATAGTCCAGTCAATTTAAAAAAAAAGTGACATTAAATGGACGTTTATATTTTCTGTGTGGATATAGGATATATTAGTTCAATACCATAGACGCTAGTAGGTAATGTCATCTTTGATTTTTGGCCTGAACTATTATGATTGCTCAATAGATAACGACGTGGCGGCAAGTACAAGCCATTTTTGTCGACTATGACCAACCCTGAAATTGACTTCTGAGCAGGTCCATATACATGGCGCGCACTATACCACCAGCAAGCAGTAACCCCTCGTATGCGGTGTCAAAAATTTGCTAATTAAACAACTACTTCAACTTACCAGCAAACTTCTCGACATAATTTTCCAAATTCCATTTCTGCAGTAAATCTGCCGTGAGTTGATCCATCACAATAGCGGTTGGTCTTTGGGAAGCCGAGAATAAAATACATTTTCCAATACAGAGCAAAATGTCATACGTGCACTTGTTGAGCGAGACAAAGAGAATATAATCTATAATCACAGACTCTATAGTATATATGACGGGAAAGTGGTGAACGATTCACCGAATTTCACGACGTTCATCGTAATTTATGACTCCGTAATCATTCGTTGTATGTTTCAGCGTATTTTTGTGTGATAGCTTTGTACATTATTAGGATGTTATGATATTTTAGAATTACCAATCTTCAAAAAAATGTATGCTAACAACGTAAATAATATGACAAGTCATACTAATTCTAACTTACTTCAGTACGGTGCCTTCACCGTATTTTAATTTATATTCTGCAATTTTACTAGGAATTTCCTAATAGAATATGGTGACAGTTTCCTCGAGTAATATAATTATAATCTTTCTCTGGAGTATCATCGAATTTCTGCAATGTCGTTTTATTTTAAAAGCACAGCACGATATTGTATCAAAATGGTAATATTATATCCGGTGACTAAATCTTATGGTGATAGGTCATAACATTTTTGCATTACTTCATCTATAAATTAAATTATTTCGTTATATGGTAGAATTCTAGCGTTGTATTTACCTACGATCACTTTATTTTAGTATAATTAATCAAATTCCAGATCAATGTAATGATATTTTAAAATGAAACCAAAACGACATTTTTCTCAGTGCATTGTTTAAAATAACGTCTTATATAAGAAATAATAATTATAAATCTATTTATTTACATTTCAGCGTGGACGGCTATACCAGCGATACGACAGCATTCGCTGACGACGATGATGACTTCAGTGTACCTCTGCATGTTAACACTACCCGGACAGCACTGCGTACCGACAGCATTAGTCCACAAGCCCCTGACAGGTAAAAATATATTTACTAGAAGATTTTTAAGAAACTTTTTCTTCATGCTAGGCATCAAATGTATGCAATGTTTGGGCACCACCGGCTTTCAGGTGGAGCTGAAAGAAATTAACCTTCAAACTCCATCGCTTCCAGACGCCTTCCTATGCCTACCTCCATCGCAAATCTAATTCTATTATTATGTATTCTTTGTATTTAAATAATTATATATTTCTCTTACAGAACATCATCTAGGAAGTTCATGTTCAGTGAGAAGACATTGATGCGCGAGTGGAGCGGTGGTAGTACACCAACTGGAGCTTCGGGATTACTCTCACTAGCTGAACCTAGCTCGGATTCCCTGGTAAATGTCAAAATAAAATATACTTCTCTTATATTTCCTACGTCATAATGTAAATTTACCGGAAATAGTACCTAGAACAAAATATACCTATTACAAATTAATGTTTATTTGCAAGATTCTAGCTAGACCATTATAACTTTTTACGGACCCTCAGGGTAGATTTAGACTTCAAGGCAGGATGTCTAGAGAATAAAATATCAGCAAAATTGTCTACGGCACTTTACACCGATTGAGCAAACAGTTTGAAAAAGTAGGCCGTTTGGTAGCAGCTATATTATTTAATTATTGTACCTACACACTCATTTTATTTATAGATTCGTGAGCGGTGCGAGAGTTGGTCTCGGTCTGAATCTCGTGCTGGTACGCCACTATTCCCCACACACCCTCGCACACCTTACCCACCAACGCCTACTCCATCTCTTGGTGCACGACCGCCTCGTTCACCTCCTGTCACAAGGTAAGAAGACAATATTCCAATATCCCCATACGATTCAACGCACAAAAGACCTTTTAAAATCAGGGTCCAAGGAGTTATGATTATTGTAAAGAGCATTCATAAAATTAAAACATAACTATAGTTTTAGTACTATGATATTAAGTTCCCCGTCGAGTTTGTCTGTATCTCAGGTTTGTGTGTTCAGCAGATGAATAGGCGGATATTTTTTTAATTCAAGTTGCATCCTCCCATTATATCTATCATGCATTGTATTATATATCTAATTTAATCCATCACTCTCTAATAAAAATATTATTATAATTACAGGAAGGAACGCGAGGGTAGCCCCGAATCAGAATACCGCACATACGCTGGGAGTGCCGGCTCTCGACGATCTAGCGTGGGTGGTTCAGAACCGCAGCACGTAGCTCCAGACCGCGTGCGGTTTGCTCGTGATACCAGTCATTATTGGTACAAGCCCAACATTTCTCGAGATGATGGTAAGCAAAACTGAACCTATAACGTTGTCCGTTTGTTTATTTGTCACTAGCTTTCCGCCCCGGTTTTGTCCGTGAATTTTTGATGTGTAACGTCTTTCCTCTCGCTTTTCTGCAATCTGTGGGAGTGATTTCGTGAAATGGGACGGAAGTGTGTAACAGGAAGCCGGGAAATCGCGAAAAATATTTGATTTGACCAATGAGCGCGCGTGGTGGTAGAGTTGGCCGTCAGATGGTACCAACCCATTTTCCGAGAGGTTGGTTCTGTCAGGAATCAGTGTGTGCGTGTACCAAAGTGATATGTGACTACTGTAAGGCTCGCTCGTTTTTTTAATGAGATAGAAGAATTTATTCCATAGGATTAGGAAAAAAATCACGTACGATTCGTTACCGTCGTCTCGCTGACCATGTGTGGTGCATTGCGTTGTTATAATTATGAAATAATTTATTTTCAACAGCGATAACCGCTCTACAACTCCTGGAAGAAGGTTCTTTCATAGTTCGGGACTCGAATTCATTCCCCGGAGCGTTCGGTTTGGCAGTAAGGGCAGGGCCATCTGGTGGAGTACGTCACTTCCTTATTGAACCAACTGCACGCGGTGTGAGATTACGCGGATGTCCTGACGAACCAGTTTTCGGCTCTCTATCAGCCCTTGTCTACCAGCACACAGTTACGCCACTTGCATTGCCAGTACCTCTTCGATTGCCTGATAGGTTTGTATGATAAGTTTGTTTTTGTTCATGTCTATATTTTATATAATGAGTTAATAACGGCCCAGAGTTAGTTTCATTTAGCCAATGATATTTTTGATGGCCAGCTCTGTAATGGTTTTTTGAGATCAATTTAATAAAATACTGAACTGTGGAAGTTTATAATATGTTATCTTATGTGTTTAGGGATCCTAGACCTGGAAGCAGCGCAGGAGTGGTCGCCCGTGCATTATTAGCTTCTGGAGCAGCTTGTAACGTATTACTACTTGGATCTGAGAACACTGAAGCTCTGACCGGACCGGCGGCGGTCACGCGTGCTGTCAACAACATCTTGAGAAAAAAGGTACCTACAGGCATTCGAAGTTATTATCTACTACCTATATTTTGCTATTTTTGTTTTTAACGACAAATTGAGTGTAAGAAAACTCCCTCAAAACGTTAATAATGATAGGAAACACTAGCAAATGAGACGTCCTAGATCACATTTAAAAACAACACAATTAACTATTTTTCTAGAACTCTAACAAAACGATACAAATGAAACCTAACGTAACGTAGTTACAATCCTAATGGCCAAATGAGCAGAAAATTGGCGGAGGGGAAGCCCGTCTATGGCCCCTCCTTAGTCTTATGTCTATGTTAAAACACAAGGTACTCGAATAAGAGGAGAAAAATCAATTAGTATGTGTTATTTACAAGAATAAATGTTTTAACAGGAATCTGCCTATGTGGTTCACTTTAAAGTGTTTGGTGGTGGCATCACATTGACAGATGCGCAACGTAAACTCTTCTTCAGACGCCACTACCCTGCTAACGGCGTGTCGTATGCTGGTATTGATCCAGAAGATCGCCACTATCAGTACCAGGACAAAGGCGCTCTCACAAAAAAGTAATTGTTTTTTTAATAAACATCCTAACATTGGCTATCCGCGAACTATGTGTTAAGAGAATTTACTAGGGAACATAACTCATACCCCACGTTGGGCGCCATTTGTATCAAGCAAGAGATGTTGCCTCACCTCGTTACAAAATTGAGATTTGGTTCAAGGTAGGATCGAGTTAGCCCTAACTGTATCCTACAGGTATCTAGCTAAAGAGTCAAATAAAAAGTACCAATACACATAGACCGATAAGATATAAGTAAACTTAATTTATAATCGACCTTACCGCCCTTGGGTATCCAGCAGAAGACAAATATTCCTCATTTATGATTTGAGGAAACATAACGAGTGGCCAGTTCTGTTGTACCTATTTTGAGATCAAAAGTCTTCTTAGGACATTTTATTAATAAATATAGTACAATTATATATACATTTTATATATAAACATTTTAATAACCTTTCCAGGCGCATTTTCGCGTTTGTAGCGCGCGCATCTTCCGGAGCAGACAACCAGTGTCACGTGTTCGCAGAACTAGAGTCTGAACAACCAGCGACCTCTATTGTCAACTTTATTAATAAGGTACGTACCTACAAATCTCAGTGTCAAAACCACATCCTTTACACCAGTAACAATGTCCATATTTAGTCAGTTAAAGATGGCACTACACTTTAATGGACTGCAGATGCAAGATGAGAGATAGAGATATTATATTTAAATCGATACACTGTTAAAAAATAGTTCTAGGTAAAATTATGACCGTTAAAAATACATATATAATATGCAATTCTTTTCCACAGGCTTTATTGGGCAATTCTCAAAAACGAGACATAATTTAGAAGAAGTACAACACGAAGTATGGCGCAATATATGTTTTAGAATCTTAGACTTTATTAACCAAATATTTACGTTAAAATCTTATGTTGCGTTATGTATCTAACAATTATTGTATGTTTTTTATTCGCTGTACAATGTAATTTAAGTGTCAATATTGTCAATAAAATATTCTGCACACTTGCAAGTACAATAATTTTACTTATTACATTACATATTATAATAATTGTATAGTTCAATATATTAATTATAGATACTTACAATTATGTATTAATAATATATTAGCATAGAAAACGAACTAACTAGTCTCATTATTGATTTTAATATAGGATTAAGATGACGTGTGCCTCTACAAGTTTCAAGGAAAACTTGAAAATTATTTTAAAAACAAATTGATGTGTTTCGAATACAGATCTAAATAGTAGTCGTTTCAAAAGTAAGTACAATAATTATTGTAGAGATAGTTTGTGTAATTTTCGAGATATATTCTTGGTTTTTAAAAGCAATGTGCTTTGAAACACATCATATTGCTATGAAGTACAAGGTAATGACTTTAGTTTCAATACTCAAGTACGACGGACATTTTTTGATTGAAATTTTTCACGTCCAGAGCTGAACAGTACAACGAACTATATAAAGCAATAATAAAATATTGGATAAGTACCTACTACTGGTAATTACTTGATTCTACACTATAATTAAATATACCTAATGACATAAAAGCCTCATTTATATATAAAAGTTGTTTTGACACATTGTTCTATAGGTTGGTGCTAATATTGTTCTATGTCTCCACTTTTTAGTTATTTTTTATATATGACATTGCACCAACGCAGTAGAAATGGCTAAATTAGTGGCTAAAATATATTAAATGAATGCCTTAAATAACACCAGTGTACATTAGATATCTACTTGAAAATCGATTCTAACCCAGATTTTTATTAAATTAATGATAATTACATCGGTGTATTAAATAACTGTTCTAAAATGTATTTATTGATTATGTATTATATTAATTTGAAAATATAAATATGTATTTTATTTATCTATCCTTCTATTACATCCTAAATCTATATACCTATAAAAGTTATTGACTGACTGACTGACTGGAACGTACAGAAGATAATAAACATGAGAAAATATATTCGGGAAAGTATAATATGCAAGCGTTCTGTTCTAGCAAGACTTGGACCAGTCTATGGTCGAATTGGACGAATTGGACCTTTAGGGATGCGATTGATAAGAAGAGAAGGGGAAAATTGGCAAAAGGAAGGTGTTTTGCTGCACGACTATAATTCCCCAGTTCATAGCTCTCAAGATCTACGAAGACGACAAAAATTTAACATTTTGAAAACAAAGATGCAACCCAGACACAGGTGGAGGAAGAAGACAATGATGTAGAGCAATCTGTTACTTTAGACTGCTCTACATCATTGTCACTTTCCTCCATCTAAACACACAATGGAAGAGCTAAACAATGATACGGAGAAGATACAGATATGAAATTAATTTAACGAAAGTATGAGTAATTATAGTTATTGATATATAAATAATATTGAAGTGTCTGTCTGTTTTAAAATAGAGGTGACTTATTTTGTCCAAATATCTTTGAGTTGGTGGCGGAGTGGTTAAGACGGTATTAAAATTAATTAGGCATACCACGGGTTCGATCCCAGATTACGGCCATGTAACAATGGATTTATTTATAATTAAAAACTTATGTACCTACATAATCCGACAAACCACAGTTAAGCCTTCTTCATCTAAAATATACCTCAACAGAACTGGCCACTCGTAGCCACACATTTACCATCGGCTAAAAGAAGGAGATTTGGTTTTCCGCTGGGTACCTACCCTGGGACCGTAATACGGTTTCGGGAGCTGTAAGGCAACCCGTGTAGAAAAAAAAGAAACATGAAAAAGATTTCACAAAATTAAAAGTTATTAAAGGTTATTCTAAGTATTGTACAAAAACTATTAGGTACAAATAGCTAGTTGTAGTTAATGTATTTCTAACATATGTGGAATTGTCTAGCTAGGTCATAGGAACGATAAAATTTTACATCGTAGACTTTCCGTGTCTGTTAATGAGGTTATATGTACATACGTTAGTACATAAAACTACAATGGTCTGTACATTAAACATTTTTGCAAAAAAGTACTGGAAGACGCGAGAAATAAGTAATAAATAGTGTTTATTTCAACAGAATCAAAAGATATTAAATTATTAAGTTTAGTTAGAAACACCGCCGCGTCACATGTTGTAAATTCATTGGTCACATTATGTAATTTTGTCAATATTCCTAACACTAAGCGAACGAAGTTGCAGGCAACAGCTACTTATAAGAGAACTAGAGTTGCAAAGTCTGTTGAAAATACGCGTGAAATTGAGGACTTTCAGGGCTTCGTAAAAGTTAGTGTAACTGATTTTGATAAATTTTGTTTCTACCATAACATTTTTCATATATTTTTACCTTTGAAGTTAAGATATGATTATCGCGTAATTTAACTGCAGTTATGAAGAGATACAAATAAAAAATGTCCGTCCCAATGTTTATCTAAAAAATAGAGGCCGAAATGGCTCAATGGATTTTGATGAAACTTTCAGGGATCGTAGACGAATTTGCTTTCTGTTTCATTTAGATATCTGTTTCATAGAAAAAAAACCTATATTATTATAGCTGTGTAAAAATAATTGCACGCGGCAAATACTCTTTCGACGTTTCGTGGTTTGGCAAAAAGGGTACTTTTACCTATTCTCTGATATCAATTTATCACTACTTAGCTGCGTAAACCTATTTAAGGCTCCTATATCTATAATTTTTCTGGGATAAACTATTCCCAATTTCTCAGTAAATAATCCACCTGTTTCACAATTTAGCATTATTTAATATATCTAAATGAAATAGCTGTTATTTTTTCAATGGGTTTTATTGAATAGGAAATATGGGTGGTTCAACTTTGCCCCCGTTTTCTCTTTCATAATCTATCATTTAAAGAGCCATTACCCTTCAATGTCGTTTTTGTAGCTTATTGAAGCTACAAAAAACGCGATGTATATAATTGAAGGGTAATGGTATAACAGACCTTTGAAAAAAATTTAAGAACTTTGCTATAGATTATGAAAGAGAAAACACCAGAAAAATAATCCTTTATTTTACAACCCATATTTCCTGTTCAATAAAACCAAATGAAAAAATAACGGCTATTTCACTTAGATAAATTGAATAAGTAACTATATGCTAAATTACAGTGACACAGGTGGATTATTTATTGAGAAATTGGGAATAGTTTATCCCCATACAAATTATGGATATAGTATACCTAGGACTTAAGTACGGTACTCAGATGGAATCATGGGAATAATGTCATCACCATATTCCTGCAATAGTAAATCGGCTTTAAACATAAAACACAGCATAATCAATATTTATTTATTTTAAAAGCGACACCTAATTTTATCAACATATTGTGTAATATCATCCCAGCCTTAGATACCACACATTATATTCTTCATGTTAAGTATTTTAATCTATAGGTACGACAATATGTGTTCATTATTATATATTAGATACGTCTGGATTGAGCTTTCCGAAGTCTTCGCGCTCTTAAACTGCTGGGTCAGTCATCAGATCTTCCGAACCGAAGGTGGCCGTAATCATCAAAGGCATCATCAGCTCGGGCGGACCTGGAGAAATAGTAAATGTTACATGTTTTACTTACACTTCTTTAAATCTTGTTTTTTTTACATATTCTTCACGGGTTGCCTTACAGCTCCCGGGAACCGTTGCCGGCCCCAAGTCTTCCTCATTTAGCCAATGATGTTTTTGAGGACTAACGAGCGGCCAGCTCTGTTGAGGTATATAGATGGAAAAGCCTCTTTGTACGGTTTGGTACATGGACATTGGTACATGGTCGGATGTAGGAATCTAACCCGCGACTTTTCAGTTGCGAGCCGACGTCTTACCCACTCGACCACCAATTATTATAAAATCACTTGAATATTTCTAGAGAAAATTGGTAAGTACATATCTACTTATTTTTTGCTATAGTGAGATCAGACGCCTTTAGATCGTATAATTAGAAAATCTGCATAAAAAGAAAAGAACCTGTGCAAAAGTAGCTATTACCTGGGACGTAGTAGAGCATATTCTCTGTAATGATGAGGAAAGTGGCGATCTTCGTCATCATCTGGTAGTCCAAGACCTCGTAAAGCACTGCCGTCAGCACGTCGCAGCAATAATGCAGCGGCCAACGCCACTACCAGTCCTATAACGCTGACAAACCTCATATTTCTGCCTGTTGAGAAGATTCGAATTTACACAATAAAAAATCTCAGTCGTTGTAACTTTTGCACTACTACGTATGTAGTTAGAGATGTAGGCAAATATTTACCGACATACTCATTATACACTGCACTTAATTTAAAACGAATAATTGATTGTAGATATTACCTATCCCTTTTATGAAGTTGCGTGTCATGACTTTAACTTACCTTCTGTTATCGCCGAAGATTTACTCAGAACTGTTGCTTTTGTTGTAGAGTCCTCTTTATATAGTAGTACATCTTAGAGAAATGATAAACAACCCCCTTTTTAATATTCTCCCCGCAGCGTTCATGGTAAGGAATAAGTACCATGAAAATTGACACATTTCAATTACTACGCCGTCTTGAATAATCTTGTTATATTTTTCCTTTGATATTTTTGCTTCAGAATTTATAGAAAAATTTCTCAAATAATTATATTATAGCCAAGTCAATGAAGCAGAAAAATCGTTAAAACTTCGTAATCCACAAGGTGTGTTCCGGTTTTGGTGCATTGTATCATGATGAGCATGTAATATGTTGGTAAAAATTGGTTTCGTAGTTTTTCTGAAACTTTGAAAAAAACTGATTGTTAAAGCAATTTTTGTCATAATTCGATGAAATGCCGTTTCGATGATTTTTTTTGTAATTATATTATATTATGCTGTTAACACAAAGAATTACAAGCAAAATCACTTAAAAGGGAAACCTATACTATACTACACTCCACCTTCTTTAAAATCTGACCCGTCTTATGACGGAATTGTAAATGAAATACAAAACGAATATATTTTCAAAAAATATATCATCGGCTAAAAGAAGGAGACTTGGTCTTCCGCTGGGTACCCTGGGACCGTAACACAGTCTGTAAGGCAACCCGTGAAGAAAAAGAGACTAAAATAAAGAAATAAGTCAATACAATACAAAATTATGTTTTTTTTTTAAATTTAATAGCAGCCTGTACTGTTCAGATTGTTTTAGGTAGGTACATTTCTGTTGAAGGCCCTGCTTGTATAAATTACATTTCAAATATTCATTCACTTTGTAAAGGAAAAATGCCGCCAAAATAGGGCAAAGTAGGATTGGTAGGTATATCGCATATATATATGGGCGCACAATTATGTATATGAATCATAATCCTAACTAATATTATAAATGCGAAAGTTTGTTTGTTTGTTTGTCCGCCTGTCACGTCAATACAGAGCCATGGATCAACGTGATTTTACAGAGATAGTTGGAGGGAGTGAGAGTGACATAATATGCTACTTTTTATCCCGGAAATACTTAGGAATAAATTCTTACGTCACATTTCTAAAACTTCCCACATGCGCAGCCTGGGCGGAAAGTTGGTAGCGCTATAGAGATTAAATTATTGTCATACTAGAGATCTCCCGCCTTTGCAATTGAAAAATGATATTTCCCGGGGGTCTTGTACCAGAGAGAGATATTTGTCTGATATTAAATTATATTAAAATATTTTTAAAAAGGCATAGGCAGTCATGGGGACTGCCGACAGAAGCCAGAACTTAAAACTATAAAAAACAGTGGTTTTTACTTAGAGTAATATACACTACGTGGTTTTTAATATTTATAAGTATACTAGCTTTCCGCTCCCGGCTTCGCCAGTGAATATTTTCGAACAAAATACAATAATTATAGCCTATATTACTCAGGGATATCGTTCCAACCACCAACCAAGCCATTATTTTGTAAAGTACGACCTTTTATTATATCTTTTCTACAATAGGTCGATATTCTAGCTCGCTTGACTCGACCTCATCAGCTCAGCTGAACTGATAGTAATCACCTACTTTTTTAAATTTTCAATTTCAAAAAATGTCGGTGACGGATTTCGGGGGGGGAGGGTCCGGACCCACTAGACCCTCACCCCTGCCTACGTGCTTGTGCCCGACCCAGTAACCCGCTTTAACCCGACTGTAAAAGCCAGTACACGAATTCCTGCCAGGACATTTTCGGGCCGGGCAATCCATGGTCGACATTTGTGCCGAGAGCATGACGCGGACGTGGCGCAAAAAGGGCGCGAACCCATAATATCCAAATTATTTTACCCTACCAAAAATCGCACAAAGCGCCTAAAGAAGTTTTCACTTCAAAAAAATAATGCAACATAATAAAGAACCCAAAATGCACTTGCAACCAAATAAAATATCTTAAAAGATTGCCGCCTTTTTCGTTACATTTTTTGTTTGTTTATTATTTAGATTCACAACATCGATGTAATTTTTTTTTTAATTAAATAGTTAAAATTAACAGTCAAATATGACCATGGAAGACGCTGGAAATAATTTTGTAGTCTTTGAACAACAAATATTTGATATTGTTGGTGAACTACAAACCACTGCCGTATGTAACTTATAAGTACTTATATCAAATTATTTTTATGTATAAAAGTACCTAATATTCTGTATACCATAGGATGTGTGATAGGATAGTGTAAGCCCGAGTACAGGCAGAGTTTTAGATAGGTACTGTAATTATTTTTATTTATTTATTTACCATCGGTATTTTATATGTTTTATAAGACTTTTTTCAATACATTTCTCAGGGTTTTTTTTAATATAATTTGATAAAATATGAATTTTTCATGAATAATGATGAAATAATGGCGGGCACAGATAAAGGGCTGGCGGCCTATATATTTTTAAATATTTTAATTATTTACTTAAATTAAACTTATAAGTACTTTTATAACATTTAATAACAAAATAAATAATTATTTGTTAAGAAATATTTATAATTTGATGAAATTAAATGTTAACTTATTGTTTATCTATACTACTTAATAATAAAGCTGAAGAGTTTATTTTTTTTATTTGAACGCGCTAAAATTCTTCTTGCATTTGATAGCCCAATTCTTGAGGAATATTATATATTCAAGGCAATGGCACGTCAAGCCGATGTTGGACAGGTAACCGGATGGCGAGTGGTAATCTGGGCCTTTGAGTGGTACAGAGTCCCCTGGTAGCAGCCAAAGTGACCCCAAATGGACAGGTTCGGCGAAATGGGGGAGGGGCGAAATCGAAAATTTTTTGAAAAGGCAACCGGATAAAAATGCGGTAGCATTAAAGGAAATACCCTAATTATATAATGATTTTTTTTTGCCAGCCGAAACACGCGGGCCGTTCTTGCACTAGCGAGTACAAAAAAAAAAAAAAAAGTGAAAAGGCAACCGCTTCAAAATTTGTGAGCATACTTATTGACACCACCAAACGTTGGGAAAAAATTGCCATCCGATCCTGATGGGCAGTTTCGGAGAAACAACCCCTCAAAGTCGCCGAAAAACACTTTTTTCGATTGTTTCAACAATTATTATAATTAAAAAAAATAATAAAAATTGTTCAAATCGGATGGCATTCGAAATTTATACTGTCCTAAGTACAAATAATGGTGTGTATCAATGCCATCCGATTTCGATTAAATTAACCCCTATTTAGCCACCCCCCCCCCCCCAAACCTCATGAAAATACCAATAATTCCATACGCTGCAAAAAATTGTTGAAAATCCTTATCAATTAATATTTAACGACTGCTTGGACTTTTAAAAGGTCTGTGTATGCTCATTATCTATTACAATCCCCCCTCCCGCCCCAACAACCCCCCCACCAACCCTTGTTGCCCACATTGTCCTAATTTTTTGCAGCGTATGGAATTATTGGTATTTTCATGAGGTTTGGGGGGTGGCTAAATAGGGGTTAATTTAATCGAAATCGGATGGCATTGATACACACCATTATTTGTACTTAGGACAGTATAAATTTCGAATGCCATCCGATTTGAACAATTTTTATTATTTTTTTTTAATTATAATAATTGTTGAAACAATCGAAAAAAAAAGTGTTTTTCGGCGACTTTGAGGGGTTGTTTCTCCGAAACTGCCCATCAGGATCGGATGGCAATTTTTTCCCAACGTTTGGTGGTGTCAATAAGTATGCTCACAAATTTTGAAGCGGTTGCCTTTTCACTTTTTTTTTTTGTACTCGCTAGTGCAAGAACGGCCCGCGTGTTTCGGCTGGCAAAAAAAATATTATATAATTAGGGTATTTCCTTTAATGCGACCGCATTTTTATCCGGTTGCCTTTTCAAAAAAAATTCGATTTTACCCCTCCCCCATATCGCCGAACTTGTCTATTTGGGGTCACTTTGGCCGCTACCAGGGGACTCTGTACCACTCAAAGGCCCAGATTACCACTCGCCATCCGGTTGCCTGTCCAACATCGGCTTGACGTGCCATTGCCTTGAATAATAGGCTATTTAACATCACGCTACCTACCCTAAGGGGGTGAAATGGGGTGTAAACGTTGTATTCCTAATACAACGCGTACTAAGTCGCAGGCAACTGTTAGTATTTTAATAATCTGTTAATTATATTATGCATAATCTGTTCGAAATGAAACTCTTTGTCTTTTTATGTAGCATATTAAAAGTAAAGTGAAAAGCACTAGTGCAGTAATATAGTGCGGTAATATACCTACTACTTTAACAGTGTAACGAGCAAGTGTATTGTAAAACAAACATCAATGTCTTTCATAATTATTCTGCGCCTTACATGGTAGAAATTACTGCAAGAAATAGGTAATAATTTAGATAAATAATAGATACAAAGCAGTATTTCCTAAAAGCTAGCACGTTAATTTAGGGTACAGAAAAACATTTGCGAGAAGCCCTAAAAGCTGAATGTTCTCGAGCTGAAAATATTGAGTCCGCGAGAGACAGTGCATTGCGAGATCTAGATGAAGCTCGTGCTGACGCTGCTACTGCTGCCGCGGGTGTCAAGCAAGCTACGGCTACATTAGCTGTCGCAAATGAAGAGTTAGCCACTGCCAAAATGCAACTAGAAGTAGCTGTGAGGAAAATTTTATTTTATGCATTAGATTGGACAGACCCACCAATCCACATCACTTTTTTGGATTACTTAAAAGCTTTTTCATCTAAATATACCTCAACAGAACTGGCCACTCGTTAGGTATAGCCTCACAAATACCATCGGCTAAACGAGGGAGACTTGGTCTTCTACTGGGTACCCTGGAACCGTAACACGGTTTCGGGAGCTGTAAGAAAGAAAAAAAAAGATCTGAATACACTGTAATATTGATTTTAATCTAGTGCTGCCCAAATAACAAGTGAACTATGTTTCCATTTATGTTGACGGCATTTGTTTAGGATCGCTATCGTTTACTGGTGGAAGCACGATGTGTCGAGTTGCTAAGTCAATTAAATTCAGCGGAGAGGGAGTTAGAACAGCTACGTCCTATTAAGACTTCGCACGGAGCGCTGCAACGCCAATATATGGAGCTTCAAAATCGAGTCAGAGAAGTTACAGAACAAACTAAAAAGTAAGTACTTCATACCGACTTCCAGAATAGGTAATCCCACTTAACGGTCACGTCATCCTCATTTTTTCTAGGATCATTATAGTCAATATTCTATTTTATCATTGCGTTGTGTGTGATCAATGTTGCGCTAGCCCTAAACTAATTAAGTAGGTTGCATAGGAGACGGAACAAGACTAAGATAAAAAATACATACAATATTGTATTTTTGTAAATAGAACAGTGACCCAACTGGAGATGGAACTGCGCGCCGTAGAACGTTGTGCTAAAGGTGGTGTTGAACTTAGAGAACGAGCTCGCCTGGCTGCTGCTGGACATGTCCGCGAAAGAAGATTAGCTGCCGCTGAAATAAAGCATACTACTCTAGAATTGAAAATGGCTAGAGGTGCGTAATTTTAAATTGATTTTCCAGTAACTCCGAGAAATCATTTCATACCAAATTGCATTTGGGACCTTGAGGGTTATTTTAGATATTATATTTGACTTTTTTTTTCTTTACTGATTGCCTTACAGCTCCCGAAACCGTGTTATCGGTTCCAGGGTACCCAGCGGAAGACCAAGTCTCCCTCTTTTAGCCGATGGTATTTGTGAGGCTATACCTAACGTGTGGCCAGTTCTGTTGATGTATATTTAGATGGAAATTAAGCCTCTAAGTGGGAGCCATTGGTACATGGCTGGGATCGAACCGTGGTACGACTTTGTAATCAAAATTAAATACTGACTACTAATTGAATAGGAACATATTTACAGAATATCAAAAACCAACCCATTCTTGCTACATTATATAATAAAGAAAGAGACTGATCAAATTATTTTCTAAATTAAATAAGTCTAGAAATGATTTCTAAAAATTCCGTAGCATACTAGCTTTCTGCCCGGCTTTACTCCTGGGAAATTTTGAAATGTGACTTTAAAAATATATCCCGAAGGATTTCCGGGATAAAAGTAGCCTATGTCACTCTCAGGCCCTCCAGCTGCGTGCAAAAATTCCCCGTTAGTAGACCCGTTGCTCTGTTGTGAAAGAAGGAGAAACAAACACACTTTCGCATTTATATTTTCGCTTATAATTTCTAATCTAATCAGGCTAAACATCTGCTGTTACAGCTGAAATTGCAAGAATAAGAAATTCATTAACGGAGATAAATACAAGAAATGCTGATGTTGAATACAAAAGTATTAAAGATGAAGACACAGATAGAAAAGCTTTAGCCGAAGCTCGTGAAGCATTTGAGTCAGAAAGAGCAAATGTGGTGCGTTTAGAACGTGCACTATCTTCTGCTTTGGCGGACAACGCGACTCTAGCAGCAATGGTTGCGTCGGAAAATAATTCTACAGTCGCTATCAAACAACAGTCCCCAGTTCCTGATATATCTTTAGATACTAGTGCATTAGATTCGTTTTTAGCAGAATAATTTGTATTACAGAGTCAGCCACCGTTTTATTTACAGTCTTTCAGCAAATCTTGAAATGTTTTATAGATGTTTTTTCTAATCCTGATAAGTGTAGACTCTCCATTAGTTTCCTCTATCCCTTTCATTTTAGGTCTTTGAAAATTGCTACTAGCTTTCCGTCTAATATAGAATTCACAAGAATATTTATTACATGGAATATGTATTTCTTTTAACATGGGGACTAGGAACATACTTTATTTTTGTCTGAAACTAAAATTGGTATACATACTTTCTTAAAAAATGATTTTTATTTAAATTAGCAATCTACCAGTCTTCAATAACATGTTTTGTGCATTTTAGAACAAATTGTATGAAAAAGTAATATAAAGCAGACGGGGCCTTTTGAGTTGTAAGTGTTGTAACAAGTTGAAATACATTTCAAAACAAGGATCATATTTTTCTAATGTAGAATACAAAACAATAGACCAATTTACAATCTAGGAAACTAGAACATTTATTATTAATTTATTATTATTGCTTTTTAGGAAAATTAATAGGCTACAATAGTGTAAAAACCCTCTCTGTTTTTATAGTTACCTAACTACTTACTTTACTACCTAGGTTTTGGTCTAAAAATAATAGTCGTTAAACTTGAGACAGACAGACGAACGAATATCTGATTTCTATGCAGGTAATAATTTAAATTTATTCTTTACATCACTTTATTAGCACTCGGTGACTCGACTTTACGGTTCGGAGAAGAAATATAATAGTCGAAAAATACATTTGAGTCATGACTCACTCTACCTATGTGTAGGTATATTTCTTTAGATTAATTATTTTTATTAATATGTAAGCAAGTCTTTGAGAAGTACCTACATAGAAGTAAATATTAAAAGCTACATACTTAATTTTTTTTTTCACGGGTTGCCTTACAGCTCCCAAAACCTTGTTACGGTTCCAGTACCATACAATTTTTTTTTTTAAATTTTTTTTAATTCCCAAACGATATTATGTTGGATTACAAATCGATATATCTATTTTTAGGGTTCCGTACCCAAAGGGTGCAAACGAAACCCTTATTACTAAGGCTTCGCTGTCCTGTATATTTTGAACCATAATAGAATGAAATGTTCACAGAGTACTATGGCCGCTATAACATTAAATAATAAAAATAAAATAAAGTCAAGTATTAAAGGGGTCCCCATACAAGAAACGTGTTTTCTACGGCGTTTTTTGCTGGAAATAATGGCAATACATACAACGTCTAAGTAGTATAACTATAATGCATCATCTTAAGTAAAACAACAAATAATAAAAAGTATTAGTAATTTTCTTAGGTAAAGGCGAATTGATGTTGGTTTGAAAGTCCTCGAACCAATTTTATGCAAATCAATTATCAAGAGCTGGCACGTTCGATCTTTAAATTTATAAAAGCTTTATAGACAACAATTTAATTCAGGTTTACCTTTTCATGCCAGCTCTTGTTCATCGATTTTTAGAGTGGAAATTATTCCAGTATCTCTGGCCACATCACAAAGCATAAAGGCCCGTTTATGTGATTACCTACATAAAAATAATGTTCTAGTAACACATGATCTACCGTGCGAACATGACAGTGTAGAAATAATCTCTGTACGTAGAGAAAATCTCAGTTAGAAAGAGAAAGATATAATTTCCTGTTGTGACAAAGCAGGACGAAAAGAAGCGTTTTTTTGTCTTGCTTTATCTCTATGGGACATTAGTAGACGGTCTAATACGTAAAAAAAAGCTCAAATCGATGTACAGGAATTACAGGATAGCCTTTTGGCACACAACACTTTTAAAACAAACATTTTGAGCGGCAGTTCTTAAAAAAAAATTAAATTATTTAAAAAAAAATTTTTCAAAACGTACTAAGTTTCGGCTCCTTCAGGTAGGAGACAGCTTAGTATTTTTTTGTAAAACATACGCTAAATGTCTCTGGGTATACTCAAATCTAATGTCATAGAGGCGATTTAAAAAATATTAATACTAACTTTTTTTTTAAAGTTGAACAGATCTTTGAGATTCACATCCTGTACTTCGATTTGCGGTTTTCGAGCCATGGCGTTGTAAGTACACCGTCCACTACATTACATCTCTTTCTAACTGAGATTTTGTCTACATAGAGAGATTCTCTCTACACAGTTATGCTCGGACGGCTAAGTAGAACTGCATTACATTGTTAGAAACACGTTTCAAGGTATGCACTAACAATTTAGTTCCAGACCGGTTGCTAAACATCTACCTGAATGAAACACTTTTCCCGCTTCCTAATTTTATTGGCTTACATTATGCGGTTTTTTGAAAACTTGTTATGTTATGGTTAACACCGTTTTGGGTTAGATTTTTTAATTAATCTCTTTTGATTTTATTTTGGTATTTGCAGTCTATGTGAATATCATTTAACAGATTGTAGATATTACCTACATTTTCAATAACAAACATAAAAAGATAATTTGTGCTATGGGTACTAAAGGCAACGACAATCCAGTCATGAATAGAACCAAATTACATTGCTGCCTACCTACCTCAGATCAGTAAAAATAACTACCTACCTTCTTGTTGCTCGATCTGAGATTTGAATCCAGGACAGTCTGCATCGTGGAAAAAATTATCACCACTAGGTAAAACCCTCGGCACCATTTGTATCAATTGATTAAATTAGTACGTATCTCAATAGACACTGTCGTCGAAGGGTGATCAATCGGAATCCAATATATTGTTTAAAAGTTTATTATTCAATCACGTCGCAACTCAGTATTTCTTTTCCCCTGTCTTGCTTATCCACGCTAGCGGTACTGTGAGCTAAATCTAAGGATAATCTATTAAGAAATGTAGTTTACTGTTATAATGTGGTAAGATCAAAAGTAAACATCGAGTAACCTTAACCATAATAAGTAGATATACAAGTGCAAAACACGGTCAGTCGCAGCGGATTTTCGCAAGGCTTCTTCGCGCCCCACCGAGTTCTGGCGCCCACACTGCATGGACCTCCCTCCTCTAACCAGTTCCACACCACCAAGCGCACAACCTGCGCGCGCGCAACTATTAACTTTCAAACAATGTTTACATAAATCAAACGTCTGTGATATAACGATAGTGTAATATTTATATTTACGGATTTTTTTGTGGCATTGAGGTAAGAATGCAGAAAAGTATCTATTCTAAAATGTACCTATTTGATTGGATTACCTACATAGGAAAATGCATTATGGTCCATGCACCGACTTAAGTTGTTTTGCGATCGTGAGAATTTACAGAGATAGTGTGCCTTTTACCTTTCATCGAGCTTTTACAACTATCTACTATTGGATTTAACCGTTTCGTTCGCCTGCATTAAATATTTACAATAGTGTATTGAATATCTATCAATCAAACCTACTACATAGGTATAGGTTACTAGTTATTTATTGCTTACCAATAATAATTTAGTCATCACTTGAATTTTCTACAATACAATTGTATCAACGGATTTTAAAAGAAAGTATTATTTCCTTTCGCATTTAATTATATTTGTAATTAAGCACGCTTCCAATTTAAAAAAAAGCTTAATACGTAACTAAAACTTTAAGTCCACCTACGACTTTTTATTGGCAAGATGACCAAAAAGGCTACGGACCGCCGACGCAGTCTGTTTATATAGTGAGTCAGCCTGTGTCACAAGGACGGTGAGCTCAGTTATG
Source organism: Nemapogon koenigi (assembly GCA_963924495.1). NCBI lineage: Eukaryota > Metazoa > Arthropoda > Insecta > Lepidoptera > Tineidae > Nemapogon > Nemapogon koenigi. Next base: position 7,877,820 of record OZ004631.1, on the reverse strand, counting down.
TGAATAGTACATAACAAGAAATAGGTATGTATTAAAACATATGTGTCAACTCAACACCCACGGATATAAATAACATTACATGAGACACAAATTATTAATGGAGGCAAAAAGTATATTCGCGTCTGTTTTCTATCCTATTACCTACATCCCAATACAGAGGAATACAAAAGGAAAATTATGTTGAACGGGGAACGCAAAATTATTGAGTACAGGCTATTTCTCTCTACTATTCAGATTCAAGATTAAATGATTTTAAATATTAAATTACAAATATAAAATAAAATTACAAATAAAATACCTAAATCGCTATCTACTGGGAGAGGACCTAACAGACTGGCTTCTTTTGGAAGATATGCATATTTGCGACGTTTGGCCATTGCATCATTGCAGGCAGACTAAATTGAATTAAATAACGTAAGAAATGTAAGTTGATGAGCTTCATTCATATTTATATAACTTAAGATTTCATATAAAAACTTAAATAGTGTAAATTGAAATATAATGGGAATATAATAATAATAAAGTTGACGAAGGCTGTTAAGTTTCCTTATGAAGATCCTGTAGACATACAAATATGGACTCTAAAGATTTCATTTAATTACTAGATATAGGTAGACCATGACATCGCACAGGTTTATTAAAAGATACTTAAGGGGCAGATAACACCTATATACGATTATTTAAAGAATGTTTTAGCAAAAACAAGACAATTTCCAAGATTGAAAAAAATATATATTATTCTACAGGATATAATTGATATAATTGTCATTCTGAAAACGCGATTACACAATTTTCGCTCGATAGAAAATAATCCCAAAATGTGGTCTCTGAAAGTTTTCAAAAAAAGAAAACGGCGGTACTAGTGATTTTAGTACTATGACATTTAATTTGTTTTTGTAATATTCAATTACCCATATAATTGTCATTTGCATATTCAAATAAATTGTATAGTTATTTAAAAAATAATGATTATGTCAAATGGCGCTTACGATTTCTACTCTGAGCGGAAACGCTTTAGCTCTTCTTTATTCACACTCGCCTTGTCGGCAGTGACGGCTGAATCGTGATGCTAGACGGTCGCGGCCACTCGATCGCTCAGAAGTTTTTGTATTATTTGTGTATTTTTTGGCTCAAATTTAATTTATTAATGGTAAACTTTATTCATTAATGACATTACCGTAGCGATTAGGCAATATTTTCATAAGGAAGTTGCTATTTGTATACTTTAGTCTAGGAGTCAGCGTTGCTTTTTGTGAGTGTAATTATATTAAATAATTAACTCCAGTATTGGAAATAAGTTAATAAACAGCAAAGTAGGTAGGTAGGTATTACATAGAAAATGCGTACGGGAAACATATTGCAGAAGTCATTGCAAGGCAAATAAAATTATGATATACTAGCTTTTCCCCCGTAGAAAAATTTAAAATGTGCCAGCCCCAAGGACTTCCGAAATATAAATTAGCTCATGTCATTATCTCTGTGCAAATATCACGTCAATCCGTTGCTCCCATGTTGCTCCGTATTGATTTGAATAAAAAGGACAAACAAACACTCTTTCGCCTTTGTAATATTTTATCCACGCACGCTTGATGGAAAACTTATGATAGACTAGCTTTTCGCCCCGGCTTCGCGCGTGGAAGTATTTGAAAAGTGACAAGCCCGAAGGATTTGTGGGATATGTCATTAAAATCAAGTCAATCCGTAGATTAATTAAAAAAAGGACAAATAAACACTATTTTGCATTTGAAACATTACCTAGTAAGGAAGTTAAAATACCTACCCTTTATCCAAGCTTGATGATAAAATTACGATAAACAATGTTACATACGTATTGGTTTTACATAATAGACCCTCCTACTAGCTATTCGCCCCGGCTTCGCCGTGGAAATATTTAAAGAGTGGCAAGCCCGAAGAATTTTTGGGATATAAAGTAGCCCATGTCATTATTTATATCTCCAACTATCTCTGTGCAAAAAATCAAGTCAATCCGTTGCTCCGTATTGATTTGAAAAAACAAACAAACACTCTTTCGCATTTGTAATATTAGTAAGGAAGTTACAATACCTACCTATTATCCAAGCTTGATGATAAAATTACGATATACTAGCTATTCGCCCCGGCTTCGTCGTGGAAATATTTAAAGAGTGGCAAGCCCGAAGAATTTTTGGGATATAAAGTAGCCTATGTCATTATCTATATCTCCAACTATCTCTGTGCAAAAAATCACGTCAATCCCTTGTTCCACAAAACGTGAAAAAAGTAAAAGAAGTAGAATTATAGAACCTCTTCTACATGGTTGGACAACGCCGCAACGCCGCTGGTCAGCCAAAATTTTTAATTCGACATTATACTAGATTTCGACTAATTTTAGGGTTCTGAATTCGAATTTGATATCGATTTCAAAATTCAATATCACGACATCTGTCAATTTCTTAAAATTCGACATTATACTAGATTTCGACAAATTTTAGGGTTCTAAATTCGAATTTGATATCGATTTCTAAATTCAATATGACGACATCTGTCAATTTCTTAAAATTCGACATTATACTAGATTTCGCCTAATTTTAGGGTTCTGAATTCGAATTTGATATCGATTTCAAAATTCAATATGACGACATCTGTCAATTTCTTAAAATTCGACATTATACTAGATTTGGACTAATTTTAGGGTTCTGAATTCGCATTTGACATCGATTTCAAAATTCAATATATCTACATCTGTCATTTTCTTAAAATTCGACATTATACTAGATTTCGACAAATTTTAGAGTTCTAGAAATCTAGTATCATGTCGAATTTAAAGAAAATGACAGATGTCATATTTAATTGTGAAATCGATATCATATTCGAATTCAGAACCCTAAAAATAGTCGAAATCTAGTATAATGTCGAATTTAAAGAAATTGACAGATGTCGTCATATTTAATTGTGAAGTCGATATCAAATTCGAATTCAGAACCCTAAAACTAGTCGAGATCTAGTACAATATCGAATTTAAAGAAATTTACAGATGTCGTTACATTTAATTGTAAAATCGATATCAAATTCGAATTCAGAACCCTAAAATTAGTCGAAATGTAGTATAATGTCGAATTTAAAGAAATTGACAGATGTCGTCATATTCGATTTTGAAATCGATGTCAAATTCGAATTCACAACCCTAAAATTAGTCGAAATCTGGTATAATGTCGAATTTTACGAAATTGACAGATGTCGTCATATTGAATTGCGAAATCGATATCAAATTCGAATTCAGAGTCCTAAAATTAGTCGAAATCTAGTATAATGTTAAATTTTAATAAAATATCAGAGCTCGCTTGTCACATTTCAAACATTTCCACGAGCAAAGCCGGGGCAAAAAGCATCATTTTATCATCAAGCGTGTAAATAGGTAGTTATTCCTACTTCCTTACTAATATTACAAACGTGAAAGAGTGATTGTTTGTTTGTTGATTTGTCCTTTTTAACGTCAATACGGAGCAACATCTTATAAAATATTTTTGACAGATTACTAAACGACAACTAATCCCATACAGTATGTATGGTATTAGGAGACAAATAATCACATGCAGTCCTGTGTCAGACGACAATTACTGATCACATACAGTCTAGTATTAGACGCCAGACGGCAACTAAAAGCGTGGTCTCTCTAACTATGATAGTCTCTCGCAGGCTAGGTCGGAAAAAGGGCGTGACTTAAAACATCAAATCGTCAAGGACGCTGACGATTATCAGCCCCTTAAATAAAATATTTTCTAAATTAATTTTATCATCGAAACCCTTAAAAATATCAACATGAATCAAGGAGTTTAATTTTATTTTATTTAGGTACTTATTTATTACTTTCTGAAATCCCCAGAATAAAACTGTACCTACAGTCATTCCCACAACATGATTTTAGATCATAATATACCAAACCTAAAATATCGTAATGTTGTGGAATTCTGGAATAGTGAATAAACCTTGGTTTTATAGTTCTAATGTAACCTAACCTTATCAATATATTCTAAATAATACAATAATATAAATATAAATAAATTCTAGTATTACCTTCAATAAAATAGGCAGGAGCCTAATTCATCATTTGCAAAGTCTCCATATATATTTTCGACCTCTGTCTGTCAAGTAACTTGCTAATTTTACGCTAATCTAAACAATTAAACGTAATTTGCTCATAATTTCTAGCTAGTGTACCTATATATATATATATACGCTAGGGCCTTTATTCATAAACGTTTATTACCAACGTTTTTGTTAAAATATGTTTTGTCACTCTCTAACAAACCTGTCTTTACTAATAATAGAAAGAAACAAAACACATTTTAACAAAAACGTTGCTAATAAACGTTTATGAATAACAGTGTAGGTTTATACGGGTCGAAATATAATTTAATTTAGTTATTTACATACCTAAAGACCCACGTCCACTAGAATCGAATCCACGATTTTTTTTTTCCTTAAAGAGAATTACCTCTAATGGACGCAGCTTCATACAAAATATAGGCAGGCGAATTTCGTCGATTCCATTCGCCGAGGCTAGTGGACGCGAGCCTTAATATCAATTATTTTTCCTTGCAGAACAATGTACCAAGGAATTATTTATTGGTATGCCTTATTGATATTGGCACCTGTCTTCGTACAATGGTAAGTCATGACAATATGATTGCTACTTTAACTGACACATGACACATTCGTATCACAAATTTCTTGGAATTACATTCGTATGTACATACATACAACTTTGAAGTAGATATACCTAATTATCTATATAACTAAAACTTCTACCACACTTCTAGTTATCTAAAAGGAAACCAATAAAGCTGTTTAAGGATGTGGTTTTTTACTATCGTACATTGGAGGGGAATTTTATCCATGAAAACGGAAAGAAAGATTCTAAATGATTTATCTTTACTAAGCTCTACCTTTTTAGGGTTCCGTAGCCAAAGTTTGTGTTACGGTTCCAGAGTACCTAGCTGAAGACCAAGTCTCCCTCGTTTAGCCGATGGTATTTGTGAGGCTATACCTAACGAGTGGCCAGTTCTGTTGATGTACATTTAGCTAGAAAAGCCTCTAAGTGTGGTTTGTCGGATTATGTACATAAGTTTTTAATAAAAAAACCCATTGTACATGGCCGGGATCCAGGATCGAACACGTGGTCTGCTTAGTTAATACTAGACGTCTTAACCACTCGGCCACCGAATAATAAAAAACGTCATAACTTGTGGTCCGTTATTTTAATTTCAATAGTGTTTACGGAACTCTCTGTGTACTCGCAATTTTTTTATATTGTTTTACAGCGTATCAGTAGTAGGTCCACGGATACTTCGGCCCCATAGCCCATATACCGTAGTCGTAGCCGCAGGATCAAAACCTCAATCCCTATATGTAGCTGTGGAAGGTCGAAAATCAAATGGAGAACAATACACTGTAGAAAGAGAAGTTCAAGTTCAACCTGGCTTGTCTAGAATCCTGGATTTGGAGGTACCTACTATTTTTAATTTCAGGGTATTTTAAAACATATATTAGAACTTAAGATTAAGGGTAGGTATAAACACACACGTAGCAGTTATTTTATATGAAGGGGTAGGGGAGGGTGTGCCTTTATAGATTTAACATTTATAAATATATATTTCACTGGTTTATTCGGTGAAAAGTACTTTAACATGAACCGAAGAACAAAGCAATAGAACAAAACTTTCACGATCAACTGAAGCTTCTGGGCCATTATTAAATAACCATTCAATTTATTCAAATCGTATAGGTAGAATAGAAATTATGAAGAAAATATTGTAAACTACAGCCCTAACTTAAGCCACCTATAATCGAAGTTGCTATAAAAATATGAAATAGAAAAATTAAATTCAAAAATTAAATTTTCACAGGTTGAACTTAGGCCACCTATAATATTTGTCAAATCGAAGTTGCTATGAAAATATGAAATAGAAATATTAAATTCAAAAATAAAATTTCCACAGGTTGGTGATCCAGGTCCCGGTTTATACTCTCTAGTAGCTCGCTCCACATCGGGTCCAAGATTTTCTTCATCAGCTCCCATTGTGTATCAAGCTAGAAGTTTCTGTGTCTTCATACAGACAGACAAACGAGTGTACCAGCCTGGAGATGATATTGGCTTCCGTGTCATCGCTTTGGACAAGTAATATATTTTCTATGTTTATTTCTTTATTTTTTTGCTATGGCTATGACTAGAATAAAACTCGTACCTACTTTTAAATAAATAAAATCGGTTAATCCTGCGGGCTAACATTGAAACTTACCGCTGTGTTAGAAATTCCTAAAGCCGTAAACAATGTGCCCCCCTAACATTTTTAAACCACGTTAATAAAAAAACTAAAGAAATTGAAGAGTACCTAACACTTCATGTATATTTGTCAAGAAAAGTATTTTTAGTGATAATTATGGACCTCCAAATATAATAACAATGTGAAAATGTACTCACCAATATTATGTTCAGACAGCAGCTACAGCAGACCTTGACTTACCTTCAATAGAGACTCGACCTAAAAGATAAAAATGACACATACATTATTTTTTTAGCTTATACCTAAATATAAAATATAGGAAGAAAATGCAAGTAGAGTAAAACAGAGTTAGTACGCGCTTGTGCCGGAGCTTGAAGCATGTTGGGCGATATAATTATAAAATTTGTATTCATTTTTTTACCTAATCAACGTCATGCATCGATTTTAAAAATATGACGATATTAGATAGTAATATTGAAACTAGTCTCGGGCTCAAAAAGTTTGGGAACCCCTGCATATTTAATTACGTAACAAAACGATTTCGTTTTTGCTAAGTTTGATAAAGTAGGTATGCTAATCCTATATTTGTTTAGTCAATAATTTCGTATGTAAGTAAGTATTTAAGTGGTGTTAGAATTTAAATACTATTTAAATAAAGCATACAAAGAGGCTTTTCCATCTATATACATCAACAGAGCTGACCACTCGTTAGGTATAGCCTCAAAAAAAACTTTGTGTTCCACTGGGTCCCCTGGGGACCGGCAACGGTTCCCCGGGGAGCTCTAAGGCAACCCGTCAAGAATATAAATCATACAAGAAAATAACACTCACCGATCTTGACTTCTGCCATTTTCAAACCATTTTCCAGCACAGACCTACGAAATAACTTCACTTCAATTTAATCCTATTACTTACATTATTTAAATAAATAGGTACTTAACACAATTTTACCAAAGAATACTAAAGATTACTAAGCTAAGCACAAGTTTAATTTTTAGTTTCTTTACACGCGACACTATAACATAATGAACACGGAAACGTGGCAGCGAAAAACTAAACTGTGTTGAGGGTAGTATAACAAAATTAAAGTCTATAGAGGTTGGAAGGGGTTTTTTTCTATTTAGACGACTTTAAGATAGGCACTGGACAGCGTTGAGTGCAGGACGTCAATTTAACCGCCTCATAATTAGTACTTGCGTTGCGACCAACCCCGGCTTCACACGGTCAGAAAAGACGTTTATGAAAAGTTAAATTTCCCGGGAGGAATGAGTGTTATCTATGATATGCAAAAAAACACGTCGATACGTTGCTACGTTTTGGCGTGAAAGAAGTACAAACAAACAGACAAACAAACAAACATACTTTCGCATTCATGATATTAGTTAATAGTAAAGTAAAGTTAGATAATAAAAATATTATACCAACCCAAAACGTTTAAATAGGTACCTTTCATTCGGTTCAACATTATACACTTTCATTTTCGGACACGTCTTTGTAGTAAAAAAATTCTCGCGTGTCTATATTACGTGTGATTGCGACAGAGTATATACCGGTCGCGGTCGTTAACCCATTCTTTATACTCGGTTTCTACTCCATTCATAGGTCAGATAGACCCTTAGTTACAATGTAACTTTTTCAATATCATATTAAATTAACCTGAGGGGTTTCCTTCATTTTCATATTAAGGCAGGGATCAACCTCAATAAAAAATACTATTTGCACTCCGGTGGGCGGATTCTTATGTTGGACGATATAAGGTTGAATATTGCTTGGCATATTTTACGTGGTCATGCAGCTACATCTGAAATTTCACTTATTTTGTAGCTTTTTCTTAAAATTTGTTAAAGAAAAACAATTAAACAGTGAAAGTAATCGGTTAAAGTTTTAATAGATTATTCAAGCTATTTGATTCCTAAAAAAAGTATATAGTTGTCGCGCAAAATATTGTGAATTTACGCTCAAAAGATTTTTTATAGAGGTATTTTGCATAATTTTTTTTCAATAGACCAAAACACTTATGAAAAATCTATGCGGTTAAAGTTTTATGTAGTATTATTTGCTATCCACTATATTTTTTTGAGATTGATTCCTGATACTTCAAAGTAAGCGTTCAAAAATGCCACTTTCGTGTTTGCACCCTGCCTTAAGGGGCGGTGGTCAAGGTCATCTTGTATCTGTCAAAAATATGGCAAATCTAAGTTAATCCTGGAAACGTGAGTTTATTTATACAACATCTCCTCACCCCAAAAGGATTGTTATTATTTGAAATTGGATTGAGCCATATTTTTATTATTCAGGGTTCTAAAGAGCCGTACTTTTCGATACGCAAAGAAACTGCTCGTATCGAAAACTATGGCTCTTTATAACCAGGATTAACTTAGATTTGCCATATTTTTGACAGATACAAGATGACTGAGAGCCAAGGGTCCTTAACCGTCTTGAACATAAATAGCATTTTTTCATCATGACACATGTAGAGTTGCATTATGGAATGCGACCATCACTACATTGGTTTATTACTCTTTGTCCGTGTTTATTTTCTATTTATTTTTAAATTTCCCATCGTTATTACTGGTGAAAATTGCCTATTGGAACGACTCAGAAATTTCTAATCGTAAGCCACGCCCTAAACTCGTGGTTCGGGCGCATGAGTGGTTCGAGCCCAACGAACACGTCATGCAAGACAACGACAGCGCTTTGTCCGTTCTTGCTGCAGAAGTGAGAAGGGCATAAAGTATCGCTTCTCAGAATAAATGACGTAAGCGGCACATTATGTAACGTTTCGGGAGCCCTAGGGCTCCTAAACATCACAAGAAGAAGATAGGGGGTGAGATTAGAAGAAGAGATAGAAAGAGAAGTGAGATACCGGGCTAGTTCAGCTCTACAGGGGGGTCGGGCCTACCTACATGTTGCCACTGCAGGATCCTACCAGGAGTATAAATATGAACCCACGATCTATTTTCACACACTATATATTTAGTCACAACACTTGTTCCTAATTTCCATCCGACTGGCAAGCTACATTGTCCTGTCACAGTTCTTCATCTTCTTCCAGGCGTTAGTGAAGTAGTGTCGGCCGTGGTTCTGTCCGTGGAGCCCCGGGCCCGTTGATAGTCTTCAACGGCCCGACCGACGCCTCACGCGCCGTCTTGGAGTCGGGCGGCGCGACGGTAGGTCGCGCGCCCAGAGATGCTGGTCCAGCCCCGCCCCTGGCGTGGCTGGCCCTTTGATCTTCGCAGCCCCTCATGTTGACTGCACGCCCTGCCTTGCAGTCCCGGCGTCCATGGAGGTATGGCGCTGTTGCGCCTCGGCGACAGGCTCTCGGCCCTCGCGCCGACCATTGCTCCGGCGACGCGCACCCGCGCTACGCCCTGAGTCCACGTCCACCCTGCTCGCGGTCTCGGTCTGTTCTCTCTGTGATTTCCTTTTCTTCCACCTTCAACATGATCAGACTTTTTAAATTCACCAACGGCTCGCAGCTCTGTTTACATTACGCCCACCAATCCCTCTGTGACATTTGTTGTCGTAAACATCGCTGCCAGCCGGTGGCTTGGATTACACATTCAGCCTACCGCAGTTACAATAAAATATAACAACCTATTACTATTCTTCCCACGGTTCATCTCTATCCAACTTGACTGTGCTCACGGCTAGACTTTGTAATGAAATCTATTCTATTTCTAAATCAAATAACGAATTTGAACCCTGTGTGATTGCTTCGCGCCCACAACACCGATATTTATTCTATTCTGTGGCCGCGCCACAGACAAATTCGTTACAATTACAAATAAATAATTTATTAAAAAACGATCACATGCAGGGAAAAATATTCTTAATCAATACTAGGTACTGAAATTACCTACAGATTCGTAGAAAATTTAAACGTAAATCCCTTCAGAGTATGGTCGTATGACTAAAAAGGTGTTTTTGAAGAGATTTAAAAAATTTAAGTTATCGAGAAAATTTTCACCAATCATGTTTTCCTACACAATATTACATAAAATCCTCTAGTTTTCGATGCCCAAATTGTATGTTCATAGCGTCGTAAAATTCGGGAATTTCAGTTCAGTAATCAACCAAAATTATTCGTTCCTCCCCTTAAAATTGGTTACTATGGTAGGACTTCTGGGATAAAAAGAAACCTATGTCACTCTCCGGGCTTCCAACTATCTCTGTGCCAAAAATTACACCGATCCGTTGCGAAACTAATGAATACCTAAATATTTTTGCGTTAAACAGCTCGTTTATTGAGAATCATCAGTATGATCACGCTACGATCCAAAGAGGCGGAGCAGTAACTTCCCACGGGTGAAGCCGGAGCGAAAAGTTTCTAATAATAATTGATAAAAAGTTTGATTAATTTTTGATTTGTATCACGGAACGGATTTGGGCTGCAACAGTTTTCAAATTCTATTTAATTTTCTTGCTTTTCGTGCATATTTTTTTAATGTATTTTATTCTTTTACCATAAATGTTTAATTGTTGGCAGGCATTTGTTACCACTATTCAGTGATGTCGATGTAACGATTATGGACTCGAAGGGTACGCCAATTAGGCAATGGGTAGCCATGCCCTTGGATCGAGGTCTACTCGCTGCCGAACTGCATTTGGATGAAGAACCTTCATTAGGAGAATGGACTGTACAGGTGGGTAGATTACTTCGATAAGTTTTTATTATTTGATCATATGTGAGATAAAATATTACTTGAGGTTTTGTGTTATTAAACTCTACAATATTAATACTGCACAAAAGAACACCGCGCAGAGGGTTCCTTACTATTTTTTTCGCATAACTTCTCCAACCCCCTAATAATTAAATAGAAAATATTTTTTAATTGATTATTGTTACAGGTGCAAGTGCGTGGACAAACATATTCCCGAAACGTTCTTGTAGCAGACTACGTAATGCCCAAGTTCCAGTTAGAGATGGAAATGCCACGCGAAGTTCTATTTAGTGACGGAAAATTCACTGTCAATATTAGTGCCAAGTAAGTCAAAGATTATATTTTCAATACCAATAAAACCGACATGGTTCGACAAAGTCCTTGGTAACAATGTCCAGATTTAGAAAATAATCAGGTAGCAAGCTTAGAAACATTTATTCAACAAAACTTAGCTTTTGGGCTTCAGTGATAATTGAACCAGAGACCTCTGACAGCAATTAACTTAATTGTTTCAAAATGATCCCTCGTTCTAATTCAACCGACATCTTAGCAAAAAGTACAAAACATAATCACTTTCTCTAGGTGGCTGTCATGGAAATTTTCTTACAATGCCCTTTGTTCGTAAAGTTTCAAAGAAAGCCGTTTTCCCGTTAAAAGAAAATTATGTTACGATTCAATACACGAACTGTCAATAAACACTTTGAACTTCTTTGAACAATCTGATTACCGTTGCTTGGCAAAATCATAGATAAAATTTTACAAATAACGTTTTTTAGAATAAAAATAAATTAACATTGCTTCTACAAAGGAAGATTATGGAATTTAATTTTCATTCTAGTTCATTATTAGAGTTTTATATTTCTTAATATTTTAGCATCTAATTTGAATTTATTTTATTTATTATTAGACATTTCAACGGTCAGGCAGTGAAAGGTGAACTTACTCTATCAGCATACGCAGTCTTCTTTTCCGGAATCCTGCAACCCGTGTTTTCATCGCCAAATCGTAAAGTAATAACATTCGACGGAAACGCTCAAGTTACATATGATCTGAAGACTGACTTAGATCTCGCAGAAGATGCTGCCAGACCATTGGTTGTCGAAGCTGTGTTAGAAGAGAAAAACACTTTGATAAGGCAAAATGTATCTTCTAGAATACTTTTACTAAGAACACCTTATCGATTAAGAGTAACGCCACCCGAATTTTTCAAACCTACGTTGCCGTATAACATTCAGGTAAGAAAATCAATTAAAACCATATTGAAATTAGCTCATTTATTTGGCTCTTTCGTCTCTAGCTGTATTGTCTTTTCCACGGCTCGATCTATCCATTCTTTTGGATACAACATTACAACCAAAGCCTTTGATCAACACATGAGATATTAATGATCCCATTTAGACAGTCCTGTCGCTGCACTTAATGGGATTAGAACTGTCACTTTCTTGGATGAGTCAAGTTCAACCGTTACGCTACCTACGACCATTCAAGTGTATATATTTATTAACTTTTTCAAGATCGAGCTTGTGGATCCTACTGGACAACTTATAAAGATGAATGGCGAAGTATCCGTTGAAAGACTATGGGACGATGGAGCACCTGCAAATGTCTCGACACTTAATTTGAAGAACGGAGTGGCTCTATATTCGTTTACACCTGACGCTGCTCACGCCAATTCTACTCTTAACATTTTGGTAATTAAATTTTCTTTTGACATACCAAAAACAATTCTGTTAAGTATCAGGATGTAGATTAGGATAGGATTTTATCGTTTGATGTAAAAATAATATCAACCATCAAGTGCGGCTTCGATTTTGATTACCTTTTTCTATAGCTAATATTTTTACCCAAATCCAGTTTAGAAAACTTTCTATTTTGACACCTGCATGTAAAGGGCAAGACCTGTGTGCGACTGTGCGTATCTACCCTACCTACTTTCTTTCCGGAATATTGGGGTAGATATACCTACCTATATATTTCTAGGCGTTACCTTTAATTAATATAACTAATACCTAAATATTAACTAGGCAGACCACGAGTTCGATCCCGGATCCCAGTCATGTACCAATGGGTTTTTTAATTAAAAACTTATATACATAATCCGACAAACCACACTTATAAAACTGGCCACTCGTTAGGTATAGCCTCACAAATACCATCGGATAAACGAGGGAGACTTGATCTTCCGCTGGGTACCCTGGAACCGTAACACGGTTTCGGGAGCTGAGCTGTAAGGCAACCCGTGAAGAAAGTAAAAAAAAAACTAATAAATTCTCATTATTAGATAAAATACAAGGAAGTAACGGAACGCGTGATAAATGTACGTCGAAGCAGCGGTGCAAGTGGTCAACATCTAGCACTAGAACTTCTTTCATCCGGTGCCACACCTGGTGGTGAGATGAGAATACGAACTCTTGCTACGGAACCGCTAGATCTATTACATTATGCTGTACTAGGGCGAGGAGATCTGCTCTATGCCAAATCAATACAGGTACTTGTCTAGTCGCTTATTCTACAATATTTCAGGTAATTTAAGCTTGCCAATATGTAATACCTATTTAATATGCTTCGTTTTTAGAGTTTCGTACATCCGAATCTTGTGTCTGTCTGTCTGTCACAGTTTATTTCCTCCGAATCCACTAGACGAAAAAGGTTGAAATTTGGTTCCTACATATTTATGTAGTATTTGATGACCCAATCACGGACGTATAGCGTAAATAATAGAATTTAGATTTTTGGGGTTATATTTGGGGGAAAATGGCTCGTTATAAGAAAACAAAAATATATAATTATTAAACAATTTTAAAATTCATAGTTTAAATTATATTAAAAAAAATAAAACGAAAATTGAGCGTCCCCCCCCCCCCCCACTTATTTCCGAAACTACTGAGTCTAAAATTTTGAAGAAAAAAAAGGAAACATAGGGCCTCGCTCATACTTTACAGGAAAACCTAAACGAGAAAATGGTAAGAAACCCTCTCCACGCGAGTTCGACTCGCACTAGGCCAATTTTTTAAATGCTATGAAAAGATGACTTGCTTGATAGAACTAGAAATTCTACAAAAAACAGGATATTAAATAATTTGGATGTATGTATTTATTACAAAAATTCAGTAGGTGTATAACTTTGGGGATAATCGTTGCCAGATATTTAAGTTATTGTCCATCATGAATTTCTCGATCAAGAGAAGCTCCAAATACCCCTTTGGGAAACAGTTGTGAAGGTATGTATGTATGTATGAATTTCTTAAAACAGAATCCGAATTTTAAGTATCATTTCTAAATCGAAGTGGTATGCAACGGCACAGGAGATAGAACGACATTAAAGAAGCTATAATTATAGAAGAGGCCTATGCTAAACAGCAGTGGACAGACGCAGACTGAAGAAAATTTTCTAAACCGACAATTTTTTTTCAGCTCAGCCCACCTCGAAATAGTGTAGAATTTAGCGTACCAGTAACCATTGGTATGGCTCCTGGCTGTGTTCTGCTAGCTTGGTATCCACGTGTTGATGCATCCGCCAGTGATTTACTGGCTGCCTCTATATACGTCCCTGTGCAAAAACTGCTACAACACGAGGTGAGCAATTTATCTGATTTAGTTGACTAGGTATACTTACTCATATTTTTACAATGTTCATTACTAAAATGTATTATACCAAGTATTATAATAAATCTAACCGCTTTGATACCGATTCAAGTACTACAATTTTTTTATTAGGTTAAAGTATCAATTGGAAATGTCAGTGCTCGTCCTGGGGGTGCTGTGGAAATGAGAGTATCGGCAGGTTCAGGAGCTCATGTCGCATTGATAGGAGAAGATGTACAGGCGGCAACCACTGGTCTTGCAGGAAATGAAGGATTAGGCAGTGGACTTACTTATCAAATGGTAATTATTTTAATTTGATTAAACTCTTTAATCTTTAGAAACTAGGTACCTTTCTAAATAAGCATGAATGAAAAGCTGACAAGTAGAAAATTCCAGTTAAGGGACCACGGCTACCATAATTTATCCATGGTACAGTTAAATCCATTTCGGTGAAATACCTATTTATATACACATTGATTTCTTAAATCCAGTCGCTAGTCATAATATCATTGTAGCTAATTTGGACCAAACAAAAATATTTCTAATGTAATTTCAGATTGAACGTGAAGTAGAGAGATTTAACAGCTTGAGTCACTCAGTGTTCAAAAACGAAGAATATCTACCTAGCCTTGGCAGAGATCTAGGAGGGAATACCACAGCAGATATATTTTACGTAAGTTGTACTGATATCATGTATCACATAGCATAGGAGAATTTGCACCCCACAATCCGTATATATCTAAGAACGGTATTTTTACGTTTTTCAGAATGCCGGTGTCGTTATTCTCTCAGACGGGGTTACACAAAGTAATTTGGCACAAGGTATAGTAACAACTACAAGACTACAACACACATTGTTCCTACACTTATTAATTTACGAGATTAGATATACCTTTTTTCAACTTCAACTTCTATTCTTTTTAGGTACTCCTTCAATATCATCGTTGCCTGAGACAGGCACACGGCCACCTCTAGCAGGTCCTTACGCCTTCAGTCGGTTACCACCTCCACCTGCACCACGATACTATCTCACAATATCACCTCAACCTACTTGGATGCTTACCAACTTTACATTAAGGTAGGTAATTATTATAAAACCGAACAAATCGTATCATGACGTAAATAGAAATTCTAACTTACCATTTACCACTTCTGACTTGCAGTAACGACGGTACTGGAGGTATAAATCGCCGGACACCAATAGCTGCTGGCAACTGGTCTGTTGGGGCATTTGCCATCCATCCAACGCTAGGTCTGGGACTAGCATCTCCACAGAATGTAATCACAAGTACACAATTGGCCGTCTCTGTTGATTTGCCAGCAACTCTACAAAGAGGAGAAACATTGGCAGCTATTATAACTTTAACCAGCACTTTATCACTGGACTCAAGTGTGGAACTAACTTTCCACAATTCAGAACAATACTTTGAATTTGAACCTCTGGAGAATGATGTTGATTCTACAAAAAGTAAGTGCCTATGAATTTTGCATCGACTGTGATATGTGAAATATTTAGGTATGCTTATCAACTTTTGGAGACTAGTTAATTTAGGCGATTAATTACCATTTAATAAATATTTTTGATTGCAGAGGTAGAATTATTCCGGCGTCTGCGAGTCACTGTACCAGCGAATAGTTTAACAAGTACAGCTTTCTTGGTGACCGCCGTGAGAAGCGGAGAGGCGCCCATCATTGTAGAAGCAAGTGGGAATGGAGTATCAGCATCACTGTTCAAGACTATTGACGTTAAGGTATTTTTTTATCTTTGTTTCGGTGATATCGAAAGGCCCTATTTTAGATCAGACCTTGCTCGGAAGTAGTGGCCATAATGACAATCTCATTCTTATTTCTGAAGCGGAAAATTCACACAATATATTGTTGGCGAATGAAAGAGGGTTTAAATTATACATAATTCATTATTTTAATATACATAGGATGGCTACCAAGAAGAACTCTGGTCCTGGACAGTATTGGACGCTCGTAGAAGTATGGCTCGAGCGAATATATCCCTTTGGTCGGCTGCTGGCAGTCGCGTTGGTGCCACCTCGTTGCATGCAGCAGGAGATTTATTGGCTCCTGCATTATATGCCGCAAGAAAAACTATACCTGTTGCTGGTGATCCTACACATGCACTGCGACCACTTGCAATAGCTTGTGTGTTATTGCAATATTTGAAGGTAGGTCATATACTTAATACTTTGGATGATAGTGTACGGTCAGCACAAACGAATAACACACAATATAAACGCGCCACAAGCAAGGTGGCGTCAAATCAGTCACGGCCAAGTCACACATTCGTAAAGCAACTGTTACGCTGTCCCAAGACAGACGGCTCGTGTACAGAAAATGTAGATCTCAAAGGATCGAAATCCGTCGCTATTTAGAGTATAGTAATACGAAGCTGCACCCTTTTGTTTATCTCCTGAAGAAATATGGAACACCAAAAATACATCATCTGCATTTGGATTCCATCTTTTATTCCGTCGCCTTCTGATAATCCTCAAAGCCTGCAAACCCAGCCTGATGAACCAAAGCCGGCTGAAAAATAGGAGCCAATAGAACTTGCGCCTTGAGGGTTCCGTGAAAAGTTTGTGACGTAAAATTACATAGACGAATCTGTCGCGCAAATCGTAGTTCTATCACAGACGATCGAACCACAGAGCAGAAACTACGAAAATGAGATATAAAGAAATAAGGTGCTAAAATTTTTTTTTAAATCGTTAAAATATTTCGCGCATTATAGGTAGGTACTACCGACTTAACCTTTTTCCTTTATCTTCAGAACACAGATCGTGATGAAGTTGGGATAACAACAGTGGCGCGGTTACAAGCCGCTGCTGGATACCAGAGACTTGTAGCCTACAGACGTCCTGATGGATCTTTCTCCTCGGAATTGGATGAAGAAGCGCAAGGAGATGTCTGGTTAGTACCTAACGACAATACATTTTATAAAAATTAATACTTTCTTTGCAGACTTCACTCTATTTATCTGAAACTAAAATCGGGACACTTACTTAGTTTGTTTTTTATGTCAAATGCGTAGGTACTGTAGATAGTAATTTCGTGAAACTGACGGTAATAATGTTATATCAAATGTTACCGGAAGTGAAGAAATTCAAATAAAAAAATCGAATTCTATTTTTTTCTTTTAATCGATCCAGTTTTATGAGACCAATTCAGTAAGCATAAGTAGGTACCAACAACTAAATCATTCGTTGTGGTTTTAGGATGACATCGATGGCAGCGAGATGGTTATCTCGAGCTGGACGCTACGTGTCTGTATCGCCAGCGGCGGCTACTGATGCTGCGCGGTGGTTAGCACAAACTCAGAACCCTGATGGTAGCTGGACCCCTCCCCCGCCGATGATGCGACACGACCAACGAGCCCAAAGACAAGTACCACTCACGGCTCATGCTCTTCTTGCCTTGTTGAAAGTTCAGGTAATTAAATATTTAAAAAAGAATGTGAAAAAAAATTTTAAAGGGAATGCCATTGATTCAAAATTATCGTTGCGATATAAACCTAAACTAAATTTTATTTTAATTTGTGTCCGCAATAGTTCAGACATACGACTAGGTATGTCTGATGTCTCTCATTCTCTGATGGATTCAGTCTAGGATTCAGACGGATGCTCGACAACACTTTAAATTAAACACCCTCTACTTGTTGGACCTATATCCCCATGCAAGCCTTTGTTCTAGCCTTTCTACACCCAGCCTTGACGATTACAATCACATCATCTCTAAATTGTATTTCTAATGAATAAACAATAAACATTATGTTACCAGGGTGGCGAAGTTCTGTACCAGAATGTAATAAACAAAGCTACAGACTACATTGCTAAATCATTAAATGATGGATTGGATGCTTACTCGTTAGCGTTGACTGCAAGCGCCTTAGCTGCCGTCTCACACCCTCATGCAGCCCTGGCTCTACAAACCTTGGACCTTCATGCTAACGTTACTGGTAATATCAATATACACTTACCTTACTGTTTTGGGAAACTTTAGTTAGGTACCTACTTTCCACTAAATCTCGTCGTGAGGTAGACTGGAAATTGCACCTGCCACACCCGCTCAGGCCGTGGTGTTTACAATCAATCGCTAAAGCTCTACTATTTGATTTATTGGACATTTTGTTATATGTGCCTAATATTTGCCCGTTGCGTTGCGAAATATTTATAGATAGTTCCAAATTGAGGCATAACTAACATACCTACCTAATCTAATTGTGGTTCTAATATAGGTCAATATGTTGCTACCATATTCCAAGCAATAACATTAAAATATATAAATTCAAATTCAAATTCAAAAGATATTTTATTTCATAGGTACATTATAATGGTACACGTGAAATAGTCAATAAAAAAATACAATTAATTAATAAATTCCCTACATTACATTTTTATATGCTTTTGAATAGTCAATAATAAAATACAATTCATGTCCGGAAATAAAATAGTACAATTATGTCTGATATAAAAAATGTGCAATTTATGTCTTAATAAAAAAAATACAATATTATATAATTTAATTTGAATTTGTCTAAGATAATAATAAAAAATAACCCTATATACATGTCAATTAAAAAAACAAATAAAATGTCACAGAAGTAGGGTACAATTGAGCCAATGTCACACAATACAATAATTCTACATCCATGGATTTTTTTCTTCTATATAGTCTGATATTTTATAATATGCTTTTGTACAGAGTTTTTGTTTTATAATTGCTTTAAACTTGTCATGAGGCAACATTTGAATGTCGACGGGACCTTATTATAAAAACGTATACATTGCCCCATAAATGAGTTTGTAACTTTGTGGAGACGACTGATATGTATGGCAAGTTTGTTTTTGTTTCTTGTATTGACACTATGGTTGTCCCTATTTAACTTAAACAAATGAATATTTCTTTTCACATACAGAAGGTTTTCATATATATACTGAGACGCCAGTGTCAATATATCAATTTCTTTAAACTTTATAACAACATACGCTAGACGAATCTCAGTCTCTTGGCCATCAACTGTTTACAAGTTTATACTATCTTCTTTAATATAGTCAAGGACTGCAATCTTTAATCTACAATTAGCAATCTGCAAATAAATATTTTCAACTCTATTTTAGATGACATGCGTTGGTGGGGTCGACAATTAAGCGGCTCAGAATGGAGGAACCCTTGGTTACGTGGAAACAGTGCTGAGGCTGCCACGGCTGGGTGGGGACTACGAGCCATGATCGCGGCCAAGCTTTATGACCAGGCTATACCAGTTGCTAGATATATACTCTCTGCTTACCATCCTAATGATTTGGACCCTGATGTGGTAATTTTAACATATATTCATTTATTTTCATTCCATGGTTAGTTTATAAGAATAATTATCTCAGATATTTTAAAGTAATTGCAGCGAGTTGCAAGACTACTAAAGAGCTATTTGCACAGATTTATGTTCATATACCTTACTCAAATTATTGCAAACTTTTTAACGACCACATTCTATAGTATTTTCATTTCTTTTCAGTTGGAATCTCTATCAGAATTAGATAAGTCTTCAGCAAAATTACGTGTATCAGTTATGGTGCCAGGTTCGGAAGAAGCGAGACAGTTCAATATCGACGACGACAACGCTTTAATTATACAAACACAACTGGTAAATAATACAGCTACACCTTATAAAATAATACAGATTTTATTAATAGATCCTAATTCCTACTATACTAGCTGCCAGTTTAATCAAATCCATAAATAACTACTGTAGTAGATCTTAGGTACCAATGCGAAAATAGGTCGCTTACCCCATCGACCATCGAGTACATACCGTACCCACACTATACGGTCAGTCATATTGGAAATGGTATAAATAAAGTCCTTATAGTGCGTATAATGGTTTCCTAAGCTACTATAAAAAATATGAATACCTATTGCAGATTCACAACGTAAGAAACGTTAGTGCTACGACAGAAGGTCGAGGTTTAGCCGTAGTAGGTTTATCAGCGCCGGCAGCTACAAACGTAACTTCAGCATGGCCCCGGTACATATTGGACCCGCGGGTGGATGCTGTCTCTACAAAACATCGACTACAACTCTCTATTTGTTTAGGGTAAGATGACCAATTTACTACTAATACATAAATAAACTTAAATATATAAAGACTAGATGCTGCCAATAAATGAACAAAGAGCTGGTTGTAAATTATAAATAGTGTGATCGCTGAAAGTTTTGTCTGAATTAAATTCATTGGGCCGTTTCGGTGTCTATTCTGGACAAATATTTACACAAACACAGACATAAATTCTAAAATAGTTTTGTGCTTCAAATAGTGTAAATAGAAAAATCATCCAATTTGTTTTCTGTAAAAATATTCAGGTTTGTACCACAAGATAATGAAACAATAAGCGGATTCACACTATTGACCGTCCAGCTTCCATCGGGTTACGTCGCTGACATCAATACACTCACCGAACTTACTGTAAGTAAACATTCTATAGTCTGTACGAAAAGAGAAGAACCGCCGTGGCTTCCACAAATTAAATTAGGAATGACGAAACAGTTTTGTCAACATAACGTGTAAGCGAGACAAGAGGCAAATATCTCAGAGAGATTAAGTTTCCATGTAAAATGTTACCAATCAAAGTTGCTCAATTCATTCAGTCACAAAAATGCATCCCTCATGTAATTAAGTTTTTTTTTGTCCCAAACTTTTTGCAAACAAATTCTAAGTTACCCTCAGCCCCATCCAGAATAACTTTCAGGGATATCAAAATGGGTTCGGCCGCCTTGGGGAGACACTGGTTCAAAATATTTTAAAAGACTTCAGTCACTCCCGTAGAGGAGTGTGTCTTGGGGAGTCATGGGTCCGAAGGGAAAATTCCATGGAGTAAACGCGGAAGGCTTGTACCGCTGGGACCGCGGACGCCTAACCTCAAATAAATGCAAAAATCGACAACTGAGCACTGAGCAAGTTTAAGATATTACCATAAACAAAGTTAACAAAAATCCTTCTTTCCAGGCTGCTACGCATGTATCTCGTGCCCGGTTATCAAACGGTGGTAGTCGTGTATTAGCTTGGATAAAGCCGTTGGATGCCAGAGAACGCTGTGCTACGTTAGGGGCACCGCGAGCTTCTCCTGTAGCGAGACAGAGGCCGGGATACGCTACATTGATGGATCTTTACGACTCAAGTAAATTACTTTGTGTATTTTATTGTAGTTACATCTAATTTTAAATTATTCCTCATTTTCAAAAAAATCTAAGAGTAAGAAAGATATATTTAGGGTTCCGTAGCAGAACAAGGAATCCTTATAAGATCGTTCAGTCCGTCCCAGTCTTTGATAATGAAATTTTTTAGGTGATAAAAACATATTTTTACATGATTAGGTATTTATGATATTAGTTTTGTTTACGAGATATTATCTTCCCCCTCCCCCCCCCCTAACTTTTTAAATAAAACTGATATATCTGTAATATTGCCCTTTATAAATACTTCCAATAAAAATGCTAACGGGCACCGAGACAAATAAATTTTCCGAAATAAAATCAATTGCAACATCCTAGGTTGGAGCAGCCTACGAAACCCTATTATATCTATGCGTTGCGTGTTTTTTTTATCTAAACTCCGCCATTCATTAGTTCTCATATATTTTCTGTTCGGAAAAAACGCTTTATGTGAATCTCGATACAATGATATAGGAGTAGGTAGTAAAATCACGAAAATAAATTTTAATACGTTATAGGGTATTTATTTGTAGTAACTGACTATTAAAATTTTAGCTGGAGAGGTCTTTAAAAATGCAATCGAGATATGAGCTTCTAAACAATATGTGTGTCTTATAATTTTCAGACTACATATTGGTACTTGAATCACAAAATACGTATTCGACACGCATTTAGCCAGTTTTTTTTTCTTTTGAATTAGGCAAAGAATAATCAAGCTTTCCTATAAAATTTCAGGTCACAGAGCCAGAGTATTTTTCCACCCAGTAGCAGCACATGCGTGTGACGTCTGCCGCGCTTGGGAGTCTTGCGCTAAAGTATGTGGAGCGACAGCTTCCCAACTAGCTCCAGATGACGATGAAGACAACCCACGACCACGCAATCACGCTACAAAAACCTACATCACATATCTTACTCTTATAATCTCATCTATATTAATTTACACATAGAGATTTTTAATTATTTATTGAAGGTTGTCTGTGTAGTTCGTCCAGTCATGTATTTAGTATAATATTCATATGAATTAAAGCACAAAAATTGTTTGAATAATACATTTATTTATGCAATAAAAAGTCATCTACCTATTATGGTTAATTGCTAAGCAGTTACATTTCTTCAAACAATTAAAATAAAGTTACTGCAATAAATGAGCCCAGTTTTAGTGTAATATACATTATATAGATATTTCATTTAAAAGACTAATAACTATGTAAATAATTTTAGGCATAAGTAAAATAAAATGTACTGATACAATAATATATATAGCTACTAAGTGTTAATAAATATTACTAAATAACATCTACTATAAATAATTGCATTCTTATTTCTCATACTTTGTCCAAGTTATATTTCAAGTTTCCTCATGATCCAATGGAAGAATCCCAAGATGGAAAATGACATCGTTAACGGAACTGTTGACGCCTTAATCCACGACCATAAACTGAAATTACAAAAAAATATAAAAATGTTATTTGAATGCCATGAACCAACTTGAATATTATACATATAATAAATTGGGTTTACAACAATTTGAATACCTACGTAAATACGCTTATAACTACTTATCTATTAGAGATAGATATATGCTACCACGGACATTTTTGTAGATAATTTTATTCTACACAATTCTTTCCTACATCATTTTGTTATGTATCTCTGACGGATTAGACAGCATACGCCATGAAAACTCGCTGGAGCTAACTTTATTCTTGTCTTGATACACTTATACTGAATGTTCAGCTCCTAAAAATGATAATGTTTAAGGGGAGGAACGAATAATTTTGGTTGATTTCTGAACTGGATTTGATTTAATTTAAATTATAATTTTTAAATATTTTTTATCAAAATTCCCGAATTTTACGAATGCTATGAACATACAATTTGGGCATCGAAAACTAGAGGATTTTGTATTAGAGTATTGTGTAGGATGAAAACATGATTGGTGAAAATTTTTTCGATAACTTAAATTTTTGAAATCACCTCTTCAAAAACACCTTTTTAGTCATACGACCATACTCTGAAGGGATTTACGTTTAAATTTTATACGAATCTGTAGGTAATTTCAGTACCTAGTATTGATTAAGAAGATTTTTCCCTGCATATGATCGTTTTTTAATAAATTATTTATTTGTAATGTGCCGCTTACGTCATTTATTCCGAGAAGCGATACATTATGCCCTTCTCACTTCTGCAGCAAGAACGGACAAAGCGCCGTCGTTGTCTTGCATGACGTGAGTTTAGGGCGTGGCTTACGATTAGAAATTTCCGAGTAGTTCCTCGTCTTAATACTCGTAAACCTTCCCGGTGAATTAACCTATCTGATATCTGAACCACAACAGACAGACAGATACGCGGCGGGTGACTTGTTTTATAATATGTATGTAGTGAATAGTGATAAAAAATAACGGAACTGATTTTAGAAATTAACTAGCTGACGCCCGCGACTTCCTCTTCGTGGCCCACCAGAAAATACAACATAATGTCAACAATTTACTTCATTTGTATTACTTCCTGTGGTCATATATTATCATTAAAATGTTTTTGCATGATTGCACAGACACGAAGGTCATTTTATTAGGTAGGTATATATATACTTACCTATATATTTTTATTTGTGGCGTGATAAGTTTAAATAAAAGACAACTCTGTAAACTAATTCGATCTCAAAATACCTCTCGCCACTCATAGCCTCGAAAAATATCATCGGCTAATTGAGGAAGACTTATCTTCCGCTGGGTACCCTGAGACAATATCCATATCCATACTAATTAGTATAATATTATAAATGCGAAAGTAACTGTTACGCTTTCACGGCTAAACCACTGAACCAATTTTAATGAAATTTGATATCTTGAATCCTAGGGAAAGACACATACTATAAACTAAGGGGGTATAATAGTGGATAAAAGTTTATAAGATGCGGAATGCTAGTAAATACTTACTCGTAAGGATCATCAGAAACATAAAAAGGCTGTGGTGTTGGTACAAGTCCACTATTACTTATATACACTCGTTTCAATGGGACATCATCAACGTTTGTGGGCGTGTGCTCTATCACATGCACAATATTTTGCCCTTCAACAACCTGAAATAAAAGACATTTCTAATACAATTCTAATGGATTAGGCAGCACATTCCATGAGAGGGCGCTGGCGGCAAACTTTTCCCTCGACTTGATTTACTAATACCGTTAATGCTTAGCTCACTAGTCCCTGTGCCGCGTATGTCTGTCTATACAGGCAAGTGTATAGACAATAATCATTAAAACATTAAAATTCTTCTTCTTCCATTCTACGAGTAAGCTTCCATTTCCATTTTTGTTTCCATTTCATTTGGGGTCAGCTCTCCTAGTAATTCCGCGCCACACCTCACGGTTGTGGATTGTCTCCTCACATGTTGCATGTAGGTATAATTTTTAGGTAATTTTTCAAGGTTTCCGTCCAGGTCACTGGGGGTCGTCCATGTGATCATCCTCACGTCTCATGACATGAATATACCAGCGCAGACGGGCCTCTCTCATGTTGTCGGAATTGCACGCAACTTTGAAGGTTCCCCGGATGTGGTAATTTCTTATTTTGTCTAAGCGCGTGATACCAGCGCAGCATCTTCATTTCAGCCACGTGCATTTTCCGTTCAACCACTGCTCTTGTCGCCCAGAATTCGGAGCCATTATTTTATTGGTATACGGGGATCGCATTAAAACATTAAAATTATGTTGATCAAAATAATGTATTAGACAAAAATCATACCTTGCCAATAACAGTGTGCAAATTATCTAGCCAAGGTGCTGCAATGGTAGTTATCAAGAACTGACATCCATTAGTGTTCTCTCCTACAAAATATATAAGTACAATTATTTATATAATAGGAATATTTGTTTTTTAAATTATTTTACTAAAATCCATTATTTCTTCTGCTTCTTCTTTTGATATATGGCAACAGTGCTGACTTATCGTCGCAATTCTGCCAATCTCCAGTGTTTAATCTTGTGCAATAGTAGGTAGAAGATTAATGCCGATAATACGGTAGCTAAGATTATCCCGCCGACTGTGATATGTCTTATTAATCACTGACTAATCACAACCATTCCCCGGTTTCCCCATCACGTCTCCGCGAGCGCGTGTGCTATCCACAAAGGCGTGACGTGGAATCCATTATATATTTATATTCATTATAAATGTCAAACTCAAATGTTTTCAATTTGTTTTCAATTGTTGCTCAATAACGCCTATTTTAAACCCCAATCTGTATAAAATCAATATAAAACTGTCGTGTCGCTGACTGACTGGCAATCAACACACAGCCTAAACCACTGTATATATAAATATGAAAATTGGAAGGTATATTTCTAGAGGCACTAAGATAGGATTTATCGAAAATAAACCCCTAAGTTGAAATGTAGTGTAAATATTTGTATGGAAAATCGTATTCCCTGTGTGTATCAACTTGAAACTTTGTACAAACACTCTTCAAGGCAATTTTGGGAAAAGTCAGCGTTTTTACATAAATTGCGTTAGGTACCATTTCTAATACAACGCGTACGAAGTCGCAGGCAACTGCTAGCATATTATAGTTATAAAAATTGTAGAACCTTGATTAGCCATGGAAACAAATCCAGCCGTGGTGTGCTGCGTGTCTAGATTCTCATCAGGAAATGTGTCGCCATAGATACTTATAGAGCCCTTCCCATCATCTGATACCACGTCGCCTCCTACAATATTATTTTAATTTTATACTATCTGTACGCCCGCATTACGTGACAAAAAGACAAATAATATATGGAGATTTTCAAATATTTCAAATTCAAAATTGAGAAATAACAGATTTTCAAGATTTTTTCTCAGATTTGATTCAGAAAATTTGTATCTATATAATTGCCCTAATACAATGGAGTTTCTTTTTTCTTATTTTCCTAATTGTATTGTTATCGCTGTTAGGCCAATTTGATAATTAACATATTTTTTTAAGGTTTCCATAGAAAAATGATACTTAATGATAGGACAATATCGGTTAGGTAACTAGTAGGAACTTTATTTTATAATGTGTAGTATTTACCTTGAACCATAAATCTCCTAATTATTCTTGTAAAATGAGTTCCTTTATATGATTTTCCTATAATACCCTTAGTTGCGAGAACTTTAAAATTCTTCACTGCCTTTGGTGCCAGATCTCCAAATAATCCAATAACTATTCGACCTACAGGTTTCTCTTCATTTTCTATATCAAAGTATACTTGGTCTGTTACTCGAAACTGCCTTCCCTGGAAACATCACATAATCCTTATATTAGCACAAAATTAAATGTACAAAGAAGGAAATTAAAAATATCAATATTTTTCTTACTTCACAGCTGTATATGTTTGTACAAAAAACTGCAACTAGTATTACATTAAACAGAATCATTTTCATGATAGAAATGCCTATTTTTAATAAAAACTTAAAACATGTGTTGTTAGTTTGACTAATTGTCACTTCCTGAGTAAGGCAGTAGTGAAACCTTCTAAGAGCAACTTAATTATGAGCCCTTACTAGTAATACAAAGCAAGCATTGCATCATTACATAATACAATTAAACCCTCAAAAACATAAGCCTATTAAAATATTTAAAAGGATATATGGGTATAAATTGAGAATGGAGATGATAAATGAAAATATAATCAAAACTTCAGTATCAAGACTCAGTTGGCACTGGGTCTATGTAACATTTGTTTACACTATTCAGTATCTAAATCTTTTTTTTTACCTACCAAAAAATGCTTAAAAAGATACTTTGGTATTGTAGAATGTTGGCCATGTCACTCTTACACAATATGACACTACAAAAATGATGTAACTTTTTAAAGCCCAATTGATATTATTTTTTCTGTAGGTACTATATTTTAAATATAACAGTAGAGACAAATTTTTATAGGCCATTTTGGGGAATCCTGGCACACTCGGCACTTAGGTACGAAGCTACAAGCTCATCTGCGCGCCGGCCTGGCCGTGCCCATACAGTAGGTTACTGCGCGTCGCCCAGAATATTGAATACCTAATGTTGACGCGCTTCCTTGGCCTAGAAATTGTAAACACCTAAAATACTTATATTCAGTTTCATAGACAGGATACTATGTGTGCATAGTATATGCCTATTTACTTAGTTTAAAATATGCAGACATTGTAAATGGGTAGATTAGGTATGTTTTAAATGTCATTGTTCACACAAGAAGTATAGTTGGATTATTACATAATTGTGAGTATTATCTGAGATATTAGGTACATATACAGATATATGCAACTACATTACTGGTAGGTAAGTAAATATTCAGATTAATTATTTGTCAACCCTAATGCACGTCCAAAGCGAGAGTTATGCAATAGAAAGAGAGGCACGTTGTAGGTAGCAATATAGTTTTGTCGAACAGCACTATGCAAGCAGAATTGTAATTTATTCCATACCATTTGTATTCCGTGCCTTGGAATACATGAATAGATATTGATTCTTGTAAGGATCTACAGATATGTCCTATTTAAAGTAATAAGTAATTCTAGTGTTGTGTTAAATAAAATGGCTCATCATGCTTCTAAATACAGCAACTTATTTAGTAAAAACAATATAAATACATACCTCTACACAAACAGCAATATATACCTATATATTAAAGTATATTAAAATTATCTTTACTCATAGGCACAATCAATAGTTCTAAAGTAGAAGCTTCTTTTGCTTGTGGTTTTGGGATTGCAGTCATGCGATTTGTATGATAATTGATATGAAGTTTCAATTTATCAGTGCGAGTAAACTCCATATTGCATCCCAGATTATCTTTGAAAGGACACTGTAACTTCTTAATGTTCTGATGAGTTTTCTGATGTCTACTCAGCAAGTCACGTCTTTTAAATTTAAAATTACATATTGTACATGTATGCACTCTATCACCATGTTTGAGCATATGGGAGGTTAAATACTTTTTCATATGGAAGCGCTGGCCGCAAACATTGCAACTAAATGGCTTTTCCTCTCTGTGTATTTGTAAATGATGTCTTAGCCTTTTATCACTAGCAAAAGTTTTTTTGCAATGTATACAAGTTCTGTTATGGCTGTTAGTGGATAAATGAAGAGATAAAGCAATTTTACTTCTGAAGCTTGCATCACAATGAGCACATTTCAATTTCATTTTCATTTTATTTCCATTCTGATTATGTTCTTGTTGGTGTATGGCTATATCAATCAGAGATGTAAATACAGTGGTGCACATATGACATTGATAGGAAGTATGCATGTGATCTACAGAAACATGCTCGAGTAATGTTTCAATGTCGTTGTACAGATTGACACAATTACTTTGAATACATTTAAATTTCTTCAATGATGTATGTATTTTCAAATGTACTCTAAACTGACTGTATTTTGATAAAACTGCATCACAGTATAGACAGGCATAGCTCAATAGCTCAACTGAAGTAGTTTTCGGTGTGGTATCAATGAGACCACTGGGCCACACTCTGTGAGATTGCAAATGTCTCTGTAAATGACTACTCTGTATAAAACAGCGACCACAAACAGGGCATTGGAAACCTCTCTCACCTGTATGTATTTTCCTGTGCACTTCAAGTGATTTGTATTTTTTGAAAGGTTTTGAGCAAATAGTGCAATAAACTTTAGGAACCTCATCACAATCGTTAATATTGGTGTATGGGTGTTTTAGGTGACTAACATTATCTTGATGAAGAGTTGAGTTTTGATCTATTTTGACAACGTTACTAACAGCTGGCTGTTGAATAATAGGATCAAAATTACAACTGTTCCTTTTATGGTCCAAAAATATATCTAATGAAATGAATTCTGATTTACATTTGCCACAACGAAATGTATCCTCCACTTCAATGCGAATATGATCATTTTTGGACTCCATTGATAGGTTTCACCGTTTCAGATCCTTTCACTTTGTTGATTGTTTGTGTTTGAATCGATTGAATATAAATTGAATTTCCAATTTGATATGTATGATTATTTCTCATTTATTTCTTCTTCTTCTTCCTTTATTATGGCTCCACCAATGTTCCTAATTTATTTCTTAAACTACTATATAATCTGTCTGGCAAGTAAAAATCGTTTCTCTGTGATAAATTTATTTACATTTTTTGACACTTCACCATGATATATACTACTACTTGCACTTCACTCTGTAATTACGTTTCCGGCATTTCCGGCCAACAATAGTCTATTATCTATGTTTCCGGTAGACCACAGAGCAAGTAAAGCAGTGGACTGCTTTGAGGGTAGACTCTTTGAGTATTTAAGACGAGGCGGGAAGAGCTAAATCCTCAGATGAATGACTACGCTAAATCAATGAACAATTTTTTCTCAGAATTTTTTCTGCCACTTTTGACGGGAGGGAGGGGAGGTACACACGCACACAAACTCAAACTCAAAGAGGATATAATCACTACGTTCTCTCCTATAGTACTAGGGCTGTGACATATGTTATGTCATAAAGAACGAATGACTCTTAGGGCCTAAATAAAACTGAATAATTTTATTATTGCTTTACTTTATATTGTAATTTGTTACTTTAAGATGTATTAATACTTATTTATAATTAAGATTTGAACACTGCAATGCGGTAGGATATGTAATTTACCATATTAATCAAACAAAGATTATTATTAGTTTGACTTTATCTATTCTATTACAGTGTAACCTTGTTAAGGTGGTTCGTTTTCCATACAAAAATGTAATTAAGATAAACTAATTAACTAATCAGTAAAAATGTCTAAATATGGGCTTACTTAACTATTTTCGGCTTTTATGTTGCGCCAAATCAATAAAAAATAACTTTTTTATAATAGAAATAATTAATATTAAACATAATTCTTTTTAGACAAAATACGCATGAAAAGAATTATATTTAATATTAATTATTTCTATTATAAAAAGTTATTTTTTATTGATTTGGCGCAACATAAAAGCCGAAAATAGTTAAGTGAGCCCATATTTAGACAATTTTACTGATTAGTTAATTAGTTTATCTTAATTACATTTTTGTATGGAAAACGAACCACCTTAAGTGAGATATCAAGGGACCTGCAAATTTGTCTCACTTATAGAGGGATTCCACTTACCCAGTGTCTTAGATGTCCAGGTATAAATAAATATATGTCTCATTTACAGAGGGTTCCATTAATAGAGGTCAGAATACAGGTTATTTCAGAGGTGCGATTATTAAATAAAATTGTATCAATTACTATAAAACTCTGTCATTTTAGTTTGTCTATTGGAAGCATTCTGTATCAGCTATCAGATGTTTTTCGATGTTATAAATTTTATCAAATATGCTTTGGTCACCAATTGATGTCATTTCAAAATAACTGTGCAATGTTTCTAGTGCTTTTACTGCTTCGCGTTTAGACATTTTTAATAAATTTTACATTTCGTATTACATATTATAAAAAATACAATACAATACAGTTGACTTAAAGTAATCGGTTATCTTTGTTTGTATTTGATTGCTAGTAGCTGAAACCTGTTTCTCGATAGTACTGACAAACAAAGCATGTGCGAAAGAAATTCAAATATTTGTAAACAAACGTGTCGAAACCTGTCCTAACCTGATAAATTGTCTCACTTATACAGGCAATTGAGCTACAGAGTCCCAATTATAGAGGTAAACATCGAAAAAATCCTAGAAATCAAATCTCATTTAACCAGGTTCGAAAAGTCCCAATAATAGAGGTAATTCGATGAAAAAGTGCCGGGACCTCAATAGGTTTCTCACTTATCCAGATCCCACTTAACCAGGTTTCACTATATATTAAAAGAATTAGGTATCAAAAACAATAGCGCGGACATGCTCCTATTGAATTTACTCATTTAGTTTATTCATGCAGAGAACTTTATTTAAACACTTTAAAGTCGATTATTAATGCTTTTGATACAATTATTAAAACCATCATCAGGTCTTCCAAGTTTCCAGATTTTCCATTTTATGGTAAAATTGCTAGTTACTGAATAGTTTTAACAGCATTGCTTTATCTCTACTAGTTTAGTAGATCCTTATGGTCCATCATGACGTCGTCATATTTTCCGAGATAATTAGGTTATAATCCCGTACATAAACTATTATTTTATCCTCTAAGTTTCATACAAATACATTCAGCCGTTTATAGACGTGACAACAAACATTAAAACTTCCGCATTAATAGAATGCTATTAATGCGGAAGTTTTAATGTTTGTTGTTATTACTAATGAGTAATACATAGATTTTCTAACGCGCCTAAACCACTTTTATATAACGCTCTTGGCCAACTGGTCAAAAAATTTGGCAGAGGTGATCGTCCGTTAATGGCGTCTCCTTAGACTAGTGTCCAAGGAATATACTACTCTTGCTAGTGTCTGTCTACGATATCAAAGAATATATTGTGTACTTTCATAATACTCTTTAGTTTCTGGGCCGCTATGGTATCCCAGGCGTATCCCAGGTATCCCTAGACTACTACTTTAATCTGAGAATAATACACAGTTTACGTGTAGTAAGTATAGTAACAGCCTCCAACTCCAACCCAAAAACTTAGCAGCCCCACTAGCCTGCTGTCCCTTCGGGGGCTCCGAGCTTTCCGGATTGTCTGTATGGTAGCATGGAGCTGCAGCTCTGAGTTGTTGGGGTGGCCCGCAATACGGAGTTGCGGCTCCAACCTGTCAGGATCGTCTGTTGACGGCTCGGAGTTACTAGGAGCGTATCCCGTTAGCGCCGCGTGGTCTGCATCCCCCAACACTAAGAAAAAAGGAGGGGGTTTTAGTCGGTAGGTCTGCCGCTTTTAAGGCAGGAGTCCGACACTACCAGGGTCCACTTCCCTGGTGTGCTTAGGTGTGCATGAGCATTTCCCCCGCCTTTCTCCAAAAAAAAAAAAAACCTGCACAGAGATGAGCACGGTCTGTGGCGTTATTATTTATTTTCTTTTGTGATTGGTGCTTATCTTCAGCGTGACCGGAACGTACTATAAAGTACGGTTTTCCGTACTATTTGTCACCCGACCGTACCTCGGCCGTACCTTAGCCCTAACCTTACCATTTCCGTACCGACAGTACCGACTTTAGTATTGATCTCGAATCTTGTCAACAAAAACCTGAAAAGAATCTTGCCTAAACAATAATTTAAAAAAAACTACAATTTTTGTTTCTGTCAATCTGACACAGAAACTTTCAACTCTCTGACAATGCAATACGATACGTTCCAAATTCCAACAAATGAAGAAACGTATGACCTATGTTTTAATGTTATTGTGCGTAGAGCTTAAACTCAAAGGCGTAGAGAAGAGTACTTTGATTTATATGAAAATCTTTTAAAAAAAGTGTATTACCGACTTGACGTGATTTTTTGTACAGAGTTAGCTGGAGCCCAGCCCTCAGTGACATAGGCTACTTTTTATCCCGGAAAAAATCTCATTCTCCCAGGAAAATTGAATACTAGTACTGAATAAAAATAAATTAACTTACATTAGGAATAGTCTCCCACTGGGCCATCACAAAAATTTGCACTGA
Organism: Nemapogon koenigi; assembly: GCA_963924495.1. NCBI lineage: Eukaryota > Metazoa > Arthropoda > Insecta > Lepidoptera > Tineidae > Nemapogon > Nemapogon koenigi. Next base: position 7,844,572 of record OZ004631.1, on the reverse strand, counting down.
AAAGTAAGAAATAATAAATATTTTGATTTGAAGACGGTTGGTACCAAATTAGGATACAAAATTAAGTATTGTTTGTGCTGATGATCGTAGGTTCCTAATGAATTGTTTGAATTGTCTAGATTAGTGAATTTGAGTTCTAAGTTATTTCTAATTTGGCACCAACCGTCTTCAAATTCTACGACGAAATATTTATTATTTCTTACTTTTCAGTGCAAATTTTTGTGATGGCCCAGTGGGAGACTATTCCTAATGTAAGTTAATTTATTTTTATTCAGTACTAGTGTACCACTTTTTTTTAAAATGTTTATTTTTCCCTTTTAAGTGATTTTGCTGCGACAAAATAATAATTAATAATAACGCAAATGAAAAAATATTGATGGAAAAATAAAATAAAAATACTGCAGTGGATGTGATTTGAACCATGTGCATCCTGCGCTGCACACCATACCTTTAGCCGCTAGACTACCGTCGATACAAAAGTTGACAACTTCGTGTCAATAGCAACCGTTGCTAAGGCTTTTTTCTCTGATTCCCTGATATTATGTAATTGTCTAAAGTAAACAGAGGCAATTACTTAAATTGACTTATATTATCAGTTTTTTCTAAATTTCTGTAAAACTAATGAACCAATTTTTACAATTTTTTTCCATACCTACATAAAAAAGTTTAAAAAAACGGTCCGAATTGAAAACCTTCTCTTTTTTTTGAAAGTCGGTTAAAAAGTATTTTAAAGATTTAAAATTTCAGAGTTAGGTTTTTTTTGGTCCTCAACGTTTTTATCATCTTTTTAGAACATTTTGCGTTTTTTAATCCTGGGGGGGGGGGGTTGCCACAAACAAAGAACCGTACCTTTATAGAGACTGTGATAGAGACCATAGAGTAAGTAGCAATCACTATGTTCTTTAATAAGAGACGGGACTGCCATACATTAAAATGAAATCGAAGAAATTAGGGCCGAAAGATACTGCCAACCTAACAACATTAAGGAGAGAAAATAGGAAATCAGTGCTACCAACTACAAAAGTCAAAACATACGGCTAGTGCTGTCCCTCCTACAGAAATATTTTTGTCGATATCGATAAAAATATGCTAAAACCTGGATCAGCACCTACCTACTTTTAAAATCTCGGTTTTGTTGATTAGTATAATCGAAGAAGTTGAAATGTATGATAATTCACAACCATTTTTTTATAGGATTTGAATAAACTACGTAGTAGATCAAGGGTCTGGGAGGAATTATTAAATTTCAACTTCTTTGATCTTTCATTTCAATAAAACTTCACATATTTTTCTATAATTTATTTGTGTTTAACCTAAAAAAACAACTCATATACAAATACAATTCACCGACCTCTTAAAAACAATACACCTATCAATATTACAGTGAAATAGGTTATTAAATTGAAATTTAATAATATATAATGACCTTATCTAAGACCCATCTTAGGTAATTATTTCAGCACCGCTTCCCGAAGTGAATTTAGGCAATGATAGAAAAACTTATAGAATTGCGTACCTGTAAAATAATGAGTATTAGGCGTATTTTGGTAAGTAATAACTAGTAGTATAGGTACCGGGACGGTTCTTGAGCGCTCGACGAAAAAGTGGGGGAATGTTTGCTCATATGTAATTCGAGTGCAATATAACTTGTATATTTATTATAATTGATTTATTGGTGTTTGTTTTTACGATTGCTTTTTGCTGCTGGTAAAATTAAAATGAATACCTCATACCGTCAAGCAGACCCAAAAATTGTGTTCTGCTCATCTAACGACCACCGCTCAAGAACCGTCCCGGTACCTATAAGTATGAATGAATTTTTTATTGTATTAAGAGGAGTGCAAAAACGATGTTACAACGAGTCTGTAAGAGACACAAACAGAGCTGGATTTGAACGATTGTTTAAAAATCACCAAATTGCACGTCAATCTGGAAAGCGTAAAGTAAATTTGCTGCAGCAAAAAGCAATGGCTCAATTTATTTGGTTCAGGTTATAATGGGTTAGTTTTGTGGAATGTGAAACAAATATGTTTGAGTCAGAATATTGATATCGATAAACTGTACAATATGCAAAGTACATCACTATTTTTCAGCAAAATAATGTTCGTTTAATATGAAATTTTTAAAGACTAATTACTTAATTAAATTAATATGAATGGCTAATAACTTACCGATCCTCATTTATTGGGAATATTGTCATAAATATTCGCTTGATACCGTCTACGCGGACGCCTCTTGTACCACATATTGTACCTACACTGTTTATGTGTTCATTCTTAATTATTGAATACAATTATTGTAAAACATTATAGGGCGACTAAGGTTCCTCCTCGATAAAATGAAAGGAAAGTTACTCAGGGTAGGCACTGATAATAAACATTGTTTAGAACATACTTTATTAGCGTTTCTACAAAGTTATTTACACTGAGAACACATTTACACACAGAAAACATACTACTTATTAAAGTACATATTAAACTAGAACCCGAGTCGTAAGGGTGGATAGCGTGGACACAGACACGTACCTACACGCCGCTATGAGTAGGTATCACGACTGGCGGCGCGGGAGTTTTAACGAGCGAAATCCTTGAGGTGGGGGGGGACGCGGCGCGCACGACAGGAAGGGTGTATAGGTACGATAGCGCGGGGAGAGCTTGCTATATCATTTACAATTAATAAATTACAAGCACGATTTAAGCATCACATTATATATTTATTTATTAATATTTCAAAACTAATATAAGACAAAACAAATTTGCCGCCATTTGCAACTTTGACAGCGATAGACAGAGATAGCACCATGGAGTGAAAAAGATGGCGATACGACGCCATTAATATTGGCTCAATTTTCATAGAACCAATTTTTTGTTCGAAGTTGCGCCAGCCTTATGGGGCGGTGGTCAAGGTCATCTTGTATCTGTCAAAAATATGGTAAATCTAAGTTAATCCTGGAAACGTGAGTTTATTTATACAAAATCTCCTCACCCCAAAAGGATTGTTATTATTTGAAATTGGATTCAGCCATATTTTTATTATTCATGGGTTCTAAAGAGCCGTTGCTTTCGATACGAGCAGTGCCTTCGGGTATCGAAAACAACGGCTCTTTAAAACCCATGAATAATAAAAATATGGCTGAATCCAATTTCAAATAATAACAATCCTTTTGGGGTGAGGAGATTTTGTATAAATAAACTCACGTTTCCAGGATTAACTTAGATTTACCATATTTTTGACAGATACAAGATGACTGAGAGCCAAGGGTCCTTATAGAGACTTTCGTACCTTTTTACGAACGCATGCGTACTTTATAGAACATTTTTACGTGATTATATTCTCTTTGATTTTTACCGGCAACGCTGATTATCTTATCGAGATCTTATCAAGGAGTTTATAGAGAACTGAGGAGAACTATTACCTATCACCTTTAAGTATTAAATACTCAAAGCCTATCACAGAGCAAGTAAACGACTGCAAAGAGTACCTTTTACTTGGTAATAGAGCATTGTGATTTGATTGTGATCACAGAGCAAGTAACTCTCAAATTTCAAATATTTTGTGAAATTGCACTTGATTGGAAGGATGAAGGATAGGAAAAAAAGTGAAAGGAAGAGGACGAATTTAGATACTATTATATGTAAGTATTATATATAAGTAAAAGGAAGAAAATGCCCTTACATTTACAACCTAAATCGTCAATTTACTGCTATGACACGACTGAAGATGGTAACAATGTCCACATTAAGCGACATTAGAGAACTTTAACCGGTTACAACTTATCTATCTATCTATCATTACGCCTTTCATCCCAAGAGGGGTAGGCAGAGACAATCTCTTTCGCTTCTTTTATATTCATCCATCGATGTGTATTCATCATCCCTTTCATGCATGCTCGGCGATTGTGTGTACTTTTAATATTTCTATCGATCAATACATTTTTTATATGTTCAATAAAAGTACATCTAGGTCGTCCTCTGCCAGCATTTTCTTTTACTTCAGCCATATACTTAAACCTTTTTAGAGGTCAGTGTTTTTAGCCAATCTTTCATCCTTCATTCTTTCAACATGTCCAAACCAGCGTAAACTACTTTTCTTCATTTTAGTCACATCATCTTTTACTCCGCATTCTTCTCTAATGACATTGTTCTGGATGCGGTCAATACAGTTTATATCACACATTCTACGTTAAGACCGCATTTCCACTGCATTTATTTTACTTTCATGCTTTTTATTACATACCAAAGTCTTGCTTCCAGAAGTAAGTGATGGAACTAAAACTGCATTATGTAGGTATATTCATTTTACTTTTAGTTGTAAGTTGTGTATTTTTGCATACATTGTTTAGTCCACCAAATACTTTGCTTCCCGCTTTGACTCTCCTTTCAATTTCTTGTAACTTACAACTTAATCCTCCGAAAATAATATTTATATTATCACAAACAAATTCTGTTTTCCGAAACATATGGAGCGATAATTACTCTCTCATGAATGATGACTTGTCCCTGGACCATAAACCCCCAGATGTAGCAATATTTATAATCAAATGTAGCAAAGATCAACAAAAAGTTATGAATATATTAAAAACCTTACACTAAGTATAGTATTTACTGACATACTAAAGCTTCAATTATCTATTGCTTATTATTAATTATTTACTTTTAATTTCATTGTCCATTTCCATAGATGAGTTCTTTGTACCAGTGGAGATACACACAAGCCAGATAATCTGAGATCCTGTGTAGGCCCAGTAGCAATGGGCACCCACAGCTCTAAAGCCATGCATCATAGTGCCCAGTCTGCATGCAACCTTCAAAATCTCAGTGAAAGGGTGAGTTTTATAAGAATTTACTTGTTTTTATTATAAACAAAAAAAAAAGGTTTTTCGGCTGGGCAGAGACTGGAAACAATGTCCACATTTAGCAAGTTGTCCATATTAATCAAGTGGCATGTGTCACTGAACTTATGGACCTTAGCTAAATTGGTGCTTAGCATTTTGGCACAAGTGAGAATAGAACCCGGGTCTTCTGATTTGTAATGTAACACATTAGTGTAATGTAACATTGGTAAATTGCACTGTCTATGCTTCTTTATTTATTGTTAGATATTTGAATTTTACACCTGGCTGGAACAACATTTCTCAAATAATTATGAAATCCATGCATTTTCCACACTCATGGTTATCCCATCAGCCATGAAGTCATGTTGCACTTTTCAACTTTATAGAGAAAGAGCTAGACTAACATCTTACAACTTATACAATGTTTTTATTTATTTATTTATTACTATCCAATCTATATAGAATGACATATTTGTTAGAGGGAAAATAATCCTATAATTATTGCTTAGACAGTTAAGAGGCTACCTTCATATTAAATCATATTTTTCAAATCGTTTTGAGTGAAACCTAAAGCTCTTAGAAATATAGAAAAAATTACATGTTATAATTAATCATATTTCATAATAATCTGTTAATCATAAAACATGTTTTAAGAAACTTTGCTCGATAGAAAAAAATTGCAAAGTAGCCTCTGAAAATAGTCTCCTTTCCAAATTTCTCAGTAGTACATGAAGTATTGTTTATTAAATTAAGTACAAATTTGTATCATATATTACTAAAGTAAAATGTTAATTTAGATTTTCAATAAAGCTACTCCTTTAATTTAAATAAATTAATTTTGATTTGTCACTTAAGACGTTTGTTCCAAGCACCTTCCGTGCGTCTCTTCTCTTTTGTTTCTATTCAATGCGACAGAGAGAGATTCAGCGGAGAGACCAATCGATCACGTAGCACTGGGTAGCGCTAGAGTATCGAATGCAGCTAGGCCACGCCCCTCAAACTATGATTTTATTTGAATGTATCGTCTTAATGTATTATTTCATCATTTACAGGTGCACTGACAGCCACACAACAGCGATGTAACCCAGCGGCTGACAAAATAATGGAGAAATTGTCGTATGAAAAATGAATGCAACAAATTGAATTATACAATAAGGACTCACATTCACCTTGCAAGGACTGATGAATGTAGATATTTAGTTTAGTAGTTATTTGTTTGTAGTGCATTTCAGAGTATATAATCACTGCAATTGCATGGTAGCTATATCTATCTATAAACTGAAAATATACTTTCCAATACTTTTTTAAAAGTTATCCGATATTCTCGGCAAAGATATTTGCGTCTGGCGACCACACACACCTGCAACCAAAGACATTTAATTATAGCCTGCAACAAAGGCCAGAAACTGAAATTGCCCACGTAGTTCTGAATATTTTTTTAATTTCTCGTTAGTTTGATGGTAGAAGAAAGTGCCCACATTTTGGATACGATTTTGTTTACCGACCTTGGAAAAAAACAGTGATGGGCGTGACGTTATAGTGGGACTCTTGACCGCGACTCCCGCATAGACTTGAATACACGTAGATATGACAATTTTACTATTCGTATCAGCGATTAATAAGACATATCGCAGTCGGCGGTATAATCTTAGCTACCGTATTATCGGCATATACCTACTATTGCACAAGATTAAACACTGGAGATTGGCAGAATTGCGACCATAAGTCAGCACTGTTGCCAAAATATCAAAAGAAGAAGAAGACTTTTATTTTGGTCAATTCTGCTTTCTCTGTCAAAATAGGGCCTAATGTTTCTTAGCGATGGCTTAAGTAGTCTTTAATTCATGATAAACACTAAATACCGTCAAATCTGGCAACTTTGCAATGTAAAGTGTTACACGACTGTTACAAAGTCATAGTCGATTTTTAACCAAAAATCAAATAAGTTTTGTTCTTCTGGGCTTCCATGCTTCAGTTTGATATTGAAGGCATCACATCGTTTGCATGTATCACTGTGGGGTGAGCGAAAATGAAGATTTAATCTCTCATTAAAAATCTTGCTAAATATGAACTTGGACACAGCTACATCTCCATTATTCAGAGCCTCTTCTTCAAACAATTCATACATCTTAGAGATGCATAACTATGGGGATAAATACTGCCTATTAGGATTTTTACTTCTACTATAGTGTGATGTGTATGCAGGAAATCTATTTATAAAATCAGAAACTTTCTTTATCTGCTCTTCACTTGTCTTATTTTTAGATGAACTTGTACCTCGCTTATCAACTGGAGCTGTATTCTCAGAATCTGGATTTGTTTTTTTATGCAAAACTCTGGTCAGTCGTCCATCTGACACCTGCAAAGCTTTTTTAAAAAAATCTTTACATACTTTTATATCGCCACCATTCCCAGTTGGCAAAAAGCAGATTCGTGAATGGTGGCGTCTATTGGCAATTTGTGCGGTGTATGTTCTTAATTTCTTTAACACTTTGACATGTCCAAATATAAATGCAGATTGCAAATTGAAGTTACCCAGTGCATAAAAATCATCAAAAACTTTTCTTTCTCTTCCATAGACAGTTTAGTGTGACATTTATTAGCACACACACTCTTCACTATTAAAAATCTTTGCTGGTACAGAATTTTCTTTGACATTTACATAGGCCTGTCCAAAAGCCCTGGCTCTTTTTGCCTTCTCCTTTTTCCAGTTAGCAACGTCCCTTTTCCTTTTCCGGCTCTTGAATACGCTATCGTCTGTGGCAACTAGAAAGAAAGAAATATAAATAAGTACCTATTTACAAAATTAACATTGAAGTTGATTAATTTACTGTTTAATAAACGGTAAAATTAAAATAAAGAATAATGTCCCTTAACTCCTAGAACGTACCTTCTCTTGTTAAATGTTCGTCTGCAGTCTCCTCAGCAGAAGATTCATCAGTTTCAGGAATTACAACTATTCTCCGAGAATTATGTTTATTGCGCCTACGCTCGTTTTCACTGTCAGAAGGAATATTCCGAACCAGAGTCTTCAAAATCTGTCCCTAATATTACTGATAATTCATTTTCAGACATTTTCACAATATTAAATGCTTCTTTAACTTTAGCCGCGAAATAAATGAAAATGAATGAATAAATGATTTAGAGCAGCTAGTGAAGCGGAGTGAGTGCGGAGTGGACTGTAATAGGTGTAAGGAAACTATATAAGTGATTAAAAGGAATATAATACAGAAAATAAACTAAACATACTACTTCCAATGACAACAACATAACAATCTTCAATACGTCAAACAAAACCTTTCTTTTCGTCCAAAAACATCATTCTACGATGTGGCCAGTCCGCCACAGCTAGGTTAGCATAGTTTTGACGTGACTTCTTTCGTTTCGGCCGAATGGCCTTGAAAAGGCCAAAACGTTTTATGTCCAACAAGGACCGGCCAGAGAAAGCCCAGGTCGTTTTTTTGACTAACCGTTTCAAGAAACAGATTTTTGCCATGTAACGAGCGAACGCTTTTATGCCAGTAGGTCGAGTACGAGTTTTTCTAACTTTTACGCCGCGTTAACGTTAACAATTATTTGTATGGAGATTAAACAGCGCCACCTAGTGGCAGTAATCTGAAGTAAATTTGCGAGTATGAGTTTTTTTACGTGTCACTTACGTTGGCGTAATCGAACACAATCGAACGCGGTGACAGCGTTGTATGGGTTTTGCGAGTACGAGTTACTATTTTGACCATTTTGACAGTTCGAAAGTTAACGTTCTCGCAAACGCGGAAGTAAAGTTGTCACTGAGGGATTTTGCTGTGAGATTCGAAGTTTACGTACTAATTTATTATATTATTGTTGTTTTCGTTCGTTTTATGTTATTATTGTTATTAGTATTTTTGTTAGTTGTTAGTATTAGTAGTTGCGAAGTGTAAAACTAAACATAACAATGGCAGCAAGATTTTATTTTCGCAACAACAGCGAGAGCACGACATTATATGGAAGAAAAAGATACCACCTTACGAAAAGGATATTCGTTTCGTATTCTTGTGCGCAGAGTTGAGGCGTTTAACCGACTTAAGGTCCTCTTAGCGAGTTACCTTAGAAGAAAAGGTAGGTATAATCTACACATTACATTTTTTTGTACTAAATCTGAAAGACCTATTCTACCCTTCAAAAAGTGGCTTTAAGTAGGGGTGATGGAATGCACAAAGCATATTACAACAAAAAACACATAGCAGCCAGAGTTATTATAGAGAACACATTTGGGAGGCTGAAGAACCGCTGGCGTTGTTTGAATAAAGACAGGGATCTTCATTATCAACCAACAAAATGTGCCAAAATCATACAAGCCTTGTAGATATAGGTCTTAATTTTGGCATTATAGACCTAGAGGAATATATAGGTAGGTTATGATCTACACAGCACCAATTTTGGATATAAATAAATGAACTTGAAATGTAAAGAGCGAGAAGATCCATCTTAAGTTTAATTTGAACATACCTAAAATATTAATGAAAGATTTAATTAATCTATTTTATTTATAGAGTGGAGACCTATTGAAGAACAAGAAGGGAGGGAAGAAGTAGATAGAGAAGAACATACCACAGACTTGATAAGAGGACGAATTATAAGAGACCAAGTAATTAGAAGATTGCAGGAATAAAAGACAATAATCAAATGTGTATTTTAATTTTAATCATAGCATAACCTATCCTTAATTAAATTCTTACCTACTATCTTATTAAACCTATTTCTAAGTAACTACTTATTGGCTAACTTATCTAAGACTTGAATTACTTTTGCTGCCAATGCCGCCCACTCCCTATGCTGCATGTTTTGGTCTTCTCTCTCCAGCTGCCTTTGATGCATGTTATCCCTATGCTGTTCCATTTGGTCCCTGTGCTGCTGCATAAAAAAATTTATCCACGCCTCATCATGGAGAAAGTGATCTGCAGCCTTCGAGACGACTGTTCATTTCGTCGTCAGGGAATACGACGAGGAGTGACTTCACCGACGACGGGAAACGCAGGCTGAGTGGGTGAAACAACATCTGAAAAATAATACCTCTAATTTATCAAAAGCCGGGAGTAGAATGGATGTAGTTGCTGAATAATTCTCATATCTCACTAAAATTACTGTCCCAATTAAAAAAAAATTCACTGTTAAGTATATTGTTCCCTAGCAATAGCACATAAAATGAAAACAGAAACATTTTATGTGCACCACTGTTTGTATGTAAAACTAACGATTATCTTCTTCTTTTTTATTAATGGAGGTCCAACCAATATTATGGTATGATTTCGCTATCCAGTGATATATATGCAACATTCTACAGTAAATATGCAGATTAATCAGTAATAAAGATTATCCCGCAGACTATAATATAATTAATTTAAATGAACAAATATTGTAGCATGATTATATAAAAATATATACCTGTGGAGGTCCTGCCTCTTCGACATGCAGCCCAGTTACTGCTACCCCAACCAGTTTTAGGTCAGGCAATTCCAACCCTGACAGTCTGCTTTTTGTGTCTCCACTGCCGTCACTATTCAGCAGAGATACCAATTCCTCCCAAAGCATGTGGCTCGTCGCACGACCTCTTGACGTATTGGAGGTTTTGCTAAGGTCTCCATGTCTATAAATAATAAACGAAATCACAAAACATAATGTACATAGGTACTTGTTATTATTTAAAACTTTAGCACTCTTAATTACGTAGTATTTATACTTACTGTTGAACGTTATCATTAATTCTAATTGCGACGTGCTTGTCTTCATTTTTATTAAAAGAAAGTCGACAAATCTCAGAAACAAATATGTAAGTAAACAAACAAGTTTTGTTGTTGTTGACATTGACCGTGAGAAGATGTAACCCGGCGGGTTTTGGTAGATCGCATCTTCCGATAAGAGCAATATTAGATAGCATTCTTTTAAATTTGGTCGGCTTCCTTGACTGATTTACTCGTTCACGGTGAGTAAACGTTGACTGAAAAGTTAGAAGCATTTGTAACTCATACTCGCATGTTGTCGGTTCTCACCGTGAGTGTAGTTTACTCACTTTACGCGGTAGTAAAGTTACTCGATATGACATTTGCAACTCGTACTCGACCTACTGAGCCCAGAATAAAAAAAAACAGTTTTGGCGAATCAACTATACGTACAGTACAGGTACCGGGACGGTTCTTGAGCGCTCGACGAAAAAGTAGGGGAATGTTTGCGCATATGTAATTCGAGTTTAAAATAACTTGTATATTTATTATAATTGATTTCTTGGTGTTTGTTTTTACGATTACTTTTTACTGCTGGTAAAATTAAAATTAATACCTCATACCGTCAAGCAGACCCAAAATTGTGTTCTGCGCATCTAACGGCCACCGCTCAAGAACCGTCCCGGGGAGTTAGCACAGATTTTGACAGCGACACTTTCGTTTCGGTCGAATGGCCTTGAACAGGCCATAACGTTCATGTCCCACAAGGACCGGCCAGAGATAGCCCGGGGCCGAGAGGCCGCATGTAGCTTTCTTTTTGTCTGTCTCCTGCTCTTGTATCGCTCTATTTTTGCGTCTAATGTGTTGTTTATAATCGGCAGTAGTAATATTCCCTACTCCATCGCCACAGCAGGTATCGCACGTGTCCTTTTTTAAGGTGTATAGGGATAGATTTTTCTCGTGAAACAGTTTCTCGAAAGCAAAGCGAGAAAGCACAGGCTTTTCGTTTTCAGTACAATGTTCTTTGTACTTTTTATATAAATCACTCAGAGAACGGTAAACAGGTTCTAAATACAACTTTGAAGTTTCCTTCCTGGCATAGTGAGAAGGTAACTTAGGAATACATATTATCCAAAAAGTTGCGTACGGTTAGAAGCTTTCGTTGTGTTCCAGATTGTGGTGTTCTGACCTTGATTGTATTCTGAATTTCTTGACAAGGAATTACTCTATTACTCGATTTTTTGACTCAAGATTGAACTGTGTATGACCCAAGACAAGGTATTTAAAAATGTTGTTCTGCAAACCTGTAAATTGTGGCCTTTGTTGATTGGCAAAAAAAGTAATCGAACGTACTGTTTTATATGTTGATTTTTGTAGATTATTAAAAGACATAAGCTTTGATTAAACTTGATTTTTATTTCATGACCATGCATGCTAGCTAGTTCTAACAAGACGACAGTAATTGACAATAATGGCTGTCGCAGACGCAGTGCGTGCTGCCGCCCTCTAGTGACACTAATTAGCAACTTATATGGACTGTTTACATAGACATGTTTTATGACCTGTTTGCATACATATAACATCCCCTTTGTTGAGTTTTAATTAAAATTAAACCTCACATATCTAACAATTTTAATTAATGTTACTTAAACAAAATCTTCTACTTTTAAATGACAATTCATAACTTGACAAGTAAACAGAAATGTTGAATTATGTAAGTACTTTCTAAATTTTAAAATTGACTTATTATGAACAATAGACATTTAAGTTGAAATAAACTCTTATGACTAAAAAAAATAGTAAACATAAATGTAAATTAATTACTTAGAAATAGAAAAAATATATAAGTAGACAAACTTTAAGAGTGTAGTGTACCGCGTCCATGTCCATACAAACGGAGAAAACGTTTTACTACCCCTAAATATTATTTAATTTTAACGATTTTGTAATATCTTACTGACATAATGAAAAACTACGTACGTATTTTTTCCTTTTTTCAAAATTCGTAATAGGTCAAAAGTTATAAGCCCCTCAAATCTCGGTTTTTTTGGTTCATAACTTGCTCGTAATAAACCGTCTGTATTTGAGAAACAAAGCAAAATTTCAAAAAAAGCAAAACGTACGTACGTAGATTATAATCTGCTAAAACGTTTGACACCAAAATTATAAGGTTTCGTTATAGTTTAGTAGGTGTAAATCGTTTTCCCCAAAACGCAATTTTCAACGAAGAACATACCTACGAACAATGACGTACTATAAGTAGACACGTTATACCCATACTAAATGCAGATAATAAACAGCTTGAACAATACTATAGCTACCTATTAATTACTTACGTTTATATATTCAAGCGATGAAAGGGATAGAGAAACACAGCTGAATACCGAAATCCATTTGTTAAAAAGAGATAAATATATGTTTTAAGTTGCGACACGTCATCGACGCGTGACCTTCTCCGGAGGAACTAGGGGAAGATTGTCTAAATGGAACACTCAATATTTTACTTAGAAATATTTTTGGAATAATAAAATATACAATATGTAATTAAAAAACTTTTATTTTACTAATAAATACAATGTAATAATCAATGACTTTACAACAAATAGACCATTTGTCTTTCAATCACGCTCAAACGGCTGAACAGTTCTAAATGAAATTTAGCATAGAGGTAGATTATGGCTTGGTATAGGATATTAGTATGCTACTTATTTATGTATTATGTAGTATAATTTAAAATTAAGTCTTTAAATATTTTTTTTAATTTTTTTTATTCTGGACAACAAACAACTATACAACAAAGATTACTACAACATAGATACATATTAAAAAAATAACTGTCATATAGTCAATGACGTTTGTTTATACAAAAGTATTGTTTATACATACATTCAAAACAGGATATTTTTATGCAAATTCCAAAAAATATAGAAATAACAAATAATACAAAAAAAAGTTTACTACAATTAACTACTATTTAGAATGTTACAGATATTTTTCCTAAATATATACAAAGAATGTGAAAATATGTCCACTTCGCAAAACTGCTGGTTGTATCGTTGCACCATACGTCTAAATCTTAGAGTAAAAACTTGGCAACCAATCATATTCTCGTCTTTGGGTTCTGATTATCTCTATCCATTTTTCTCTTATTAATCCGCTTCTAGGGAGACTAAAAGATAAATAAATACAATAAGATCATAATACTATACATACAACAATAATATAATATATAAATTTATAATAATGTAAATATAATTATGTATATACATTTTCCGTACATTTAATAAAATATATAATTTTTTTAAATAGGTTCATGTAATTTATTGACAGGTCCGATATTGCCAACCATCCCCATAATCAGTCGCTGAGTCTGTCGCGGCCATTTCGTTTTGTCTTCTCTATCACTCTCATACAAAATGCATCGTTCGTCTCGCTCAGGCAAGCGGCGAACTGGCAACAGCGCATTATTATTAATAAAATATTGTTATGTCCATAATTATAAAATTTCTGTACTTACCAATGAAGTGAGATATCATTTCTATCCTTTACAGTTGCAGTATAATTTCTGCAAAAGCGGAACACACAAGATGTCATTTTTCTTGATGTTTTTGCGGATTATTTTACTCAAGAGAGACATGTACACTAGTCGTAGGATTGTGCGTGACTGTGCGCGACCAAATTTATAGTGGGACACTTACCTCTCATTTGCCTTGCTATAGCTTGAGCGTCAATCACGCATCTACCTCAGTTTATATAGTATATCATTGCCTACGAACACTCACGAGCTGCAGTGTTCTCTGTCGCACTGATGCCCGTGGGAAGAGCGCGCTTGAGACAGAATATGATTTTCTAAATACCTATTTCGCTGCGTACGCTGAGCTACACGATCCTCTTAAGTAAACTTATTTCACTAAGAAAAAAAATTTACGGTAAAATTTTACAAAACCGGCGCATGGCATATGTTACTAAATTTAGGTTTAATAAACGCATTATGTATTTACAAGACAAACTAGACTAAAATTTGTTGTCGGAACACAAAGACTCTTTATAAAAAATCATAAATAAATAAATAGAAATCGCTATATCAGCCGCCATTTTGGCGGAAACCGAAACTGATTTTTTAAGAAAATACAATTAACCAACTTAACAAAATTATTTTTATTTTTTTTTAATTAATCGCATTCATCGATGTTACGAGTCGAGTCGAATTTTACTCGGGTGTTAAAATTACACATAGGTTAGCGAGGAGCGTAGCGACGAGCGTGGTTTGTATCGTGACAATATAAAGCGCAAGCCGAGCGAGCGGTGCCGCGGCAGCGGCCGGCGCAGCGCCATTCTAGAAACATCATAGTAACTGTAATACTTTATGAGAGTAATATTTATGAGGTGGCGCTGCGCCGTACTATTACTTTATTACTCTCATCAAGTATTACAGTTACTATTTTGTGATGTTCTAGAATGGCGCTGCGCCGGCCGCTACCGCGGCACCGCTCGCTCGGCTTGCGCTTTATATTGTCACGATACAAACCACGCTCCTCGCTAACCTATTTATATTTGTATTTATTTAGGATATTTTTTTCCAGAATTTGTAATTAAAAAGTTAAATAGTACTTACAGTATCTATTTAGGTGGATACAATAAGCCGGCTCCTTCCCAAAAACTGTGCAACCGCGCACCAAGTGTTTTGTGGCACAGAACGAACCTAGCTTCGGCTAAATAGCTCACAAAATGGAGTTCTCGTCGACCATATTTTGGGACAACTCCACGTACGTCACGCCATAATCGCTCGATATTTTGAGTATGAGCGCCGGTCTCAGGGTCTACGAAGTTTAGGCTGTGATTAACAGTCAAATGCGTAAACCCCTCTTGACCGAGGCATTCGTACGATTTCCAACAATCACTATATATAATACTGCCGGGACGTATGTGACGGATTATCAAGGACAATAAAGTGTCTTTGTTGCGAGCGGCAACAGGTATAAGGAATTGGTGGTGTTTATTTTCTCTTTCGACACCACCAAAAACCCATTGCCCCTCTACAATTCGTCCTCTATTGTACTTGCGTCGCCCGAACTTTGCTTCATCAATTTCAACAATTATGCCTTCGCCACCAATTTGTTGAGAGTTACGGATAGTCCAGTCGATACACACTTCCCGTATAAAATTTCCCCAATCGACATAAGTTTTGGAGGAAATATGTATTTGTTCACACAAAATTTTACTTCGGCCACGCGGATTTAAAAAATAGAAATAAACGAAAGAAAACACTTTACGCACCGGGAGATGAACCTTTTCAAAGAAAGTATTTTTGAAAATACTACACTTATAATTACATCTCCTTGGTTTTTTTTTAAATTTTTTACTTTCATTTTTATTAACTTTATGACATCTAAATTGGCTACTTTTAAAATCTATTGTACACTCCTGTCCACATTTTTCACACAAATTATTAAAATCTAACACACCATGTCTTTTTAAAAAAATATACAAATCGGTATTGTCTTTTTTAGAGCTAATAATTAGTTTAAATACATCTTCAGCGTCAAGTGAACAAGTTTTACAAATATCTACAGTTTCAACACATCGTGAACCCGACGTAGAAGCCATGTTAACTAGTCGGAAACCGAAAGTGAGTTTTTAAGAAAATACAATTAACCAACTTAACAAAGTAACTAGAAACAATTATTCTTATTAATTTTTAATTAATCGCATTTATCGATGTTACGAGTCGTGTCGAATTTTAGTCGAGTGGTAAAATTTCCCATATGTTAGCGAGGAGCGTAGCGACGAGCGTAGCGACGAGCGTGGTTCCTATTGTGACAATATAACTTCTAGAAATTCTAGCCATTCTAGAACATCACAAAATAGTAACTGTAGTACTTCATGAGAGTAATAGAGTAATAGTACGAACCACGCTCCTCGCTAACCTATGTGAAATTTTAACCACCCGAGTAAAATTCGACTCGACTCGTAACATCGATAAATTGCGATTAATTAAAAAAAATAAGAATAATTGTTTTGTTATGTTGGTTAATTGTATTTTCTTAAAAAACACTTCGCCTTCGGTTTCGTTTCCGGCAAAATGGTGGCTGATATAGCGATTTCTATTTAATTATTTATGTTTTTTTTTTTCAAGAATCATTGTGTTCCGACAAAAAATTTTAGTCTAATTCGTTTCCAAAATTAATAATGTATCAAAAAAAAAAAATTATAGTAACATAAGTGATGCGCCGGTTTTGTAAAATTTTACCAAATTTACTTATAATTAATAATCTTAACAACATATTTTATAATGTTACAAGCTTTATTATTATTTATTAAATCTCTTTGGTCTTTTAACTGATTTTGTTACATTTTTATTATCTTGTAAAGCGACATTACTAGCAATGACTTCTGACACTTCATCAGACTCACATACACTACAAAATGAATCAGCGGGGTTAGCATATATTTTGACAGCGACACTTTCGTTTCGGTCGAATGGCCTTGAACAGGCCAAAACAGTACAAGTACACAGAATTTTCCCGCACATTGTTGGGCCGGACCTCTCGGTCCCGGGCTATCTCTGGCCGGTCCTTGTTGGACATGAACGTTTTGGCCTGTTCAAGGCCATTCGACCGAAACGAAAGTGTCGCTGTCAAAATATATGCTAACCCCGCTGATTCATTTTGTAGTGTATGTGAGTCTGATGAAGTGTCAGAAGTCATTGCTAGTAATGTCGCTTTACAAGATAATAAAAATGTAACAAAAAATGTCCGGCCAAGCAAATTGCTCGGCATTCTTGTGCAGAACATGTCACATTTTGATTGTTTTATCTCATTAGGCTAGAAAAGAAACAACCAAATGGATCATAAATAGGTATATTAGATTAGATAGAAAGGTCGTGGTCGATGCCCGGTTCTGCAATTGGGTATTCCTCCGATCACCGCTGTTGTACCTTCCCTCATGAAGTGAACTGGTGTCCGGCTTCTGCTCTGAATGCCACTCGTGCAGGGACAGGCTGGTGATAGACCCGGAGATGCATCTCAATGTAGACTCAATGTAGATAGGTAGATGGTCAGTCCAAACATGGTTCCCTGTAATGCACGGAGCACAGGCATCAGAAACAGATCATGCACAGACTCCTGCACAGCACACTTGTGAGGGGAAGCACAATACAGCAAGTGTGCTGTGCAGCAGCATGCACAAGCAAGGTTACAAATAAGCAATAGGTAGCAATAGTCAAGTAGCAATTAGATAGTAGGGTAGGTATAATAATCTAAAACAATGTAATTACAATACAACCTAAGCACTAAATAGATATTATGAGCTGCACTTACCCAATTTGGGGATATTGTTTTAGTGGACTACATTATAAGTATCCAGTAGGTAGTATGTTATATTTAGATAGATTCGGAGGTCGGTTAGAGCGTCATCGTAAAATGTGACGACCGCCTCCGAGATCCTGGCCGAAAAGTGAGGTTGCCGGCTCGATGACAAGTGTCAAATTGACACTTATTTATTTTTAATTTAGGTAAGGCCAAGGCTACGGATTGTAGGGCCCAAGTATGAAACATATATACAACGTTACAAACATGCCCGGTCCGAGAATGTCCGGCCCAACAATGTGCGGGCAAATTCTGTGTACTTGCCTTTGCCCGGCATAGCAAATTTGCACGCACATTGTTGGGCCGGACCTCTCGGCCCCGGGCTATCTCTGGCCGGTCCTTGTTGGACATGAACGTTTTGGCCTGTTCAAGGCCATTCGACCGAAACGAAAGTGTCGCTGTCAAAATATATGCTAACCCAGCAGTATCTGAATCAGACTGATGTTCAGATGTCGAGACCACAGGTTTATTGTAAGACTGACATTGTGACAATAATTCTTTTTAATTCATATTTTTTAATTTGAGTGACTGAACCTGTTTCTTTCTGAATAATTGAACCTATTTTTGGCTCTAATGTTTGACTGCTTTGACTGTCTGATAATTGATTCCTGTCTGAGTGTGTTACAGTACTAGGTTTAGGAATATACAGACTAAGTAATCCATTTGAAATAGAATTTGTTGGTACTAGACATGTATAAGTTTGATTATAATTTTTCTGATTTTGCTTTTTATTATTTGAATGACTAACGTTTTGTTGAGTTGGAGGACTAAAATTTGTACTATTAGACTTATTTAAAATTAAATGTTGACGATTTCTCCTATATATACTATCTTCTTTTGATTTAATCAGATATGACCTTGAGCAATTTTTTACATAATCTATGACTATACCTGGTAACCAGTGACTATTTGGGGTTTTTTTATATAAAATATTATCACCTATCTTTAATGAACTTAAATCTTTTGTATTTCTGTCATAATACTTTTTATATGTTTCTTTATATTTTCTTAAATTTTCTACTTCATCATGACACTGCGAGACATTATTATTTGACAGTGTGTTTGTAAACATTCTTTTTACAACACCAATCTGTGTACATGTATCTGCACTTAAAACGGATTGACATGGAATATTGACTATTATAAATTCCAATGGATATTCCATATTATTAATTTGACATTTAATTATGCAACTACCTTTGATTGGTATTTGTATACCTCCATAGGCAAATAATCTATGAGAACATTTTTTTATTAGGTTATGTGACAAATGCAATTTTGAAAATGTTTCAAATGAAATACAGTTTGCTTTTGCACCTGTGTAAATAAAATAAATAAAAAAACAGTGCACATAAATAACCTATAAAACAAAACATTATCCATTTTTTTTAAATTATAAAATTAAAATAATAGAACATAATGAAACAAAGCACATAAATGACATATAAAACAAAACTTTATCCAAATTTTTTTTATTGTAAAATAAAAATAATAGTACCCTAGGTAAAACCTAATGAAACAAAGCACATAAATGAGCTATAAAGCAAAACATTATAATTTTTTTTTTAAATAAAAATAATCCTAGAACACTAGGTACTACCTATTGAAACAATGTACATAAATGACCTATAAAACAAAACATTGTCCTATATAATCCTAAATATTATCATCCATTAACGCTCTGAGAATCTCTTCATAATTTTTGTAATAATATGGTCTTTTTCGTTTCATCTTCAAATTGCTTGTACTTGGTTCTTCATTTACAAATCTATTTTTCAAAAGAGTAGCACTTGGAGATAAATATGCTTCTGCAATTATTTAAGTTCAATTGATTTGTCAATGTATTATTGGATAGGTTTTCAATGGCAAGTATTTTTATCTTTTGTTTTTTTACTGCTTTATTATTTAATTTTTGTTTCTTTTTCTCTTTCACTATTTTGAAATTTTTCTTTTCATCATTTAGTTTATAAACTTCTCTATCATAGATAAGTTGACTTTTTTCCATACCTCCTTGATCGCTAATATTGTCTACAACAACTTCATCTCCATATAATAAATCGTCTTCAAAAACTACAGGCATATCATTTATATCAACTTCTACAGAATCCGGATTATACATTTCGCATTGTTCATTTACATCTTCCTTTTCCTCGTTATTTATTTGTCTTTTAGTTTTTTCTTTTGCCTTTTCCTTTTCCTTTGCCTTTTCCATTTTCTTTTTCTTTATCATAATTTATCTGGTTTGTATATAATTTTTTTGTATATTTGAAATATAAACATATCTTGTTCGTTTATATTTATTTTATATGTCGGTGAAGTGACTAAAGTAGTTTTATTTTTATTTCTCTCTTTATTGGTCATATAGACATGTTCCTATTCTGTTTCTACGTTATGCTCCTCATAGCCAACACTTTTTCCAGGAATTACCTCAATTTTCCGTTTCTTTTTCTTTTCTATTATATTAATACTTCCATACCTCATCTCTTTCAGAATATCAACAACAGATTTTTCCACAGCATCTTCCTTATTTTCAATATCATTATCGTCTGGCGATCTGCTTAGTATCTGGTTGGTATCCATTGGCCATAAAATTTCCAAATCCTACCAATATATTTTGTTTCCAATTTTCACTTATATTTTCAATCAATTAGTTTCTTTAAAAGTTTTGGGAAACATCCTTTGGGAATCGATGCCTGTGTCCTTTCATCGGGCTTTTTCCATTTCACAAGAATATTGCGCCATGCAATTTTCATAGGTCGGAAGAAGGCCACATCTAACGGTTGGGTGAGATGCGTACTGTTGGCAGGTAAGAATACAAATGAGTAAGAATACAAATGAGATATTTTCCTCATGGCATAATTTCATTATATCTAAGGATAGATGTGAAGATAAATTATCGCCTATTTACTGCATTGACAAATATCTTTATCGGACGTCATCATGCGTTATAACTTCTCCGCCAAATGCTACTTTGGTTCTCTTTTCTTATAGTTTGAAGTAAAAGATCTTCAAATGAAGTTACGTTATTGGGGTTTTCCGTTTCAGTGACTTGCTCAGTCATAGGGTTCCAATAACTACAAGAAGGCTGCGAGTTATTATAACCAATGTACGGTTTAATTGTAGTAGACATTACGATTTCTGTTACTGTCGGCTGTAAAACTATATCTTGGAGAATTTTAGGCTTTTCTTTTCGTGTTATTGGAGCAATTGTAGGGTTCCACTACAGGAAGGTTTCGAGTTTGTTTTAGGCTGCATTTGTTGTATGCCTTGGGCAGTTACAGATCGATTACAGGCAAGCTGCAAGGTATCGTAGCGATCGATTGATTTTAAATGTCGTCCATATTTGAGTTTCGGACACATTTTTTAGTTTTGTCGTTTTCATTAATTATCTAACTCTAATTAACCTAACCCGGGGCTGCAAAAAAAATCTCTGACGTTGAATATTGTCTTTAGAACAGAAGTAAATGGCTGTCTGTTTAAAGATGAATTTGCCCATTCGTATAATCGCATTGGTGTAACGATTGCGTTACTTGCAAGCAACTGTGGGCTTGCACGCATTGCTAAACGTTTGAGGTTTCCTCTGTGCCAACCCATTTTTCAAACTGCACGTCCGTCACTTGATTGTTATCAAATATTCACGAATTGCACTTAAACCAGGACAAGATTTGCAACATTGACGGTGTCTTTGTAGTCATCAAATGACATGTCGGTGTTGGATTGAGACACATCATCTTGCGAAGGCAATCGTTATAAGATGAAAGTGGCATGGCAGTTCGAGCAGTAAGATTGGCAATATCTCCTCCATTTAACATCAGCTTTACATTTTGATGGAAAGTACAAACACATATACCATAATTATGTGTTCCAGAGTCGCCAGCGAGGATTCATTGCTTGGGTCTTAGAGTAAAAATCTATGTTAAGCCTACCTGAATGTTCGTATTTGAACTTCTGATAAAGTTCATCAATGTTGCACATGCGTTGTAGATGCGTTCTTTTGCCATCATCTAATTTAACAATTTACGGCCACCACGTGCGAAGGTTCACTCGATGTTTGACTGCACTGTACAAGATCTTCTTTAATTAGTACTGGAGGTGTTTCATTTAAGAGTATTTTCCTACAAGAGGCACATACATAAACATCGAGTGAAAATCTCCACTTGTGAGCCAAATGTTCAGATATTTTTCTTAAATTTTTAAACTTTTGATGAAGTACCAAGCGAAATGGATTAAAACATCGATCACCGTACGGAACCATTATAAATTAATAACTATATTAAAATGTGCACAAGTCGCTGAGAGGTTAGAACAGTATTTCTCAAAGTGGGCCATAACTGGCCATCTGATATCTGGTGAAGTTTGTTTACATTTTTCCTTTTAGCGTGCTCGCATATCGAATAATATTTTCTGCTAAGGAAAGGACTTTCAAAGCGTTTTCCGATTATTGCAGCGTCTCCCGATAATGACGAGTAGTTAGTGCGGTAGGAACGTTTCGCCCAACAGCCATTAGCATCAATGTAACAGTACCCAGAAAATTCCCCATGGGGGGGGGGGGGTCGTCCAACAAAGTGTGACATGTCATATTCTAGCTCTCATAATGTAGTGTACTCATAATTTCTACCATGTTTGATAGACGGTACGTTCCTTAAGTCTCTATCATTGCATTGGTACCTGGCCGCCGTTTGCATACTACAGCAAACCATGAAACTGTAAGTAATTTACGTCTGGTTTCTAACCATAACGGACTGGCGCTTTGTAAAATGTCATGTCTTCTCCTCGGGTTCTTCCTAATAGCGACAAAAGAGCCAATATCTCCTCAACAGTGGCGTATCTAAGGTACGTGGCGCCCGGGGCAAACGTCAAAATTGCGCCCCTTAAATACGAAATTGGCTACCATAGCTTGGGGTCGGGTACCAATAGTATGATTAATTTTAAAATAGGCGAAGATAAAAAAGTCAAAGTTATGTAAATATTTTTTTATTATTTTCTACATAGGTAGGTAGTACATATTGGTATTCAGGTACATTTTTGAGATCCAGTGTTTCAATTATCACTTCTTAAGGAACTAACCTATAGTACTTATTTAATTTAACCCTTATTCAGGTTGGTGGTTTTTCGCATTTTCGTGTGAAATTAGTTTTTCCGTTTTTTTTCCAGTTAGAAAATTTACTTGCGTGCTCCAATGAAGACTGATTATCTAGTTTGGAAATGATGAGGCAACAAATGCAGAAAGCCGATTTTTTAGATGGAGAATAAGCTAGCCACGAGCGAGTTACTTCTTCACCGCGATTTCCGAGTTTCTTCTTAAACCAGTTTTTATTCATACAGCGGTTGTTTGTTGGTAGAAAAGGACCGTCCTTATTTTGAAAATACTGAGAACCTAGTTTAATTATCTCTGTCTTCAAACTATCACTTTTGTTGAGGAGTCCTCGTTGGTTAATTATTTTTGTACGCTAACAAAAATATTTAACTGTGCCGTATCAGTGACATCGCATGATTCATCCATAGCCAAGGCGTAATAGTTTGCATTATTTAACTGCCGCTTCACATCACAATGATTTTCTTCTGCCAAAACGTGTGTATTTCTGGTGCTAGTAGAAGCAGATAAGGGAATCAGTCGTATCGTCTCAACTCAACAACATCCTTTTTGTTCTCAAATAAAGCATTTGCCTCGAGAAAGCATTCTTTAACTACGTCGGCATCAGTTTCATGTGCTTAGAAAGAGTCCAAGAAATACGTAAAGAAGCCTCACCACATTTTTCCTGCTCAGACATTGAGCTACTTATGATCTGGGTCGAAGATGAGTAACTTGATAGTAAACTTGCAATTTTAGACATACGCAGATCACTACCAAGTGGAAAGTTTTCGGCAAATGATTTGTGTTTGGTATCATAATGTCGTTTTATATTCGATCTTTTAATTAACACCTCTGTTTGGTTACAAATCAAGCACATTGATACTGGTCCAGCATGATTTGGCAGCGTAAAACAATATAAATCGGTCCATTCTGGCAAAAAATATTTCTATTTTCATCTTCAACTTTTCTTTTTTTCGGTTCCATAGTAATGAAACTCGCTAATGTAAACAGGTAGGTACTTAAACTCGTAAAGTAAACAAGCAAACGTAATATTTCAAGCACGTGGGTCGTCGCGGCGTCCATAGCACATAAAATGTTAGCTTCTGCTACACAATCTTCATAGTCTACTGCTTACAACCTTTTCTTAAAAAAAATAGAGTGTACGTACGTACGTGCCATTTGAGTATTCTCAATTTTTTTCTACGAATTAAGTTTGTTTTTTATAAAATATTGCACGTATACCAATCACCAATGTCGTAAGAGTGTGGACTATGACAAGCTCCATTCATAACATTTTCTTTATTGGCATCATAATATTTTGTATTATCATCATCCATGTCATCTGTGTGCATATCATCATTTTCTTCTGAATGTGTGTCATCAATATCTTGTGGCTCAACGGTGCTACCGTTAATTGTTTTTTCTTTAATTCACTTTCCAAATCCAATCCAAAAGGGATCAAATTTCCGAGATCTTTTGTTGTAATAACTGAAACGCTGCCAATTAAATGGAACATTTAATAATATTTAGACCTTAGGAGACGTAATGGTTAGTGTTGATATAATGTCGTCACTTAATAAAGCCTGATCGTCCATAATTGTGTTCAAAAGTACAGCGTCGCTGATGCTGCTTACATTGTTCCCAATGATTGGAGAGTCAATATTAAAATAAGCTGCTTTTTCTTCTTCATTATTATGAGGAACTCAGATTGCCTGAGAAAATTTATGAAAATTAAATAAAGTAACAACACCAGATTAAACTAAATAACTTAAACATTGCATCTTACCATTATTCCTTAAAAACCCGGAATGGTTTGTGGAAATCGTGTGTTTAATATTGTTTCCTCCTCTATAATCTCAATATAAACGTTTTTGACATTTTGTCTGACGATTTCAATGAATCTCCGTCTCCACTATATTTTACAAAGTTGTCGGCTGTTCTTTTGACAACTGCCCCTATGCCGTCCGATGCTCCTTTCCCATGCCCGGCCTCTTGATAATTCCACGTTACTTGCTTCTTTAGTTTAGTAATTATATAAAATATATATCGGTTACGATATTGACTTGAGATCATCTTGAGCGCTGAAACCAGTAGTTTAGATGTACCCAAACCGATGCAGCATCATGTTGCAGACATTTACTCATGGTGCAAAAAGATTTTGTGGACTAAAAGATAATTTGTGTATTTTACCTGTAAATTGAAATAATCTTTATATATAGGTATTTCATTGGGTATAGCTTCAGTTTTCTTTCAGTAATTGTTTAGTTATTAATTAATATGAGTATAAGACATACAATGTACAATTACTCTCTCTAGTATATTGTTATAGATATAATTTTAGGTTGATGTTGTGTAAAAAATGTTTTTTTTTATGTCTATACAATATATACATAGGGTAGTATACTATTTAGTATTTAAGTTACAATTATATATTATTTTTTTTACCGCAACTAGGTATTATATAAAGGAAAACCCGGCCCTCGGGAATATATATGTTCCTAACGAACCCTATATTGTACAATAGTGTATGGTCTGTGCAAGAACAATCGTCTCCATAGTTTATACTAGGGATGTTACGGAGCTTCGACTCCGATTCCGAAATGTCGGAACTTTTACACCATTTTATAAAACCACCTCCGTAACATCCCTAGTTTATACACTGTTCTCATGGACTTCTCTTCTATCCCGTTCACCCATAGTAGAGATATCTGTGCGTTCACCTCATGTAATCAATATCTCAAAAATATACAAAATAATTAAAATAACTGAGTTTTATTCACAACATAAACTTTAAACATAAACAGACACTAAGTCGGGTGCGGTCGCGACTCGTCTCAAGAAGAAATCAAAGCCGACTTGTTGCCATACGTTGAAGTTCAACTAATTTAATATTGTTAGAATATATTTGAAATGGTTACATCAAATCTTTGAGTATATACCAAAGGAGACGTGTAGCGTGTAAATCACCAAACAATTTTTTCTGCTTCTTTTGGCGGGGGGGAGGTATACGCCTAGTACCACTGTATTTTACTATCGTTTTATTGTCGCAACGGATTATACGTTATATGATGATTATGTTAAAATACAAACATAATAATTATAATTAATGATTGGAAACACCATGTTCCCGCAAGTTTGACGTCCTAGATCGCCTTTCCCATTTAAAACATCACAAGTAACTATTTTCCTAGAGCTCTTTACGTGACACAAAACGATACCAACAAAATCTAAGGTAACTTATTACTGCGCACGTCAGTTTAACTGGTCAAAGGGCAAAACATTGGCGAAAGGGGGAGCCCGTCTATGGCCCCTCCCTAGGCTTAGTAATCTGTGCATCAAATATACAAGTAGCGCCATCTATTTCTTTTGTGACTATAAACCTGTCTATAATATAATATTATGTTGATGTACACATAAACTGTTTTAATTTTTAATAAATCAGTCGTTACATAGCCACGATCAAGGATACTTGTTTTCTTTCATAATAATAGGTTATGGGCTCACAGACCCTATATAGTTAGCCTAGAAAGCTGTAGTTAGCTTAGCGTAGGCGTGCTGACTGCTGTTAAAATTTCTGGCTGATGGGTTATTACGAGTGAAATTAACAGAAATTGCTTCGAACTCATTCCTGACCAACGTACCGAAGTTGAAGGGGCGTGAGAACTATCACGAATGGGCGTTTGCAGCTGAGAATTTGCCTTATACCTAATTTACCTGACTGGCTTGTATGTGTGGCAGGCGTTTGGATTGAAACATATCGAAATATTCCATGCAGTAAGTACAAAGGTTCAATTCGCTCGCGTGGAAATAGAAACAAAGAAAAAAGATAGACATAATGATGCAGGCCTACACGCAACTCTTATTGCAGTTGACAGCCGTTAACACTATGAACTCCCTAATTTGCTGGCCAGCCGGTCATGACCGTCACAAAACATTTCAGTTGGCGGACCGGTTCCAATTTAAACGACGGTACTTTTGACGTTTGTGGCCTACTTGTGTCAAATCAAACAATTTAAGCACTTCAATTAAAGTTCTCATCACGTTTTGATATAGAGACGTGTTGCTATTGAACAGCTGCCTAGGGTCCACATTCCAAGTCAAAAATTGGGTGGCATCGGCGTGAGAAAAATTTCTAGTGTTGCTCTACCAGCCTTCTTATCCTCAGTACACAGTGTTAAAGAACTTTCTCTAAAAATTTCCAAACTTAGTGAAATGAGCTATGTTTCTGAGGCTATAGAAGCCTGGGAATTAAGTTGTCCTAACGAAGGTGTCCCGAAGGAAATAAATAAACAAAAACTTTGGGACACTCCATTATTACACTAACACACAAACGTTTGACACAAAATTTAATCAGTGATCACGACCGCGCTCGGCTTCTGGCTTCATCAGAAAAGGAATCTGGCCACTGGTTACACGCTCTTCCATCTCGAAACGTCGGTACATTTTTGGATAACGAAATTTTTAGAATTAGTGTAGGCCTAAGGTTAAGAGCACCAGTATGTTGCGAACATAAATGTCCGTGCGGAAAAGATGTAGATCAATTTGGAACTCACGGACTTTCCTGCATAAAAAGTGCAGGCAGGCTTTCTCGCCACAGCTCCTTCAATGATACCATCAAAAGGGCTCTTGCGTCAATAGACGTCCCTGCTCTCCTAGAGCCAACGGGAATAATCCGGGAAGACGGCAAGAGACCCGATGGAATGACTCTGATTCCCTGGGAGCGAGGTCGGGCCCTTGTATGGGATGCTACGTGCGTGGACACTTAGCCCCGTCTCATCTCAGGGAAACAGCAATCAAAGCGGGAGCTGCGGCGGAAATCGCAGAGTCTAACAAACGGCGCTAATACAGTTCAATTATTGAAAACTACAAATTTGTGCCGTTTGGTGTAGAAACTCTAGGTCCGTGGGGTTCAAATGGCAAAAAAATTATTAAAGATGTATTCCCTCGACTGATCATCTCTTCTGGGTGACAAGAGGGCTGGCTCCTTCCTCGCTCAACGAATCAGCATCGCGATTCAGCGGGGAAATGCAGCCAGTATTCTTGCCACTATTCCACGCGGACCTGGTTTATTTAGTTATTTTTAATCTTTAGATTTGATTTAAGGTTTTTATATTAATAAAAAAATTGTTATTGTTGACAAGTTTATCTCTAATAGTTTTGCATCATAATCATCATTCTCATTTTTTTTTTACTCTATTGGGTTAATATAAATTCCTAACTTGATGTGGTAGGCGGTTGTTGTTATTCCCAAAGAAATTGGAATCGAGCAGACCTCTCCATTATTCTGAAGTTATCCCACATTTTAATACTCGATCGTATCAAAACCATAACAAAAATCCTAACTTTTTAGAAAAACTGCCTTGCTCTATCGGAAATTATACTGGCAACACTGAAAGAGATGGCTAAAAAGACTGTGGTAGTGATTTTTACTTGCTCTGTGGTAGTGATTATATTCACAGAGTATTTCTCTTTGATTGACGTCAAAACTCTGTGGCAAGGAAAAACTGAATAACGACGTGACACTGGCAGAATCAATAATAAAAAAAAAAACATACTTTTTACTACTCTACCTACTCTCTACTGACTGAAGCGACGTGACACTGGCAGAAATGTACTTATCTTAGTACAATTGCCATCCAATAAAAAAAAAAAAAATTTGGAATAGTGGATGTGCTTGTGTTGTGGTGTTTCAGCTAATGCGGTAGGTAATTTTAAATATTTGTTCATTATTGTCGACCCTGCTATGCCTGAGCTCTATGAATACCAGTAATATGTTATGTACTTATGAATACCAGCTAATAAGTTACTAAAACTACTCGAGCACTGACCCTTCAATAATTAAAAAACAGAATTATTAGGTATATAGTAGAAAATCCTGTTACATACAACAACTATAAGGCCAATAACCACGTCATTTCTGGAGTTGACGATATATTGTATATTCCACAGACTGCATATCAATATAAATCTGCAAAAATATTTTTAAAACCATTGCTGTAAGAATTTAGGATCAACAGCATATTTAACCATGAGTCCGAAGAGATGTACCTACCTACCTGCTTACCTATTAGTTTTTCTCCTTTTTTAATATATGTATTATGTTATACTATGATGAATATGCTTCTAGTTTTTATTACTTAGTTGTTTGTGTAGAAATCAGGACCCTCAAAATCCCAATAAATTTACATTGTTTTTTTATCACAATGAGTGAAACATAATGGGATAAAACATTTCAATACCATATGGGAAAACAATTAAAATTGGTACTGATTTGGAGAAGGAAAATGGGATATAAAATATTTACACCAGCAAGGAAAAGGCGAGATGGAAACAATATTTTGAAAAGATCTATTTTTTATGTTGGTCTCATCTCTCCTCCCCTATAATTGCTATATACTCTAGTCTAAATGGCGAATCAACTTTGGAATCAAAATATTAAAAAATACCCACTTGTGCAAAAAAAATTAAGGTCAAATGATTTTTTGCAATTAAATCTTTAAAATTTTAATGTTAGTGTTATCTTGAATGTTAAAAGTCCCTATTGATCCCACTTGTTTTCAAAATAGGTTTAACCTTTTAGCATAGATCTGTAAAAGGTAAGTGTTATTGTAAAAATAAGGTACATAGGTTGTTTTATGTTACTACAAATTTTTTTTTCTTCACAGTTTGCCTTATGACTTTTATACATATATTAAAAACATTGAATATTTTTTTTAGCACAACAAAAATTTAAACTTTCTACTGCTAATTCCAAAAGATAGCAGCTCCATACATCCATCTAGTATTAGTAAATAACAAGAAATTTGCTATTGATTGTCCATCACAGAGCATCCAGAAAGCTTGTCATTTTATTTACCCATATTAATGGCATAGCTACAAGGTGGCATGTGGAATAATGTTCTGTTAGTAGGGCTCGAACTTGAAACCTTCTTGTTATGTTCCATTTTATATAGATTTTTATTTTCCAAATAAACGCCTCTTGTGTTCTATAGCAGGTAGATAGGTTTTTTAAATGAATACCAATTATCAGATCTATGCCAATTTTTCCGAAGTTAAGATTTTCTATCTATCTATAATCACGCCTTTTATCCCAAGAGGGGTAGGCAGAGACAATTGAATGCCATCTGCTACAATCCTTCATGATTTTTTACCTTTTAATTTTACTGGAAATTAATCTTTTT
This sequence comes from Nemapogon koenigi, assembly GCA_963924495.1. Classification (NCBI taxonomy): domain Eukaryota; kingdom Metazoa; phylum Arthropoda; class Insecta; order Lepidoptera; family Tineidae; genus Nemapogon; species Nemapogon koenigi. The sequence goes on along the minus strand of OZ004631.1, from coordinate 7,814,417 downwards.
TATTGTTACAGACGTCCAAACAATACCATGACTATCAATAACACTATAGCCTTACAAAGATTTGTTTTAAGTGGCGATAGGGAAAGGTTTAGAGAGCTACTTCGTAGACGTTTGACAGAATGTGGTTGGAAGGATCAAGTGAGGCTGATTTGCAGAGATGCTGTTAAAGACAGTGAAGCAAGCAATATAACTTTAGACAGTCTGGTATCAAGGGCAACCCCTCGTGCCAGAGCTCTCATCCCAGACTCCGTGAAGAAGGAATTGTTGCAGAAAATTAAAACCCATCTATTGACTCAGAAAGATATGTAGATCTACTGATATAAGTTATTATTTAAGTTAACTAATGTGCAGACTAACTTTAACTCATTTTCATTTCATGATCTATTAATAATGCTATCTATAAAAATATATAAAATGGTTACACATTCTGTTAACATCATATTAAATCAGAATATAAAGTCTTTAGAATGTTATTGGAAATTGTATGTGAATAAGTGTTATTATCAATGTAGTTTGCTTGTATAATTTTGAATATACTCGTAAGAAATCAAACTGTTACATGTCAGTATTTTAAATTTGTTTTATAATAAAATAATCTCACTATATTATATGCTGTTTTTTTCACGATTCCCACAATCTCTATGGACGTCACAGTAACAATAGCTAATAAATCGTTAGCTAGTATGTTCCCGCCGACTGTGATACGTCTTATTAATCAACGACTAATCACAACTATCACAGCGCAAACGGGATTAAACTGGATTCCCCACGTCTCGGCGGGCGCGTGCGTTGGTTGCCAAGGCATGACGTGGAATCCTATAAATATTCTATGGAGGAAGTCTCAACAATAAAAATCATTATACAATCAACAATTATATATTTATAAACATGTATAGATACAGATATAGTTATTATTGCTTACACTTAATACTGCAATTATTAGTTGTATGTCATGAAACTAAGGTCATGGTACCTACACTCTTACATGCAGCAGGAAGCATATTGTAGCATAGGCAAGGATACATTTTGTAACAAAGATAATAAATATAAATAGCTTACTGTATATTTTCACTAAATATTTGGGACATTTCCTACATACATTTTAATAGTAGTCATCTTCACATAATACGTCCTAAATACAGTCTAATTTAATTACAATCACAGTGGCTATGATAGGTTAACATTTATTTACAGAAAAATAACTAATAGCTCTTATTTTCATACATAAAAAATAATTAGAATGTAAAAGTTAACATTGTTTGTACATTATATATTTAGGCATTATAATAAAAAATATAAAATCTTTATTCATGTTTCAACTATAAACAAATCAATAAAAATCTTTAATTTTTCATCTAATTATTATGGATACTGGATATAAATTCCCAGCCCAATTATGTTGAATACAAAAAACTATATTTTTTATTGGCAGTTTTAATAAATATATTTTAATTGAGCTATGCATTAGCTTGTCCTTTAATAAATTGGTAACAATTTTGGTATTGGCATACATTTATTTTTAAAATAAATACATAATATTTTCCATAACTTACAACAATATTGTTGGACAGTTTCAGTATTATCTGATATCTATATGTAATGTAAGAACAAATTATTGAGATTCATAAACGATAACTAATAATAAAATTTTAAATTCAACTTTTATTTCATTGTAAATGTAATTTTTAAATATTAGCACTGTATTACAGCGTTATGACATGAGCAAGTACACACATTATGAGCAAGTAAGGTAATTGTTATGAGCATAACTTTATAATAATTTTAATATAAATATATTATTTATTTTCATAGATGAGCAATTATACATTTAAAGCCCTTGTAATTTGATTTAATTTTGTTGTACTCCATCATACACTTATATTTATACAATATACATGTGGAATGTAATTTGGACTCTTTTTTTAACAATATATAACTTAAATATATTTTAACAATATCAGTACTTACTTAAATTCTAACATCTTGAACTTATTTTAGGATTGATTTACTTAAACTAAGAAATAAATTGATCAACACAGATAGGGCGCTACTTATGAGCAATAATTTATATATTCTTGAGGAGATTCCATTATACACGATATAATACTTTAAAACATTTTCAGCTGTAAAAATAAATGAAATATATTTTGGCATATGTATCCAATTATCACTTTATGTAGACACTAATTACATATACTTACAGACCATAGATAAAATACGTAAAATATTCCCATTATGTTTATGATACTGATTCTATATAACATTAACAATACCTACATAATATTATGACAACAGCAATAAGCTTAAATTATTTCTTGTACGTTTAATATAACGTTTTGCTTATTATTAATTATTTAACTTACCTAATGACGAATATTGTCCAGCAACAAAAATAAAAAGACTTCAAATATACTATTGTGTAGTCCGTGTACATTCACAACTTAAATCTATGTCAACTTATAACAAAATATTAGAAGTAAATGCGTAGTGAAATAAATTTCGAAATCAATCACATTTTATTGAGATTCCTATCTGCAATTTTATTATGGGTGGTAACCTCACAACCTAATAGTAAATTTCTGTGGCCACACTAGAAAAAAATGTTGGTTCCTTCTTGCACAAAATATAGGACGGAAAATTTATTACAGTGGAATATTTGAATAAAAACTATATAATAATAAATAAAAATGGCAAAAACACAAAATAGATTACTGTAATGCAAATAGCATTGAAAAGATGATATCACAAAATAAATACAAATAAAAAATAAATGGTTGTACAAAAATATTTTGTACAATGACACAGAGAATATCTCTAATAATATTTATCAAGGTGCTAATATCCATAATTACCTACACCAAACTTTGAATAATATTACGTCCTGGTTTTACAGGTGTACAAATGAAAAACGAAAACGTAACCTTTATATAAAAACCATAAAATATAAAGGGAAATTTTAATTGCACATCAGAAAATACTTTTTGCACACTAATATTGCACATCAAAGAAATTATTGTACGACCCTGATGGCACGTAGAGGTAGATTAGGGATTTTTTTATAACCGCACATAAACTCACCCTGGACAGAGCCCGTACGTCCTTTTTACCTAGGGGTAGTGCAATACGATAATAATTATTTAGTGTGCAATCCAGTATTTTCGGTGCTAAAAACGGGGATTTATAGTTATAAGATTAAATACTACCCAAATATAAATAGTACCAATAAACCATACATTATCCATATCAAAGAAGCCTGCTTACTAATTTGTTATACTGTTATATTGTCTGCTCGTAGTCTTTCGGTGGACAGACAGTATTACAATTTCATACTACCTCAATTATTTGCTCTACTTTGTTACTGACAACAGAGTTTACTTATTTATATGACACAACACAATCAAAAAGCCCATTAGCAAAGAGCCATCTTAAAACGTATTTTAAATTCCCAGAGGTTAGGGGGCCGTCCTACATAGCACATAAGCTACAAAGTAGACGTCGAGAGCGGATACTGTAGGCGGCCATGTATCGGGCACTAGGAAGGTGCAAAGTGTAGCGCGCGGTATGATCGAGCTCGGCCGCGCGGTCGTGATGCAGAACTACGTCCGACAAGCACCAGCGACGATGCTAGAGCCAAACGGACGGGCGCGCGAGTACCTCCAGGTAATCTGCGAATAGTTTAAAATGCTGGGTATATAAGTTCGCATAAGTATCTTACGACAGAATCGCGCGATCGGGCATATTAAATTAAATTTGACAGCGTTGTATCAGTCGTCATAGTAAAGTAATTTAGTCGGATTACCATGGTGCTTTGGTCTCTAATCTATATATATAAAAGAAAGTCAGTTAGTTACACCATTTATAACTCAAGAACGGCTGTACCGATTTGGCTGAAAATTGGTGGGAGACGGACATAGGATAGTGGTAGGGGTTGGGGTAGTTGTTTTCCACGGACGAAGGAAAGTAAATAGCAGGCAAGCCAACGTTTGGGCAGGACAACGTCTGCCGGGCCCGCTAGTGTTTAATAACGAAATGTGATTATAAATTACATTTTTCGGATTCGCAAGCGAGGATTTTTGGTCGGGGCAAAATGAAATCACGAATTTCAGACAACGGCGGAAAATGTCCTAATTAAATTGGTCGATGAAAGACATAACTATCTTCAGAATGATGGCTAAACTTACCTCACGAGTACAGTAGTAACGGCAGCCTGTCCGTTGGCCGTAGGTTCTATGGCCACAGGTCTAAGGTCAGGCGAGCGACGTCGACGTGCTGCGGCGGTAGTACTAGGTAGTACACCGGCTGGACTTAGACTGCCGTGAACAAACACTGTCACTGTGGCGAACGGACGCTTGGCCATATGTAGCATCTGAAAATATTAAATACTGTAGGTTTAGCGTGACATTTTTTTTTGTAACTTCCCGGGATATCTAACGGCTGCTGGAACCGTGTTACGGACCCCAGGATATTTAGCGAAAGAGAAGTCTTCCTTGTTTAGCTGAAATATAAAGTTTTTTTGTGATCGTTTAACCTGTGTCTTTGTAGTCATTGGAGGCTGGCTTAACTCCGCAAGAATTTAGGTTGATACAAATAATAAATTAAAGCATCCGAAAAATTACCTATCAAGTGATCTAAAGCATAAAAATATTAGAAAATGAAATCTTACCTCCACCACATGTCTTCTCCTCGCTCTCCGAACGTCAGCTGCCTGCTTTGCTTTCCAAGCGACAACACAGGCCGCGAGAAATAAAAAGAAGCAAGAGAAAAATACTGAGAAAAATACAAACAGATCTATATGCAGTTGATCTTGGCGGAAAAATACGAGGCCGAAACTGGCCGCCCCTTCATCAGACGGCAGAGCTTTGATTATTATATAAAATTTGGTATGAGTCAAATCATGAATGCTTTGGGGCAGGGTTAAGACTAAACGGTTTTGTAAATCTTTCACTCGAAGTAACATATTTCTCCTATCGACGGTGACGTAAGTCGCCAGATCTTTGGCTTTATAATCTCCCAGTGTGTATTCAGTCCTATCATAGTACCAGGTTATTCTGGACTTTTCCTCTGGATGGTCTTCGAATGACGGTATTTTTCGCATGGATCCAATTTTGAAATGGGAGGGATCTATTCCAATGGTGTGTCCTCCATAACTAGAATTTGCGGATATAACATAAGAGCTGTCATTCGGACTTAAGTATATGTCGACCGCGCCTTGAGTCACGTCCAGTATGACTCGAATATCAACGTTCATATAGCGAGGGTTCACAGCGACGAAAACAGTTTGTCCTGGATACAGGGGACGAGGTTTGATCTTGCATTCGTCTGTAAGTAAAATAAAAAATATTAAAAAACCGGCCAAGTGCGAGTCGGACTAGCGCACGAATGGTTCCGTACCATTATCTATAAAAACGGGGGAAAAAAAGTTTTTTGTATGGAAGCCCCCTTAAATATTTATTTTATTCTGTTTTTTAGTATTTGTTGTTATAGCGGCAATAGAAATACATCATCTGTGAAAATATTAACTGTCTAACTATCACGGTTCATGAGATACAGCCTGGTGACAGACGGACAGACAGACAGATAGACGGACGGACAGCTGAGTCTTATTAATAGGGTTTCCGTTTTTACCTTTTGAGTACAGAACCCTAAAAAGAGGGATTTAGTCTTCCGTTTGGTACCCTGGAACCGCAATACGGTTTCGGGAGCTGTAAAGCAACCCGTGATGAAAAAAAAGTACATTTATTTATTGGGAGTCTGTCGCAATTCTAGATTGAGATAAATAAGGTTCGCTAAGTTAAATAAGCAAAATAAAAAGCTTCTTACCGATAGATTTGCCATCAAAGCACAATTTGTTCTCAATATTAATTGTTTTGTAACATTGATGTCCGTTACGAGGATCCCCCATATACAAATCTTTACATTTGACACACTGATACCTCCAACACTCTTGTGCAGAGTTTTTACTAGAAGTGGAGGTCTGACACGAGATATCGCTCTCTGTGTTATTGCCACAATTACATTTCTCTCCTGTTACAGGATCACAAGTATCGCCATGACCGTGACATTCGCATCTAGAAATAAATTGTAATAGATGGAATAAGTGACATGTCTAATTATTTTAATAAGAGGAATTGGTTACATTACTATTGACCTTCAAATAACAATAATACCGGGATTCATGGCGACCGACGCACGCCTTCCGTCGTGATTTGATGGGGAATCCGGTTTAATCCAGCCCGCGCTGTGATTAGTCGGTGATTAATAAGACATATCACAGTCGGCGGGATTATCTTAGATACCGATTCATCGGCATATAATATAAAGGCTATAATACTTGACATTGGCAATACATCGATTAACATTGGTGGATGGAAAAGAAGAAGAACAATAATACCAATTTTTTTCCAACTACCTACGAACTATTCGATTTTGACTATCAGACGATAAATTTGAATTTCTTTTATTCTATCATATAGATAAAACACACTCACGGTCGACAAGCATCTCTGAAATCTTCAGACCCCCTAAAATACCCTGTAATACACCGCTCGCATCTCGGACCATCCGTGTTATTAGCGCATCTTACACAGCGAGCTTTAGTGGACTCTCTGTAGAACTCGTCCATTTCCTTATTAGGCACGTCTCGAGAAGAAGGCGTCACATCCAGATTGTCACTTGTGCATATACTTGTGTGGCCGTGACAGTGCGTCGAACAAGGAATACATTGACCGTTGTCTGTGGGATCGCCTACAAACATAGGTTTGCATTTCTCACATTGATTTCCCTGAAAAGGTAGTATACAGTTTTATAAATCGTATCTATAGGTAAACAAAATAGGCTAAAAGGGGGAGACTTAAGTACCCTGCGACTGTACAGTGTACACGGTTTCGGGAGCTATAAGGCAATCCGTGAAGAAAGAAAAAAAGGTAAAAATTCACAGTAGTAAAGAAAAACGTTATGAAGATTAAACTTATCCATAATTTTTCTGGGATAAACTATTCCTGATTTCTCTGTATATAATCCACCTGTGTCACTGTAATTTAGCATATAGTTACTTATTGAATATATCAAATCAAATCATCTAAGTGAAATATGTTTTTTTTTGAACAGGAAATATGGGTAGTTTGCCCCAAACCGCGCCCATTTCCATACAAACGGAGAAAACGTTTTACTACCCCTAAATATTATGTAATTTCAACAAAATTGACAAAGTGAATAACTACGTACGTAGCTTTCCTTTTTAATTCGTAATAGCTCAAAAGTTAGACACTTCAAATTGCACTTGCCTAGAGTTTGAATATAAAAGCGTTATGTAGCGGCTAGCGGATGCTTTAAGAGGATTTAGTACCGTAGTAAAGAGAAAAATATACAGGTGGGAGAATGGGTGTGGACCCAAAAATGTTGCCAATAAAAACTTACCATTGTGTTATTGTGACACTCGATACACTTGTCCAACTTATCAGGGCCTTCACAATGCGAGTGTCCATTGCATTGGCACTGTATGCTACAATTAGCTCCCACGTAGCCGAAGTCGCATCGACACACGTCTGGCTGGGCGCAAGTTCCCCGCACACATCCTTGTGAGCAAACAGCCACGCAGGCGCCATCCACGCGCTTGTGACCAGCGCCGCACGCGCATTCATAGCCGAAGGGAAGGTCTCGGCATATCTAAATGATAGAAATTGTAGTTAGTATTTGAATTAATGTACATGCGATTCTTACAAAGCAACTAACAATATTCTCAATTTCACCAAAATGTTTGGTCACCTTAAACGTTCGCATTTATAAACGTGGGAAAACAACGAAATCAAAAGATATTTATTTTGTAGGCACACTTGAAAAAGTCAATTAAGTTTTCAATTTAGTCGACTTAAAAAATGCAATTAATTTACTGTGACGGAAATGTTAATTAATATGTTACAGTCTATAAAATTATCTCTAATTGATACCCTATGTCCCAATTGATAGATCGAACGAACAGCTCTTTTCAGTAAAACAAAAATAGTATCAAGCTGTGAAAATAACAAAAGTATACCAGTCTAGCAGTGTTTGTCGGAGATCTCTCTAATTTTTATGAGCCAAAGTCTATTCGCCAATCTACCAATACGAGGCAATTTATACTTAAGAATGCAGTAGATTGTACAAGGTAAACAATTTCATCTCTTACGACTATATTTAAAACGAGAATTTAAAAACAAAAGTAATACAAAATCTTACCTCAGAATCAGCTTTACACTGATGATGATTATTATCGCACTCATTTTCGGGCGGACAACGAGTGTAGTGCCAACTGAAGGAATCGTTGGTAACATCATTATCTTGGTAAGCGTTAGCATAAACCTTAGCACAAGTGGTTCGTGAAGAATAATCTACTGGCGAGTCCATATAGCCATCAGCACACACGCCCTGCCCATTAGCTCCTTCTAAAGCACACCAACCGCAGTGAGAATGATGTAAACAATCAGAGCATTGTTTGAAGGTTCCACAAGGTGCGGGGCATTTATTGTTGTCAGTCTTCGTTAGAACAAGGCCACAAACCCCACCAGCGCAGTACACAGGTTGATATGCAGGCGATATACATTTGCCAAGATACGTAGCCCATCGACATTCGGAGTAACCACCCTCGCTTCCTGTAGAATTCAGGCAAGACTCGCAATTGTTATAGGTGTTGCATCGATTATGACATTCATCCTTTAGAAGGTACATTCCAGTTTCGTCTACCGAAGTGCATGTCCAGTTATGGACGTCGGCTCGGTCCTGTGATTGTATTGTGATTTGTCCTGAAAATATGCAGAGTTAAAATTTAATGGCCCATTTTAACAAAACTCAAATTATATACTAGGAGTAAACTTGGGGTGTGACGTCTTCAGGACAGAGCGCGAGGCATCCATTTGAATCCCACGCCATTTAAGATTGACCCGCACGTTATAGAATTCATCATTAGTGAACATTATACTTGTATCTGTCAAATGTCAAATAAGGTACAGGCTAGGAAACACTGGCAATAATAAGAAATGTCAATTATTAAATTATTATGAGAAACAATGAACTAAGAATTACCATCTCTATAAGCAAAACATGTCCACGTGCACTGTTCAGACACACATTTGTGACAATCAGATGCAACACATTTCAATTCTGGACATCGCTCCACTTCACTGATGTAGCTCGATCCAACGTTGCACTTCATACTGGTGCATGATTCATCAGTTGGTACACATTCACCTGCAATATCCTTAGGTATGATAAAGCTGACTGAAAGAAGATGTACTTTTTATGTCTTAAAATACATCATATAAAACAATACCGACATCTTTTCGTAAATAAAAAAAATAATATTTTGTTTACCAGATCGAATAATTATATCTACACATTATTAAACACCTTCTAACCCATTAAAAACAGGTTATTTTGGAATTTAGTTAAATATACACACCAACAGCCGCTGCGCATGACTCACACCACCGACAAGCTGGCTTCTCTTCGGGGTAAAGTGGCCAGGCAGCCAAGCACGTCGAGCATGACGTAAAATTCTCACACGGTCGCCTCGAAATCAATTCAATATCGCAAGCCGCCCCAGAGTTCGTGGACACGCGCTCGCTTCCATCGCATCCTGGCTTTTCCACCGAGTAGCACTTCGTATAATTCCCAGTACTACAAAAACTGCAACCCATGTGGCTGCGACATTCCATCTTGCTGGAGCTCCATAGTGAGCACAGATCTTCAGGCAGAGCTATACGGGTCACTTGACAATGGGCGCTGCCAGTCCATCCACCAATTATATATATTGAACCGTCATTTTCAGCCTCCGCTTCAATGGCCATAGCGTGTGCTATGGTCGGAGGTGGCGGATGACCGACAATCTGGATTCCTACAAAAAAATCTGTCGTTAACGTCATATCAAATATTATTTCCAATAATTACGAATGTCAAACTAACAAAAACTTGATGATGAATACTAACCTTTGACAAGTTTAACCCATTGATTGCAACTGTATATGTAGGCAATCAGAGTATCGGATCTGTCGAAGGGATCGGTTCTGCCACCGAAAATAATCATGTAATCATTGGTAGTGACAGCAGAGTGTAAGTACGTGGCTTGCGGCAAATCATCGTATATGGTGTTCAAATTTGGAAATATCGGAAGTAAACTCCATTTCTTGGTGGGATAGTGGAAAGTGAAGAGATTATTAGATAATATAGTTCCATTTATTGTGTATAATATACCACCATATACGTATAGACTTTGTGATGCAGGATGATACACTGTGCTGTGGCCTATGATGCCCACAGGTTTTGGACCTATGCAATTAATTTTCTTCCATTTCTCATTATCTAAATCAAATTCCCATATATCAGATAGAAATCCTTCTTCTAATGAAAATCCTCCTATCAAAACTAAACTCTCATATTCTTGATACTTCTGCAATGTCAATGTATGACCTGCAAGCGCAGGAGGTTGTTCCTCGCCATTGTCAATTCTACTCCATCTTTGGTCTTTCAAACTAAACTGCCAAAAGTCTCCTAGCGTCTTATTATGTCCACTCTTCTCTTGTAAACTCAAACCTCCAAACACATAAATATTTTGCTTCGAGTGGTATATTTCAGCTGCATGAAAGTATCGACCATCTGGCATCTTAGTTTCTGGTGTTGCCTCCAGTGTCACCTGCATCCATGTATTATTTTTGGTATCAAAAAATCGTATATCATTTAGGGGGCCGTGAGACAAGGAATACCCTCCAAACATCCACAATCCTCTTCTATCGGCCACCAGACTGTGACCGAAACGGGGTAAAGTTTTCCTCAAGTGATCTAGTCCATCTGATAAATACGCCGAATTAAAAAGCTCTGTGAATACCAGTTGAGTCTTATCAAGTTTGATGGAACAATCGTCTCCACCAAAATCATCACTACATAAACATCGTCCGTAGTTCATATCACAAACCCCAGAATTGGTAGAGATACTACAGTTGTTTGGACAAATGTCAACCTCGCAATCTGGACCGTTGAATCCTTCTTGACAGACGCAATGTCCTTTATTGCATACTCTCGGGTGAAAACAATGATCTTTGCAAGCTATTACATTATAAACGCCTTCAAATCCCTGATCGATTTTGGCTTGCTTGTAATGAACAGTCAGATTACCGCTACGTGCCTCTACTACTCCCGACGCAGCTCCGTTGCAAAACACTCCCAAAAGTTGACTCTGTTGACTATTACTTATATCTGGCAACCCTCCAAGGCCATCATAAACATACACAGCATTCTCATCGCATGGCACATTTAATGTCGATGCGTTAATAGTGAATTGTATTATGGCATTACTTATGTCTTCAGCAGATATGATCCATAAACATTCTTTGGAAGGGTTTAATGTTTTTATGAACTGATTTGATTTATATGAGCCTATTCCTTCCGTCTGCGTCGCATTCAACATTCCTCTAGGTTCACATTGGTAATAACATCTACCACCGTGTCGAGGGTCACCATAAAATTTCGCTTTACAGCGTTCACAGTTCGGACCTTCTGTATTATCTTTGCAAATACACTCTCCAGTGCTAACATTACAAAAGCCGTACGCTTCGTCTCCATGATCGTTACAATCACATCGGCGGCATCCTTGACTTGAGGTTGCGTTACCGTGACTGCCCGGTTTGCATGACTCACAAAACTCTCCCATTGTCCAATCTTGACATTCGTCACACTGTCCCACTCCCGTGCGACATGTGGAATGGTTATGGCAGCCACAATTAATAGAGCAGTCGGCGCCGGTCCAGCCCAAGTCACAGTGGCATTTGTAATGTGGTGCTCCAAGACAATAGCCGTGTATACAGTTATCATAGCAGGTCCGTATGCAACTCTTTTTCCCGTCACCGTTGTAACCTTGTTTACATTTACAAGTGTACGAGCCGTGTGTGTTGTTACATACAGCATGCTCGTGACAGTCGTGCAGTCCCAGACCACACTCGTCTACGTCGGGACATTGCGCGTAAGCCCAACCGGCATCGTTGACCGTGACGTTGAGGGCCGTCGCGCAATCAATATGAGATCGTGTAAAGTCTCCTTCAGTACACATTCCGATGATGGGATTTTCGTGCGAGTAACACCATCCGCACCCCATGTTCCTCAGGCAGGTCGAGCACTGTGTCTGACGTTGGCAAGATTTACATTGATCTGCCTTGCGAACACTATCATCGGTCGGAGTGGTGGCCCGGTCTAACCATTCGCGACATAGACCGAACTGGTATTCGCTGGTGTAAACGCTGAAGCTGAAACATTGTCGGGTCGCTTCGCACCAAACACATCGACCGCGTTCGTCAAGACAGTGTTCACAATCAAGCCTCAAGCGACATGGCATGGGACACTCGGCGGCTTCGATGATGGCACCACTTGCGCGCCCACGTCTCGAACATCGAGCTTCATCAGCCCACCACTCGCAGTAGTTTCCTGCTACGCAACGCTCGCAGCTAATGTAATTTGTACAGTTTGGGCAAGCTGCTGGCTGTAATGTTAAGTATCGCCAGTCATCGTCTAGTGCGCAGACAGATTGTTCGTCAGCTTCTCTCGTCTCGCAACGATTTGTAAGTTCACACCAACCGCAAGCCGCGTCGGACAAACACAACAAACAATTGTCGTAATTTGAGCACTGTCCGTTTGAAAATGGTTCTAAAAATTCAAATGTGAAGACCTGTAATTAAAACATTCGTAAATCAGAAAAATAGGTATTAGAATCCAAGTCAAACTTTAAAATAGCAATCTACTGAAACATTTACCTTTGCACTCTCTTGTGATTTATTATGAAGAAGTTCCATTTTGGCATGATGATGTGAAGGATACAGCCCAGTATGTAAAGAATCATTAGCCAACATATCAACAGTAAGTCGAGCCGGAAACAAGTCAGACCAATCCACAGAAGAGCAAGCAGATGGCTGTGCAGTCAAATTAGCTATGGATTCGTTATTATCGCCGAGAACAAGTGAAATATTAGAATATCCGGCACACATGTGTAACGATTCTCCAGTGCCATTCCAATAAGTGGGTATTCTTAGCCAACCCTTCAATCTTGCTTCACTAGATCCACTTAATATATGATTGCTTCCACCGCCCGTCCCCCAATCAACTGTAGTAGCGTTAACCACTGACACTCCATCTGGATGGTTAAAATCTGCAGGTTGTTGATATCTGATAAACGTGAGTCCTGGGCGTTTGTCTAATACTTTACATTGTTCAGGATCTGTGACTTCAGTGCCAGCTGTTCCCCACCATCCAGGATTTTGGGAGGGTGTATCTTCACCGCAAACTCCATAATTATCTGTAAAAAAAATAAATTCAACAAATTATAATCTCAACTATTTGGAATAATTTGACATGTTTAGCTTTAATAATATTTAAATGATCAAAGCTATGAAGCAGACGGTTCCGGATTCAAATAGCAGATCGAGCAAAATTTGTATGAAAAACATTCAGGTAAGTATTTTTTTCAAGTCAGGGACGTTATTTGTCTGTGATATCCGTTTGTTGTACCGAATCCTACTTTGGGACTAAATAAATATATTTATTTTATTTTTTTCTATAACGGGTTGCCCTACGGCTCCCGAAAATCGTTTTATCGGTCCCAGGGTACCCAGCGGAGGACATCCTCCTCTTTTAACCTATGGTATTTGTAAGGCTATACCTAACATGGCCAGTTCTGTTGAGGTATGATGTGTGTATAGTTTAAATGTTATAGTAATATAGTATCTTACCATCTTTATGGTGACACCTCGCATTTTGAACACACCAGCTGCAATGGTGCAGTCCCAATTTAGTACTAACAGAGGGCAACGCCGTCCGACTGCTATTAACAATTGTTAGTGGCGGTCCGTGTATTAGACAGGAGTGACAATCACCAAGTGCTGGACATATTCCACCACAACGAATTGATTGAAGATTTGTCGTACAGTTCGATCCAATGGTTCTGCCGTAACATATCTATAACAGAATATTATTACATTACATAGATATACTCGTATAATATCATAGCTTTCCGCCCCGACTTCGCCCGTGGGAATTTCGGATTGGTTGATGTTGTTGGTACTACTCCGCTCCGGGCTAATGGTTAAAACGGGTTAAAAGGGCTAAAATATTTTTTCAAATCAGACTGGTAGTTCTTGAGATTATAGCGTTTGTCAGATTGGTTGACGTTTAACTTAACTAAACTTTTTAACTGCTGATATCTGTCATTTAGGTAAGCACAGGGCACAAAGCAACCCATAAAAGTATAAAAAAGTAAGTCTGTTGATTTAATACCTCATCAGCCGAACACCACCCACACTCCGGATCAGCGAGACATTCAGGTTGAGTGCGGTGTCGAGGGCAAGCTGACTCAGGATCGCCGTTTGTAATTCCTGCTTGCCAACTTGGTACTACATAGCCCAAGAGATCGCCTGACAAAAATACATTAATTATTTAGTAAGTTTAAACTCAAATTATATTCTCACAGAATTAAAATGTACTAGGTAAAAATCCTTTTCCATTTATACTATTTACTGTTTGCTCTCTCTGGGCTGGTTTTGATAAAATAAACATAAATATACTTTAAGGTTAACTAGATTTGTCTGTGAAAACTACATTGTTTAGTTGTTATTGGCAAAAATATGTTCAAAAATCAGTCATTTGCAAACACCGTGAAAAGTTCCTTGAGTTCTGGGTTATTTATCTTTCGTTACAGACTTTTTACGTACCTACAACAAACATTTTCGGATAGATTTTAAAGATAAACGGCCTTATTCATAAACGTTTATTAGCAACGTTTTTGTTAAAATGTGTTTTGTTTCTTTCTATTATTAGTAAAGACAGGTTTGTTAGAGAGTGACAAAACATATTTTAACAAAAATGTTGCTAATAAACGTTTATGAATAAAGGCCTAAAAGTTTACCTTATATTGGATTTGTTTTTAGGGTTCCCCGTACATCCGATGAAAAAACTGAAACCCTTATCATTATCACTCTTGTGTCTGTCTGTCTGTCACAGCTTATTTTATCTGAATCTACTGGACTTAAAATAGTTGAAACTTGGTACATTTAATTTTGAATTATATAAAATCTATTTTTTTTATTAAAAAGCCATCCAATTGAGTGGCTGATTTAACCATTTGGCGGCGACATATATATAGTAAACTTTACAGTTTTATTATTATGTATAGAGAAGAAAACGTACCTAATAATAATTACTTACCATTAACATTTCCATGGTATCCCCCAGCTATTAACAGAGTGGAAGGCGGCTTAAGGGCAGCCGCGTGAGCGAAAACGCCCTGTTTCTTTGGATAATAACTGCGAGTCGTTCCCAAAACATCAAGTGGTATCCATGAATGACATCCCAAGTGATAAAGATACATTTGGCCGTCGTAGCATATTTCTTCTCTGTTATGTCTATGTGAGTAACCACCAAAAACTACGAGATAGTTTCCTGAGAAAAAACATAAATTAAACAGTTAAATCTTTGCTATCAATCTATCTCTTATCTTTTTCATACAGAAAAGGTGACATATCTTCTTCACGGGTTGCCGAACCGCGTTATCCAAGACCAAGTCTTCCTCTTTTAGCTGATGGTATTTGTCTGGCTATACCTAATGAGGTATATTTACATGGAAAATTTGGTGGTTTCTCGGATTATGTACATAAGTTTCTAATTCTAAAAAACCCATTGGTGGCATATATAATTGTGACTTTGCCATCGCCTGGTGTCGCGAGTCCATGAATAGGTATATCAGTCGCTTTCATGCTCTTGCTTCATTTGAAGGATTCTTCAGACGGCTCCTCCATATCACCAATGCAATTAACCAAATCAATTTTGGCACCAAGTACACCGTTTTACAGATGTAGTTTTCATAAGTCTATGTCAGTGATAGTACAAACTATATTATCTTGTATAAAAAAAGTCAATGATTAATGTGTGTATCTTACCAATTATTGTAGCAGTGTGAAACGCCCTTTCCCTTGGTACATAAGTATCACGTAAATGTGCTCGAGGATAATGAATTTCACTCCAGTGACGGTTTTTAACATCGAATGCGAACATTCTATCTGATAATTTCGAAAACCTGTAATGAAAACAGGGAATATGGTAAAAGGCATGAAGAGTATATACATTTTGTAAAAAAATATATGAATACTAGCTGTTTTTACAGCCTTTCAAAATTAATCATAATCATTATTATTAATAATTCATCCATTCCAGACCATATTCTGGACAGACAGACAAAAATGTAAATAGCATATTATACTTACCTAGATATTGACATTAATTTTGAAATCACAGACAGACAATTCGATTTTATTTATCGTGCTTTACGTCCGCACTTCTTCTAAATAACAGATATTTCTGTGCAGCAACAAACCATCTGTTCTTTAATATGGACAACACTGGCAAAAAATGGACACTGTTACGGTGTCTCTGGCTACAAAGTATAAAGGCCGTGAAGATGTATGCAAAGATTTTAAAAGCACCTAAAATACTAGCAGCAGAAATTAAATTAAATGATGATAACCAACCTTGCAACACTGGCGACCACTCCTCCATAAACAAGAATAGAATTTGAATATGGATGGTAGACAGCGGAATGTGCAACTACCCTCACATCTAACTCTTTGCCTCCTCTTACATGAACATTCTCCCAATTCTCAGTGTTCACGTCTGTTAACTTTATTTTATACATGCTGGAATAAAAGTACATATTTTAAGGATTTCAAAATGCTCCACTACTTTTCAAAATTGGGGTTAAAAGCAAATTTTGTGTATACCTAAATACATATTCAACATTTTATTTTACGATTATATGCAAAGGTTCGAACCCGGGATCAAATAAAATATTTGTATCAAAAATACTGGATGGATAAATGGATCGATACCTATTTGGGCTTGATACATATATAAAATTCCGATGTTGAGTTGGAGTGAACTTAAAATATTATAACTAACCTAGAGGAAAATTCTCCTTCCACAGTGCTACCGCCAAATAAATAAATTTCATCGCCAACGGCAGTCAAAGTATGTCGTGTAAGACCGGGCGGCGTTAAGGTTGAATTGACAGCTCTCAATGCCCATCTGTGTATTATTGCATCAAATAACCATAGTTCTGATGATAGACTACCATCAGAAAGTTTTCCACCATAAAGAACGAATCCTGGTCCAAATGCACAAGCAGAATGACCATATCTCGGCTCAGGTTTAGTATTATTATTGGCCTTGACATTCATATCGTTGCCACTGTAATCTGAATGCAAATATTCCGACTGATTCGTAAAATGCATAAAATTCTCGGAATACGGTGTCGGAGATGTGGGAATTATTCCCATTAACTGTAGTGTCGTTTTGTCATGATGCGAAAATGTTGTTAATAATAAATTAAATATTGAACTTGAGTTTCCTATTTGCCAATGGCCATCAATGTTGCCCTGAAACGAGTAAGTGTTATAATTTCAAAAAATAAAGACTTAAATTTCCAAGACAGATTTAATTTTTTCATTTTCTAATTTATCACGCTATTACCTCTAAAACTATGCTTTAAATTATTAAAACGGGGTTTCAATTACATCAAAAAATTATTTTTATTCCTGGATTAGGTGAGTGAGGCAAGCAAGCCCAATAATTCCATATCACTTGCTTTACTAGTTTTTTAAAATAAATAATCTGCAATGACAGACACAGTAGTAATATTTTTAATACATATTATACTACAACCCGCAGAAGTTAACTAGGCACCTCGGCTCTGTGACGTCTTGCGCGTAACTTATGAACCAAAGAGTGCTCGCGCTATAAACATTTCACGAAAAGGCGTGACTACCCTAGGGTTAAGTCTGACAGGGCAAAGAGCGGTGGCCGGTGTCGATGGCGGGAGGTTCCCCTCCTAGAACATTGTTTGCGCATTCCTAGTCAATATATCCATTATAAATGCGAAAGTAACTCTATCAGTTACACTGGCTAAACCACTAAACCGATTTTGATGAAATTTGATACGAAGGAAGATTGGAAGGAAATATGCTAAGCTCACTAAGGGGTGAAAGATAGTATGGGTCCCATGGCCAAAGCCAGGGCGGAATTCTAATTAATAATAATTAAGATATAATTTTAACAACCTGGTTAAATACTTCTCGTAACAGTGACTGATCTCTTTCTTTATTAGATGGATATCTTTGTATAACTTTCTCATTTTCATCTTTCCATTGACTAGTAGGAAATCTAAAACAAATATTACATGATATATATAAATGATAATTTACTGCACCAATTTTTTGGAGTTTTCATTTAGTAGATATCATCAAACTACATAAATATTTAAAAAATTAAATCCATGAGTGCATAGAAAAGAGTACATTTACTATATAATATTTTTCTAATTGTACACCTTGAAATCTGACCTTTGCTAAAGAATTATTGTTGTTCTGTATTTACAAAAAGACATTGCGTCAATATTAAGACGTCAGAAAGACGACGGAAATCAGAAAATATAATGTTCATATGACAGGAAAATTAGCTTTATCCATTAGACTTATGAAAAAAGGTCAGACTTCACTGCTGGTTCTTCTTAGGTTAAGTTGTATATCAACTCTATTAAAACTCATTGTAAATCAAAATACAGTTACTTAATATTTGAATGGCAATAGCAGCCAATTATCACACCTAGTCTACTTCAAATTGCTTGAACAATTATAATCATGTTAACTTTATTATGTAGTTGTGAAGTGATCTATTAATTAATTGTTGCCTAAATGTTCATCAATACAAAACTAACAACAGGATTTTACACATACATACAACTTTTTTTTAGTTTAGATATCGCTCTGTAATGGCACAATGAATTTGGATTAAATTTTGTAGTAAGATAGATTATTATATCCTGGATTAAGAGGTACTTGTTTGTGTATATTAAATCAGAAAAAGAAATTACAAAATTTTTGACAAATAAGTTTTTCTAACATTAATGTAGTCAAGTTTATCTTACCTATAAACCTCTAATAATCCCAATACTCTATTCAGATCATAACCTCCAAATACATAAAGGGAATCTGTGTGATTCACATATACAGCTGTGTGGGCGGCTCTGGGTGTCATTCCATTCTCGGACCTAGATAGCCAGTGCCATCTATTGCCCTCTATATCATTTTTATACAAAGAGCATGATTCTCCGGAGTATCTACAAAGTAACAATAACAATCAATGTACATAGTTGTAAAGGTTAAGTGTTTGTGATAACTTTTAACCCATTTTCAGATTATTATATGCATAATTTTATTAGGTATTATTCTCATACTATTTTAATAATACTAAATAATTAATTATGTGATTGTAATTAAAAAATATATTATTAATTCATATTATATTAACAGTCCATAGTTTTGCAGATTAAACTGATATTTTATATTCGATATAATACATTAATTTGCAGTGCAACTGAGTATAAGAATCAATAAAGTACGGAAATAAAATAATTGTTTAGTTCAATTTCAAAACATTTTTCACATATACTAATGTCAATATTTACATGTTGATCCAAATATAAAATCACACAATCTCTATCAGAATTGAGCTGGAAATATATTACAGTATGTGCTGGCTCTAAGTTTATCTAAGGCACCTTAATGGTATTTTTATGAAAGTCTGCTAATTAAAATAATGTGAAAATGTGTTTGTTCCTTTCACATCAAAACAGAGCAATAGTTTGGAGAGCTGGAGAGTTATATAGTTTCTCTTTCCTTCAGAAAAAGTGTCAGGAATTGGAATTTATGATAAAATTATCTATTATCTATCCATGTAATGCCAGGACAAATTGCTTATAATTAAATAAAAACTTACCCTTTTTTACAAACACATTTGTCTCCTTTACACTGTCCATTCCCCATACAGGAGAAGGGACACAGTTCAACACTGCAGTCCACTCCTCCCCTGTTACCACCACAGTAGCAACTATGGGACATACACAGTCCTCTGCCTGAACAGTTGTTTGGGCAATTGTGTACTGCATATTCTGCCCTAAAGCCATCTAGTACATAATTTGTATCACTATACAATAATATTAGCATCTGAAATATGAATATTTGTTGTTGATTGAATTATGTTGAGATTATTATCTACCTAGAACATTGTTTCTCGAACTGGGGGATCGCAAGTCCATATTAGACATCCATTAATTCTAAATACCCTAAGTAATTCAGTTCAAGATTGGCTAAAAGTGAATAATTATAATGTTTAAATTATGTTGACTGTATATAAAATACTTCTAAAGGTTATTAGAATTACCTTGCAACTTCTCAAAAATAATAACATTTCAAAATAATGTGAATTATAAGATTTATAAGTAACATTTATTTACTTAATTAAAATAAATTACAATCAGTCTTAGTTTACTAGTGCAAAACTAAACACTCACTTACTTAATAAACTTTGGTCAATTAAATAAAAAGATTTGTAATAATCATAGTTAAACAGTGTTATGTTTTTTGTTCAATTTCAGCGCATGCTAGAAACCCATTTTGGCCGAAGCTAAAGCTTTGGTTGGACACTAGGCAACTGTAATGTAATACAGGCATGAATTAGAGTATGTTTCATTACCACTGGGAAAAGTACTCTTTTTCCTTCATTAAATATTAACTAGTTACAAATTTATTAATTGGTTTTAATGTAACAAATAATGTGAACATTTTATATTAGAAGTCTTATTGATTATTAATGTTGGTCTAATCACTAAGACTTATGCTATTAAACTATGATAAATGTACTTACAAAACCACTTGAAGCTGTCACATTTTGTGGTTCAGTTTTACCACTAAAGCTGCCTAATAATGGTGCATCGAAGGAATCACCGTCATAGACAAACACATAATCATAGGAACATTCCGTGCCCATACGAATAAAACTCAATGTAATAAATTGACTCTTGTTTGCTGCCTTAATGAGCCACTCACAGTGTGAATCCTGAAATATACAGTAGTTTTCATTTTATTGAGTATATTAGCAACTTATTTGTGCAGAGCTGCATATAATGTAATCAGCAGACCAACCTGAGTGTAATTGGAACTGCTTGGTCCATCGGTGATGATGCCGTATTGCTCTGTGAAGACTCTGCGCGACTTATCACACGGCGCAGTGACCGCCGTACAAAGTACGGCGAGACAAGTCCAAGTTGCAGCTACTAAACCGGCGCCCTTCTTCCGTATTTGTGGATAAAACATGCCTCCTTGTAATTGTTGTAGAACATAAGTTAGACATTAACGCCATATAACCCTATATTACGATAAATAGTACTAAATGTAAAATAAACAACACTCATTTATGAAACATGACATCCACTTCAAGGCTAACCACTTTAATGAGGAACAAATTATATTGAAGGTCGTGAGCACAATACTAAATAAACTACAATACTGCTTATAAAATTGCAGGTATATATTGATTCTAATCTTTCAATTTCTCACTTTCTAACAAGTTTTTCTACAAATAATAAACAATTAACCATCACAGTTTTGATTTGATTGTTGTTGTTTTTAAAATTTGTCCTCTAGTGACATGGCAAGGAAATTAACTAATGCAGCCTTTTAATTTGACAGTTGACATTAAAGTTTTTTTTCCTATACCGTGCAAAGAACTCTATTGTAAACAGTTGTAAATTGTATTTATGGTCAGGTTTTAAAGAACAACTAAAACGTTCCACAGCTGCTAATGAACTCCATCAGAATAATAATGATTTTTGCCAACGTCAAATGTCTCGATGTCCTTATTAAGCGACTAAAAAAAGAGGAGGTTCTCTATTTTTGAACATTTTATTAAAATATTCTAATGATGATGATGATTGATAGGTAATTTACCTAATGCTATATATATCTAGTATACGCACAGCAATTTTCTGATTTGTTGGGCACTGCTCATATTATGTAAATACATAATGTAGTATTAGCCTGGCTGAGTTTAGCTCTTTTTACCATGTATGTTCCATAACAGCCTGGTGGTACAACGGGGCGGAGTAGGGACGTCTTGGTTAGTTAATTAAGTAAGTAAGGTTAGTAGTACCTATCCTTAATAAAAATTAAATTGATTATTAGCTATACCAACTTATTATTATTATGTAACTCCCAAGTTCACAGGGACAATGCTCGGTAATTTTGCAAGGGCACATAGGTCCAACACGTAGAGGCCTTTTAGTAGAGCGTGTAATCTAAAGTGTTGTGGCTAGCACCCATCGGGACCTATCTGACCTATCTCTGTCTGAATGCATCAAAGACAATGCGCTCACAGACAGGCCCCGTCAGGTGCCTGGACTAGAGATAACATTAAATTAAAATTGGGCTCTTGTTTTGGAGTGTTTTGGTTGTGACTCCTGTAGGTACCTGTATGTATCATTCGTCTCATGAAATGTAAAATTGGCAGGTCATGACTCGCCCTTTACTAAATAGGCCTCCTAAAACAACCACAAATTTTAAGCATTTCTGCCGACAGTAAGACAGATTTATTATTATGCAGAGCATGTTAATGACGTCGTTTAATTTTACAAGCATAATGTAGTGGGTGACTAGGCGAGTTTCAAGTAGCGAACATCATTAGCGCCGCGGGGTTATCACTTCATTCCGGATGAAAAAATTTCAAATAACCCTCCTCATCTTCTACATGCCCTTAATGATTTATTAATTTTTCACCTTATAGGTAACTAAATGAACACGAATACTTACCTATAATAGGATATTAAACATCAAACAAAACTCTCTCTAAGGTCCTTATATTCATACGAAAAAACTTTCACTTACTTTTCAAATGTGCAAAACATTTTTGGTAGATTTCTAATTTCTTATCGTATTCCATATCTAGTAGAATAAAATAAGCTTGACAATATTGACAAACTTATGTCGACATAAGAGAATAATTTTCGCTATGCAAAAGTTTAGACTTTTAGAGCAGTCTTTCTCAAAGTGGGCGATAACGCCCCCCTGTGGGCGCTGTAGGCCTAGAGGGGGGCGGTAAGGGGCCCAGAAAAGGGGGGTGTTTAAGACGATACATTCAAATAAAATTATAGTTTGAGGGGCGTGGCCTAGCTGCATACGATACTCTAGCGCTACCCAGCGCTACGTGATCGATTGGTCTCTCCGCTGAATCTCTCTCTGTCGCATTGAATAGAAACAAAAGAGAAGAGGCGCACGGAAGGTGCTTGGAACAAACGTCCTAAGTGACAAATCAAAAATAATTTATTTAAATTAAAGGAGTAGCTTTATTGAAAATCTAAATTAACATCTTACTTTAGTAATAGATGATACAAATTTGTACTTAATTTAATAAACAATACTTCATGTACTACTGAGAAATTTGGAAAGGAGACTATTTTCAGAGGCTACTTTGCAATTTTTTTCTATCGAGCAAAGTTTCTTAAAACATGTTTTATGATTAACAGATTATTATGAAATATGATTAATTATAACATGTAATTTTTTCTATATTTCTAAGAGCTTTAGGTTTCACTCAAAACGATTTGAAAAATATGATTTAATATGAAGGTAGCCTCTTAAGTGGTTTAGATGATTTAGATGGCTGATTTATAATTTCATCTATTTATTGCACGCCTCACAACTCGAAGCGGTGGAGGTAGGTAGATAGTGCTTTATTATCGGTTTGTCAAAAATCATTAGATTCATCCTTTTTTACGTGAGAGCAATTAAGACGCAACTTTATAATATTAAGAGTATCTTTTATTAAAATTAAAATAAACATAATCAATTTTAATTTTAATAATTAAAGTCTTGTTTAGAATGTCAGTTTAAACTCCAAACTAATATAGCATACTATAATAAAATTAAAGTAATGAATGTGCGCTGAAAAATAATTGACCTTCAAAGTGAGCGGTAGACAAAATAAGTTTGAGAACCTCTGGTTTAGAGTGAGGTGAGAGCAGTCACCGCAATTCCACTACATTAAAAGGAGTTTGGTGAAAAAGGCCCTTAGAATCCGATTATTATTTACCCGATTTAAAACACATTTTTACTTTTAGTTATCTTTGATACCTTTAGTTGATAATGTTGATATTTATTTAATTTAATCTAATAATTAATTAATTAATAGGTAATCTAGGTAATTTTTGCTGTAAGAGATAATAAATAAATGTTAAAATTTAAAACGACCTTGAATTTTCCTGTATTAAACACATAACTTTAAATGGAAATTTTTTTTTCAATTCCTAAGTTACTAGCTATAAAGGAATATTATGAGACACATTCGTCCGTCGGGATATTTTATTGAAAAAAAAATAAGAGATAACTACTTTTTAGGGTTCCGTACATCTTCGATGAAAAAACGGAAACCCTTATACGATCACTCTTCTGTTTGTCTGTCTGTCCGTCTGTCACAGCTTATTTTCTCCGAATCTACTAGACAAAAAATGTTAAAATTTGGTAGAGTTGGTGACGCAATCACGAACGTAGGTATAGCGTAAATAATTTCGATTTAAGGGTTAATTTTGGGGGATAAATTAAAACGATAAAAATACTTTTTTTTAAGTGCATCATGTGACATGTCAAATGAAAGGGACCGTTATAAGAAATACACATATTTTTTTATAATTTTAAAATGCAAAATCTTATCTCTTATCTCCGAAACTACTGAGTTTAAATTTTTGAAAAAAATAGGGAATATGACGTCTCTTATAATTTACAGGAAAACCTAAACGAAAATCCTTTCTTAAAGTTCTGACCGAAAAATGGTACGGAACCCTCAGCGCGCGAGTTTACTCGCAACTTGGGCATTTTATATTGAAATCGATTTTTTTAAATTAAATAGGAGGTTTTGTGTATAGAGCATGATGATCAGTCGCCGCCGGAGTGTAGGAGTGCAGTGTCAGCACAGCGACCGATCGATAACTCCCGGGCCCTCCTCACGCACCGGCCTTTTGTTCTATGGAAATGAGAGCCATTCTCCTCATCTGTATCTACTATACTTGGTTGGTACTATTTGTACGTAGACAAAATTGTTAGAAACTTTTAACAGTGTAGGTAGGGATTACAATAAATATTTGTTAAAATATTGAATCCATGTTTTGTCATCACATTGGGTTGCAGAGCTAAAGTTTTTGTTGAGATACCTACTATTAAATATCTCCATAATATCTATTATTATCTATATACTAATCGATCCATACTAATTATAAATGCGAAAGTAACTCTGTCTGTCTGCCTGTTCCGCTTTCACGGCTAAACCAATTTTGATAAAATTTGATACGCAGTAAGCTTAGACCCTATAGGGAATGTAGTTTTTTTAATCCACCCCCTAACGTCATTGCCCCCTAAGGTATGAAAGTTAGTAAGGGCGGAAAGATAGTTAATATAATAAATTAAAATTTTAGGATAGTAATTTTAGCCAAAATATAATATAATCGTAGGTACCGTACAGTCTTTCTTTTACCGTCCCATTGTTCGCTTTCTTTTAGATAGAAAATATTCATAAAACCGATTTCAACTACACATTTTGTAAAATAAATTTACTAGATGACCCGTGTGAATACTTCGCACCGTTAGTTCAACTGTTCACCAACAGATGGCGACTTAAAAAAAAAAAAAAAAAATTAATCTAATTTTAAAAGACACGTTTAAATTTGATTTGTTTGTTTATTTTTCGTCATTAGAGGGAAAATTTTTTTTTAAATGGTGTATCAAACATTAACTAAATTTGATACCTTTGAATATCAACCCATTTTAAGATATATATATATATACGAAAAATAAACAAACAAATCAAATTTAAACGTGTCTTTTAAAATTAGATTAATTAATTAATTCTTTTTTTTTTTTTTAAAGTCGCCATCTGTTGGTGAACAGTTGAACCTTATATATATATAATAATATATATATATATATATATAATAATAATAATATGTATATTATATCTATTATATATATATATCTTAAAATGGGTTGATATTCAAAGGTATCAAATTTAGTTAATGTTTGATACACCAAAATAATAAATATTTTATAACACAAACACACCTTCACGGTCTTTGTGGCCAGAGACACGAGTAACAGTGTTAACTTTTTGCCAGTTGTCCATATTGAACAGAACAGGTGGCAAGCCTGTTGCTGCTCTTACAATGTCACTTCTTTAACAGACGTAAATATTTGTTATTTTTAGAAGAAGTTCTTTACTTGCTCTCTGAAGCACGACAAGTCGAATAAAGCACGTATTCTTAAAAAAATTGGTGCATGCATAGCATTTTTTTTTGGACGAGTGGGAATTGAACCCGGTTTCAAGACAACGCTCTACCAATTAGGCTATCGATTCCTACTTATAAACATTTTAAAGTTGCTCAAAACATGAATATAAATAGACGTTTTTACTTTTTAACAAAAAGAGACTAAAACACAAGTTCGTAGCACGTAGGCCCCAAGCGCTACGCTTTTGGGAGAACATACGACCTTGATATGGAGAACTTGTGTACGCGCGTGACATCACATTCTAAGTGAACGTTTACCATGCAAATTAGCTGACCGCAGCCGCTTTTTTAAAACACAACAAATATTGACCCTATTATCACTAGGCGACACAAAACGAAGCGTTGTTTCGTGCAATTAATCGTACTTCGTACGTAACTTTTATTTTGTGTGGATAGACACTGCAAAAAGTACGGGGCATTTGTGTTTTATTTACATTGCGTACTGAGTTGGTAAATTGTAATATATTAGAATAGGTACCTATAATATAAAGAAGCTGTATCTAGTTATATTCTATTCGTATTTCTCCGTTTCAGTAAATATCTCTATATGTTATGAAGCCCTTACTTTTCCATCTGGATTAATGTAGCTTTAAAATAGTTAAATAGGTTTTCAAATCAGTCCAGTATTTTAAGGGTTAATTAGCTACCTTTCTTACAAACAAACTCACACTCTCTTTATGTAGTAACAGCTTTCCGCCCCAGCTTGCCCGTGAAAAATTTTCAAATGTGAAATAAGAAATTATCTCGAAGGATAATTTAAAAAATGTCACTCTCCGAACTATTGCTGTGAAAAAAAATCATTCCGATCCATTGTACCGTTATGGCATGCAAGAAGGACAAACAAACAAACAAAAAAGCTCACTTTCGCGTTTATATATCTTAGTAGGTAGGTATAGAATATAGATAGGTAGCTTGCACATGTCATATTTTACCATATGCCATTTTCACCATACGGATGCTTGTATAACACAGTCGTTTAGAAAATTTACTTCCCAGAACCTCGTGGTGTCCGGTATCATCATACAAATGGGGCATTAACGCCCTCGCGAGCGGCCACTTCGGTCGGACCAACCTTATCTTACTCTGCTATATTTGTTCTGACCGGCTCGCCTGAGATTTAACACGGTCAGCTGCCATTAACGTTTAACAGCATGTAAATAACGGCAATTTTAGTCTTAAATATTAATTACTGGGACACGCCCCGGTTTCGCACGGGTAGTAAACTTGTTTTTCAAAAATTCCATTTTTAATGAGATATTTTTCCGGGATAAACTCTCCGGTCCTACAGCTACCTTTGTGCAAAAAATCACGTCGAACCGTGGTGCTGTTTTAGCGTGAAAGAAGGACACACAAACACACTTTCGCATTCTTCAGGCTACGGCTTAGTCAGTTTTTTATATCATCTATCTATGATCGCTGAAACTTTCATGAAAATTCATTTAACCGTTTCGGAGCCTCTTCTGGTCAAACATTGATCTGGTCATAAATAGCATATCCAACTTAGATATAGTAAGTAGATACTCGTTGGTACAATGACCATTATTTCAGGAGGTTTAGCAAAACATCATCATTATTATTACTTGAAATAGATATTCAAATATTTCTTTATATTTTATAAAATCATGCCATAAACGCAAAACCAAATGGATTTAGAATAGTAAAGATTGCTACAGATATAAATAAGTACAAACGCTCTTATTGGAAACTGTAGGTTCTAAATAAATGCGAACTTATGTTTATTGTTTGATTTTATTAGTCCAATGCTCTACCTAAATTATGATAGTCTTGCAATGCCATAAAAGAGGCCAAAACAAACACAAAGTCGCCATAGGAAGCAAGACGACCGATAAAGTGGCGGCAATAAATCTGTCGGTCTGTCGATGCTGGGACGCGGGAGTCCCGGTCTGTCCTCCCACTGTAGTTCGTGGCTTGATTTGTCGCGTCCACCAGTTTAGGGATGGTACAGAGGCTAACCTAATGTTATCGATAGGTAGTCTTAGAAATGTTATTAAATTAAGCTATAAAAATAAAATATCGAACGTTAATTTTAAACTCTGGTCGGGTTGTACTTACGTACTGGTATCACTTTTTCACTTGCGATTTGTCTAGAGTTAAGAATCAACGTGCTAAGTAAGCGATGTGTGTTTTTATTTTGATAGTAGTGAGATTCAAAATCAGATTTTGAACAAGAAATAATAAAAATACTTCTATTATCGTATTTCAGGACAGACTTACTTATAAACACTGTATAAAGTAATATAACGTTTTGTCTCCGTCTATCATATTGGTTGACATATTTGTTAGAGAGAGACGCACCATTATTTTATTTGTACAGCGTTTATTAGTAAGGGGTAAGACCCAAGATAATGGGATGGCTACTACCGTTCTACATCTCACCAAAAAGAAGCAGTAGTTAGCTTACATAAAAGGCACTGTGCTATTAATTAAAAAAGTTGAATATAGGATTAAAATTATATCTAGGATCTTATATGACTTATTTTTATTAAAAAAAGTTACGTGCATTTACAGCCTAAAATAATAACATAAATTAAAAAATATAAAATTGAATAGCACATCACTATTTCTGCACTACTAATAAGGTGGTAGTTCTGGTACATCTCACCCTACACGGTCAAGAATATCTTAACTGTTATTGAGGAATACAACGACTATTCGGTGCGTAGTGCGTACACTTGCATAATCGCATAGCTTTTGTGGGACATAAATATTTTAATTTACTTGCAGGCTGTTCGACCTCCCTTTTGTGTATTTTTATTTTATACAGCTATTTTAATAAAAGCTATAAAATAAATATATATAAGGCTCCTTTAGCATTATACTATCTACTATAAGTAAATATTGCGACTTTTATGCCTTGCAGTGCGGTTACTTTATTACTAAGTTGATAATATATATATATTATTGCTCCATCTTCCGTCTTTACCTAAATTTCACTGGTCCCTACGTCATTCAAATCTGCTCAGTCTCTATGATGACATTGTATAACAAAGACACAAATATATTTGAGTGGAAATTTTATTTTCATAAACCTACCGATCCAATTGACACTTGACCAGGTGTTAACTGCGACCTAATTTCAGATTAATGCGCTTAAGAAGCCTCACTAAAGGGATTTCAGTGGCAATGCGGAAGGGCAAACCCAATGAATACAACCAAACGACTCCGATCACACAAAACTAATGGCTAAACTAGGTTTATTTTATTTTCTTCACCATTAGGCAAGTTATGCGACAGAATAGATTTATAGTTTCCTCCTCGTTCATTATCCGTATTGAACGATCGGACTGCGTTATACCCCGACTTTGGTATAAATCTGAATGGAGCGCAGTAAATACTTGCTGCCTACTTAGAGAAACTTTCTCAGAGTTTGACAAAGTTTTGTTTGGAACTTTAGTAACGAATAGCTCAAGATTTCTCATTAGATAAATGTTAAAGATCAATAACAAATGGATAATTACAGTCTGCACTGATCTTTTTGAGTTTTGGTGATATCATGTGACTGCGCGTAGCTAATTTAGACAAATGATAAATTATTCTAACAAACTGTGCTCAATCTTAATATACCTCAAACCACAACCGTGATGGAAAACGGAAAAAATTGAAATTTATAAAAAATTTAAGAGCATAAAATATGTTAGATAATTTCTATTTTAAGAAACTTTATAGAAAAAGTAGTAGTTTCATTGCATCCATTGTAAATATGGATTGTAATATTACTTGTCAATAATAAAACATTGCCAATATAATTTTATTCTATTGTCCAACGCAGACCCTTTTCGTAAAAGAATTATTGCAAAACCAATAACCCGTTGTACATTAAATTTTTTCCTGCGCTGTATATATTAACTTTTCTCTTTGCTAGCATTTTTCATGTTGTTAAGAAAAACAAGAGAGCCATAACGCCCATAACTCTTTCTCGGTAATCAGATAGCATCGTAATGGTAGTAATGGATCCGCCGGTCAGCCGCCCGCATGCAAATAAATCTGTGGCCCGATGCAATGATGTGTGGAAAATGGCGCTCACCCCTTACAGAATTCCGCCGGCCAACCCGCGACTATAAAATAACAATAAATTACTGAAAACTAGCTGCGAGATCTTAGGACAATATTTTTTATTTACAGGACAATAAAACTTCCCTTTAACCCTTAGATTGCAATATCAATTTTATTTACTTACTATGATACGCTTTATTTTAGTCATGGACTTATTCAACCTACGGTAGGTTTGTACCGTTTGTACCTGTTTGTACAGATTGTAAATTTTTTTTATTAAATTGAAGTCTGTCTGTACTTATAAAGGCTGTCCTGGCTGCAATAGGTTACTGTAGGCTCAGAAACTACTGTAGCATTTTGATATGGCTTTCCCTAAAAGATACGAATTCACGAGGAATTAAACATGGAATATAGTTGAAGGAAATTTTGCGCTTTCCTGGCATGTGCTCTCTAATCTGTCATATAAGAAAATCATGTAGCAAGGAATTGTGTAGAATAAATAGATATATAAAAAAAATGCGGTAGTATTTATGTAAAGAAAGTGATTAATTTTTAATGAGATTTAATTGAAACCGTAGCCGTAATCCAGAGTTCATATTTACTCGAGCTACTTTATTTCACTTTTTCCTAACTTTTTACTGAAATTGTTGACTGTTTAATTATTGTATTAATACGTACTTTCACGTACACGTAGTTTCAACGCCAAACTTTTTGAGGATGATGATATGAAAGCTCTCTGAGAGGGGATCTTTACCTGCCGTTGTTTTATCCAAGGAAGCGGCAACTATAAAAGTCAGGGCAAATGGCAGTCCATAAAATAAATAGCAATGGCAGGGTGCGTTCTGTAAATAAGTCGCACTGCCCGGGGCGACGATCGCCTTTTTTATTGACGCCTCGATTGCTCTCGATACAACGAGTGTGAAATGACGACAGAAATAACGTTTCAGCTGAACTTGCAGATTGTTTAGATTAGAAATGACATTTGTATTCCCATTTGTGTAACATATTTTCTCTTTTTATATTGCTTGTAAATGTAGATTTAATATGAAAGCAATGTTTAGAAGTCAAACATTATATTTAATGTATACTTAGATAGACGATGATGATACATACTATGTATCATAGAGATGCTAGTTGTTTCAATTTTGGGATCATTTAAAAATGTATCTTTACATCCCGCATAATAGCTATCATTCGGTAGAAGGGCTTTTTTGTTTGGTCAGTATTAAATTCAGGATAAATACTGTAAATAAAGTAAAAATAAGATATAAATACTTAACGAACTTGAAATAATGAATAGCATGTTAAAACATTGTTAATTAACAAAACTCATAACGTTATCCATTTTCCGTAATTTCGTATTGGGCACTTCGCAAATATTTTCAGTGTAGTACAGACTGTACAGACACGGCATCAATTATATGTAGATATTAGTTAAAGAATATTAAATCTTTTTTCTAAGTAGTTAATATTGACATAGATATCTATCTGCTCTAGATTGTTATTAGCAAGGTCTCTATAAAGAAACATAAATAATTCAACAGACAACCTCGGCGGTCTCTCCTGTGGGCGTCCTGCGCGGGATGTATTAATTTGTAAGAATTTGTCGCCGAGCCCTCTTTCTCGCCCTGCACTCTGCGTGCGTATTCCAATCACGCACGACAAGTTCCGTAATTGCACCTAATAATTTCTTTAAATAGCTTTGACAATACTTCCTATATCTAAATCTAAGACACGTTTAACAAGTTATAGACAGACCTATCACCTATGTTCCTAAAATGAATAATCTATACTAATAATAAAGCTGAAGCGTTTGTTTGTTTGAACGTGCTAATCTCTGGAACTATCATTTGATAACATTCTGGGACATTTGATAGCCCAATTATTGAGGAAGGCTATATAACATCACGCTACGACCCAAAGGGGCTGAGCAGTAAACATAAATGCGGGTGCAACCGCAAGGCATAGCTAGTAAGTAATAAAGTATTAATGTTTATAATATTTGTGTGGCGTATACAGTTTTGACAAAAGGGACCCTCGCCTAAAGCGCCCTCTATTGGGATAAAAATGCAGTTTTCTACCCCATTGATGGTGTCTGAGACACTATATAAAGTAGTCCACATTGCAGACCTCGACATTGTCAGCGAGATTATCCGCCACCATCATCTAAATATATAAAACCGTCGTGTCGCTGACAGACTGACAATCAACACACAATCTAAACCACTGAGGATATAAATTTGTTTGTACCACGGTTTGTATTCCCTGGGGGTTGAATGTCTGTGAATTTTATTTTTTTATTTATGTTCATCATAATTAACAGTATAACTACAAATAAAATGTCTCTCTTGACTCTTGTCCGGTTTTTCTACAATATAATAGCCTATTATTATACAAATTGTAGATACGTTTGCACAAAAACATGTAGGTACCTAATTTGTTTCAGAAGTTTATTTAACACCGAGTGTTTTTTCTTCGGCCTCGTGGTAAATCGCCCTACAAGTCCCGCGGGGCTCGTCAACCTCCTGGACCTAATCGAATCTCAACGGTATGTCTTCTGTGCCCCTAATATACGACACGTTTGATGACCTCTAGTTATCTTAAGAATAAAAGTATTTTTTATGTATTTTACTGTAATAAAGAAGCAAAAATCATAAAGTTGGGACATATTTACTTTAGTAATATAATTAAAAATAACAGTTATTTTAAGTTAGTTAAAAATAGATATATGTGGTTAATTAAAAAAAAACGTAAATACATATATTACAATAAAAATATATAATACAAGCGCTTCGCTTAGGTTACCTGATTTATAAATAGATACGAAAATATAAAATTTTGTAATTTACTTGTAAATATTGGTAGGTTTATACTTACGTAAAAAGTTAATTCGTCTTGAAATTACAAGTACATAAATTATGATTTATATATTAAAATTAAATATAATGTTATTTAACTTAACTTAGACTCGTAGCGCGCTCTTTCTCGTAGCAATTCGTAGCTATTCTGATAAGCACCTTACCGCTATCAAGGAGACCGCGCGTCGTCTCTTCGCTTCTACTGACAGATTATGTTAATTTGCCTTGTAATGCTTTTATCGTGCTTTGTCTTGCTACACTGCGATCATAAAATACCCTTACAATTGTAATTAAAATATATTTATATAGTATTATATATTTTACATGCCTGAAATTTTTATTTAATTCATGTAAAAAAATAGAGGAGCTTTTTAAGATACTGAAATCGTTTGAAACTAAAAGCGATTCTTGAAGGTGAAATTGTTAGGCTATTTAATTTCATAAGACATATTGAATTTTAACTACAAATTTGATTGAACATTAACTCGTAGACCAGTAACACATACGCCCAATTACGTCCCTAACTAATGGGGAGCAGTAAGAAATACCTCCGATTGTTCCAGGTGAGAGATTCTGTCCCTAAACGCACAGAGGGGACACAGAGCTATAAGTCACCGAATCTGGCCGATATCTCCGAATCAGTGACCGCCCCGCTATGATACATGGGATTAACCCAGCGTTTATAGTTTCGTGTCCATCCCGGGAATTAATACTGCGGAAATACGTCGTATATATTTTATTACCCCACAATAAGGGCATTACGTGATTGATCAATTATTATTTTGCTTGTTCCTGAAGATATAAATAAAAATATTTTTAACTTTCTTTTGGGCCGTGGGGCACCATCTTGCGGCATCACTCAAAAAAATGAGAAAATGTATTATGTTTTTGCTTCATTACTATTTGAATCTATAATTGAGAGTAGACACCCTTATTCTTGGTGGGCTGGGCCTGCTAATGGAATGCTAAACAATACCCAAATTTAACAAAGTTTGCCAAAATCTGTCTTTCAGCATCTTGCAGCAGTGTGTACAGCGAAAGACTTTTAGTGCAATATGATTTTCCAAGTTGTAGAATTATCTTGACTAACTAAATAATGCAATTAATTACCTAAAAAATTTTTTTTAAATCTAGTATTTGGACGGATAGGCTCTAGATATCCGGTATTCGGCCGGATAGTATTGAGGCAGCCGGATACCGGATAGTTACCGGGTATCCGTTTCATCTCTAATTGATACACAGACAGATAATAGGTATCTTACACCTACGTCTATCTATCTATCATCACGCCTTTTATCCCAAGAGGGGTAGACAGAGACAATCAAATGCCATTTGCTATGACCCTGACTCTTTCGCTTCTTTTATATTCATCATACCTTTCATACATGCTCGGCAAATGTGTGTACTTTTAATATTGCCAGTAAAGTACTTATAAGGATTTTTTCTTCTTGAAAAAACGAGGCTGGGCTTTGGAAGCTTTTAGTACAATTTCGACTGGGCCAGACAACCTTTTTTCGCAATTCTCGTATTAATTGTTTCACAAAACAATTTTATTTGTGTCACCAGAAATAGTTTTTGTGCACTTTTACCTCAACTTTTACAAAATCTTCAATAGCCCAGCCGTCCTGCTTGTTAGAGCGAGCGTGCCGCGGCGCCGCCGGTAAACACGTGGGTAGATAACGATCTATTTGGATTGCCTCTATATTTCATTTTTCCCTCCTGCGAGATTCCGCGCTAACTAGATACAGAGACGCTCCACCAAATTATATAAGAAAGGGCGTAAAGGGAATACGGGCTCTTCTCTGAATCGTATGTTGAATTGTTTGAAAATTGATTTATTATAAGTATTTAATATAGAGAAGTTTTTGGTTAAGTGGAATATTCCTTATTAAGGGATACTTAATATGTATATTTCCTGGAATATTCCCTAAGTGAAACCTTTTCAGTGACATAATATGAATAAGTATTATCAATTTTTTTTAATTCTTCACGGGTTACTTTACAGCTCCCGGGAACCGTTGCCGGCCCAAGGGTACCCAGCTGAAGACAAGCAAAGTCTCCCTCATTTAGCCGATAATTTTTGAGGCTATACTTAACGAGTGGCCAGCTCTGTTGAGGTATGTAGATGGAAAAGCCTCTTTGTACGGTTTGTCGGATAATGTACTTACATAGATAAAAACCCATTGGTACATGGCCGGATGTGGGGATCGAACCCGCACCTTCTCAGTTGTGAGCCGACGTCTTTCCCACTCGACCACCGACGCCCCTATTTCTATTATTTACATTGTTTATTTCAGTTTTTGTTTACCCTTGTTGCAATAATTACATAAGTATCGAATTTTTTAAATTTCATTTTTCACGTGATGTCGTTAAGAACCCAACAGTTAATATTGGTTTCAAAACACAATTTTTGACAGATTAAGTTAAAATTATATGGTGCACATAGAAACTAAAATCTGACTACAATAACGCCGCTACGAATTGTTACCTTAGAACATTTTTGCATACTGTTTTAAATCGACCACCACTTTTCACTTCCCTTGTGGCATAGCTTGAGGTTACGAAAAAATTACTGAGTCTAAAAAAGATAAATAAAATCTCTAGAAAAAAGAACGAATTACCTACGAGTTTTGTACCTGTAAATCTATAATAAAATAAGTGAGATATTCTACCCTTGTGTGTCATCGGTTAGTTAGGGGTTGTTTACTAACGGACACTTGTCGGTCAGCTGATAACTTGTGCACACAACTGTAACACACCGCTAGAACCACTTGCTACATGTAATGCAATCACAGTGACAAGATAGGGATGAAGTTGCGAATGGTTACGAATGCTGCATTTATGATGAGATAAAATGAGTTTAGTTAGAAGGAGCTATAGTAGGTACTTATGAAATGAATATTAATTTGTTTAGAACAATTTTTTTAAATATCACAGCTTTTATTCTGTGGCTGCACCTAATGAGACCCCTGCAAATAACTTGAACTTTTTCTTTATTTGACACTCGACTCGCAGTACAAAAATTACTTATAAAATTTTGTACTGCGCCTGCGCACCAAATATTTGGTCCTTCGAGAAAATGATTAAACAACGTCTCTGTCTATCTTCACTCATTAACTATTGCATAAGGGGCGGTGGTCAAGGTCATCTTGTATCTGTCAAAAATATGGCGAATCTCGCGTTTTGGAAATTATGGCTATTTAGAACTCTTAATAATGAAAATATGGCTCAATCCAATTTAAAATAATAACTATCAACTAACTGTGTGCTAATGAAATGTTGTATAAATAAACTCACCATTCCAGGATTAACTAAGATTTGCCTTATTTTTATGCCACGGACCCTTAACAACAGGCGGTGGCAGAATGTCTTACGAGAAAACCTAATTCATTCTAAAATGTGTAAGTCTTAAAGTTTTAAAGCTTTATCAATGTGGTTGAAAAGTATGCTAGACTAGAAGACATGTCGACAGTAAACGCAGCTCCAAATGCGATGGCACGACCCCGCCCCGGGCGCGTCCTGCGAACTCTCGGCAGCAAGATAGGGCCCGAAGGGGTTTTATTATTTTTAAAGTGCACGCTCGTTTGCACGTGAATAGCCCACTTAACCACGAAACGACAATCGCGTTACTTCACAAGCGCATCTCTAAAACTTCTAAATGTTAAGTTAAAATCCGGTCTCAAGGGTGACTTTTATAATGTTTGAATAAACCTGATTTCATTTATTTATTTTATTTATTTATTTATTTATTTATTTATAAAAATCCACAGCACTTCACAATATAAAAAAATTTAGAAAAAAACAAGTAAAACTTACTGCCATAAATGGATTTCTACTATGTTGGCTTTACAGTAGGTACGGAGACATTATATCATTACATCAAACAAATCAAAAAAGTAGACAATACAAAATAAATAATCAAAATTAAATGTCAAAAAGTACAAAAAAAATGACAAATGTCTAAAAATAACAAAATAAATCAAAAAATCAATTACAAATTTATAAGATTTATAATATGTGCACATAGAAGTAGAGTTTCTAGCCTGAGTGTTTCCTTGTAAGAACTAACTTCCAATACAGTTATACCGATTTGAAAATATTAGAAAAAGAGTTCAGGTGAATTTTTATTTTGATGAAAATTCCACGAGCAAACCCAATTGGTATTGCTTGACTCTAATATAACCCAGGATCGCCTGTTTGGTAAAGAGTTAAAATCTCTGAAATCTAATACCTAACCTGAAGCCAATATAATGGTTTTAGTGATAATCAGTTCTAATTAATATGTAAACTAGACTAAAAACTAGATACTTTTGCTGCTGTGTCAATGGCTAGATACTTTGGGAACAATGCCCACAGTTAGCGAGTTGTTCATACATATGTGCTGAACTCCTGAAATGTCTGTATCATTTTCAAAAGAACATATATAAAAATAGATTATCATATTTTATTTTTATTCACCGTTCCTCAATATAATTATATGGGAGATATAAAAAGGAAGGAACACTATATAAGAATAATTGGTTTTCACACAGCGATACAGTTTTTGGACCTGTTAACGACTTCATAAAACGAACACGCAACTTTACGAGAGCTGTCGATATAGGGACAGCCAATCAGGGTGATCGGGAAAGCGTCCATTCTTTGTTGTAACAAGCAGACGGCAGATCGGATGTGGCAGGGTACGTGACCGGGGTGTTGAGTGCTTCGGACAATCTACTCGAGACCTCATATCCGATATTGTTACGGCCCAACCAACTGGTAATTGGGTAATAGGTACTACCGTTTTTACATTTTATAACAAAACTGTGACATGGGATGTGTTTATGGGACTATTTCACTATAAGACATTATTCGTCGTAAATTCTGGGAAATATAAACAATATTTCAGAGACATTTTTTATTATATCATATTTTCTGTAAACGCTATACTTATTCTGTGTGCGCAAAACTGTTATGTAGGTAGGTATAGATAGCATAAAAGCTGCTATAATTTGAGACATGTTCTCTTTATTACCAGTTTTTAGGGTTTATGAAAAAATAGGAACCCTTATAGGATCACTTATGTGTCTGTCTGTCCGTCTGTCACAGCTTATTTTTGACGAAATGGACGAAAAATGTTGAATCTTTGTATACATATGTAGAGATTCATGACCCAATCACGGATATATAGCGAAAATAATCAAATATCGATTTTGGAGTTAAAAATCATTTAGGACTGGTTATAAGGAAAACAAATATATCTTCTTTATAATTTTGAAATGCATAGTTTAAATTTTATTCAAGAAAATATACGAAAATTGACCGTTCCCCCCTCCGAAACTACAGAGTCTAAAATTGTAAAAAAAATAGGGAATATAGGGCCGTTCTTGTAGTTTACAGGAAAACCTAAACAAAAATAATTTCTTAAAGTTCTGACCGAAAAAATTGTACGCAACCCTCAGCGCGCGAGTCGCACTCGCAGTCGGTTTCATTTTTATTTTCAGGACTACTCGGACGGAACCCTCGACTCTCGAATCCAACTCGCACTTGACCTATTTTCATATAAATGTAGGAAAATAGTTTTTACTCTCAGGCGATATAAATGTCAATCCCCTGTCGACTGCGTTTAACATAATAAACTGAGTGGGGTAACATCGAAGGAAATCGGCAAATAAAGAACAAAGATAGATCTCATAAAGAATGCTAAATAAATTCTTAACCCCTTTTGTACTTCAATAAAATATTATTATCATTTCCTTCACCTTTTTACCAGCCTAGATTTCTCGTCAAACTTATTTAATGTAAAATGAAAGTTTTCAAAATTGTATTAATCAATTCTCTGTGGTGTCATAACAATAAACGTTATAGTTTAATTTGTATTTATTAACCGTTAAAATCACAGTCCCCGACACAGTGTCAGTAATTTGGATCCCCCGCAAATGTCGAGTTGAGCGTTTGATTCTTATTCATTGCAACAGGGGCGACTCGGTCGCGGCCTAACGATTTGATAATGTATTCACTTGATAAAGCGGAAGGTGGTACTTCGCGAGTACCGCATTAAAAAACCAATTACACTGTGACTAAAACCCGCCGCCGCTCAGTTATTTGTCAGCCTCCCAGGGGATAAAAAAGTATATTTTAAATTTAATTTCACGCAATTTGTATTATAGGGGGGCTTTCACTGTGTTATTTTTGATTGTAGTACTTTGCAGAGTTTATTAATTGATGATATTTTCGTTTATGACTTTTTCATTGTCAAATATAGCAAAATAACAACTGACCCAAGATGGATCCCTTAGATTTCCATATTTACTCGATAAGTATGCACTTAATTATTATGAGATTAATCCATGATGTTGTTAGGAATTCTCCACAATCGAAACCTAGAGACTAGCCACTAACCGCATTGTTATACTTTTGAATATAAAAATAAAACGATAAAATAAATAGGACTACGTATCGACAGCATATAGCAAACATACCTATCAGTGACAGCATCGTAGTGAGTGGGTATCCATATTTTTGGTCTTTTTTATTATTTATTTTATTATTATTATGTATTTCCACTTTCTACGTATAGAAATGGTTTAATTCTATAAATTGTTTTTTTTAAACTGTCGACGAGAAACAGATAATATCATTAGCAGTAATTAACAAAACAGTGAAGCGAACGCTTGCCATTTTCCTTATCCTTGGGGAATAAGCTGCATAACCCTCTCCCCTGAGAATTCAGACTCTATACCAATATTAAAGTCACAATTAGGGTTACAAATAAAATAACTGCTGTAGAAAAATATGAACTTTTTTAGGGACATGAAATATCCTACTACAATATTTTATAAAGATATTTTATGATCTAAGTGGGCATATAAAGACATTCAATACAATACATAATTTCTTTCCTTGGGCCGTTAAGGATTGAAGTTAATTCAAAATTTGATTCACATTGGTTCAACTGTAACGAAAACTCCAAAAACTACTCTATGTCATCTTAAAAAATCGAGTGTATGAAGAGATTTCATGAATGGAGATCACGGTACCTCCAGGACACTACTTCCACTGTTATTTAGGCTGTGCCCCATGGTACCCAGCGGAAGACATATTCATTTAATCGATGATATTTCTTGAGGTAATAAGAATAAAACAAGGCCTCTGTACAGTGTATACCTACCTGTACACGTGGTCACTCAAATCACTTTTTCTATGACCTGTAAAAACCATAGATGTAGTATGCCAGCACTACTAGATTGGTAATGTCGCAATTAGAACGAGACAAAAAAAACCATCAGTGTGTGTGACAAATGTGTAATTCTGTGGATTTTTCATCTTAGATAATTTACATCCAGGCACTGACTGCACCATGCAGTTAACCATAATTAATCACGTCTATTAAACACTAAATTATACTTTAAAACAGGATATTTTAAAAAAAGAAATGAAATTACTACTGACGCTAGGCTGTTACAGTATTCAAAAAACGGTCTCTCGGCTTTCTCTTGCCAATATATTACAGCGCCCAAGCGACTATACTAAATCTATGGTCAAAACCTTAGAGGAAATACGTACAAAATTTTAATAGACTATGTGCAGTTTTTCAACTTTAAGTATGAAAGTTAATTTAAAAGCAAGCTTGAGGCGCCGGAACATATGGGTATCGGAAGTGAAGGCGCCCATAGGGGACAGTCACATCGGCGTTGTAACAAACTGCCGCCCTAATACAATAACTGCCTGAACACACTACGCTATAAAATATCAGCAGAGAATAAATCAGTTTAACCGTGCTCCTCCTTCGACCCCTCTAACAAAAACTACCTTCAACTTATAAATCTTCTAACAGTTAGCTACATTCAGTTACTATGAATGAATATAGTTTTGTTTTTAACATTTTGGGCGGCTTGCATTTCACCATCAATTTAAAACTAGCCTTTTGTACGCTAAGCGATTTAACTGCTTGTGTGGTGCAAGTTTAGTTATCTATCTACCTATCTATCATCACGCCTTTTATCTTAAAAAGGGTAGGCAAAGACAATCGAATGCCATTTGATACGATCCTGACATACCTCTTTCGTTTCTTTTATATTCATCATACCTCTCATACATGCTCTGCGATTGTGTGTACTTTTAATATTCAAACAATTAAAACTAAATTTAATGGAAATGTGGCGCAAGTATTGGTTATTTGTAACGGTAAATTAGAGAATTTAGTATGAAACCACTTCAGTTTCAGTAAGATGAAAGTTAAAGTATAATTATTTTGATTTTGGGGATTCGTATCGGGCGGAAATGAGGGAAATTGTAATAATTAATACGACATCGTGTGGATGCACACGCATAATATTTATATTGTATATAAACTAAAATATTACATTAATGTCTTTAAAATTTTGCTGTCTATTTGTAATTCAACTAAACACTCGCTCTGACTTCAAAAAAACGCAATGACAAAATGTCAACCAACCTTCATAGTTTTATTCCATCCCATATGAACATTGAAAGGGATAAAAATTGATTGCTAAAAATAAAGGCAGTATAGAAAGAAATATGATTTACTATTCAAGGCATGAACCGTGAAAACGCAAGTGGGCCCCTTGCAGAAATTTCGCGTGTAGAGGTACCTGCGCACAAGCCTATAATATACTACACTGTTTCCAATGGAGCCGTTCGCTTTATTTTAAAATCGCTGTTTACTAAGCCAGATAGGTACCGGGTGATTCTTCAAAAATCTTGATGTAGAGTTTTCAGGGCGATACAAAACCATCGAATAACACATTATTATAGATTTGGAAACTGTGCATTACGACAGATTTACACATAGGTCCCAGGGTACCAGGCTAAAGACAATTTAATTTTTCCTCATTCAGCCGATGATATTTTGGGGCTACATAGGCCAACTTTGTAAGTAATATGTAACTTCAAATCGATTTTTCGTCATACACAATTCATCTAAACATACAACGTTTTTTTTGTAGGAATATAAATAGTACCACCAGCCATTGATTGAAGAGAGGTGGGTGAACGACGCGCGACAAGTTAAACGATTTGAAACAATTTAATAGAGATCAAAAATCTGATCCCTCGCTACGCCCGCACTAACTTTTGAAGTTTTTTCCCTCGCTAAAGGGATTATCGGTAAGTGGTGGAATTGAGGGTGAGATATTTTATAGATTTTGCGGAAATTCTTTTTGTGTTATACAATTATGATCTCCTTGGATAATTTACGCTTGGGTAACTGTTTCAATATATTTAATACTTGGAAGAAAATAGTTTTATATGTACTTAAAATAAGCCACTTTTATGCTTGAAAACTCTTTTCTAATTTATCTACTTCAGGCAAAGATACAAATCCGTTTAGCCGTTATTATATTAGAGTAACTTTTGCATTAAAATTTAATTTAATTACATTTTCCCTTTATGTCTAACAGCGATACTAAGGAAATATGAACTGCAATCAGCGATATGAACCAATCCAAAATCCACTACACTTTATAGATTTCGAGCTGTTTGCACATTCTTCTCATTCATGTAGAAACTTAGAGTCCGTCATGCTGATCTTCCAAGGTTCTACATTTCCATAATTGTTGCTATGGAACACCTGGCCAACACTTTACACTTCAGGACGCGGCAATATATTATTTAATTATGTTTGTACTCCATGACAAAAATATCCATTACATCCATACAGATTCGTGATGTCAACTAAAAAAATGTTCCTAAAAACCGTGTAAGATCATACTAGTACTTTCAAAAACTGATAAATTCCAATAAGTGCATATGTCACATTTATAGAGGAATAAAGAGAGCTTTACATTATTATATTCCCTGATCGAGTTCACGTATCTACTCCACTTCTTTGCTATAAGGCCATCAACGTAAATATCTTCAGATCTTAAGTGTTTTACTTCTCAATAGTTCTAAGAGCAGTGCATCTTATATCTTGAAAATCTTATTCCTATGATGCTAAGGTCGAGTTTAGAACTGAAGGTATATAAACTAAAACGATATCGAAGAAAAACTGGGCATAGTATGCGATTGCGTTATGATAGGATCAGGGTTCATCGGAGCGTGCTCCTTGTGGGGAAAGCGAATATATGAAGTAACAGCGTAGTACGTCTAGTAAGACGATAAATGCAATTAAAAACACTTTATTTGTATTTTTAAAGAATTTCAAATCAAATCAAATATAAATCACTTCTTATAAGATCTCGTCATATAAAAAGATGCAAGTTGTCGGTTTATTGGGACTTCTTATGCTTCGAGGGGCAAGTAAAATATTAGGGTGACGTTCTGTCTCAAGATTATGAGCTACTGGCTAGACACGCTGCTGACGCCGCAAATTTCAAATATAGCATATAGATATACTAATACTAGATTTCAAAAGGAATGTGAATTATTTATTAAATTGGTTTAGATATAAAGGAGAGCGGAGCCACGGGCAAATTTACTTTAAAGCATGTATATTTGAATATATTATTTGAATTATTTATTTTTTGAATGAAGTTTTTGTTTCGTCTAATCAATCTAGATACGTATACCTCATTCTCAAACACATATTCCCCGAGATAAGGCACGTATCAACAAAGGGCTTTGCATTCTATTTAAAGCTCATTCACTTCCAAGTATAGATGCATATCAAAACAGGTGGGTTTAAAAAATTATGTAATATTTTTGCAAGTCAAGCAAATATCGTTACGCCTTTTATTCCAGGAGGGGAAGGCAGACAGAGAAAATGGAATGTCAATTGCTATTCCTTTTCCCCTCCATAAAGTCCACACTTTCATAGGTACACTATATTTTT
The DNA here is from genome assembly GCA_963924495.1 of Nemapogon koenigi. NCBI lineage: Eukaryota > Metazoa > Arthropoda > Insecta > Lepidoptera > Tineidae > Nemapogon > Nemapogon koenigi. Next base: position 7,770,550 of record OZ004631.1, on the reverse strand, counting down.
TTATGTAATTGATTTTGAAGTTATATACAAAAGAATTCCTGAAATAAACCTTTTAAAAGAAAGTGTACCGACTTCAAAAATTTCCACTGAAAAGTAAGAAATAATAAATATTTCGCCGTAGAATTTGAATTTGGTGCCAAATTAGAAACAACTTAGTTCACAAATTCACTAATCTAGAATTCTAGACAATTCATTAGGAACCTACGATCATCAGTAGGTACATACAAACATAGATAATATTTAACATAAATCTTCTTAGATGTTTACTTAATTTTGTTTCCTAATTTGGCACCAACCGTCTTCAAATTCTACGACGAAATATTTATTATTTCTTACTTTTCAGTGCAAATTTTTGAAGTCGGTACACTTTTTTTATACGAATAATAACGCAAATAAAAAAATATTGATGGAAAAATAAAAAAAATACTGCGGTGGATGGTATTTGAACCATGTGCGTGCATCCTGCTCTGGACCCCATACCTTTAGCCGCTATACCACCGTCGATACAAAAATTGACAACTTCGTGTCAATAGCAACCGTTGCTAAGGCTTTCCTCTGATATAATTTTAGCAGTAATCAGAGGCAAATTACTGAATTTCTGAAAAACTACTGAACCGATTTTCATCATATGTCTGTGAGATAATGTCGAGAATTATGAGATAAAAATGGGGCCAATCCGGTAGAATTATCTGTCGATTATAAAAGAAATCATCAAAATCGGTTCACAAATGATGGAGTAATCGATGTCCATACATAAAAAAAACATACTGTCCGAATTGAGAACCTTATCCTTCTTTTTTTGGAAGTCGGTTAAAAACTTCTAAAATCACAATTAAAATAATTATAAAATTATTTTTTCATTTATTTTAAACGTCAGTGCTTGCCAAACAGTCACTAAATGGGGAAGATTAAACGAATATACCTACTCTAAAATATAAATAATTAATCTTTTTCAAATTCAGGGGGGGGGGAAATTTGTGTGGATTTACCTATCTTTCAGAAAATTTTATTTTGTTATCTATGTAGTACTTGCATTTGAATAATGCTCTGTTTATCTGCCTTAAAAAAACCAACAAAAATTTCGCGATGTTATAAATTGGTTAAAATAAAGTGCTTTGGACTTCAGTCTGGAGGCATGGATCCGCGCCTGGCATGGTGTTAAAGTCCTAGTATATGTATACTCGAATTTACTTGAAACTACTAAATAACTCTACTAATTTAATGGAAAGCAGGTACTTTACTTTTTTACTTTTTAAAAATAAAATTGTGTCAGGCTACAATGTGTCGGGTGACATTATTTCACATTTCAAAAATTTTGCGAAGCGGGGAACGATCGGTCATTTTGAAAATTACGCGAATCTGCATTATTAAGTAACCTCAACTTTTGCAACACAGTTTAAAATCAATGTAAGTAGTCGAACACCTGCGCTCCGATCGTACTTGCATCCTGCACAGTGGATTATTTCAGAACATAATGGGGCAGAACAGAATCATGTTTTCCCCAATCGACTGATCCGATAAGAACAGTCGACCGGAACGGCACGACATCCCCCGCACACATCAATCGCACTATCGATTCACCCTGAAGAGTTATGGCCCTGTTTAAACTATAAAATAATATAATTTTATATCATACGTGCAATAAAATTGGTATATTGCAGCACAAAATAAGTCATGGCGCAGTGGTTCATATGGATAGTTCCTAGGTTCCAAAGGCTCCATGAAAAGATGGAATTGCATCAAAAAGTATGGTAGAATAATCATGATGCTAGTAAGAGATATTCGCACAATCATTCTTTTATGGTTTCGCCTAGAATCTGAAAATATGGCAGAAGGCAGACCGTTCTACTTCTAATAACTACTATAACACATTGAATTTCTTTAGCACTCCATAGATAGATACAATATAGACGTATGTTGAGGTAGATGTACTCCTAAATGTACCTACCTATAGGTACCGGGATGGTTCTTGAGCGCTCGACGAAAAAGTGGGGGAATGTTTGCGCATATGTAATTCGAGTGCAATATAACTTGAATTATAATTGATTTATTTATGTTTGTTTTTACGTTTGCTTTTTACTGCTGGTAAAATTTAAATTAATACCTCATACCGTCAAGCAGACCCAAAAATAGTATTCTGCGCATCTAACGACCACCGCTCAGAACCTATACTTGTGTTTGTATAGAATATTAATACCACCAAAAACAACATAAAAGCATCGTGGCGAGTCTACAGCTGAAGGAAAATATTGAGATTACGAAATTAATGAATTTGTTTGGATTAATCCGTTCATATTTATCAAAACTAGGTTACACCTACATCAGCAAAATTATGGACAGTTAATGTCAATTTTGCACTTTGTAAGAAATTTAAATATAGAGCACACACAATCGATGATACCTAGACTATGCTCACGTCTTGGTCGCTTTGTTCTTAGGACCTTAGTAGTTTCATTCATATACCTACCACCTAGCAGTTTTAAAGCTGCATAAATTTTTCACATAGGTACTTTATTTTAAATCTTGACGGCTCCCAGAATCTTGTTACCAGACCAGCCCCAGAGTGCCTAGCGGAAGACAAAGTCCTCCTCCATTAGCCGTTGGTATTTGTGACGAGTGGCCAGCTCTGTTGGGGATTTTAAAGAAAATTTCTGTTATTACAGTCTATTGACTGAAAATGGATTACCTTTTTTTCTTGTATGACAAGCATATGAATCTATGAGTGTAAGCAACTACTGCACCGAGAGTCACAATCGTCACATTCACTAGTACGTACTTATTACAAAATAGCGTTCTGAAAAATTAAATATATACAAGCCTGGCGACACATCTACACAGTGTATACGGTGTTTGTTTCAGCTCAAAATTTGCCTTCAAACCGTTTTTCGAATAACGACTTTCTGAAATCGGCTGAAATAAGTAAATAATATTCGTTACCTCTAAAATTTAAGGCAGCTGTACAATACCTAGGTCAGGGATGGCGATAATTTTTAACCGAACTTCAAAAAAAGGAGGAGGTTCCCAATTCTTCGGCATCTTTTTTATGTATGTTCCCCGATTACTTTAATACGCCTGGACACCGATTTGGATTTTTTTGGTTTGAAAGGGTATACTTTCCAGGTGGTCCCATGGTCATCAGGTCAGGATTTTTATAGTGACTTGTGCATTTGCTTTCGGAAAGCACACTTTTCAGTGCATAATTTTTGAAGTCGGCACACTTTTTTTTAAAAGGCAAATTATTAATAAAAAAATTATAATAATGTGGCCACGACGTGCCGTCAAAGAATCTTGACTTAGTGATTTAATGGACAAAAAATAAAACTAGATGCTATTTACTTAAAACTCTTTATTTGCAATTGTAAAAACACAAGTAATTTAAAATAAAAGAAAAAGTTACGTTAAGTTAAGTACATAGTTTCGTTAATTTATTGGCGTGCCCGAATTACACTGGCACGCATGCCATTGGTTCGCCATTCCTGGTCTAGGTCATTCTGTAATTCAAGTTTATAGAAACCTTTCTATTCCTCGGAAATAGAACACAAAAAATCCATTTTTATTACCTTGTATATGTGAAAGGGGTCTGAAGGACCCTACTCCAAAGATTAAGTACCCAAAATAGTTAGCGCTATTAAATAATTAATATATTATGTATCATATAATCCTTTATTTTTTATTATGGATAATATTTAATTTGAACTTTCTAATAAATAATTTAATTGTATTATTTATCAACGTTCATCGAATAACGATAAACAATGCACATTTATGTTCCCATCAAGTTGATTTCTCGGAATCTGAACAATCAAAGCTTATGGTTCACATACAGTTTACGAGTCAAGAGTAGGTACTTACGTAATAATTTGTTTTCTTTATTATAATGTCTTGAAATTCATACTGGTCACAAATAAAATACGAAATGTGTTTGTTTGTTTATTTGCCCTTCATCCAAACGGAGCAGCTGATAGTGATTTTTTTCACAGAGATAGTTTGGAGGGTCGGAGGGTGGGTGAGATAGGTTCTATTTTAACCCCTAGAAAATTCCTTCAGAAAACTAAGCATATGGGCATACCAACAAAGAATCTGGTCGTAGTATGTCTAAATAAAGTGCTTTTGTATTATTTTTTACGGAAAGTAATAGAACCCTTTTTACTGACTATAGTGCATGGCAATTTTTGAAATCGTACCCAGCAGAACCTTTACATTAAAATAACAAAGCATCTCCATAACTTAAATCTTAAAGTATTTACTTAATATTGAATCTCCAACTCCTTTGAAATCGGCTTTAAGAATACATCTGTAATGACCGCTTTGATGGAAAATTTAATCCCCTTACGAAAATCTCGATCGTCTTTAAGAAATTGAATCGATCCGTTTTCTTGATTGAAGTTTCTGGAGAGATTAGGTTTTTATTGGTATAACATAAACATGGCCGTGACTAATCGGATCTCCGCAAATAGCCGGTCATTTGGTAGAACTGTCGTAGACTGAAAGAATGGGCTCGAGGCTATCTAAAGTATCGAGATAATAGGTAGACGGGTCGAATGCACTCCCCTCTGCTGGACTCGCGAACTAATGTAAGTCCGGGGCGACATTTGCGCCGAACGACCGCTTGCCTACCTCCCGTCCTTACTTATGCGGTTTTTACTATTTTTATTGTAATAGCCACACGCTTCAATTCCCATGGGATGAGAGGTCAACTTTTTTATTGTAAGTTAAAGTTTGATTCTGGCCTGTGAACTGTGAACTACTTTTTCGCCAATAAACAAGTTTGAATACCCCTTCGTTGTATTTTACTAATATTTGATCGTTTACGAATTTGTTATTTCTCATTTTGGTCCATATTTGGTAATTATTTGTAAAATTGTATAAGTTTAATCTGACACAAACAAATGAATGATCACTGGATTAATCTTGACGTGAAATTAACGTTTTACCAGATAATTAATTTAATTTTTATGATCTCTCTTAGTATCTAAGGGGTAAATTTAACATGTACTTAAGTACATGCACACATTTAGTTCTGTTGAAATAGTCAATATTTTAACAAAGAACCTGTAAAAAACAGACACACTTTGTTCTTAGCGGCACCCTATAAAGCTGACCATTATTGGTAGCCGGTAGCCTCCATAAAATATCACATAAAACACGCCTGCCCCTGACGCCGCCGTTGCGATACATATCTCGTTGTTATTGAAACTTTTCATTCCCATGACCTTCTACGACGTAGTACATTATTGTTTTCCTGGAAATTAGAAAATTTAAATATTTTTTATATCAATTTCCTTTAGTTTCTAATTAAGTACCCAACCACCCTTTTTCCCAAAGCTTTGTTAATTAAATAAATTTTTAGATTAGATAGATAGATTTTTTTATAGCGAAGAGCTATGAAGTAATTTGTATAACCTGACGACTGAAATTCTGTGGTCACAAGTAGTGATGAAATTAACTAATCGTAACAGTGTAAAAATAGGTATGTTTCTTCTTTATATATACTATATGTTACTCTATTACCTACATTACAGCAAAAGATGAGATAAATAATATACGCCACTTATATGCGTCCGGCGAAAGGCTATAGTATAAAATTTATATTTTTTTTCTATAGGATTAATAAAACTGATCCAGCAAACCTAAACTTAATATATAGCTGAAATAAAATCTGTCAGTAGCCATTTATGGCGGACTGTGTTGTTATTAAAATGTAGCAAGTCCGGCCACCTTACTGATTTATAGTCGGAACATCCGTATTTTATGCGACGGACGTCTCAAGAAAACTATAAGTTTTCGTTCGAAGGAAAATTGCTAGAGACGTTCTCTTTCATTTTATTATGCACTAGCCTCACCGGTCGTTTCCTTTCATTGATTTTATTTGAACACTGTATACTTATGGATAAATTAAAATACACGTACATAAAAATAAAAAATAAATGCTGTCTCTACATATATAACTAAACTAAACTATAATACCTAACTAAATCATGTATATCCGTTGCTCCGTTTTGACCTGAAAGAAGGACAAACAAACAAACAAAGTGTTTCGCAACCGCATTTATGATACCTTATACTATTAGTTAGGATTTTGCTACATGCAACATGTATTCGGAACAATCTCAATAGGACTGATGGTGAGTAATATTAGGAAAAGTACATTTTACATGCAATAATGTCAGACAGAGGGCACCTTCGATGTACTTTACTTGAACGTAATTTAAAATGTGATAAAAATGTGATAAATATAAAGGAGGTGAAAGAGAAAAGAGGTCTGTATGTCAGGATCGTAGCATTCGTAACAAATGGCATTCGATTCTCTGCCTAACCCTGCTAAGTTAAATGGTGTTATGGTATATAAATCTATGTACAATGTATATAAATAGAATTGCATCAATTTGAATAGAAAATAGAGATACTATATAGTAAATTCAAGTCAAAGTTGATGCTGGAAAGGCCGAACGCTACACCTTTAAACGAAACTAATTTATACGTCAACCGGCTGCCTCTCGTAGAGTTAACGCCCTCAGAACTGACATTCATACCCTAAGAATATTTTATTTAAAATAATGTACGAAAAGCATTACTGAAAATTGAGAACGAGAATAAATTTTGACTGGGACTACTAGAAACAAGTCTCCAAACAAGAAAACACTGAAATTCTGTATGAATTCTGAAAGTAAAAATTTACTTCTAAGTTACGCAATATGAGATTTTCTTTCAGAATTTTATCCGCTTACATGTCATTAGAATTCGTAACCTATCATAGAGTTACTTTCACCGCGATAAGGTTGCTGTCCTATGTATATTTTTACGTTAATACTCACTTTACGAAATAATTTTAGCATTTTCAACACGAGTTTTTTCTTATTGGACCAACGGACGGGTAAAACTTGTCGTTTCTTGGATCAGATATTACAGTAAAAATATCAGCTGAAAGTTTCTTTAAAGTTCGTAACCTAAAATCTGCCCAGAATCCACCCTTCCACCCTCTGTACCAATCTCAAATTAACAAACTGACCTTCAGTTAAATCCCTCGGTATTTAGGGGTGTGAGAGTATCCACTAACGACGCCATGTCATTGTCACAGTTGACAGCACGACGTTTGCGACGCTGAACAAGCCTAATGATCGTGTAACAGTCAACGATCACTTGCCCTCAATTTTCTAACCTTAACCATTATAATTGCTTGAATAATAAAGGAATTAAAATTACTTCTTAAGGGATGACTTTAGGCTCTTGGGATCTTTATATTATTGTTTTCTTGACGCTAATTCTGAGTTATCAAACTATGTCAGAATACTGGCGAATCGCCCTCTGGTTCGCACGCATAAATATAAGAATATGCTACCGAGGACTTTTTTGTAGATCATTTTGTGTTTCCCAATTAGTGGTACGCGAGCTTGCTTGAGGGGGTACGCGCGGTAATCTCAGGTTTTTTAGGTAACTTACTGTCAGTAAGAAACACAATCGCCGCGATATATTTTGAGTCTTTGAGCCTTGGCTACAAAGGGGTACGTGAGTTTGGGTTCTTCCTTGAAGGGGTACTCAGGAAAATCTAATTGGGAAACACTGTTCTACACAATTATTTCCCATATGATTTTTTATATATCTGACATACGTCATGTAACTTCTCCCTCGACTTGATTCATGCTTAACTACTAAACGTGATATGTCTATGTTTAAAACTCACAAACCTTCCTCGTGAACACCGCAACAAAGTCCGTTCATAAGTATCGGAGTAAATCAGGCACAGACAGGCAGACTTTGTTTTATAATTTACTAGCGACTTCGCACTGGTCCAACATGGGTTTACAACAATTTGAATACCTACACAAATACGCTTATAACTACTTATATATTAAAGAGAGATCATTTCATTCTACATAATCCTTTTCTACATCATTTTGTTATATCTCTGACGGATTAGACAGAATACACCATGAAAACTTGCTGGGGCTAACTTTTTCCCCAACTTGATTCACTTATTTTAAATGCTCAGCTCCTAAACATGATAGGTACACGTTAAATAATCGTAAACTTTCCCGGTGAATCAACCTACCTAATAATGAAAACTGCAACATAATACGTTCAGTACAGACGCGGCTTTGTTTTATAATATGTAGTGATTATAGTGATGTTGTGATGATTACATATAATAGTCCCGAATCCAAATCCTAGTTTAGACAAAATTAGTAGGTATAGGTTACCTAGTGTAGATACCTATAGGTTAATATAAACCCAATACGACAATAAATATTAATTACCTACTATTCATATCCTGAAAAAAAATGCTTAGGTATAATTTGACGCTCGTTAGTCACTATAATATAAAGTATATTTTTAGATTAAAGCTGAATAAATGAAATGCGATATAAACGGGGGGGGGGGAGTCTTATATGTCACATATTTACAAGCAGCATAAGTTTAAATTAAAATGTAGATCACTATGACTTCAGTGTTGAGCCAACATAGGTCGTGGCTAATCCAATCACATAATTGGACTTGACGTAATTCATTGACCGGGTAATGAGTTTAAGCTGGACTATCGCCGGCTTCCACATTGATCTTCTTTGTAAATTATATTACTAACGTCGTAACAGTCACTTAATAACCTACCGAATATACAAAAAAATCATAAAAATCGGTCAAGCCGTTTCGGAGGAGTATGGCAACTAACTTGTGGCACGGGAATTTTATATAAGTACCTATTAGATTTTTTTATGTTGTTCGGCGCATCACTTGAGAACGGCTGGACCGACGTATAGTCTGAATAAGGTTTTTTAGAAAGAAAAATTGGAGAAAAACTGAAAGTCGTTTTTTCTATGGGATTCAGGGGTGAAAGAATATCGAAGCTCCACGGGCGAAGCCAGGGCGGAAAGCTAATACATAAATAAAATTATAGTGGATTAACGATAATTATGCTAATTACATTTTTTTTAAACTTACTGCCCACATAATTAGCAAAACCGTGGACAGCCTAATAAGTACGTAGGGTATAGGTACGTATAGGTACTTTTTATTTGGTCTGATTTCATCTATAGGTATACTTATTTGAAATTACCGTAATTGAAAATATTTAAATTAAATAAAACGAATCAAAAATGCTTGGTGTCATTTTCGAACAAAATATAATTTTAATTGCATACATTTTCTGTATAAAGGTTAACGTCCGCGTGTTTACCAACTTCATCAAAAAAATTTATTTCATAATAAAATGTCAATATAATATATTGCATACGAGTCACGTGTAAATCATATTATATCATACTAGCGACCTATCCCGGCTTTTTCCCGGGTTAAAAAGTAGACGATCTCACTCTCCGGCCTTCTAACCATCTCTGAGCCAAAATTTTCTTGTTGCTCCATAAGGAAGAACAAATAAACACACTTTTTTTGGATGCGACTTTCACTGTTTACAAATTAATCAAGTTGGAGATTTTTTTCTCATAGCGCGCTCTCGTAATCACTTAAAATAATTGTGTTGAATAATATGATGGCCACAAATTACTGTAAAACTTAATTGTACCCTGAAACCGATACGCATCTAGGTACTTATAGTTAGGTAGGTATATATATGATTATTCAAAGCCATTAGCTGTGGATTGTTTCGTCAATTCGGCAGTGATTATCTCATTGAACATCACCCGCAGTGTCGCGCCGGTCTATACCGCACGCTGATTAAACGTTTGTCTCTTTCGTAATTATCTGCTGATTGACTGCGTATACATACATTCAACTCTCGTCCATTTTAACCTTCTCGGAATTTACATTACAGAATATCCAAAAACATCTGTAATGACGTGGTACTAATTGATAGCGAAATGATAATCATCTAGGAGTACAAATGGTACCTACTTATCCTAGAAAAGCTTTTTTGTCTCAGTAGCTAACAGTAGTGAGATTATTTCTACACGCGTCTTGCTCGCACGACTGCAGAAGTTACATTCCTATTTTGTCTATACGGCAGAAGAATTATTGTTCTTGCACTATGTAAAAGAGTTTGGAATAAGCTTGGGAAAACTTTAGAATTCAGAGCTGATAATATTGATTGACAAAATACCAATCAAGTCTTCCATTTGACGGCATTTTCCTCGATGAGTCGAAGAGTTCATGAGCGGTCACACAGAAAGCATATCTTGTCACGTTTTATTGAACAAGCATAATTTCTAATTAAATTGAGGTTATTAAAAAGAGGTAAATAATTTGATTGCATAATTTAACATCAAGTAGGTACCAACTTATATGTGACCCCGTTTAAAAATACATTTCATCACAATAAGAAATATTTATTGACATTGATAGATTTATATACATATAGAGTGAATGTTATATTGGAGAAATCTATAAAGAGTAGGTAGGTAATCGGAATGAAGATTACCTTGTTTATTCACGCAAATGTTAGAAAGCATCTTGTCATAATGAAAGAGCACATGTCTCTGGCTTGTAATCGGCACTATATTTTTATTTAGATCTATTTTTATATATTTTTCAACACACTTGCTCGTAACGTGAGTCCTATTACCTCATTTTTTATAATACCGCCTCGGATCGTACGTAATGACCAACATAGCACAGTTGTATCACAATGTACACATTGTCACTTTTCGGCCTACTTATTTAACTTTAAGAGTGTAGTGTACCGCGTCCATGTCCATACAAACGGAGAAAACGTTTTACTACCCCTAAATATTATTTAATTTTAACGATTTTGTAATATGTTACTGACATAGTGAAAAACTACGTACGTATTTTTTCCTTTTTTCAAAATTCGTAATAGGTCAAAAGTTATAAGCCCCTCAAATCTCGTTTTTTTTTGGTTCATAACTTGCTGGTAATAAACCGTCTGTATTTGAGAAACAAAGCAAAATTTCAAAAAAAGCAAAACGTACGTACGTAGATTATAATCTGCTAAAACATATAACACCAAAATTGTAAGGTTTCGTTATAGTTTAGTAGGTGTAAATAGTTTTCGCCCAAAACGCAATTTTCAACGAAAAACATACCTACGAACACTCACGAGCTGCAGTGCTCTCTGTCGCACTGATGCCCGGGGGAAGAGCGCGCTTGAGACAAAATATGATTTTCTAAATACCTATTTCGCTACGTACGCTGAGCTACACGATCCTCTTAACTACACCCTCCAAAATATCTAAATTTTTAATTTTTTATTGATAATCATCTTTTTTTTTAAATACCTAGATGAAAAGGGCATTTTCACTTAGGTATATGAAAGCTAGATAAGTAGGTACCAACACTTTCAAATGCAGTAAGTAATTTTGTTTGATTTTTTTTAAAGCTGTATAAACTAGAAGTACCTATGTCATTATTTGAAAATTTCCAAAATTAACATTTTAGTGGATTGTATAATTAATTTTGATAGCCTTCACAATTAATTTGCTAATAGCTATCAACTTAAATTCACAACACGGTTATTTGAGGAAAGGAATTGAAAATATCTGAACAGATATTTATTGTGGTAAAATATTGTGAGCAGGTGGGTGTACAAGAGATGGTTTGCTGGTTCATTTGGTCCCAATCAGATTCGCGTCGCGGAGCGGTGACGCCTGCCGCTGCGCCGCCGGCGGTCGCGCTTCTTGCTTCCATGCGCCTCACTGCACTTAGCTACAATAGCATGGAGATAGACATTCAATGCAACGATGAAAAATGTTTTTACTAACAAAACATACTATGCAGAGCTTGTATGCCCAGCATGGCTAGCATAAAATCTCTCAACGCTCTATGTCTACTGTAGACAAAACTTGTAACTGTAACCGAAGTGCGACACTTTGTCCTGCTTTGTCTCTATAGGACATTATCTCTATCTCTTTCTAAAGGCGTATACTTTTGTCTCTCTTATCGCGGTAGACAAAACTCGCACGCGTCATGTTGGGGCAGCATAAGTGGCCAAATTCGGAAAACATCTCGGAACTCCAAAGACACTTCCTACAGGAAGTAACATCAAGGGACTGCTCCTTTCTGGGATTCCCTACATGTTAGGGTGATGCATGAGATGCTAAATAGGCGTCCAGTGTTGGAAAGGCAGCTAGCTAATATCAAAGTATCGTATTACCTATATAAAAGGATCTCAAACTAGCTGTTGCTGATGGCTTGGTTTAGCTTGATTTGGAATGGCTTCTCATCACCTCGGTTTTTTGAAATTGAATAAGTTGGATTTTTAATGCCACAATTTTTTAAGTTGGATAGTCACGCAATTAATCAAATATACTAAATAGTTTTAAAAACATTCTAATATAAAATAATCAGTTTCCACATTAAGTTAGCCCCTGAAGGCGTTAAAGGAGGTCTTTGAAGCGACTCCCGCGACGCGTTAAACAACGTTGAAGAGAATCGCGGGGTGCCGATGCTAACAGAGGGTGGTGTAATTCACTTGAATCACGTTCTACGAGGAAGATTATACTTAACGATATAGTAAGGACGTGGTTCATTACTAAACCACCACCTATAATCAACATTTTCCTAAACAATCAAATTACAATATAAAAAAATAAGCCTTTCCATGCGGCGAGATGCGCCAGAAAGAAAAAAAGAAAAAACTTTATTTCATACATATTTAATTTAATGAAGGCATGAAAGCATTATATTAATGCTAGCTGTCCGCCCGGCTTCGCCCGTGGACTAATATGGGGGTGTATTTAAAAAAACTAGAGTTCAAGTTTTCTCCGTATCAAATTTCATCAAAATCGGTTCAGTGGTTTAGCGGTGAAAGCGTAACATACAGACAGTCAGAGTTACTTTCGCATTTATAGTATTAGTATGGAGAAAGTAGACTAATATCAATTATTTTCGAATGTACTTTTAAGCACGAAAACTCGATTAAAGTATTACTTTTAAAATTAGTCAGTAGTTATATTTAACCCGGCATCCGATTTTGAACACCAACGCTCCATAGGGTTATATTTCTATCTACCGCGTTTTAAAAAAATATACAGTTTATTTTAGCTGCAAAAATGTTAAAGTTCGAAAAATATTGATAGTATTGATTCAACTGAGCACATCATCCCTACTCCCATACTAATATTATAAATGAGAAAGTAACTCTGTCTGTCTGTCTGGTACGTTTTCACGGATAACCTACTATTTTAAATACTAAATTTGACACAGAAAGAATGATGAAAGATTTTTCAAGGTTTATATGGCTGAAGTGAAAGGAAATGCGGGCAGAGGACGACCTAGGTGTACTTTTATTGAACACTAGCTGTCCGCCCCCGGCTTCGCCCGTGGATATTTTCAAACAAAATAAAATATACCCTACAGCACTCATAGATAATGGCTTGCCTGCACTACCCCTACCCTTACCCATACCCCTACCCCTACCCTACCCCTACCCCTACCCTACCCCTATCCCTACCCCTACCCCTACCCCTACCCCTACCCCTACCCCTACCCCTACCCCTATCACTACCCCTACACCTACCCCTACCCCTATTTTTTTTAATCTTCCCCTCTAAGGGGTATAATAGGGGTTGAAAATTAGTATGGGTAAATTATATGAATGCATTATATTAAAACCTAAAATATGTAGGTTCGTGGGGTTCAAATGCCAAAAACTTTATTAAAGATATTATCGCCTCGACTCATCATCTCTTCTGGCACGAATCAGCATCACGATTCAACGGGGAAATGCAGTTAGTATTCTTGCCACTATTCCACGCGGACCTGGTTTATTTAGTTATTTTTAATGTTTAGGTTTTTATATTGTTATGTGAATCAAATAATAAATATCTTAATTAATAAACCTTTTAAAAAAAAGTGTACCGACTTCAAAAGTTTACACTGAAAAGTAAGAAATAATAAAAAAATCGTCGTAGAATTTGAAGACGGTTGGTGCCAAATTGGGATACAAAATGTCTATGTTTGTACTGATGATCGTAGGCCCCTAATGAATTATCTAGATTAGTGAATTTGGGTAGCTAAGTTATTTCTAATTTGGCACCAACCGTCTTCAAATTCTACGACGAAATTTTTATTATTTCTTACTTTTCAGTGTAAACTTTTGAAGTCGGTACACTTTTTTTTAAAAGGTTTATTTCTCCCTTTTAAGTGATTTTGCCGCCCTGAGAAAGAAATAATAACGCAACTAAAAAAAATTGATGGAAAATTAAAAAAATACTGCGGTGGATAGGATTTGAATCATGTGCAATGTGCATCCTGCGCTGCACCCCATACCTTTAGCCGCTAGACCATCGTCGATACGAAAATTGACAACTTCGTGTCAATAGCAACCGTTGCTAAGGCAAATTACTGAATTTCTGAAAAATTACTGAACCGATTTTCGTCATATGACTGTGAGATAATGTCGAGAAATTATTATATCCTTAAAAAAATAAGTCGTCAAAATCGGTACATATTTCATCGAGATATTACAAAAAATTGACTTTTAAGGTCAGTTTTTTCAAGATTTATGGAAAACTAATGAACCAATTTGTATGAGATTAAAATGGGACCAATCCGGAAGAATTATCTGTCGATTAAAAAAGAAACCATCAAAATCGGTTCACAAGTGGCGGAGTAATCGATGTCCATACATAAAAAAAAAAATACGGTCCGACTCCTTCTTTTTTTGGAAGTCGGTTAAAAAATTAAAAATTAAATAAAATAATTAGGAAATTTTAAAAACCTAAACGTCTATTGAACGTAAACACCGCTCAAGTTAATGTAATAAAATGTTTTGTTTGTATAATATTTTTCTAAGTTTTACATTTTTGCAGCTAAAATAAACTGTATATTTTTTTAAAACGCGGTAGATAGAAATATAACCCTATGGAGCGTTGGTGTTTAAAATCAGATGTTGGGTTAAATGATAACTACTAACTAATTTTAAAAGTAATACTTTATTAGACTTTTCGTGCATCAAAGGGCACGTACAATCGACGTCCGCACTTATTCTGAAAATAATTGATATAGTCTACTCTCTCCATACTAACAAGGGGATGAAAATTAGTATGGGGCCCACAGGCGATGCATCTTAATAATTTTTATGTTTACTTTATTTCATGGATGCGTCGGTGGCCGAGTGGTTAAGACATCTGGTATTAAATCGGGTTCGATCCCGGATCCCGGCCAAGTACCAATGAGTTATTTAATTAAAAACTTATGTTTATGATCCGAAAAACCACTCTTAAAGGCTTTTCCATCTAAATATACCTCAACAAAACTGGCCACTCGTTAGGTATAGCCTCACAAATACCATCGGCTAAAAGAGGGAGACTTGGTCTTACGCTGAGTACCCTGGAACCCGCCTGGAACCATAACACGGTTTCGGGAGCTGTAAGGTAACCCGTGAAGAAGCCACGTTTCTCCGGGACGAAAATTATCTTAAGGAGACGCATTATAATTTTTATCCCATACAAATTACATGCTTCACGCTTCTTAAATTACGCGATAACTATATGTCTTAATTTCGAAATTTAAATAGCTTTCGAAAGATAAATATTTTAGACACAGTAGTTTAAAAAAATATGATTATCAGTCACCTAAGTTTTGAAAGTCATCACTTTAACGCGTATTTTCAACCGATTATGGGATTCGAGTTGTGCAATCTACAAAAATATCATTATTATCTTCCGAGCATCATCCGTTGGATATTAGCTAACTTTCTTCACAATTCATTTAGCCGTCCGCACATTATATTATCACTACAATTAGCTTTATTTTTTACAAATTTATTATCATATTAATTATAAACAAGTATGAACATTATCAGCTAGTAACGCGATATGTAACATGAGATCAATATCCGGTCAGTCTTTGTATTTATTTCAATGTAAATCATTCTCACGCTTTAGTTAGGTACCTGCAAAATTTTATAATAAAAATAAAATGTCCTTATGACAAAAATATAATTTAACATTTAAAACACACAATACACAATTGGTCAGTATTTACCTATTATAGCTGTTATTCAAAATATTTCAAGGTCCTTATAACCTTACGCCAGCAAGATTTTCTAACTAATATTGTAAATTAGAAAGTGCGTTTGATTGTTTGTTCTTGTTTCATATCAAAACGAAGCTACGGCTCGACACGTGATTATTTGCAATAAGATCTGAAAATCGGAGAGTGGCATAGACTACTTACTTTTTATCCCGGGAAAATATCTCATTCCCCCGGTAAAATGTAATTTTTCAAAAACCTTTTTAAATACCTGTGCGAAGGAGAATATAAGAATCGTAATGGCGTAATTAAATACATTATGTATGAGATGTCATTGGCTTAGAACAGGGTATCTGGATGTTCTACGATTTTGTGTAAGTATTATGAATGCAAAAGTTTGTATCTACCAGAAATAGCATGAATTAATACATGGGTTCATTAATTGCCCGAACGGGACGGGGCGAGGGAGGAGTGTATTATTGCAACGGAATGTATTCTCTCTTTGTTCCATATCCACGTGGAAAACCGCAGGTAAAAGCTAAGTAGTTATTATAAAGTTCTAATGTATAATGCACTATATTGTGTAGTTTCATTCGCCAGTGTATAGTAGGCAGGTATAGAAAACGAATACAGGACAGCACTTGACGGCATTTCAAATGATGACTGATGGAACAATTTCAATTGTAATTATCTCAGAGTGTATTGTCTGGCAAACAATAAGAATTGCATTGTATAGAAGGATAGGTACCCAACGTAATCCGGCACAAGGTGAAATGAAATTCCGATTTCATTTGGAAAAAAATGACATATTTCGTTTGCTCAAATCCTTAAAACGTCATCCAGATATCCATTACATCTCTATTAAATCTTACGACATATATTTGCAGGGCTCAGCGTCGCTCCCCTAGTAAACATACCGCCGATTACGCGCCCGGTCGACTCAAGTAAACGAATATAAAACACATGCGGGAAAGACGAATGCAAAATGTACTCTTGTTAAGATTTTGCATAGGCAAACAGTTAACCCCTTTATGAAATACTCCATTTTTGGTCACTATCAATTTTTATGGAGCCGTCAGAAATTTTTGTTTAGACAAATATCGCGTTTTTGTTATTGTCTAGGTATATTTAAGCCCGGATTGGTAGTGTTAGTAGTCGAATAGGTAGGTGTTTTCGAGGGCATGTTTCATCACATTTGGCCACTTTACTCTACTTTCAATGAGTTTACTGGTTGACTATAGGGTTTATTTCCTGGAAATTCTCGATCTCATTTCCCGGGAAATCGGCCGTTCTATATAGAAGTCAAGAAATAAGAGAAACTTTACTTACACCCGTATTCAAGAACAACACTTGAACGCACAGAGGCCAGGACTCACAGTGGTCAAAACTTCGTTTCAGAAATGTTAGTTGTGTGTCGGCGTATATTGTGAGAATACTACCTAGTCCAATTGTTCAATCCAATGTCTTCCTAATCTTCCTATATCAGTCAGTTCAGTAGCTATTGTGAGAAATCAGACATTTTGCTAGGAGAATACCGCCAGTATTCAAGAACACCTACTGGTAAGTGAGTATTAGCTATTACAGGTACTATAGTCAATAAGCGCTGATAGAGTAAAGTGATAGAGTATAATAATAATACGGAAGATTTGATGAAGTGGAGTAGTAGGTAGGTTTAAGGACTCTTTTACGAAATGATGCTCTTCCTTACTAGATTTTGAGGCAACTAATAAAAGTACACACAGCTCACAGACACAACTGAGAAAATTATTAAAGTAATTTAAACCTACTAACATTAAGCGTTGAGTAAATTAGAGAAATTTATGAAAATGGTACGAAATTTTTAAGTATTTTATCAAGAACATAAAATATTTAATATATTTGTTGTATCATGTTCTTTTTATCATTGATGAAAGTTATGTAAGTTATAGAGATATTTGTACCGAAACTCCCTGGTTTCATTGTTTTCACAAGATGAGAGTTAGGAAATAACCTTTTAGTGCATACCAATTATTAACACAATATGTTCTTATAGAGATGTATTTTTTGCACCTGGATCTAAAAAAACACTCATAATTGAATGAGCATGTCAACAACAATATAAACACGTGGCCACAATCAGAAGTTTCCAAGACCTGACCTACAAAGCTAATTTGAAGGACATCGAGAAAAGGAGAGTGACCTGACGTAGCAGCAACCAAAGTGATGAGTCGCGCGTGGTCGGCGGCAGGCGGGGCTGTAGGTAACGACCTATCGATTGGCAAATAGTGCCTAGTTAGCGATTGTGCTGGACCGCCCGCGCGCCGCTCATCCCGCCCGCGCGCTCACTTCTCTACGTAGAGTTCTCGTGGCATCTCATTGATGTGTAACATCTTAGCTCTAGCTATGTGGCATAAATATGTAATGCCAAATGAAACGAAATTGCGTAACCGGAAGTGAAATAATCAAATTTCGAATTGGAATATAATTTTTCAGGTTCTTTGGCGACTACTGTAAGACTCATAATCCTGCGCTACTTGCCATTATTAAGCAAATTGTGGCGAGTCCATGTTTCATACGATCCTGGGTGCCTTTAGGCTCCCGAGTACCTACAGTATTACCGTTCTCCAGGGTGCCCAGTGAACAAAGTAACCAGCAGAAGATGTGATTCATACTCATTAGGTTGTACTGAGTCTAACTAAAGGTAACGATTTGAGTGACTGCTCTGAAGTATTTCAGATCAAAACGTTGTCTGTTATTATTTCGAGTTACTAAATTGACTCACCTACTAGGATAAATTCGTCGTATTGAAGGAAAATAAACTGAGCGACATCAATCTATATTCTTATAAAAATCTCTTGCAGGCGACTGAGTTTTAAGGTCCATTTCAGATATCCAAAAAGGTAATAAGAATGGATTTTTGGTGTTCTAATTTCGAAAATAGAGTAGAGTCGAGTCGAGTAAAGTAAAAGGTAAGATATAATGGCCGAATATGTACTAAATCCTCTTTCTACATAATCTTCTAGTATTCCGCCCCCGGCTTCGCCCGTGTATATTTACGAACAAAATAAAATATACCCTATACCTACCCTTATCCCTACCCCTACCCTACCCCCACCCCCACCCCTACCCGTACCGGCGGAAAACTAGCATGAATCGGTCTTTGAATAATTATTTGTCTTTTACACTTTAATGAATTAATGTGCTGGATGCGAGAGAAGTCATGGTAAACAGCTAGTTTTTAGGGTTCGTAGTCAAATGGTGAAAACGAGAGTCAATACGTCATAGATTTATCTTATCGATTCTGATGATAATTCACGGAAAGGTCCGCCATATATACCTACAGGTTTGTAGTCAAATTTCAATTTTAATTTTGATTTTTTATTTTTATTTTTATTTTAATTTGATTTTAATTTTTTATTTTGATTTTCTTTAATTTGTTATAATTCCTTTCTTTAATTTATAATTACCTAGGCTCCTATATCCATAATTTTTCTGGGATAAACTATTACCATACCAATTTCTCTGTAAATAATCCACCTGTGACACTGTAATTAACCGAACTTCAAAACAGAAGGAGGAGGTTTACAATTCGTCGGAATCTTTATTTATTTTATGTATGTTCCCCGATTACTTGAAGACGTCTGGACCGATTTGGAATTTTTTTTTTAACCGAACTTCAAAACAGAAGGAGGAGGTTTACAATTCGTCGGAATATTTATTTATATTATGTATGTTCCTCGATTACTTGAAGACCTCTGGACCGATTTGGAAATTTTTTTTAACCGAACTTCAAAACAGAAGGAGGAGGTTTACAATTCGTCAGAATCTTTATTTATTTTATGTATGTTCCCCGATTACTTGAAGACGTCTGGACCGATTTGGAACTTTTTTTTAACCGAACTTCAAAACAGAAGGAGGAGGTTTACAATTCGTCGGAATATTTATTTATTTTATGTATCTTCCCCGATTACTTGAAGACCTCTGGACCGATTTGGAAATTTTTTTTAACCGAACTTCAAAACAGAAGGAGGAGGTTTACAATTCGACGGAATCTTTATTTATTTTATGTATGTTCCCCGATTACTTGAAGACGTCTGAACCGATTTGGATTTTTTTTTTTAACCGAACTTCAAAACAGAAGGAGGAGGTTTACAATTCGTCGGAATATTTATTTATTTTATGTATGTTCCCCGATTACTTGAAGACCTCTGGACCGATTTGGAAATTTTTTTTTAACCGAACTTCAAAACAGAAGGAGGAGGTTTACAATTCGACGGAATCTTTATTTATTTTATGTATGTTCCCCGATTACTTGTAGACGCCTGGACCGATTTGGAAAATTTTTTTTAACCGAACTTCAAAACAGAAGGAGGAGGTTTACAATTCTTCGGAATCTTTATTTATTTTATGTATGTTCCCCGATTACTTGAAGACGCCTGGACCGATTTGGAAAATTTTTTTTAACCGAACTTCAAAACAGAAGGAGGAGGTTTACAATTCGTCGGAATCTTTATTTATTTTATGTATGTTCCCCGATTACTTGAAGACGCCTGGACCGATTTGGAATTTTTTTTAACCGAACTTCAAAACAGAAGGAGGAGGTTTACAATTCGTCGGAATCTTTACCGATTACTTGAAGACGCCGCTGGACTTTGGATTTTTTTTTCCATCAATTTTTTTTATTTGCGTTATTAATTTTGTCTCTCAGGGCAGCAAAATCACTTAAAAGGGAAAAATAAATTTACTTTAAAAAAAAGTGTACCGACTTCAAAAATTTGCACTGAAAAGTAAGAAATAATAAATATTTCGTCGTAGAATTTGAAGACGGTTGGTGCCAAATTAGAAATAACTTAGATGCCAAATTCACCAATCTAGACAATTCATTAGGAACCTATCAGTACAAACATAGATAATATTGAACAGATCTTTATCTTTTTAGATGTTTATTACTTTTGTATCCTAATTTGGCACCAACCGTCTTCAAATTCTACGACGAAATATTTATTATTTCTTACTTTTCAGTGCAAATTTTTGAAGTCGGTACACTTTTTTTAAAAGTTATTTAGCATATAGATACTTATTGAATATAGATATTATTTATTATTCTTATGGTTTACCTTGCAATGTGTTCAAACCAGCGCAAGTTGCTTTTCTTAATTTTACAGACATATTACCTACATTTTTATGGCTTTAATATATTATAAGAAAGTCAGAGGTCTTAAAATAATACTTAGGTTTGTTCCATAACAATAGTTATCAGAATATATATGTCACGTGCAAGTTCTTTTCATTTTCGATTTCAAAATTACTCTCCACACGATAGAACAAACAAGATAATTTTTTTATCAACAGCTACCCCTAAAAATATTTTCATAATATAATGAAGGTTCACAAGTGCAGAATAACCATTACCCTTCAATTAAACGTCTTGCTTTTTTGGTAGCTTATTGAAAATTCAAAATATAAATTATTTTATATTTTTTAAATGGTCAAAAATATTACAAAATTAAGAGCTTTGTGAAATATTATGAAAGAGAAAACGGGGGCAAAGTTTAACCTAACCACCCATATTTCCTTTTTAAAAAAATCCATTGAGAAAATAACAGCTATTTCACTTAGATATCTATCTACTAACGGTTAAACGATGAAAGATTTGGAAATGTAAATTATATGCAGTTGAATAGTTTTTAAAATTCTAAACTTATTTTTAACTTGGTAAATATGTGCTCTTAAACTCTGAAAGTATTCTAAATGTATTTGAAAAAACCACGTGACAAAGAATCTGAAAAAATCAGGAATACTTAGCACCTACATTTTTAACCAAAAATAAATTACCAACAAACATTTATTTTTGTTACATTTATGATTCCAAAATATTCCCGAAGTCCAGGATTCGGTGGTACGAAACCCTCTGAGCGCGATTCGTAATCGCAACTTGGCATTTTTTACAATATGATTAACACCTGATAGTGCTAAGTACACAGAATATTTCAAATTCTATTCTTTTGACAAAAAGATAAAAAAATACAAGACAAAATCAACGGCAAAGTAAACGTGTAGTACGCGGCGCGACCCAGTGGAACAATATCGATCGCGGAGGTGCTAGCCCAGCACTTTCAGCTTTGCTTCGTCAGCCTCCATCTAAGCATAATACGATGTTACTGTCCTCTCTTTTCCTTCTATGCGTACCTACTGGGATCTTTTTACTTAGTTCTAAATACAATATTTGGTAACATTAAGTACCTAATAAATTGGTCAAGTGCGAGTCGTGATGAGGGTTCCGTATCTTTGAACAGTACCCACATACAATACAATACGAAAATACTCTGTTTCTTTTTGGAAGTGAAAACATAACAGACATGCAGACGGACGGAGTTACTTTCGCATTTATAATATTATAGACTGGTATATTGATAGTAGCTAGGTATGGATAAGCAATTTAAATAAGTTATACGAAATTTCCGTAAAATTGGCTTTAAATATCTACTTAAAAATCTATTTACATTTAGATTATGGGCCTCTAGCGGCATGTCCCGGATTGCCAATAGATTTACGTCCCGGGTATACCACTGAACCGATTTTGATAAAATTTGATTCGGAGAAAGCTTGAATCCTAGGAAAGGACATAAATATAGAAATCCACCCCTAAGGGATTTAGTATGGACCACACGGGCGAAGCCGGGGCTAAGGCTAGTTTTTCATAAATAGGTACTTTATTTTTGTTTTTTTGTGGGTATAATATGAAATTTTACATATTTATGCAAGATCCGTGAAGGTATTAATGTCTCTTAAAAACGGTTCACACTGATTGACCAGTGTTAACGGGCTGGCCACTTGTTTTTATACCCATTTTATCCATATTTTTGGTTAATCTTGAAATATTTCAAGATTGATTATCTCTTGAAAAAAAACTAAGATTTCCTATCGTATCATTGGCTACTTTTGGTCATTTTGCTTGTCCGCACAGCTGAAATTGAATTCCGGTGAATACGCGGGTAGAGCCTCAAACAATGTCCGTAACCCTACAAATCTAACATCTATTTATGTCTATAAAAGTAAACAAACTTCCATTCAATAAAATCCCAAGAAAAAGCTGATATCGAGTCTGTGACGTCAGAGCGCCGACCTTGCTACTAGAAAAATGTGCCGCGTAGCTCCAGCTCAGCAGTGCTGCATCATCAGAACGACGCCAGCGTCGGGGACGATGCACTCCGACCTACGTAAGCTCTCATCTCGACTCGATCTAGTAGGCTGTTTTGCAATACGTTGTAGGTTAAGTAAAAGAGGGTGTTTGAACTTTTTTCATAATCGGCTGAATGGGTTTATTCTTGGTCTTTATTTATAAATTAGTTGCCCACGTATACGCATTTTTTTGTATAATTAAAAAAAAACAGATTTTATAATATAAAATGCCCACTAAGATCGCTGAAAGTTTCATCAAAAATTTGAACAGATAGACAATAAATATCTGCCAACGTGATCGAAGTTACCAACTGTATTCGCCGAGATATACCTATATCAAATCACAGACGTAGGTATTTATTTCTATAGAATTAGAGTTTGAAAGTTTTCTTAGACAAAATAATATTCAAACACCTGTCTAGAATAATTTTGTGGCTGGACCTTAGAATAAATATTCAAGCGCGCTCTCTAACTTATTCTATGGGTTGGACTGACTCAGATTTTATATCGAAACGATTAATAAAATATATAATTGAAAAATAGCTTTCTGTCTTTGTACCTAATTACCTACTAAGTAAATTTTGTAGTTTATTTTTTATTTTATCTAATAACCTAACAATGAGACTAAAAGGAAGAGAAAATTATCACAATATTTATAAAACTCGTTGATGTCTATTCTATAACGGCAATATCCATAATTCAGATCTACTTCATTAAGAGAGATCCATTTGCATGACAACTAGGTACCCTATATATTTATAGACACAGGCATTTCTATTAAGTCTACCCGGGAGGTAGGCGTTGGTTATTCCGAGCTTTTCGTTAGGGCGTGTCTTACTAAGCCACGCCCCGTATCCCTCCGGCATTATGGACTTTCATGCTTTCAATATAACTACAAACGATGCCGTACATCATCACAGTGCATAAAATGAACGAATAATAAAGATCCCAGCTTAATTTTATAGTAAAGCATAACAGAGAATTAATGGACCATTGTCCTGTATTGTTTGTTTGTGTGGATTCGTTAACTCAATTAGTAACGTTTTTACTATGGAACAGTAAAATAGGAAGACATGAAGAATTCTTCTTATACATTGTAGGTATTCGATTTTTTAAGAAAGAATAAATTTAAACTTTTCTAAAAGACTAGAATTATACCTACTTGTCAACAAAACCACTATATACTCTGGTATATTCAATATTAATCGTTTACATAAAACAAAATTTTGGTAGTTCTATAGTAAATCATCTGCACTCTGTTACTCTAGGTAATAGGTACCTACTGTGTGCTAGTGCACTAGGTAGGTATAAGTAGAGACGAGCCTAGCGCTTTGGTTCGGGAAGAGAGAGTGATAACCACTCTACTGTATCTACCATATTTATATTTTCAATACACTTGCTCGTAAAGCAAAGTGGCTCTTATATCACCGTTTTAAAATAGCACTATGTTATGGCAATTTTGTAAAGACGAAATTTTGTACAAATTCAAGGTTAGATGTTTTTTCTACGATCAATAGAAACTGAGATGTAGAACGCCCAAAAACGGCTAAAATGGCTAAATCTATCATCACGCTTTTTATCCCAAGACGGGTAGGCAGAGACAATCGAATGCCATTTGTTACGATCCTGACATACCTCTTTCGCTTCTTTTGTATTCATGTGCTTTAATCGACTCCTCGTGCTTCGGAGGGCACGTATGTAATCTTCTAAAAATAACAGATAAGTAGGTATTTACGTCTGTTAAAAAAATTACACATTGTTCATGTCCACTTTTTGCCAGTTGGCTCTGGCCACACCGCAAGATATAAAGGCCGTAAAGATGTGTAAAAATTACCTAAAATTTACTTTTCTTTTTATTATCAACTAGCTTTCCGCCCCTTAACTTAGAAAGAGCTTTTTCAGACCTAATTAATAAATCAAGTAGCTTCGACATATCAAATGTTATACCTACTTATCTCCAGCCTTAATAAATATTTATTTCTCAGAAGGTCATTGCAGAGTGTAATGTGAAACCAATTATCATGATTGCTGCGAACATAAATCATGGCTTAGTTGATAAGAGGTAATTGCGTGACTTTGTTCGTCAACAATTTTATTTTATTTCTCTCTTAAACTTTTCACACAGACTATTTGCTCGACATGACATAGGCACTCTATATTTAATGCCACTATATTATAAACACGAATGTATGTTTGTATGGATGTAGGTCTCTTTATTACTCAATCACGCCAGAACGGCTGAACGGATCTGAATGAAATTTGGCACGCAGAGATAGATTATAGACTGGTACCTACCTATAGCACATAGGCTACTTTTTATCCCGGAAAAATTCATGGTTCCCGTGGGATAGATTTGTTTTTGTTTTTCACGGGATCGACATGATTTTTTGCACAGTCGTAGTTTAGGGGTCATAAAATGACATATACTACTTTTTATACCGCGAAAGCGGGCGGGGGATGGGCAAATTAAAGCTACGGGATTATTTCTTTTTGGATCTATTTCCACGCGGGTGAAACCGCGGACAGACGCTTGTTAAAATACTTTAAGAATTGTGTGTGTCCATTAGGTACATAACATGATACCTACTTCATATTCTAATATTACATGTAGGCGAAAATTTCTTATCACGAATAATTTTTATTTTATAAGAATTCACAACTGAGTAGTCGCGGTTTCGATCCCCACATCCAACCATGTACCAATGGGTTATTATAATAAAAAAAATCTACGTACATTATCCGACAAACCGTACAAAGAGGCTTTGCCATCTACATACCTCAACAGAGCTGGCCACTCGTTAGGTATATCCTCAAAAAATCTTTGGCTAAATGAGGTACCCTGAGGCCGGCAACGGTTCCCGGGACCTGTAAGGGGACCCGTGAAGTTTTTTTATAAGAATTCACGCAAAATCTAGGAACTGTCAAAATGGTATACCTACCTATCTAATATTCTGTTTGGATTACTATATAATCTTTATCAATGTGCGGCATTACTTACATTTCATTAGATATACCTTATATATGTTTATACATACATACCTTCACGCCTGTTTCCCAAAGGTGTAGGCAGAAAGTATGGAGCGCCATTTCTCTCGATCTATGCATGCATACTTCTCTTGCTTCATTAGATATAGGTATTATAGTTAGAGATCGCTGATTCAAGTTACATTAACATAAAAATTCAATAAATGTTAACTTTTTAATTATTTTTTTTCCTTTTCGATGGTTTCGCAATTTGTAATATCGCCCTGAGAATTAAAATAATAATTCATCAGAATACAAATTCCTGGAATACTACTTAACCAATTTTCATAATAAAATCAAGAGCTAATTGGCGGGGATACCTACCTATATACGCAAATTACTGAATTTCTAAAAAGGTGCGATCTTATTATCTGTGTAAGTATGTTATATGTATAAGGAGTTAATTATTATTCTATCATTAAAAATAAGTCATCGAAATCATTTTCATGGGATATTACGAAAAATACATTGATAAAATTAATTATTTTTTTCAAAATTCCTGAAAAACTTTCTTTGGATATTTGAATTCTTGAAATACTGGACCAATTTTCATGAAATTAAATTTGCAAGAAGACTTAGTTGAATAAAAAATAAATCATCAAAATCGGTTCTCAACTGGCGGAGATATCGATTACATACATAATTAATCTTTCACGTCAAAACAGAGCAACGGATAACGTGATTATTTTACACAGAGATATTTTTGTTGGAGGGCCGGAGACTGACATAGGCTACTTTTTATCCCGGAAATCTTATGTACCTATTTAAAAATGTTAGTTAGGTTTCGATTTTTATTTTGGCGAGATTTTAAGTTCTACCAAGTTCTCCGAGCAAAGGTTCTACGGTCCGTCAAAGTTTGTTCTGCTGTTTCAGAGCCTAATATAGTTTTTTCTGGATAGTGACGATACATCCGATGAAATAACGGAACCCTTATTATAGGATCGCTCTTGCGTCTGTCTGTCTGTCTTTCCGTCGGTCACAGCTTATTTTCTCCGAATCTACTGAACGAAAAAGTTGAAATTTGGTTTATATGTAGAGTTTGATGACCCAATCACGGACATATAGCATAAATAATGTAATTTAGATTTTGGCGATTAATTTTGAGGGAAAATTTTTAAAAAATAGAAACAAAAATTGTTGTGCATCCATAGATATATCGAATGAAAGGGCTCGTTATATTTTTTTTTTTTATATTGTTTTAAATGTTGTTTAATTGTTTTAAATTATATCAAAGAATATACACGAAAGTTGAACGTTGCCCCCCCCCCCCTATTATCTCCGAAACCGAATCTTTTACAGGAAAACCTAAACGAAAAGTTTCACGGAAAAAAAAACATACGAAACTCCTAACCTAATCAAAGTCATCAACGGACTCCTCCGTTGAATTTAAGACATGCTTTCTGAGATATAGGATCAGGGCGCCTTTTCATATCTGTTAATTCTAACAGGTTGCATATGCAGCGGCAGCTAGCATGCAACGTGATAGACTGAATCACAAAATATCGGTTTTATGTAGGTTTGCCGACAAATAGATTCCTAAAAGTAGTTTTCATTTACGAGTATTTATAGGGAAAATAATTATAACATGTTGTTTTAAAACATCATTTTTGCCCGTTTTCATATGATTTACCTACCCACCTCGGTATTTTATTATACATTTCAGAATTAAATTCGGTAACCTGAGGTGTTGTTATTGTGCAATAAATCACGGGCTGTTTTGCAGTTTACGCAATATTCAGAGGTAACCCGAGTGCTTATTTTAGGTTATTGTAATTTAATAGTTATTAGAATTATATGTGTCAATTTTACACTATTATTTTTTTTAAATAAAATCATACCCTTGCATTGTCTTCCATTCACATACCTACTCGTAACACACAACTTTAGCAAGTGGTGAAATTACCTCAAAAGAAGATTGAATACAAACTTCTCGTTTTTAAGTCACCTCAAGTGCATACCTAAATATAATAATTCTTTAAAAGTCTGTTAAAAAAGTGACACATCTAGGTCTATTAAGTGCAGCAACAGGCTTGCCACCTGTTCTGTTTAATAATTGGAAAAAAATGGACATACCTAGTTACTGGTCTCTGGCCACACCGCAAGGTATAAAGGCCGTGAAGGTGTATTTTTTTTTTGTTTGTGTAGGTTTAATTATTATCGCGCCTCTACATTTTCTTTCTTTAGGTATGTCAGTATTCAATGGAAAATTTTAAGAACAATTTTATCTTTTACCATGCTTATAACTAGCTTTTTACTCTGTAGGCAGGGTGCGTGAGACTGAAAAATGTTGCAGAACACTATATACGGTACTATTAGGATAGACAAAGAAAGGAATAGAAGATTTTGGATAATGTACCTACTTGAATATGTACCTATGTACTTACCCACTCTTATAACTTTCAGTTCAATGGCTCAGTGGGCACTCCACTGAACAATTCTAGAAAAAATCATGAGGCTGAAATTTTCCTGCCTACCTACGGCTCATTTTGTATGTAATGTTTGAATTTATATCACATGACAGAATTTAGGATAATTTATGTAAAAACAAAGCAATAGTTTGCCTACATTATTTCTTTATTTAACTAGATGGCAGATTTTTAAATAAAAGATTTATATTACTTTAACGTTTTATTATAAAAACAGAAATCCTAATCCAAATCGTTATAATAATTACTTATATATTTATGTATGTACATTTTAATAGTAATCAGTTTAGAGCGATAGGTAACGATATATTTTTAAGTACATACAATTTACACTATATTTTAAATATAACGAAGGGATTTATCCTTTACGCACAACCATACGTCCAACACGGTGCCTTTTTATGACCCGAGAGCGAGCGTCAAACTTAACAAGGTGTCTTGAGCGCTAGTACCGCTGCCAGGCACACGGGGCGGCGGCGAGCGCTGTCGACGCCGGGGGCTCGCGTCAGGGCTCGTGGTAGTACTCGGGTGACGTGAGCGGAGTCGGTGGCATAAAATCTTCTTGACGAGGCACCAGCCGCGCTAGCCGGTCTCGCATGTAGTTCCGCTCGTAAGTCAGGCGCGCTACCGCTGCGTGCAGCGCGCGTAAATCCTCTTTCAGTGATTGGTTGGTCAGCTCGAGCTCCTGGCGTTGCAGTAGTCGTTTGCTGCGGCAGTTCTGCGCGTAGCCGCGATTCTTTAGCGTGCGCCGCTTCTGCTTCAGCCGCGAGACGTCCTCCCGCGGGAAGCCATGCAGCCTCTTGTTGAGCTCTCGCACGCTCAGCGTCGTCAGCAGGTCGTCGCTGAGCAGGTCGTCGGAGTACGACGTGGGGTAAGAGTTGAGCTGCCCGCCGCGGGGCGACATCGCCGAGCTGACGCTGTGGGTGCGCATACCGCCGGACGGCCCTACGTGATGCTCCCAGTCGCGCCGGTCCCAGTCCTCGTACCCGCCGTGCATCGTGCGCATGTCCAGCGGCTCTCCTACCCGAGGAAACCACCCGTTCTCGTCGAGAACCGGACCCTGGGGGCTGCGGGCGAGCGCGGTCGGCGGTGTCTCGGGCGGAGTACCGGCGTCTCCGAGCAAAGAGAGAGCGGGGTGCGGTAGAGGTATAGCGTCCGGCCAGACTCGCGGGGCGTGCGCACAAGAGGACGTCAGCTCCGCTTGCGCCGGCGGCCAGCTGGTACGCTCCGGCTCGCGCTTCACCAAGTCGTGGTCCTCGAAGTGATCGAGCTCGAAGTTCTGCACGTACTCATCCGCGTCGGCCAGTTGTTCTTCGTCAGAAGATTGCGGTTGATTGGGAAGTGCGTGCATGCCGCTCGACTGTGAGTTGTCGACTAACGAATGTTCCACCATATAATATGTGTAACTCGCGCGCGTCGGTAGAGACCGTAGTGACGGAAGTCGCGGTCACGAATGCCGCTACGAGCTCTACTGTAGGTCCGCGGCGGGCGGAGGCAGGCGGAGCGACCCCACCACGCGGACCCGCCCCCATTTCGTGTAGTGTACAAAGCCTTCATACTCTTCTATACTTTTCATTACACATCATAATATTATTTAATTTCAGTTACATATTTGTAGTAGGATTTTAATATTATTGTAGCTACCTATAAGCAAAACCTGTAAACACTGTAACTGGCAGTACTGGCACCATACGTACCACAGCTTAGTTACCTAAAAAGTAAAGGCATATATTAAGGAATTACTACTTAGACTTTTCTTATTCAAATAAAACAATTCTTATTTAACTATTCTTATGCTGTTCTAAACCAAAGCATTCACAAGATGTCGGTCAATTACCACTTGACATGAAAATAATTGTCTCAAACGTACAGGAACAAAATTTTGTCACTTATACCTATGATATTCAGGAGCTATATTGAGCAACATATATAAAGCTTTTGTCGACGACTCCTCTCTCCAGCAAATCGAACTTTTACAGGGTTTTCTAAGATGAATGTATTATGTACATATTAAATTTTATCCAAAACAAGTATTCAAATGTAATTTATAATATTAGTAAGATAAGGCCCTAAATTATAACTCATCTAGGTATTGCTTAACATTAATAGGGAGATGGGGGGCGGCAAGCTCTGTAGAACAATGTGATTTAACGCACCACCGATTTCGAAGGGTTAGCAATTATTTTGCTTAATCTTGAATTACATTAATTGAATAATAACATGAGTACCGTCTTTTAATTTTGTCCTCAATGATAGGTTGTTTTTGGTTAAATATGCCACGCTTCTGGAGACAGGGTAGTGCCCCCGCCAAGGCACAGCATGGAAGCATCTTGTAGTAGATACCTACTTTTGACCTACCCATATCTTTGTCGTGAATGTGTCTAGAAACTTGAGCTGTTGTTTTTATAGAGATCTCGGTAAGCTGATATGATCTAGCCAATATCATATTTCTACTTCTTCTAGTTCACAAGATATTTAAACTCAAAGTTGCACATTTTCGTCATTCACTCGCATTCATTGACCGATCATCAAAATGTTTGAGAACTTACAGTGGTCCTAGAAAGCTGAATATTTGTATGCGGACTGGTAGGTATTACCCTCAAAGTAACGAGAAAATTAAAAAACCTGTAAATTTCGCCCTGAACCCCTAAGTGTAGGGGGTGCAGAAAGAGGACTATAGCGTCTAAGTAGGTATATATATTGTATATAAAATATTTTGTTATACTATATAGTACGAATTAACCAAATTGTAAAATGACAAAATATTCTAAAACTGAAGTTAAACGAAGTGGTGAATATTGAGTGATTTGTAAATGAAACCCTTTTTTACGGGTGTAGCAGCGGGGCTTGGCCAAAGTTTTACATGCTTTTTAACCGACTTCAAAAAAAAGGAGAAGGTTTTCAATTCGTCTGAATGTTTTTTTTTTATGTTTGTTCCCCGATTACTTGAAGACGCCTGGACCGATTGGGATTTTTTTTTTGTTTGAAAGGGTATACTTTCCAGGTGGTCTCATTGTCATCATGTCAGGATCTGATAATGGGATCATAGGGAAATCGACAACTCTTCAAATTTTATAGGCACACTTGAAGCGATTTGGGTATTTTTTTATAGTGACTTGTGCATTTGCTTGCGGAAAGCACACTTTTCAGTGCATATTTTTTGAAGTCGGTACACATTTTTTTAAAAGGCAAAAATTATCTATTCTATTGTCGATTGTCATTCCTTTATTTTATTACTTAACTTCAATTCCATAAATTCGTTGTTCGTTAAATTAAGTAGATATAGCCTCATAAGTACCATCGCCTAAAAGAGGAAGTCTTTGTCTACCGCAGCATGGGTACCCGGGAACCGATAATACCCGTGAAGGAAAAAAACATAAAAAAACAAAAACAAGCTTCTACCATACTATACAAATCCTTATTTACAACTCTGTACCTAGGCCGTCTACGATTGGATACTTCACGCTTAAAAGTGCAAATATTTAAAACTTTGCAATTCCATCATATAAACATTTTCTGAGCAAGACGGTATGTTATAAAAGGTAGGTATGTACTGAAAATATTAGATAAACTGAGATAGACAACTCTTGTTTACCACTCGTGTTACAACCAGTGAAAACTTACAATAGGTAATAATAAGGTAATAAGGTAGTAATAAGGTTTCTTTTCTTTTTTTTTTATTTCTTAGGTAGGTATACAATTTTCTCTGTTTACTAAAAAATATAAACAATATTAATATTGCGTATATTTTCAGGTTCGGCCCACAGTCAGAGCTGGTGGAATAGTTGTTGGCTTATATTAAAGCCTAAAAGGAAAAATAAGTAGGTAGGTAAAAGAAGAAATAGGCGATACGTCAAATTTGACGTACCTACCTTCATACATTAAACGAGAAGTGAATTTTATTAATATTTAAAATCCCAGAGCCTGTAACGGTTAATAATGTAACCCGAATGTTTTACAGTACCCGCCGCAGCGTCCTGGCTCAGCACCGGGGGCGGGGGACTTGCAGCTTCCAACACCAGCTCTAATTTAAGATTAGATAAGTGTATTTTAAAATATTTGTAAGTTCAATGCTCACTGGTGCTTCTCAAACCGAGTTTTTGAAATGTCATCAATGTACTGACGGGATATTGTGTAAAGGCCGCAGAGGACTTAACATACACATTTCTAAATTTCATTCACAAAAGACGACACTTTCACAACCAACACAATGCATTTCTAACTCACACGATAATACTGCCAATAATACATCTATTTCTTTTGAATCCATAATAGTTCAACTTCATCAAAGTACACCAGTGGTCAAACGTATCCCACGCGGGGCAAGGATATTACTAGCAAAATCTTTGTCAAAATTAATTCAAAATTGTGTTATCAATAACAGTAGAATAGCATGGGAAAGTCTTTTTAGATATTCATATGACTTTCTCCATGTCGATACTAACTAATTATTCATTAACTACTAAATTGAAGCAAAAATGTATCCACCCATTCGATAATAATCATTTACAAAAACAGAATCCTAATCCAAAAGCATTTGATATAAAAAAATGTATTGAGACAAAATGGACGGAGACTTAAGGAATGCAGCTCGCATCCTGTTCTCCAGTGATACCCTTGCTCTTCCAAATGATGAAACACTAGAAGCCCTTCGTTCAAAACTTCCGCACCCAACCAACCTTCTCGATGCCGAATCCACCTTCTATCAACACAAATTTTCTAAAGATTGATGAGAATGAAACATATAACGCGATAATGTCATTTTCGAACGGCTCTGCTGGCGGTATTGACGGACTTACGCCACAACATCTTAAAGATCTTGTTAGTAGGTCGGCGGATGACGCCGGTAGAGCCCTCCAGTTTATGTAATCTCATGTTTTCAGGCACAGTTGATACAACTTTCTTGTCAATATTATATGGTGCATGTGCATTTAATAAAAAGGATGGTGGAATTCGACCAATAGCAATTGGTAGCACATTCCGACGTTTGGCCTCTAAATTAGCATGTAGACACATAGTCTCCACTTTACAATCAAAATTCCAACCGATTCAAGTTGGGTTTGGTAGCAGAGGAGGTTGTGAGGCAGCAGTTCATGCTACTCGAAGTTTCATCTCTTCAGGAGAAGCTGAGGTGCTGCTTAAAGTGGATGTGCGGAATGCTTTTAATTCATTAGATAGGGCCGCTTTGCTAAACGAAGTAGAGGCACAACTTCCCGAAATTTATCCATATGTTTGGCAATGTTACAGTTCTTCTTCTAAATTGTTATACGCCAATAATACTTTAGAATCAGCCGTAGGCGTTCAGCAAGGTGATCCGCTTGGACCAGCCCTATTTAGTCTAGGTATCCATAGGTGCATCTCATCCCTAAATTCTAAACTTAATGTGTGGTACCTAGACGATGGAACTTTAGGAGGCAAAGCTGATACAGTTCTGAAAGACCTCATTTACATTAAAAAAGAATTTCACAAAATAGGTCTAGAACTAAATTTATCTAAGTGTGAATTATATGTTTCGGACAACTTGGCTAATGATGAAGTAAATTTCATCATAGAAAAATTTAATGAAATTGCACCTAATATTAAATATTTAAATAAAGCATCACTTTGCCTCCTTGGTGTGCCTCTTTTAGAAGAAGGCATACAACCCTTATTGGATAATAAGATGAGACTATTTGCAGATAATTGTACCAAATTGGGCATTCTAAATTCTCATATTGCATATACTATTTTAAAATATTGCCTTTTCGTTCCTAATTGATGTATATACTACGAGCCAGCCCAATTTGGAAGTTTTCGGCCTCGCTCGAACAAATAGATGCCATCCTAAAAGATACTACGGAAAAAATTCTAAATTTGACATTTAATGAATATTCTTGGACCCAAGCAACATTACCTATTAGACTAGGTGGCATCGGCGTGAGAAAAAAATCTAGTGTTGCTCTACCAGCCTTCTTATCCTCCGTACACAGTGTTAAAGAACTTTCTCTAAAAATTTCCAAACTTAGTGAAATGAGCTATGTTTCTGAGGCTATAGAAGCCTGGGAATTAAGTTGTCATAACGAAGGTGTCCCGAAGGAAATAAATAAACAAAAACTTTGGGACACTCCGTTATTACAACTAACACACAAACGTTTGACACAATTTAATCAGTGATCACGACCGCGCTCGGCTTCTGGGTTCATCAGAAAAGGAATCTGGCCACTGGTTACACGCTCTTCCATCTCGAAACGTTGGTACATTTTTGGATAACGAAATTTTTAGGATTAGTGTAGGCCTAAGGTTAGGAGCACCAGTATGTTGCGAACATAAATGTCCGTGTGGAAAAGATGTAGATCAATTTGGAACTCACGGACTTTCCTGCATAAAAAGTGCAGGCAGGCTTTCTCGCCACAGCTCCTTAAATGATACCATCAAAAGGGCTCTTGCGTCAATAGACGTCCCTGCTCTCCTAGAGCCAACGGGAATAATCCGGGAAGACGGCAAGAGACCCGATGGAATGACTCTGATTCCCTGGGAGCGAGGTCGGGCCCTTGTATGGGATGCTACGTGCGTGGACACATTAGCCCCGTCTCATCTCAGAGAAACAGCAATCAAAGCGGGAGCTGCGGCGGAAACCGCAGAGTCTAACAAACGGCGCAAATATAATTCAATTATTGAAAACTACAAATTTGTGCCGTTTGGTGTAGAAACTCTAGGTCCGTGGGGTTCAAATGCCAAAAAAAATATTAAAGATGTATCCCCTCGACTGATCATCTCTTCTGGTGACAAGAGGGCTGGCTCCTTCCTCGCTCAACGTATCAGCATCGCGATTCAGCGGGGAAATGCAGCCAGTATTCTTGCCACTATTCCACGCGGACCTGGTTTATTTAGTTATTTTTAATCTTTGGTTTTTATATTAATAAAAAAAAATACAAGATACACTTGAAGTCGTCAATTTTATACACTTCTCTCTACAAACATAATTAAAGAAAATACATTTTACAGCAATTTAAAAATACAATAAATACAAATCGAATGTCTAATAAAATTAATATTGGTACATGTCAGAAATTCAATAAAAAATATACAATTACAATCTAAATACATTAGTGATTAGTCAATTAAAATCAATTTATATAATTGTTGTTATGTCCATGGATGCTTATCATCCAAGTATTCTGATATACTGTAGTATGCTATTTTCATTAATTTAAGTTTAATTGTATCTTTGAAATTAGAGAAAGAAAGACCTTGTATATGAGAGGGGACCTTATTGTAAAAATGCACACATAGCCCCTTGAATTATTGATTTATTTTGTGGAGTCGACTCACACAACTGACAAGTTTATCCTTGTTTCTTGTGTTGATTTTGTGTATGTCTCTATTTCTCTTAAAAAAATCTATGTTCTTTTTAACGTAAATAACATTTTCTAATATGTATTGTGACGGACAGGATAAAATGTCATAATCTCTGAACTTATCTCTAAGAGACACCCTTTTTCCCAATTGGTAAATAGAACGAACAGCTCTTTTCTGCAAAACAAAAATAATATTTATGTCCGCCGCGTTTCCCCACAGCAGAATGCCATAACTCATCAGGCTGTGAAAATAACCAAAGTATACGGCAAATAATTTACTGCTTAACGAAAAAAAACTAAATGCATTAAATTTGTTTTGCCTAATGTCAGAGAGGTACCCACAAATATAGTCGTAAGAAGTGAAATTGTAGACCTTGTAGAATCTACTGTATTCTTGGGCACTACGTTGGACGCTAAATTGCAATGGGGTCCTCATATTGGTGGATTGGCGAAAAGGCTCAGCTCTGCTGCATATGCAGTTTAAAAAAATCGAGATATATCAGATATAAACACTGCTAGACTGGTCCCCAATGCAATTTAGCGTCCAACGTAATGCCCAAGAATACAGTAGATTCTACCAGGTCTACAATTTCACTTCTTACGACTATATTTGTGGGTACCTCTCTGACATTAGGCAAAACAAATTTAATGCTTTTAGTTCTTTTTTCGTTAAGCAGTAAATTATTTGCCGTAAACCATTGAACTACTTGAGAGATAGCATTGTTCACATCGTCATAGTTTGTTTTTCGTCTGTTAACTTTAAATAATAAAGAGGTGTCATCAGCGAACAATACTATTCCAAATTTGTCTTTTATAAGGTTTGGTAAGTCATTTATGTATACTAGAAATAAAAATGGACCGAGAATAGAGCCTTGGGGGACGCCCACAGAGACTGTGGCCCCTGATGATTTACTGTCATTTATATCAACTCTCCTGGACTCTGTTACTCAAGTATGAACTCAGAAGATCAAGAGCACGACCTGTTGCACCATAATAATGCATTTTCTTGATTAAAATGTCATGATGAACACAGTCAGAGGCCTTGGACAAATCACAGAATACTTCTATAGCATCCCGCGACTCCTCCCAAGCCTCGAAAATATGATGCAATATGGTTCAAAGATTTAAATGCTTTCATGATATCTGTATAACTAATATGATGAAATTTGAACTGAGAATTACAGATCTCTATGTTCTGTTTGAGCAGTGATTCCGCAAGTGTGGGAGATGAATTGAGAGATTTGGTAGTCGAAACAGGAATTTCGGTAAAGAACTTTTCTAAAGCCTCGGCAACTTCGTACTTATAATTTCATCATTAATTTTTAACCGAAAATCAGTGTTGCGAGACTTTATTTTTCCAGTTTCGCTATTTATAATTTTCCAAGTGGTTTTCACTATGTCATCGCTATTTTTTATTTTATTATTTATAAAATTTGCTTTTGCCATGGTACAAACACGTTTGAATATTTTTGAATACTGTCTAACATAGTGATTAAACCTTTCGCTCTTTTTATATGACCTTTCATAATAAAGCTCATATAACTTTAGTCTACTTGTGTGAATGCCCACAGTCGCCCAGTCACTGAAAGCGAGTGAATTGTTACGTTTAGTATGTTTCGATATAAATACATTATCACATTCAACTCTCAAGACTTCAGAGACTAATCCAAAATAACCATTGAAATCGTCACAATACGGGAGGTAATAGAGTCCTGCTATTACTTTACTCCTATATAGTTCAAGTCGAGCATCAGTTATAGGCACATATGCGATATCCTTTTTCAGAGTCTTATCAACTGCTAAATTAAAAGTGGCTAATTGACCACAGTGATCTGAACCCAATTTATGTAGTATTGACTTATCACTAGGATTAATATTAGAGAAATTATTATTAATACAGGTAGCTGTTGTGCAGGTAATTCTAGTGGGCTCTGAAAAAATACTCATGAGGTTATAACAAATATGACTATCTGAATCTGAATCTGACAATCTACTACTTAGATTGCTGTCTTCTAATATGTTTATATTAAAATCTCCACAAATCACAACATTTTTATTTGATTTGTTAATTTTGCAAAGAACTTCATCCATCGTTTTTTCAAATAATTCATAAGATGAAGAAGGGGTATGTATACACATAGTACAATAAGCCGGTCGAGTTCTAAACAGGCCATCTCGATATTTCGCTCAACAGAGAGAGGTTTACGATATCGTGGCGCTCCCTACATTTAATATTGTTACGAATTATAATCAAACTACCGCCACGTACCTATTGCTTTCTCCCTGCTGAATGAACTTACAATGCGATGTTCCTTAAAGCTAAACATTAGCTCATAATTTTTATACCAATGTTCAGTTATGCATAAAATATCAATTTTAGTGCTGCTCATGAAGAGCTCCATTTCTAATTCCTTGCCACACATAGGTACCCTGAATATTTTGGTGTACAAGGTTAATACATTTTTTATTTTTTATATTTACATTTTTACAATTATTAATATTACTGCCAGAGGTAGTCTCTGTTGTCTCAAAATTTAATTTAAATTGTTTGGAATAGTTTCCAATAGATGCTCAATAGCCAGTTTGAACAATCGAAGAGATTTGAGTCCAAAATAGTATAGAAAAGGTTGTCGATTATTTTTAACGTGTTTACCTATTTGCGGAGAAAATTATATTTATAACTTCGCACGGGTACAATATGATATACCACGGACTTTTTGAAGACCCTTTTACTTATTCTACACAATTATTTCGTAGGTACATCATTTTGTTATATCTCTGACGGATTAGACAGCAGGCAACATACATGGAAAACTCGCTGGGGCTAACTTTTTACTCGACTTGATTCACTTATACGGTTAATGCTCAGCTCCTAAACATGATATGTTTAATACTCGTATACCTTCCCGGTGAAATATCTAATAGTGAAAACCGAATCAAAATCCGTTCAGTGGTTTTTGCGTGAAAAGGTCACAGACATAATTATACAGAGACGCGGCGAGTGCATTGGCAGCGTATCGTCAACAAGTTAGAATTACATAGAACTTGCTTAGCCGCACATAACTGGAATTCGAAAAAAAAACACCACGATCCGCTCTCGTTCTACATCTACGTGTGGACCTACGATACATATGCCACGACTCGTGTGCGAATTTAAAGCTCTCTTTTACTATAAATAAGAGACAGAAAAAGAATATAGTAATAGTAATGCTTGAAATTTACCTAATATTTAAATTCTGTAGGTATTCCGTCATTTTACCTCTTTGTCATTTTCTTTCTTTTCATATAATATAATTTTCTAAGGAATCTCTTATTTAAAAAGGTAGGTATAGGTATCAGTGAATGACGTAGATAATAATTAATATGCTCTAATTTTCTTTTTTCAACCGACTTCAAAAAAAGGAGGAGAAGCCTAGGTTCTCAATTCGTCGGAATATTTTATGTAAGTTCCCCGATTACTTTTTTTTGAAAGGGTATACTTCCCAGGTGGTCCCATGGTCATCAGGTCAGGATCTGATGATGGGATTCTAGTGAAATCGAAAACTTTTATAGGATTTTTTAAATATAATAGTTTTTTATAAAATTCAAAATTCGAATTTAATAATGTACCTATATATAAATTCAAAATCTGTAATTATTTATTTGCGATATTTTGTAATATAAAATGATTTTGAATAATTTTCAGAATAGGTACCTAGAGTGTTGAAATAATTATATTTCATACATATTTTAATTTATAGTTTTCATTTATAATTTAACCTCTTTGTATTTTTTGTTGTTTTAATCTTATTTTATGTCAGCTGTCTCTATCGTCGTGTTTTTGCTTTGCAAATAAATATGTAAACATTGTAACAGTGTTTCTATTTTATTCTGGAAATTAATATAAATTCAAAATAATAGGCCCTACCTATAATCACAATGTTATAAATTTGTGACCCATTATTTAAGAAGATCCGCGAATTAGAGCAGAGTGATATAGATTTAGGTATGACTTTAAAATTAATTCTACACAATAAAGATCCTGTTTTTCCGCTACAAAAAATACATCATTAATAAGATAAAACTTAGAAGAAATCAAAATCTTCCCCTAATTAACTGGTCTCGCTTTATAAAATATATCGTAATAATCATGAAACCAAAAGATAGGGTTACAGGTTCGGAAAAGATGCTACGAGCGCGGTGCGACGATCCGTGGGCTGACGCAGCGGCACTGTTTGCGTAGCACGGTCAACATTGTTAACACCACCCCCGGGCTCTCGGGCTATATCTCCCTTCCCAACCTTCTATGATACCGTCCAAACATTATTACGTGATTAAGCGCGTGCCGACACGTATCGGATTTGTTTGACCTCAACTTGTTAATTATAACTGCCAGAAATGAGCAATTGTTTGTCATTTCTGATATTTAATTAGGTATAAACTTTGAATGTTGGATTTTCTGTCTAAATGTTCACTAAATATATTTTATCAACGTACTGTCATTCGTCTGCCTGTATGATTTGTACTTTGGATTAGAAGACTGGAGGTACCTTTAAGATCGTAGCATAGTGTAATAATTACCAATAATTATAATATTTTAAATTATTGCTGCCCAAAGTGTTGGCAGGTTTTTATAGAAAGTTTTTCGTCACGAATATCCCCTTCATTCAGTATATTTTTTAAATGAAAGGGTAGATACACGCCACACCTCGTGTTAAGACACGTTCGTCGATCTCTATCGGACCTCTTCATCAATTGTTTCTAACACCCTCATTAGTGCAACATGAACGGTCGATGGATGAATTTTATTAACTACTTATTTATTTCAAGGGCAAACCATCATCAGTAAATATTACAAAACAAATTCCCCGCCGCGTAATTTTCTCCAAAATTTTAATCTGTTCTGTCTGTCTGTGTCTGAATCCAGACGGGGGGAAAGACGGCGTTTGCGC
Source organism: Nemapogon koenigi (assembly GCA_963924495.1). Classification (NCBI taxonomy): domain Eukaryota; kingdom Metazoa; phylum Arthropoda; class Insecta; order Lepidoptera; family Tineidae; genus Nemapogon; species Nemapogon koenigi. The sequence continues at coordinate 7,729,786 of OZ004631.1, read as the reverse complement.
GTTTTTATGAAATATGCTGCCTAATCCAGATAAATCAAAATCATGTAGGCAAGAATTGTGTAGAATGAAGTACCTAATCTACAAAATAGACCGGTAACAATGAAGTAGTAGGTAATAATTTGTTTTGTGTGTAGGTACAAATATTTATAAAAGCAAATTGTTTCCGTATGAATTTTAAAAATATATGAAAATCAGTCACACCTAGGTTTTATGAAGCCCTGAAAGTCATAAATTTCACGCGTATTTTCAACCGATTTTGCGAATCGAGTTCTCTATTTACCAATGTATCATTTTCTCGTATTGACCCAATTTAACATACTTTAATACAGACCAATGGCTACATTGCTATGACTTGTTTCATATTTTCAATTATTATAAAAGCTGAAGAGTTTTTGTGTTTGAACGCGCCAATCTCAGGAACACAGATTAGAAACATATTTTTGCGTTACATTAGACCGTTTATTAAGGAAGATTATAGGCTATAATAATACCATGCACCCAAAGGAGCGGAGCAGTAACTATTGTAACTAACGTCAACCAATCAAAAACGTTTACAAACGCGGTAAGCTAGTTCTTAAATAAAATAATCTAAATTATTTGGATTAACGACATTAGCACAATAATTGGCCAAGTTGCGAGTACGACTCACGCGCCGAGGGTTCCGTACCATTTTTTCGATCAGGATTTTCGTTTAGGTTTGCCTGTAAACTATAAGAAAGGCCCTATATTTACTATTTTTTCAAAATTCTAATCTCGGTAGTTACGGAGAAAAGGAGGGGAGGGGACGTTAAATGTTCGTATTATAATTTATTTAAATTTTTTTAATTTTAAAATTATTAAAGAATATATTTGTATTCCTTATAACAAGCCCTTCCATTTGATTACTGCCGGAATTACTCAATAATAATAGGTAACACCTACAATTGTGCGCTTACATGGTGCCATTTATTTTACCGTATCTCCTAGTTTCTTTGTATTGTTCTTGTATATTTAAGTCCAAATTCGCTTCGTTGGAAAACATCCTCCACGCTCGACATCTCCGGCGCCCCTACTAATATTTATACGATATTGAATTGATGCTTGCGATATAGCAACCCTAAACATAATAAACTAAAACGTAAGCTAAATACGCCTTAGCGTAATCTGAAGTGCGCTTTATAGAAACTAAAAGAAACAATTATTTTAATATTAAAACATTATTATATTTATATAGTAACAAACTATAAATAAAAGCGATTTAAAAATTTGTATTTTCTTAAATATTTTTTAGCATTACCCAGTAAATCCCGTTAAAATACATAAATTATAAAACATTTTTTTTTGTTATTTCATTAGATTAATGAAATTACAATTACATAGATATAAATTCAATAAAGATTAATAATATTTCAATAACGCGTTTATGAAAATATGAAAATCAGTCTCAAAAGGTAACTTTTCCAATTTATTACTAAGAATTTTGGCCATTGTATAAATTCATAAATAAAATACAATAAAATGAAAATTCGTTCTTATTGTATGCAAATATTTGAAATTGGTAGATGTATTGACTTACATTTAAACAATTTTTAACTATACCATATCAAAATAACTAATTCCACGCACGTTTAACAAACCCCAAACAACAATATAAAGTTTGACTTAGATTTTATTATATAAATTGGTTAAATTCTTTGGGATAAATATTTGTTCAATTTTATATATTTTGTATTTTACATCTTCAGATATAAAAATAATATTTCATAATATAAAATTGTCATATTTTTAAACATTTTTTCTATTAATTTATCCAATAATTATTAATTACTTGTTCTTATATCTACATATTTCTTATATTTAATTATTCATAAAATAATTTTTGTACCAAAAAATATAAAACATATAATTAAAAAAAATTATCAATATAAAATCATCACAATATTCAAAATTAAGTTTTTATAACAATATAACATGGAAATAAATTCAACTACCAAATACAATTCTAAACTTCCATTCAAAATCCACAAATAATGTAACAAACTTTTGTCACTGATAGTGAACAAATCCCTAATTTTATGATATCTAATTTTTTTTGGTAAAGTTACCAAACAATTCCTTGGAACCATTGATATAAAAAAAAGAAGAGATACATGACTAAATGGGAACTGAGTCATAATACCCTACCTGATCTCACAACCGTAGTAGCCCGTGCTCGCTCTCACGCGTGTCTCACGCGTGTTTGTCTCTTTCTTAGCTTAGCAAATTCGTTTTGTAGGAAGGTCACGCATCTTTTTTTTCATATCAATGCTTGGAACTAACATTATTAACAATTAAGAAACCTCGACCTAGTACAATTAAAAGCATTTCATTTCACCATAATTACTAACAAAGCATAAACTCGACAAGAATACTGTTATTATTCTGTGAAGGTGGTAATAAATGAAAATATTATAGTATTTATCTAAGAGAGCATGGATGACAGATATCAAATGTTGGAAGCACATCATAAATTGAAAATTCATTATTTGATTATCGACTATTTTTCAGAGCTATATTTTATATAATTAATTCTATTAATTTCGTAATCGAAGGAATATTTTTTAAAAATTAATTATTTGTCAGCCATGCCGTCATATAATGAACGGGGTACAATTAAATAACTTAAGGTGCAATATGGGCTATAGCATAATCGTGATAGTACATCATAATAGCAAGAGGTTGTCCCAACACTAGAGAACTCCAAACAATGACATTGCCCCACCGAGCGCCGAGCTTCTTCTCCACAAGACGAGATATAACCGACAAAGGTAACTGCGCCATCATGCCCAAGAAAGCCCACACTCTGAACATCTGAAGAGGCACACTTACCTGAAAATATTTTAAAATTATTGTTTATTATATATATAATTACTATATTTAAATATAATGTAATATAGTAAGTTTGGCTTGAAACCACAGTATGTACTAATCGAAGCATGTATATCAGCATCTCCCAAAGTGTGTAAAGGTAGGAGGTATAAAAAGTATGTATGATAATAAATAATCGTTAGGTATAGCCTCACAACTACTATCGGCTCAACGAGGGAGACTTGGTCTTCCGCTGGGTACCCTGCGGTCTCGAGAGTTGTAAGGCAATCCGTTACAGTGCTTTTTTAGATTTTAAGGGCGAAGCTGGAGATGAAAAGCTCGTGTGTTCTTAATAATAATATTAGGTATATAAATACGAAATTTTGTATATTTGATTCTCAAACAAGAGCATCATAAAACTTGCGAGTATAAATAGTTTATGTCTTGGATTAGTACATTTAACAGGACTGGGGTGGATGCTTAAATATATTAGTCACAAGAACATTATACATTTGGATTGCAGCTCGAAAAATTTCAACTAACCAAATATTCATGGAAGAACGCAGATATGAAGAACACTACCACGCTGGCCACCATTCTACTATAACCTAGCTTCGTTATAGGTTTATAAACATGCCGCACTGCCCACATATGGACAGGCATATTCCATGAGCGCCAGAACACTTCTATATTATTTGCATTCCACCAGTCTCCGTAAAAGTTGCGATCAGCAAAATGTAACACTTCACCCATCAAATTTAAAAACGAATGGAATGTTAGGTAGAAGAAACACAGCCATATCAAGTGATTTGGTATCTGAAAGTAAATAAAATCATCATGATCTACACAAGCACTAATCGTAAGTAATAACTATTGGATTGTATTGCTCATAAATGATAACTACTATGTTATCAATAAGCCAGCATAGTGACGGTGACCAACATAGGACTCTTATTATTTCACACCTCCATTCATGGTCTCCCATAGCCACATTCCACCAATTGGATGGAGTCACATGTCGTGCTATGTATAAAAAAGATAGTCAAATAGACCTTATAAGAGTGCTAAGCCTAGTGCCTACTTATCTTTACTCAGTCTGTGAAATGTAAATTTCAGGTATATTGGATCTAAATTAGACGGTAAACTACGCGGTTATACCAAAGAGGTTTTTCACGAAATAAATTTTAACCTCCAGCACACTGCGGAAGACAACTCTATTAACCCATATATTGCTAAGGAGTGAGATTTTTTTATATCTTCACGGCCCAGAACTCTTCCTTCTTTAGCTGATTGAATTTGTGAGGCTTTACCTATCCTATGTATATATTACATCTTATATCAGTTCTGTTGAGGTATATTTGGATAGAAAAGCCTCTAATTTTAAAGAGGCCTCAGTTCTTATTTACAAATATCAGTTCTGTTGAGGTATATTTGGATAGAAAAGCCTCTAATTTTAAAGAGGCCTCAGTTCTTATAATTCTTAATAATCTCTTAATATTTGTAAAAATATTAACTTTTTGGATAAAGTAGCTTCATAACAGTGAAAGGATTTTTCAAATCCAATTCAGTAGTTTTTTTTTATAGAAAAACGACAATCGGTTGGTCCGTGTATGCGCGCTACTGGCAGAACCAGCATAACTCACCAGTCACACCCACTACCCATAGTGATGCTTTTCACTCTTCACTTGAAAGACTCTAGATTGCACGATGGAGAAAAGAGCAACGCCGGGAATTCGTTCCACTTTTTTATGGTGCGACACAGAAACGAGTCACCAAACTTTATCACTCGAATGCAAAACATGTCTGCGGTGTGTACTTTGAGTGCGTACTTCTTACAAAGAAACAAACTCAAACTGCTCTATTTATAATATTAGATAACTCACAGCAAGTTTAAGTAGTCTTTCTGCGCTCCTCGCAAAATCCATTTGTGTAAACGGCACCAACGAGTTCGTAACAGAGGGTATCATCCATTGTTGAAATAAGGCCAAAACCAAGTTTACTCCAAATATTACTTCAAGTAATCTTTTAATCAGAAACCTTTTTCTTATTCTGTAATAATAGAGGACATTTCAATTTTATTATTCTAAACTTATTTAGTTTTTAGATTGTTGTTTCCAAACAGATAGATAGAAATTCAGTCTTCCGCTGGTTACACTGGGGCCGGCAACAGACCCGTAAAATTATAAAAAAAATTGCACATGGACTTTGGGTTTTGATCTAGTGGTCTCAAAATAGCCGTAATAAATAAAAAAATTACCGTAAATCTAGGTATTAATCTACTCTGCTACTAACTACTAATGTGCTAATTATTGTAAAACTAATACCGACCAAAAGCCGACCCGGGTCGCAAATGAAAATATAAAAAAAATACATTTCACATTCAAACAAAGACACACTTAATAATTAACAATACAGCATGCAAACTAACTAACCGTGTTGTGCGAGGGAAATTCAACTCATAACACAAAGTTGGAGCCAACAAAAAGTAAAACAAATCTTTCAAATTTAGGTTATCAGGATATTTTACATAAGTTTCACATGTGTCGTCGTCCTCTGGGGGCTCTGGGGAAGTTACACAAATAGATAATTATTTACAAAATATTATTTAACATTCCATTATTCATAAAAACAAACCACACCACAAAGCATAAATTATCAGTGCATACAATTATATTTGTACTTTACAGGTTTAGAAGATTAATATCTGAAACGGCATGTGTGAAGAGCTTTTCCCAGGATTCCAAAACCAAATTGAGGTGGTTGACGAAAGTCTACAGGGAAGTTTAATCTCGCGCTAAACTTAATATAAGAAAACTCAATAAAAATATTTTGTTATTATTTTATTACGCGAAAGTGTGCTTCTTTCACGTTTCAAACAGATCGATCAATATTATAAAATTGGAATTTTATCGATGTTTTACCATTGTAACCATATAACTTTTTTACACCATCTTAAAGTAGAGGTCTCAACGAATAAAAAGCCGCCCTGAAAATTAAAAAAATCAAAATTCTGTTCGTCACCTTTTTTCATTGAAAATTGGGCCTTTTTTTCAATTAAATTCGTAGAAAAAAAATAAAAATATTTAATGGCTTGAAAAAAATTGCAGCTTATTTAAAACATAAAAATGTACATTTTCACCAAATTTCATCAAAATCGGATAATTTTTGTGAATGATAAAAATAAAAAATGAAAATACCGGTTTATAGCGATTTTCTCTTTTTTTTTAGGTTAGGTTAGGTTAGTTCGAATAAAAGTTGTAGATTTTTTAAGTTACTACAACTTTTACATTTAACTTTTTTCGATAGGAGGTCGACTTTTCCCAAAAATCGTGAAAAACCGCGTAAATTTCACCCCTAAATACACACATTTTCGAACCCACGTCCCCCCTCCGGTCATTTGTTGCGGTCCAATCGATTTTTCGCTGTTTATGTATAATTTATCCTAAATTTTCCCACCATCCCTATACTGCTAAGAATTTTTCAGATTTTTGGACTCTCAAAAGCGCTTTGGCACTGGTCTATGTTGGAAAACCTTCAGGATAAATTCTTCTGTCACATTTCGAGAATTTCCACGGGCGAACCCGGGGCGGAAAGCTAGCAAGTAAATACATAAAAAGTAATAAAGTGCAATAATGGCAGAGTATAAATATCAAGAAGAGATGCAATAACGAATATGGTAATTTTTTAAATCAGTTTAAAATTGGCTGTTTTGTATAGTTCTCTGAAGCTGTGATGAAAAACTTAAACAAACAGAAAAGGGTTTCACAAAAAATAGTGTTCAAGAAGAAATCGCAATTGCACACACATTTAGCAAAGAAAATGCAGTTTACACAAAAGAAGCAGAAATAAAAAATAAGTCCACAAAAAGTTAACAAGCATTGGGAAATCACAAAACAATCATACTTTATCACGTCAGCAGTTAAGATCATGTTCCTCGTTAACAAGCTGGCCTACAATTGTAATTTATACTTTTACAAGATTATTTGCATACCTACATATATTTTTAGTTATGCCCTATAATATAGAAGTGAATGCAGGTTACATAAGAAGCAGAAATAAAAAAATTGTGCATAGAAAGTTAACATAAGCATTGGAAAATCACAAACAAATCATACAAGATACTTTATCACCACTTACGATTATTTTCCTCGTTAACAAGCTGGCCTGCAATTGTAATTTATACTTTTACAAGATGATTTACACACCTACATATATATTTTTTGTTATGCCATATAAAGTAGAAGTAAATGCAGTTTACATATAAGAAGCAGAAATAAAAGAAATGTGCATAGAAAGTTAACATAAGTATTGGGAAATCACAAACCAATCATACAAAATGCTTTATCACGTCACCACTTACGATCATGTTCCTCGTTAACAAGCTGGCCTACAATTGTAATTTATACTTTTACAAGATTATTTACATACCTACATATATTTTTAGTTATGCTATATAATATAGAAGTAAATGCAGTTTACAGATAAGAAGCAGAAATAAAAAAATGTGCATAGAAAGTTAACATAAGCATTAGGAAATCACAAACCAATCATACAAGATACTTTATCACGTCACCACTTACGATCATTTTCCTCGTTAACAAGCTGGCCTGCAATTATAATTTATACTTTTACAAGATGTTACATACATATATTTTTTATGCCATATAAATTAGAAGTATATTAGCCAAAAAAAGCCAATTAGAAGAGCTCTAATCTAGTGGTTCTGTTACTGTGAGACATATTATAATAAATAGCGTACAACAAAAAATGGATGAGCACTAAACTTAATCTCAAAATAAGTCAGCAGAGCTGGCTAGCCATTTAAAAAATATGGTCGGCAAAATGAGAAAGATTTGTCTTCTGCTGGATACCCACCCTGAGGCTAGTAACACGTTCACGAGACCAGTAAGGTATATCCTCACAAATACCATCGGCTAAAAGAGGGAGACTTGGTCTTGCGCTGGGTACCCTGGGACCGATAACACGGTTTCGGGAGCTGCAAGAGAAAAAAAGAGAGAAAGAGGGACCAGTAAGGCAGAATTTTTTATCCTAACTAATATTATAAATGCGAAAGTGTTTGTTTGACCTTTATTTCACGTCAGAACAGAACAGCGGATCGGTGTGATTGCACAGAGATAGTTGGAGCGCCGGAGAGTGACATGGGCTACTTTGTATCCCGTAAATACTTCAGGATCAATTCTTGTCATGTATCAAAAATTTTCACGGACGAAGCTGGAGCGGAAAGCTAGTATGAAAATAATCGTAAGGCACTTCTGGAGCAGATATGTAAGGCATTAACAATCTTAATTTGTCATATGTCAATAATATCCTGATAAAAATAAAAATATTTGAATTATTTCTATTTTGTGAAAGACAACATTATTTTAGACATTTTTCCAAATTATATGTATGAAGAGTAGTGGCCATTTCTAGTTTAGGTATATTATTATAATTTAAAAGAGTTTCAATTATGAAAACACTCACTCCAATTAGGTGCTGATAAGCTTTGTCTTCTAAGTGTAGACTTCCTAGATTGATGTTTATTTGCTTCTCTGCACCAATGATTAGTTTGTGAATAACTCCACAATTTTAAAAACAATACTAAATAAAGTGAGCACACTGTTGTTATACCAACTGAAACATAAAAAAAGATTATCAATTTCATTTCCTACATTATATGCCAAGTATAAATAAAGTATGTATACAAACTTTGCCAATAATTATGCAAAACGTTGGCATCATAATAATGTACAATGTTTTATTTCATATTATACAACCAATTGCAATCATGTGACTTGAACAAAATTAAGAATGATAGAAATAGTTAATTTGATTGAATTCAATCTTAACTTTTAATATAGATGTTAACATATTTTTGAAGCTTTGTACCTTCGCTAGGGGAAACTTGTGTGACGTCAGATATTTTGGAATTTTATATCTAGAGTTGAAGTTTAGAGTTTAATACTTTAGATTTATACTTTGTTGACCCCCCTCTGTCCCCGTAACGTGTGACATAATTTATGGCCCCCTGCCAAAGTTGATCCAAAACAATCGAGATATATATTTCTGTGTTGAGGTGAGGCTGATTACACACCAAAACTTCAATTTTGAGGAAATTATACAAACAAACTTACCAAAACTGAAGTCCTCACCATCATATAAAAGTACTGCAACTGGTAATGATATGACAAAGATGATATTTGATATTTGTAAAAACACACCAAACTTCTCAGACAGCATACTCTGAAATTAAGAGAAAAACATCATAGATAAAAACCACCTTTTGCAACTGCTCGTGCAGAAAATAGGTCGCATCCACCCACACACAGTAGACACAAGTTTTGCCTACAACTGAAGAAATTTTGTGAATCGTTTGAACTATGAATGAACTAACCACTTTCGCTTAAAACCAGGCTAAAAAAATATTACATGTCATCTTCTCCATTAAACCAAATAAGGAAATAAAATTATAAAAGAGTGTTTTTGTTTGTTTATCCTACTTTCACGTCATAGTGGAAAAAAGGGCTTATAGTGATAATTTACGTGGTATTTTGCACAAAGATAGTTCGAGGGCTGGAGGAATGTCACTACTTCATTCATTAGGCTACTTTTTATCCAAGGAAAATATATCATTCCTTTGAGAAAATTCCTATTGAAATTTTTGGAAAAAATATATCTAGCCGTGGTTCATACGTTCTTTTCTTTTTTCTTTCTTCACGGGTTGCCTTACCCCTAAACGTGCTACGGTTTTAGGGTACCCAGCAGAAGACCAAGTTTCCCTCGTTTAGCCGATGGTATTGCAAGTTCTGTTGAGGTATATTTAGATGGAACAGCTTCTAAGTGTGGTTTGTCAGATTATGTACGTATTTTATAATATTTTTCATGTAAGTATTATAAGTCTTACACATAGTTAACCTACCACAGCAATTCCTTTCTCCACTAGCAAACATATTACAGCTGGCACCACAGTAACTGAAATATAAAAAGAATAAAAAAAATATTTAGTGAATCAAATGTTTTAAAAAAAAATAAGAAAGCAGGGGATAGACATTTTTTTACTGATGGTGAATACATTGTAAACAATGTTATCAGATATTTAATAATAAGAACAACTTCAAACTTACAAGAATTTTATCAGCATTTTATTGTGTTATAGAATAGGGCATCAAAAATTAAATACTATAATAAGGTATACTGATTTTATGTTATTTGTTGGTAAAATAACAATATTATTAGGCAACCTTTGATTGTGTAAACTTGTCTATAGATAGAGTGTTGTGCAAGAAACAATGTGCAACAAATGTCCAATTTCTATTTGTTTGTGTGCGTGACTACAGGCACTACAGTACACTATTTGCCTGTATTTTTGGATGTTATGTGACAGCATTACTAATATCTACTTCCTATATTTAGATTCACTTAAGGATAACAGATATAAGGCACTACTATAGGTATTACATACACCAAACCAAAAGATAAGTACTAATTTAACCAGACTTCAATTTATGATTTCCTCTAAGTATTCAAACATTTGCTACTGCAGGCCCCTCATGATAGGTATCAAATCTATCTATCTTTGTAATAGGTTTATTTTCAAATAAAATTGAAATTTTCGCATATCTTAATAAAAATTGATGTGTCCCATTAGCTATTAAAAACATGCCAAGTGCAATGGAGAAGTTTCATGATATTGATATTATAATATATTTTTAATTTTAATTAAAATCTCCACCAAAACTGACAAAGGGGTGAAAAAAAACGGAGAAATATAAGTTTAAATTTAGTGCATTTTTGCGGGGAATGGCTCTTCAATTCTGCGTGACATCACAGGTTCGATATGCGATTTATATATGGGATTTTTACTTTGTTTTGTGGTATTATCGTCATTACCAAAGAAGGATTTTTGATTTACTATTGTATTTATTTTTAATTTATATAAGTATTTAATGTATTTTATGTAATTATCTATATACAAATATGTATGTAACGATTTTTTTAATAGAAATAACAGCTAAAATAATCAAATAATCCACCTCTGCATACCTACATTTCTCTGCTCCATATACAGTGGTGGACAGCTAATTAGAAACACCTAGTATGATATAGTATGTTGTATAATATAAACATTATTTTCACTGCAATTTATCAGAGGTCAAGGCATATTTATTACATCACAATGTAACTTATATATCCTTAGTTTAAAATCAAACAAAATTAATTGGATCATGTAAGATTAAATATTAAACCTGCTTGTATAATAAACAAGTACCAATTTCCTCAGCATTGGCAGCTGGACAACTAATTAGAAAAGAAAATCATTTATGTTCAAAAATTGAAATTTAAAAGAATAATACGCCTTCGTTTTAAATAGTAGGATTTTTGCCGCGGTTTTTAATCTGTTTAATTAGTTTTCGTTTAATTTTATTGTTAAAAATGGGTAAAAACAAAAGTTGTGATGCATCGACCAGAAAAGTTATAGTTAATTTGCATTGCAACCGAAATTGGACATACAGAAAGATCGCCAATCATTTAGAGTGTTCCGTTGAGAAGGTATTTAATGCAATTTCACATTATAAACCACATGGGACTACAGACAAGGTACCTAGAAAAGTTAGACCAAGGAAGACCACACCTCGTGAGGACAGACTTATGATTCGTTTAGCTAAGACATACCCTTTTAAAGGCTCAAATGAAATTCGAAAAGAAGTTTTTTCTCAAGAAACGCAAGTCCGCAGGCGGCTGGTTGAAGCAAATTTGTTTGGAAGGCTTGCCAGGAAAGTACCACTTCTTACCAGGCAACATAGAAAAAACCGCTTGGCCTTCGCTAGAAAGTATGGCAGTTGGACAGTTCAGCAATGGCAAAAAGTTTTGTTTTCAGATGAAACTAAAATAAATTTGATAAATTCCGATGGCAAACGGTACGTTCGTCGCCCAATCAACGAGGCATTAAATAACAAGTACATGAAAAAGACAGTTATAAACACGGCGGTGGAAATGTTAAAATATGGGGATGTTTTTCCGGATACGGGGTTGGTCCTGTGAGAGAGATTGAAGGGATGTTGGATCAGTTTCAGTATAAAAGTATATTGGAGAAGACTATGATTCCATATGCTGACGAAAATTTACCATGTAATGATCCAAAACACACAGCTAACAGTGTTAAGGAATTTCTTAGAGATCAATTGGTGTCTGTGTTAGAGTGGCCAGCAAATAGTCCGGACTTAAATCCAATTGAGAATTTGTGGCACACTATGAAGAAAACATTGTCGGATAAACATATCACCAACATACCAACTTTATGACGCTTTTGTAGAAACTTGGAGATGTGTTACCATGGATATGTGTGAAAAATTGATAGAATCAATGCCACGTCGATATAGAGCTGTAATCGAAAACAACGCTTACCCAACCAAATACTAATTGTCTGTGGATAAGACATTTGTATTATCTAACCATAATATTTCTTGTTAATATTAAATTCATTCTTGTTTGTCCAAATTGTTTTACTGTTTCTTATTAGTTGTCCACCTTGATGTACTGTAAAATGACGACTTTTTTCATTGTTTATAATAAATTATTCTAACTATAAGTGTTGTTTGATATTTGTTAATCGGACATGTTAAATACGTTATAGAGCCGGTGCTTAACTATAATTTTTGCCCTTTTTGTTACTTAAAAATGTAATTACTCGGTCAATTTCATTAACAATAAAAGTAATTTTACTGTGTTTCTAATTAGCTGTCCACCACTGTATGTAAAATATACATAGATATTAGAGATGCGCCGAATATTCGTTTGATATTCGGTATTCGGCATCTTTTTCACGATTTGTATTCTGCCGAATAATTCGGTTTTGTTGCCGAATATATTCGGTTCGAGTATTTCTATTTGACATGGTATAGAACTAAAAGACAACATTTTTTATGTAAGATTTATGTTATATTATAAGTCAAAGAAAACGGTATCCTCTCAAATGCTCTAAAATAAAATATATAATTTCAGAAGCTTTAATTTTAGTTGCTATAAATATTCATTTTCTATAAATTTAGGTCCTGTAATTTTAAAAATCTATAAATTTGTTTGATATATTTTTTTAAATTTATAATATTAATTCCTATAACGTATTGTTTTCTATAATTGCAGTTGCCATAATTTTCAAAATCTATAATATCAAGTCCTATAATTTTTATAATGTCTATTTTCAATTGCACTAATGGCTACTTTTCTATAATTGCTGTTACTATAATTTTGAAAATATATAATCTCAAGTCTTATAATTTTTATAATCTCTAATTTCAGTTGCACTAATGGTTACTTTTCTATAATTGCAGTTATTATAATTTTCTAAATATATAAATTCATGTTCTATAAATTTATTAATCTATAATATCATTTGCTCTAATGGATTGTTAAAATAAGTGTACTCACTATATTTTTAAACGTATAACTTCATTCTATTTACATTTACAAATATATAATCATAAAAAATAATTTTCTATAATGTAATCAATTTAAATAAGTACTATTATTAAAATTTACAGTAGATTTTGTTAATGTCTGTTGCAGTAATTTTCGATTCCTATTCCCCTAATTTGTAAATAAAAATAGGTTAGCGAGGAGCGAAGCGACGAGCGTGGTTCGAATAGTGCTAAAATAGAGCGCGAGCCGAGCGAGCGAAGCGAGCGTTCCGCGGCAGCGGACGGCGAAGCGCCAGAAACTCATAAATACCTAAACAACCATCACTTGTTGATAACGGATATGATACCTATATATATATATATATATATATATATTATTTATAATAAGAAAGGAAGATTTTTATATATTAATAAATATTTCGCAAATAAACTGGAAAAAATATAGCAAATTAATCATTAGATAATTAAATGTTGTACCTTTTGATAATTTAGACATCTTGAAAATTATAGAAAACAATTTTAGATAAAACGAAAATTATAGCAAATTATAAATTAGATCATTTTATGTTATATATTTTGATAATAGTGATTTTGAAAATTACGGTTATCGATTTTAGACAAAAAAAAATTATAGCAAATAAATAATTATTGAATGTAATTTTATATATTTTGATAATAGTGATTTTGAAAATTACAGAAATCGATTTTAGGGTAAAAAAAAAATTATAGCAAATGAATAATTATAGAACTTAATTTTATATATTTTGATAATAGTGATTTTGAAAATTACAGAAATCGATTTTAGGTTTAAAAAAAATTATGGCAAATGAATAATTATAGAATGTAATTTTATATCTTATGTACCTATATATTCTAAAATTATATCAAAACATTTTAGAGATATTGTAGGAGACCCAAAGAAAACCTATGAAGAATGTGTTGAATAAAGCTAAGTTTTTTTTATTTGTAACGTAATCGTGCGATGTTTCGAAGCAAAGTGACAGCGCGGTGTGTGAGCGGGTGGCGGGCCGTGAGGTACGGCTCGATTGTCATCTAGCCAGCAGCGACACAAAGCGTGCATGTTAGAACCTGTTTATGCGGCAAAACAATGAAATGGTAAACCGAATAATTCGGCCGAATATCCGGTTCGGTAAAGGTTAAACCGAATAGTATTCGGTATTCGGTTATTCGGTGACACCACTATTCGGCGCATCTCTAATAGATATCTTACAAACATAACAATAAGTAACCATCACAAAGTTTATACCCTTAATGTGGCCATAGATACTAGCAACAATGTGGTGGCTAGCCTGTCCCTGCAGTTTTCTTATATTGTAACAATGACTTTTTTATCAGTCCATTGCATATCCATAAAAGAAAAACTGACCAAGTGCAAATCAGACTAACAAGGTTCCGTACCACCTTACAAGGTTTTCTTATAATATTATATTAGCTTTTTCCATATATCATATACATATTTAATATCTTTTAAACAGATATGATAGTAATCATATAATGGCTCCATTTTTTCAACAATCTTTATCACCAAGTTAATCTTATTTTTATAAAATTTTGTAAACTTGTCCATTCATAATCTTGCACAATTTTTAGGGTATTAACTTTTATTTGTTTTTTTTTCTTATTTGCTAAGATTCATACCAAAACAAACACAATCTATGAAAACCATTACTGAGTTGAGAGCCTTGTGACAGGCTTACAGACATCATTGACTCAGTAATGGATCCTGTTGGCAACTTTTTAGGTATAATATGTATCCTATATAACATTATATTGCATTACTGTGTACATATATAACAAAGATAACCAAATCAATTCATTTTGTTATCAAGATAATATTGTAATATAGGCATTAATGAAATAGGATGTAGGTGTTATTACAAGATTATTGTTAATACTCACACATTATCAACACAACAGAGGGATATTGATTGTTATGTCCTTCATTATAGCCAGTAAGTAAAATTATCCATTCAATGGGATTCACGCGGAAACCATACCTGAAAGCCAAACAAATATCTTTTTATTGATATGATAGTCTAATGTTAAGCAAAGACCATTATTACCACATATTTGACAACAGTCACAATGCCTATGCATTTCTACCAATAACATTTTATGAATAATTAATTTTATTTGTAAATACATCTATCACACAATTCAAACAGAAGTACCCTCATTAAAATATAATAAAAAATAAATATACTAACTTCAAAAAATTTTCAAGGCCTAATCTCAGACCTCCAAGACTCAGCATAAGGAATCCCCAATTCACTAGGCCAGTGAAGTTAGTGAATTCTGAACTCCATGAGAATAGTGAATCTCTTGGCTTGTGACATCTGTAATAAAAAACATTATAAAATAAATATATTTATCACTGTATAATCATATATAAAGTCATAATCTTCATGTAAAATAACTTTCAATAAATTATTTTTATAAAATATCAACATTTCAAACTACATATTTTATAATGTAAGGTACTCACGGGTGATCCACTTGAGTACTCCTTGCTTTTTTTTCCTTCTCAGTAATTTCCTCAGCTCTTGTGACACTTTGTGCTCTTCTATAACGTAACGCATTTTCTTCAGGCTCCGTGGTCATTTTTAAGTTATTAACCTGAAGGAGCAAAGAATGTACCTATTTGTGATTGCAGTTTTATTTGAAGCAAATAGGGAAAAACGGTTGCGAGTTATATTCTTGATTACCTACTACTAGTAAAGACTGATAAACGTGTCACTATTATCAAGGCAAGGAATAATAATTTATGTACTCTTTCTTGGTACAAGGTGATCTAGTCTTTATAAATAAATTAAAAATGGGTAGGCTATTGAGATAAGGTAGGTAAGGCCAAAGAGTTTCAATACTATACTAAGAAGGCTTGTATCCCAATATCAAATCTCATTTATCTCACAAATATGTTTTTGCAACTGTAGTAATAGAAATTATAAAATGGGAAAAGTTTAGTGAATATATTTATTACCTGCAAGTATAAGCGTCAGCGGTCAAACACCAAGCACCACAATAAAAATAAAAATTATAACCTAAAACCCGTTAAAACCTTTGAAAAAATGTCATCAAATTGCACAGAAATCAGAATTTTTACTTGCTCTGTGATCGTCATCAAAGAGAATGAAAGAGAATATGAGAATATAATCGTCATCAGCTATCAATCAATCCTCAGATTGAAGTCTACGAATCGAATGAATCAAATATAAATGAATGAATGAACGGATTATTAAGGACCTTTGGCTCTTTGAGCAGTGCCTTCGCGTATCGAAAACAACGGCTCTTTAGAACCCATGAATAATAAAAATATGGCTGAATCCAATTTCAAATAATAACAATCCTTTTGGGGTGAGGACATTTTGTATAAATAAACTCACGTTTCCAGGATTAACTTAGATTTACCATATTTTTGACAGATACAAGATGACCTTGACCACCGCCCCTTAATGTGTTGCCAACTTTGAGTATTTAGACGTTACCAATAGGCAAAATGCACCATCATCACGGCCTTAACCTTTACCGTTTGGTGTAGCCAGGGACTCTGTAATTAATAACCTGACCTGACCATTTAGCAAGTTGCCCATCTAGTAGTAGGAGTGACAAGTTTTTTAAATAGAACTAAGTAACTATACTAGGATAGGTGACACTTTTTGAAGTGAAAACTTCTTTAGGCGCATGAGCGATTGGTTTTTTGTAAAGGAAAATCTTATGGATTCGCGACCTGTGTTCGCAACATGTTTTCCAGACTATGGATTGTCCGGTCCGAGTATGCTCGACCCAAGAATGTAAACCATACAATTTAATAGTAGGTACCTACCTAATACATTTTTAATTGATATTTAATACTATAGTAGTTGCGCTGTAGCATGGTGCGGTTGACAGCTCATGACGGCTGTCAGTTTGACTTTACTAGTGTGGTGATATTGTACAAACCTATTATTAAAAAGTCGATAAAAATATCGATGATCATGAATTTAAAATTATGTTTTATTCCAAATAATTGTTCATGTAACTAAGTACACTATTATTGCCGTACAATAATATTTAAAATCTCTACAGTTATAGGTTAATGCAAAATATGACTTCTAAAACATATACACATAAAAATATATAAATTAACAAGTCACGCAAGCGGTTTTAAATAAAAATTAAATGACGTGATGTGCGTTATTTTACCCCATTATAAAATAAATATCGACATATCCATCATCCTATGACATCCCATCACTAATCGAGACTGTTACGTTTCGTTACACACATAAAACGTATAATTTATTTTTTAAAATAATAACATAAATTTCATTGTGGTAGGTTAAGTTTATTTGATTTAATACAGTTAATAATTATATATATTTTATACTGATAAAATTTATTGTGTAGTTGAATTATATTATAATATCTTAGATAGCAGTAACTTTCACACGTGAAACGGAACGGTTAGTCAAACGTCACCCGCACCATGCTTCAGTGAAACTACTATAATAATAAATATTAAAAGTACACACAATCGCCGAGCATGTATGAAAGGTATGATGAATATAAAAGAAGCAAAAGAGATATGTCAGGATCGTAACAAATGGCATTCGATTGTCTCTGCCTACCCCTCTTGGGATGAAAGGCGTGATGATAGATAGATAGATAGATAGATAGATAGTGTAAGAAGACAGTCAATTGATTAGTAGTTACGTCTTTTGCCCGCCAGGTGGCAGAGAGAGTGGTGCGTTGGCCAGCAAATGAAATGGTCGCTTTGTTTTAACTGTGTAATATTTTAATTCTGTTTAATTGTTTAATTGTGTCCAAAGTGGAAATTAAAGACAGTAATTAGTAAAGACGTTAATTTTATTCAATCCATCATCGTCTCTTTACAAGTGGCAGCCCAACTAGTGGCCAATAAAAGTTTCGAACCAAAATAACGAATTTTTACGAACTCTTAAATTTTGTTTCTAAAATATATTCAGTTTTCAACAAGCATCTTGCTGGTTTTATGTGTGACTGTCTCAATCTTCGAGGTGTTAAGTGAAAGTGAAAATGCCAAGAAGAAAAAGTGCGCAAAGTAGCCACGAGGCGGACTTCGAGGTGGAGTCGCGCATGTCAGCGATGTTCGCGTCCTTTGCTAGGGCTCAAGCTGAGTCTAACAGAGAGTTAATATCAGCTATCCTAGCTTCCAAGGATTCCAACAGTGACAGCGGAGCTCCAAGCCTGTCTCCGACATCACACATCGCACCGCCCTCCGCGCTTATGGGAAACTTCGCTAACTGTACAGCGCGTTTCAGCGGGAGAGCTCATCAAGATCCACGTGTCGTGGATGCTTTTATTGATACAATCATAGTATACAAAGAGTGTACAAATATAAAGGCCGATTTAGACGTTACGAGTGTTTAGTAGAGTGCGTAGGTGGCACTCGCATGCCAGTGCATTAGTAGGTGTCCAGTGACGTTTATACTTCTTCCAGTAGATTGCCATTTTGTAGGCCAAAACACACATAACTCTCCTTGTCAACTTGTGCAAGTTACTAAAACTGACCGTTTAGACTACAGCGAGTAGCGAGTCAGGAACGCGCGGGGGGTTGAGCGGGCGCGGGAGGGTGTCACTTGAAACAAAAATAAAAAGCGATTCTATTTGATTCTAGTTGAAAGGCGAGTGGAACGTACTAGTACGAGTACTGGAAACTACCGTTTACATGTTTCAACTAAAGGCCGATTTAGACGGTTCTAGTGGTTAGTAGAGTGCGTTAGGATAGTACATTAGTTGAAACATGTAAACGGTAGTTTCCAGTACTCGTACTAGTACGTTCCACTCGCCTTTCAACTAGAATCAAATAGAATCGCTTTTTATTTTTGTTTCAAGTGACACCCTCCCGCGCCCGCTCAACCCCCCGCGCGTTCCTGACTCGCTACTCGCTGTAGTCTAAACGGTCAGTTTTAGTAACTTGCACAAGTTGACAAGGAGAGTTATGTGTGTTTTGGCCTACAAAATGGCAATCTACTGGAAGAAGTATAAACGTCACTGGACACCTACTAATGCACTGGCATGCGAGTGCCACCTACGCACTCTACTAAACACTCGTAACGTCTAAATCGGCCTTTAGTCTAAACGGTCAGTTTTAGTAACTTGCACAAGTTGACAAGGAGAGTTATGTGTGTTTTGGCCTACAAAATGGCAATCTACTGGAAGAAGTATAAACGTCACTGGAAACCTACTAATGCACTGGCATTCGAGTGCCACCTACGCACTCTACTAAACACTCGTAACGTCTAAATCGGCCTTAATGTACTATCCTAACGCACTCTACTAACCACTAGAACCGTCTAAATCGGCCTTTAAGTGACGAGCATGCGCTCCGCGGCCTGCCAATATTACTAGAGGCAGATGCTGCTGTTTGGTACAAGGGAGTAAAGGGCTCCATTTCTTCGTGGACAGAGGCAATACAACGTTTGCGATCCATGTATGGTGCGCCGAAACCTCCCTACAAAATATTTCGTGGCGTGTTCAGTGCAGATCAAGGACACGAGCGCGCCGATATTTATATCAGCCGTCAACGCGCGGAACTCGCGAGTCTACCGTATGTTCTTGATGAACGAATTATATTAGACCTTCTTTACGGCTTGCTAAACATCAATATTCGAAAGCGAATACCTCGAGACCTGGTTAATAGTGTCGACGAGCTCATCGAGCGCGCCAGACAGGTGGAGGACGAGTTCGACGAAGCAGCGTCGGTGCCTGTTCAGGGACAACGGGAGCTTCGTGCCGGCCGGCATGAGCCGCGCTCTACGGCGGCGCCTGCGCCGAGCACCTCACTCCGGTCACCTGTGTTTCACGGGTCAACGACTGCTCGTAACTCGGTCGAGACTCCGCTTCGGTCTTCGACGTGTGAAGTTCCTCGGGCGACACAGTGTAACCAAGTAATTCAACCTCTTCAAGGTAACAAAAGTTATTGTGTTTATTGTCGTAAAAGTGGTCACGCTCGCTCTGAGTGTCCGCGACTTAAAAGTAAAAGGGATAGTGAAATCAAGTGTTATGGTTGTGGTGCTAAGGGCATCATTCGTTCTAAGTGTGCTAATTGTAATGCTGGGGACAGTAAACCTAAAGACACTAGTAATACATTTTATTCTTGTAATTTTCATTCTTTGGACAAGTCTTTGAGCGATGATACCTACCCATTTACAGATCTTAGTCATGAACCTAATGTTATAAATCGTAGTAACGATCGTAGTTGTACATGTTGTAACAATATGTCTGTAAATCGTAGCAATCGTAGCCCAAAGAAGAGTCCGTTTTCGTTTAATACAAATTTGTCAAAGATTAAGCAAGGTCATCTGTCAAAGATCACCGAGTTGTGTACTAACACTTTTGTACCTAATGGGAGTTTGCCTCTCAGAGGCAAGTCGCCTATTCAAAATTGTAACAAGCTACCATTAATGAAGGTTGCCTTTGCGTCTGACTCCAACAGTAACGGCACCAGTAACCGACCTATTCTCAATGTCGAGATTAATGGGGTTCGTGGTACCGGTTTAGTGGACACAGCGGCCAAACGATGTATAGCTGGTTATAGTTTGTATACGTTGCTACGCGATCAAGGTCACCCGTTTCGTAAAAGTAATTTTCGTGTAAAATTTGCAGACGGGATTGTGCGCGATATGAATGTCAAACTTGTTGACGTCGACGTTAAACTTGAGGGTAAGGTTGTACCAACTACCTTCATTGTTTTACCTAACGCCGTAAATAATGAAACACTTTTTGGTATCGATTTTTTATGTAGTGCTCGTATTGTTCTTAACTTACACGCGAACTCATGGTTTATGACTGATCACCCGCAGGCTGTGTATCCTTTGCAAGGCGAGAAGTCAAGCGTCAAGGTGAGTTGTGCAGCTGCAGACGTGATTCGACCTGATGAGGGGGCGATGCTGTCGTCAATGGAGCGAACTGCATTGTCAACCTTAGTTCACGAGTACGAGGACATCTTTGGTGAAGGGGGAGGAGCGACACCTTTCGCCGAGCATACCATCGATACAGGTAACCATTTTCCTAAGACTACTAAAGACGAGACCCGTCGTGTGGGGGAAGACTATTCACCTGGTGACCTAATCCTTCTACGTAGCCATGTTTTGAGTAATGCCGGTAAGGGTATAACCTCGAAACTCGTCCCAAGAAGAGATGGGCCCTACTGTATAAAAATGAAGGTGAGTCCCACCACTTACTTAATTTCGCATCGTGAAGCTCCTGATGAATCGATCGGTAAGTATCACGTGTCCGATCTTACTCGCTACCATGCACGTGAGTGTGAGGGTGATCAGTCCAAGCCACGACCCGTCAACCCAAAACGGAAACGCGGTCGACCTCTTAAACTATTAGATTATGTTTAAGTTCCTTGTTCTAATTGTTTTTTGTTATTGTTAATTGTTCTTACTGACTTTCTCTTTGTGTTCCTTTTGTGTTTGTTTGACCAAACTGGTGGTCCTATATTTGGTCAAAAGGGGGAGTATGTAAGAAGACAGTCAATTGATTAGTAGTTACGTCTTTTGCCCGCCAGGTGGCAGAGAGAGTGGTGCGTTGGCCAGCAAATGAAATGGTCGCTTTGTTTTAACTGTGTAATATTTTAATTCTGTTTAATTGTTTAATTGTGTCCAAAGTGGAAATTAAAGACAGTAATTAGTAAAGACGTTAATTTTATTCAATCCATCATCGTCTCTTTACAATAGATATTTAATACTCATAATGGCAATGTGTCACGCACCCCTTCATATAATTAATAGAGTAGTGATGCCACGAATAGTGATTTTGCCGAATACCGAATATACGGTCACGTTCCCGGCCGAAGCGCCGAATGTTCTATTGCAAATGAGTTGAAATAAGATTGATGTGATATGTGTTATGTAGCGATACTTGCAAAATACGCATTTCCTCTTGTTTTAAATCTCGAAATAAACATAAAAACTAACTAAAACCCTTATAAAACCTCAACACATTAAATTAATATGCGCAAGCGCTTATGGAAAAACCTGTGGTTATTTATATACTTATACAATATTTATATCAGTATCCATAGATGACGTGACGTAGGCAGTGTTTATGACGTCACCAAGACGTCACTGTCTGGTCAAAGACAAATAATGGATTTGTCCATGGCAAGGAATATACTACTCTCTACTAGAGGTCGTTTTTTTGACTAACCGTTTCAAGAAACAGATTTTTGCCATGTAACGAGCAAACGCTTTTATGCCAGAAGGAAAATCAGTTTTTTTTAAAACATGTTTCCGCGATTCAACTATTTTTAAAATCGATTCTGTAGTTTCAGAGATTATCCCTACATCAAATCTTATAAACTGTACCTCTTTATAATATTAGTATAGATGAGATACATGCACGCATAACACATGCTTTGGGGTTCCGTGTTATCATTGTTAGAACCGCGACATCTTTCGTTTCGACTCGAAGGTCTAACCGACGAATCCATACAGGGCCAGCCAGGGAAGGAATGCACGGCCCGAGTGTGTCCAACAGCATAATGGCCGACCCAGCAGTTTTCCCAAGTAATTTCTAGTGTTGGACATTCTCGGGCCGTGCATTCGTTTTTCATTACCGATGACAGTAGTTTCTATGCAAACAATAAATTGCTAAAATAATTGTTCTAAGTTTCCTCATTCTGGTCAAAATTAAAGATGTAGCGGGGGGTCCTATGTAGGTATGCTAACCATAAAAATTCTACCAAAAATATTTCCGAGGCGGTTTTGAAAAAGAAACTGGTTTGCTGTTATTTTAAAATGGACCATAACGCTGTATAGTTTATACAGTAGACTGACTGTCGAATCAATGTTTGAATGAATGAATATAGTATACGTACGATTTACGCCTTAGGAATAAAAAACCGTTTCTTTTAGCACTGCTTTTCGAAGCAGTTTGTCGACGTGTTTCACGTAAAATACGAAACGACCCAGCTCTACTCTCTACCGTCCATCCATGGTTTTGCTCTGTGGTTTAGTCCTCCCTTCCCTTCGTTGATCGTTCTCGTTCAATTCGTTCGTTTCACAAATATTGGTTTTGATAATTTTTCTTTCTTTTTCACTTCCTGTATTGTAGGTTTGTAGGTATTGTAGTGGTGCTGGGTGTCGTTTTAAAATATGTGAAGTTCAATTTAAATAATAGTGTTTTAAAAGTGTGTATTATTTATTAACTTAGTAACGTTAATATTAAATTGAAACATGAAGATTTGGACCTCGGAATATACATTCAAGTAAGTAGTATGACGCAACAAACAGAAACATCACTTACATTAGGTACATGTTTTGTTAATTATTTCATTAATTTTAGCCACCCATGGGAAACCGTTGCACAGGCGGCATGGCGGAAATATCCTAACCCTATGAACCCTGCTGTAGTAGCTACGGACGTTGTAGAAAGGAAAGTGGTTGATGGTGTCCTCCACACACATAGACTCGTCAGTTCCAAGTGGTTTTTTCCAAGATGGGCCCAAGTAGTAAGTGTACTTTGACCTTCTGCTCTTATATTATGAATTCTGTGCTTGGTTTTCCTTTGTTGCATTGTGTTCATGCCAATGTTTTAGAATGCAGGGTATGTGCCAACAAAACTTAACTTTTAAAGATAGAAATAGTAGCTACCTTACTTCCTCTTGTATATATTTTCTTTTCTGTAATTGTTTTAATTTAAGAACATCATATCTTGTAAAATGGTAATTAAAGAATTTATCTAATTAATGTCAATGATTAATAAGATATTTTTGTTATGTGTAATAACTATTATATTAAAGATAACATTTCAATAATGATGTGCTCTCTGCTAATGCACTTGTTTAATTTATCAAGTCACTGTTGACATTCAATTATGACTGTCTTTGTTCATATCCTAGCGTTTCAGATTCTTTATCTGTGATTATGTTAGTAATAATTTGTTATCTATTACTGTCATAACTTTATTTTATCATAGATGTTATTATCATTTCAGCTTATCGGAACAGCCAAAATTTGCTATGCAAGTGAAAAGTCAGAAGTGAATCCTAGTGAGAGAGAGATGACACTTAAGACTAGAAATCTCACTTTTTGTCGGTACATAGCTTTTGATGAAACTGTTCGATATACACAAGACCCAACAGATTCTTCAAAGACTCTGTTAACACAGGAAGCTGTAGTAACAGTTCAGGTAATTACAGTTTTTTGATACACATAAAACTCTTCACAAGATAAAAAAGAGATGGAAGTTTTAGCTCCTGGGTGGTACATGTAATATGTGGTTTATATTTACTGGCCTTAATTTAATAGAGGGGTTAAAAATAGTTGCCGAATGGAAGTAACATTTTAAATCCCAACTGAGAATCCTGGATACAGTGTCTTTTTATACTTTGGAGGTATAAAATAAAACCCATTTTCAAAAAATTATTCTGAAATTGTTACCAGCTTAATATGACCTCTACTTTTTGTGTCCTTTAATTTGAAAGTGAGAGATAAAATATTTTATAATTTTCCACAACATTTATTAGTAGGGTTTAATATGGTTTTTAAGGTTCCATACACAAAATTTTAAAAGGAATCCATTCCAATGTCTGTCACCCAGAATTATTTTAGAAAGTACTAAAGCTATATTATATCACTAAATATTACAAAACAAAAGTCCCCTGACGTTTCTGTCTGTGCTCTTTTCATGCAAAAATTAGTGAACTGATTTTGTTGCAGTTTTCACAAATAGATAGGTTAATTCATAGGGAAGGTTTAAGAGAATTTAACCATGAACCAATCATGTTTAGGAGCTGAGCATTATCAGTATTAGTGAATCAAGTAATCAAGGGGGAAAAATTGTGTAGAATAAAATTATCTATAAAAGTCTGCAGTAGCATATATATCTGTCTCTAATACATTAGTAGTTATAAGCATATTATTTATGAACCTAGATGTACAAATTGTTGTAATTGGTACAGTTTCATCTTCCCACTTTTTAGGCATTGTTTTAGGAATAATTATACTCTTACACTCTTATTAATATACTCGAAGTAGCGACGTAGTAACTAAACTGTATTTCGTCTCCGTCTAACAAATCTGCAATTCATTATGATAGACGGAGACGAAACACAGCTGTTTAGTTACTACGTCGCTACTTCGAGTTTATTAATAAGAGTGTTAGTGCACCTCTCACCCCCTAAGGAATTCCAATTTTCAAATTTATATCTTCAATAGTTTAGGCTGTGCATTGTCAGTCACAGCGACAATGGTTTTCTATATTTAGATTAATAATGTAATTTGTTTCTATTTCAGGGTGTACCACTCAGCCATGTAATGGAAGATTTATTAGCAAATTCAATCTCTCATAATGCTGGCAAGGGCAGACAAGCTATAGAGTGGGTTATAGATAAACTGGATTCTGAAATTAAAGAATTGGCTAATACAGCCTGTAAAAGCACTGACGAACTGCTCTCACAAACAAAAAAGTCTTTGGATGACATAACTTCTTCAGCAAGAAGGTCCATGGATGACATTTCATCAAAAGCAAAGCGATCTCTAGATGATATAGAGAAATTTACAAAAGCGAATGCGAATCAACGAAGCTGAAAAGAGGAGTGATGCTTAATTGCTGCTGATGCTGTGTTTGGACATAGTGCAATATAGTGTCCGTATAGATAGAACAATGGGCTTCTTTATGTTGTCTACACGTAGTAGTAATTTATTATTGTATATTGAAATGTATTTGTTGTAGAGATACTGATTAGTAACAGCCATGACTATTTGCACTGTACAAATGTTTAAAACTTTATTCATTAAAATAATTGCAATATGATTAAATGTAACTACTTGTTTTTCTATGTTCACAATAAAAATAATTATTTTGTTATCAGTTTTTTTGTTTTGTTCAGTAACAACTTCTTTAGTATCCTGGATGGATAGCTTAATAGGTTCCCTTACGAAATTAAGGAATATATGTATTAATTACTAACTTTATGGCTGACAGATTGTAAACAAACGTATGTGTGAGAGAAGAGGACAAGAGATCTCTGTCCTTTTCTCCCATATGTTTGTTTCAGAAGTTTGTTTACAATCTGTTGCTCTGAAGTTTCTGTATTTCTGTCAATCCGTCTTATGAAAGCTAAAGTCTACTGCCCTTACACTGGTGTATTTTGTAATACCTAGTCATACTCGTGAATGCACAAAAATCCATTGCATATTTCAGTTTTAAAAGTCAAGACGAGCGACCCGCCCTCTGTAGACAAATGTTTGTAATATGACAAGAATTTTTGATGAAATTAGATATTATCCTGGGATACAAAGTAGCCTATGTCTTATGTATATTTTTTCCATACACTTTACCTACCGTTTTCTTTCACCCCTTAGTCTTTCTGTAGTATGATGCTGAAAAATATACATAATATATGATAATTACAGGACTGCCAACACAGGGCAAGCAGCTGCTTATTATGCGACCTGCCCACCAAGTGTTTCTAGTACCAATGGTATTTTAAATTAATTTATATGTTATGGAACCTTAATAAAAACCAGCCCAAGCCCATCTGGAATATTAATAAGCACACTGAACAGAAACTACTTTTTAAATTAGTCCCGTCATTTTGGAATTTACATCTTACAAACAAGCAAACTCTTAGTGGGTGGTGGGATAAATTTACATGGAATGGAACCTTAGATACAGCTTTATGGTAGGAAAGCACCCTTGCCAAGGCCACCTGACTGATGCCCTGAATGCTGATACTGAAGTTGTTAAGGACCCGTGGCTCTCAGTCAAAAATATGGCAAATCTAAGTTAATCCTGGAAACATGAGTTCTTTTAATCAAATAATATAGCTCAATCCAATTTCAAATAATAACAATCATTTTGTGGTGAGGAAATGTTGTATAAATAAACTCGCATTTCCAGGATTAACTGAGATTTGCCATATTTTTGACAGATACAAGATGACCTTGACCACTGCCCCTTAATATTAAAACAAATGTACCTATAGGATAATTAACTTTTATTGAAGCATAGTATCATTTTAAATACATTTGATAATATTATTGTTTAGTTTGTAATTATTATTACATTTTCAATATTTTATTAGCTTTTCTGTGTGTCATTCAGAACTCAACAATATTGTTGTCTAGTCAAGTGTTTATGTATTTAATATTACATTGAAGTCTGTAAATGCCAAACTGCTAAAAAAAATGTTGGGACTAATTTTCACTTTAAAATAGGACAATGGTGCAATTAAGAGTGAGACTTCAGATTGAAGAGGAAAGAAATTAAGGTAACAATAGCAGTGAGAAAACTGCATTTACAGCAAAACAAATGTTTCAATTAAAAGTTTGGTCATCTTTCTTTTAATGACCTCATCCTCTGGTGAAAAAAGATGAGAAAATAGCAACTGTATAAATAAACCATTATAATGTGCATTATATTTAGTTGATCAAGCCTGTCGGGTTGGGTAGCCAGGATGGGTCGTTGGGTAGGTATTGCAGGAAAACTCGTAGTAAACTTTCATCATTCGTTTATTGGTCGAATTAACAAGGAAGAACAAGCAGCAAAAGAACAACCAGTAAAAGCATCCGTAAGGAGCCAAGGAGGAAGCCGTCAAAGGAGAAGGAGCCATCAAAGGAGCAAGGAGCGCACTGTAATAAAAATGAACTACACATTACTACAGGGCGTTAAGCTATTGAAGTAACACAATACAAAGTATGATAAAAATACTTACAATACTTATTTGCGCTCCTTTTATATTAACATAGATATTAGTTCTTGAATATTGATTCAATACATTTTACTTAGTTGTTTACTTAGTTGATAAAATAGAAATATAATAAATTTTACAATTGGCAGAATGACTGCCTAAGTCAACAGTTTGTGAAGGAATGAGTAAAATTTTAATTTAGGTTCCACACATCGAATATTTGAAAATAACAAACAATGTTCTATTGAATTAAAATGAACAATATCGTGTTCTAAAATCAAAATAAATGCTATTTATGATGGCCAGCTTGTAAGCGGCCAGGAAAATAAGGTCGTATCATCACAAGCCTTTGCTTGACTCTCAAATATACTGCTGTTTTAGTTTACTAATTAAAACCTGAATAACCTTTGGTTTCATGCTCTTACTGGTGTCAACTAAGTACAGAGAGATCACAAAGTGTCTGCCAATACACAAAGATGTGGAACCCTACAACAGTCTCATATAAACATGGATGAACACTTCCCAAAAAAAATTGAAGTTAACATATGAATAATATTTGTAAAAGTAATATCCTCCAAACTACTCAGTGGGCCACTGGGTAGATCCATCATTTATGACCCACATGCAATAATTTAAAAAAAACATAAAGAGGAACATTACTTAAATTTCATAGACTTTCCGACTGGTTTTTGTCCAGCTTTTATCTCGTACAAAGATTATCAGAACATGAATTTTAGAAAATTATTTATTTGTTTTTAGTATGTAGTGCCTGGCTTTGTTACCTGAATGTCTGGCCAAACCAATTGTGAAATCCAGCTTTCTGATTTTAAGATCTGGCAACTCTATATGCATACACACTAAAGTACATCACATAATGAATTTAATATCAGGTGCTTGTGCTTGTTGATGTCATAGATCCATTTTGAACTCCAACACCAACAGCTGGATTTACAGCCGACCTACTAACAGCAGCTAGATGTGATGCTTTCAGTCTGTCCAATTCATTGACCCACGAACGCACATGTTCCAATCTATGCCATGCCATTTGAAGTACTTTTTGAGAAGCATAACCTGATCCTTCATGAGGTTGTCCTGTGGATACTTGCGTCAGATAATTTATTTGATCACTAAGTTTGGATTCAACTTGACTTAGGGTTCTTAAAAATTGTGATGTGTTGGTTTCAGCTTGCTTTTGACTTGACCTCTCCTTACTTAGTTCCAAGAGGGCTTGTCCTAAAATTAACAAAAAATTTGGGTTCGTTACATATAGGCAAGTGGTTCATTTTCTGATTTCAAATGTTGTATTATAAATTATATTGCAAACTATTTTACCTGCACATTGTAGACAAGAAATAATATCCTTTTCTATGTCATCAAGGACTTGAATTCTTTCCATAGGGCCTGCCATTATAGAATAGACACAGCTTTCAACAGCTTTACTCTGCTTGTGAACTTTTGTTGTCACAACAAGAAAACCCCAAAAAACAAAGAAAACAATCACTTATCATTAGATAAATGCACATAAAAAGGTACTCTTTGGTATGCACACACAGAGCATTATACAGTATATTATCTATGGAGCATTGAGTTGAGCAAGTAAAAGGTGCACAGCTAAGATTTTATAAGACGATGCGTGGCCCGCCTCAAAGAGAATATAATCACTCACTACGTGCCCGCCTCTACTAGATGTGTTCCGCTCACTATTGGTATGGTATTGCACTATAAGATCGTGCCAGAGAGTTGTCTTCTAACTCAAGGAGTTTATAGTTATAGAGAAGACTGGAGATAGCACATAGAAGAAAAAAATGAAGACCGAAAATTTGACCTTGAATGACGTCACAGAGATGTTTTATCTCTCTCATTAGGGTGATAAAAGGGTGACCATACGTTTTCTCTTATAAATAAATTATCCAAGGCACATCTTGAACGAATTGTGAACATATTATTATTATTTATTTTCGTGTTTTGACGACTTTATTAAATTGCTGCACTGTTTTATTACATCCCTTAACTATTTTGAAGTCTCGGTAAGGTATCACTTTTCGCCGGTATGCATAAGTTTATAAGAAAATTGAGATTTTCGTGTTTAAAAATAAAATATGCGCTTCGCGAGCAATGTTTCCCATTCCAAAAAAAACCTTATTATAAATATATATACCTAATTTTTATTTTTAAGCTATTGCATAGCTTCTATCGCGGGCCTTGAGCGCGGGGACCGAATCCAGAAATTCCGTTACGAAAAAACCTCACGCTCCCCACTCCGATGGGCAAGGAGGTGTGGCTTGAAGGCCGTGCATCGTCTAACGTCGTTTCAGTTCGGCAGTCTTCGACACGGCGTTGTGTGCGTGCGATTAGACGTATTGTACGACTCTACGAAACTCGCACGAATCGAGACGATATTAAAAGTAGCCCTCTTTTATACACACAAACACACACACGCGTATAGTTTAAATTCTCAATTTATTTAAGTCAAAAACCCCTAAAATCACAAAATTACATTGAAATCCCCCTTAACATTTTTATAATATTTCAAATATAATTTCGTTTCTTCTGGTTGACTTTTTTAAATTATCACATTTATTTACCCCCTAAATTTAGGGAAAAAAACCCCGAAGTTGGGATCCCTGGTTGCGGTACGTCTCTATGGGCGAGTAGAGGGGATTGAAAAAGGCGTTCCCACGCACAGAGCAAGCACCAAGGTCAAGTCGGTTCGCACCATCAAAAACTTTCGTAGCCACAGTAGAGGGGATTGTAGAAGACTTTCTATTGGTTAGGTCACGTCGGTTGAGTCGGCTGTCTCACCGTGTGGAAGGCATTTTACCGAAACTTGAAAATAGTTAAAGTATACAATAAAACAGTGCAGCAATTTAATAAAGTCGAAAAAACACGAAAAATTCAGGATTAGAAAATCTAAACATATATAAGTCGGGACCTCGGGGTAAAATAAAATAGTGGGATCGAATTATAATTTATTTACAAAATTTATACAGTCATGAGCTTATATATGGATACACCAAAACAATATACATTATATAGTGTTCCAACTGAAGTTATTCAATTATAAATGTAGATGTAGGCAGGTGCAAATCAAATAGAAGTAGAGGACTCGCTCTTTTTTAATTAGATACCTATCTTGAGTTCTCTAAAAATCAACTTAAATAATATATGAAGACAAAATTAAAGCGAATCAAGAAAAAATAATAAAATATGACATACATGTGCTTATATATGGATACACCAAAACAATATACATTATATAGTGTTCCAACTGAAGTTATTCAATTATAAATGTAGATGTAGGCAGGTGCAAATCAAATAGAAGTAGAGGACTCGCTCTTTTTTAATTAGATACCTATCTTGAGTTCTCTAAAAATCAACTTAAATAATATATGAAGACAAAATTAAAGCGAATCAAGAAAAAATAATAAAATATGACATACATGAGCTTATATATGGATACACCAAAACAATATACATTATATAGTGTTCCAACTGAAGTTATTCAATTATAAATGTAGATGTAGGCAGGTGCAAATCAAATAGAAGTAGAGGACTCGCTCTTTTTTAATTAGATACCTATCTTGAGTTCTCTAAAAATCAACTTAAATAATATATGAAGACAAAATTAAAGCGAATCAAGAAAAAATAATAAAATATGACATACATGTGCTTATATATGGATACACCAAAACAATATACATTATATAGTGTTCCAACTGAAGTTATTCAATTATAAATGTAGATGTAGGCAGGTGCAAATCAAATAGAAATAGAGGACTCGCTCTTTTTTAATTAGATACCTATCTTGAGTTCTCTAAAAATCAACTTAAATAATATATGAAGACAAAATTAAAGCGAATCAAGAAAAAATAATAAAGTATGACATGAAATACTAAAAAAAAATCAAACATGTGAAAACAGTATAGTTTTGTGTAATTTCTGTCGTTTAGTGCGGATATCGCCTAATATTCTTTGTGTATGATTTTTCAAATATGAAGACATTCTTATTTGTAAAAATTTGTTTGCCATGTATTTGACAAGCTCTGTCTCATGTAAATCAAGACAAGTAATTGAATCCGTGATTGGATGTCTTGGTGTAAATATTTCTTGTATACGTGGTTGAAATTTTTGTAACGTGGCCATTACTAATTTAGACTTTACATTGTCAACATTGGCAAGTCCTATTGTAACAGTTTGTTTGAAAATTGTATTTAAATATTTGATAATTTCGAAAGAGGCATCGGAAGCAAAACACAATTTTCCCCTAGTCACGAAACTAGTAAAAGCAGAAAATTTATTAATATTTAGTGAATAGTCATGGTCACTTTTGTGCTTGTTTGTTGTCAGTATGGCGTGACAGAACTCACAATCGTTTTTTTGGAGTATTTTATTTACTATAAATCCTGTTATATAATATAGTACATTATCTTGATAAGGGCTGGTTTCCGGACTTTCCAAATGCCTTAACATCTGAACAAAATTATCACTTTCTTCATTATTATTTTGACTATTATCAGTTACTCTTAAGGATCTACTATTGTTTCTAAAATCTATTACATGGTTCGTGTGAAATGTATCATCAACGCAATTAGCGTTAATGCTGGGCTGCACAGAATTACGAAATAATAATTTTCTTAAAATATATCTAAAGTCAAGTGGACTTGGGTTATCGTGTGTTCTTCTTTTAGCTCTTATACAAGAAAAGAAAATTTCAAGGTTGTCTTGAGAACACTTAAAAGTTAACAGATATTTTAAAGGGTTTTCTTGTAACGACGTTAGATCAGAAAATAACAATTTAAAGGATGTTATGTTCATAAGGAAACCTAAAGATAATGTTTTACGAGTATGGTGCAATAGTCGCTGTTCTCCAATTTGAAGGCTTTTTAAATATTCTTCAGCTTGATGAAAAAATCCCTGCCATACATCTTTATTACGAAGCGATAAGGGAGACTTAAAATGAGTACCAAATGGAGATCGGCTATTCACGCTATCAAACAATCTGTCCACTATTCTTAAGAACTCTACAGTGGCTTCGCTACCAACAAATTTAATATTTCCACTATTTCTTAGAAAATCTATGGCATCTGCAACTGATGAGCTTAAAACTTGGGCGGCCAAGCGAACATTCATTTTTTTATTTTTGAAGTCTACATGTGCACCTGTTACTTTATTAGAGAGCTTTAGACCTTCTTCTTCCTGCACTTTATGTAACTCCTGAATGTATTTAAATGATATATAACCTCTAGCTGATTTTAAACCTTTTTCTGCTAAAACGTTTCTAGCAAGTTTTAACATATGTGCTGGATCCAATATACAATAAACTTTAGTTACTCCATTTATATGAGAAAAGTACGGTCTAAAATCATTCTCTGATAATGAACAACCAAGAGACTCATAGGCTTTGACATTACTTCTCGCGCCATCACACGTGAGAGATCTAACGGTTATTCCAATATCATGCAACATTCTAATTCCTGTATGTATTAGTTGCCCAAGTAATTCTCCACTTAGGCAATTTTTTGTAAAAAAGTAACCTATTGGGCATTTAAAATAGTTTGTGTAGGATACAATCTGGAAAACTAAAGCTTCCGATGCCAACTGTTCAGGGTCCTCGACAGGGATGTTCCCTAAGTCAACATAACCTACGACTTTACCTAACGTTGGGCAATATGCCATATCTTGTCTCAGTGCCATTGAGTCAAAAATTAATGCCACATTTTTCAAGAATTTTTTTTTTGGTATTTCATTTTTTAAATATTCTAGCACTTCTGTTAAAAATCCTACAGAACAGTTAAATGTTGACAAGGAACGCCATAACGTGCTCTCATGTGGTAAAGCTATTTTTTTTCTTAAAAAATTATATGCCTTTGGCGAATAAAAATGTAATGTTAAAGCAAAAGCTTTCACATCATCACTGTATGTTACTTTCTTTTTTATATTAGTGTTTAATGTGTTACAAATATTGGCAAAATTGCCCTGTAAAATGTTTTCTATTTCAGATTGGGATGTGTAGCTACGCACCACATTAATAATCTCTTTCATATTTTCAATTTTCTTCCCTTGTCTCTTAACTTGTTGTTGCAATATTTTTTGCTTCTTTACTAAAGATGCTTCACGGGGTGTCTTGACATTGACTTGAATATTAAAATCTCTCAAAGCTGGCCGTTTAACATGCAGTTCATCATCCTGCTGAAAAGAATATAAAATGTACTATTGCATATGTAATATGCCCCCTTAACAGGTTATCTTATGGCACCTGGGACTGTGATTCCGGGCCGAGGGTTTTTTCTTCACGGGTTGCCTTTCAGTTTTCCAAAACCGTCGTCCAGGGTACCCAGAGCAAGACCAAGTCTCCCTCGTTTAGGCGATGGATGGATTTGTGAGGCTATACCTAACGAGTGGCAAGTTCTGTTGAGGTATAATTTAGATGGAAAAGCCTCTAAGTGTGGTTTAACAGATTATGTACATAAGAAATTGATAAAAAAAACCCATTGGTACATGGCCGGTTCCAAGTATCGAACCCGCGGTCTGTGTCTGTCTAGTTAATACCAGACTTATTTATCACTCGGCCACCGACGCACCCTATATACTTTTATTTTTACTATATACTTACAAAATTTTGTGCTGGAGGTGGTAGCATGGCCTTAGCATGAGTAACAATTGTTGTTGGTGTAGCCTGGTGGGAAGTAGAAGGCATGTTGACAAATTTCTGAAAATATATAAAACAAGTAAACAACACAAATCATTATAACTGCACGGGTTATCTTATGGCACCTGGAACTGTGATACCGGACCAAGGGTATATACACTCTATATACTTACAATATTTTGTGCTGGAGGTGGTAGCATGGCCTTAGCATGAGTAACAATTGTTGTTGGTGTAGCCTGGTGGGAAGTAGAAGGCATGTTGACAAATTTCTGAAAATATATAAAACAAGTAAACAACACAAATCATTATAACTGCACGGGTTATCTTATGGCACCTGGAACTGTGATACCGGACCAAGGGTATATACACTCTATATACTTACAATATTTTGTGCTGGAGGTGGTAGCATGGCCTTAGCATGAGTAACAATTGTTGTTGGTGTAGCCTGGTGGGAAGTAGCAGGCATGTTGATACATTCCTGAAAATTGATAAAATAAATAAGCAACACAGAGCTTTATATCTTCAGCACCTGAAACCTAGGTCCGGTCCTAG
This sequence comes from Nemapogon koenigi, assembly GCA_963924495.1. Lineage (NCBI taxonomy): Eukaryota > Metazoa > Arthropoda > Insecta > Lepidoptera > Tineidae > Nemapogon > Nemapogon koenigi. The sequence continues at coordinate 7,694,655 of OZ004631.1, read as the reverse complement.
GGTGTATACACTCAATTTTATGCTGGAGGTGGTAGCATGACCTTAGCAGGAGTAAAACCAAGCAAAATAAAAATAAAAGAGAAATGATTTGCCATAAAAAGCTTTCTACATGTAATTTTTATTTTAATCATTTTTATAGTTTGCTTTTACATACACTTACGATTTCTATAATTATTTAATAAATTGCTTACCAATTTGTTGCAACATTGACATAATTTGTGTTTGTAAAATGGTACAGCTGTTTTAAGGAGGCGGCTCGGTCTACTGGGGTCATAGTCTTCAGGTTTAAAATGCATGCTGCAAATTCTTGCAGAATTGCAAAATTTTCCTTTTATTGGTACTGCGGCTAACCAAGCATTCTTCCTGATTGGATCAGTAGGAAAACTGTAAAATAAACGTGATATTAGTATCAGAAAATAAAATGAGAAAATGTGTTAGGAAAGTATTACAATAACTTTGGAATTCACGTACGCGACGTATTTATGGTCACCCTAGTCTGTCATCTTGTAACTTTTTTATGTTGATTAACAGAAGTTTTTACGTGCTATATGCTTATTTAATATAACAAGGACTAGTCAGATCTGATACAGAAAACGTATGTCAGTTTTATCTATGCGTTTAATTTAAAGAAAGTCTTAGATTAATGACGAAATATCCCTTTTTTAGAAACTCTACTGTGATATTGAAAAATGTTAGTAAACATTACTTACGTGTGGAATTTCACACCGGATTTTAGTTGTGAAAAATTTCTGCAACCGCGTACTATGCAACTCATGATTATTTTCACAAAAACACAGGGTAAATCAAATAAAAAACTAAATCAAACATTCGAACTGGACGAAAATGTTTTGACAGCCGGCCATTTTAGTGATTAGGGCAATAAGCTAATGTTTCCAACAATACACCTTCATATTATCCACATAATCAGGGAAAGAGTGAAATCAAAACATACAACGCTAAAAAATAGGTAATTTAATTAATAATGATAAATCCTACATGGTCCTTTGAGTCAAAGACATGGTCAAATCACATAACCTATTAATAGGAAGTAAATTATATTATAATAAAATCTGACGATAAAGTACGGATCAACACTTATCTCGATCTTTGCATTCTTCTCTTGTAGAGATGGGTAGTTCATGTATGAAGGACAAAAAAGAACTACTTCACCTTCACAGAAGCAATATATCTTTAGTTCACATTAGTACATTCTATATCTTTTAGTTCTTTACTTCACTATTGTACCTACACTCTCGCTGAACGATTGAAGGAATGTACTATCTCGCTTTTTCTTTATAAATGAAGAAGCGAAATACTTGCACGACATAAGCATGACAGATCAATAGGAGTCACGCGAATTTGGTGCCAAAGTAAACGTTATCATATTTTAAATAAAGTACAATTATGTTTGACTACAAAAAGTTTGTACTTACCAAATTGTTTTATAAATAAAAAAAAATATTATAGACAAATGTACAATAGGTAATTTTATAATTATGTATTTATAATATGTTGATCGAAGGAAATATTAAAAGTACACACAATCGCCGAGCATGTATGAAAGGTAAGATGAATATAAAAGAAGCAAAAGAGATATGTCAGGATCGTAACAAATGGCATTCGATTGTCTCTGCCTACCCCTCTTGGGATGAAAGGCGTGATGATAGATAGATAGATAGATAGATAGATAATTATGTATAGGGCATGTATAGGGCAGAATTTTTAACTTATACTTTGTGCGAGACCCGTGAAGTTGCGTTTTGATTTAATTTTTTGTCGTTTTTGATTGCTTATTTCTATGTTTATTATTACTAAAGAGAAATATAATAATCACGTACTAAATGACGGGTATTTTTCTTTGACTCAAATACTTCTTATGGTACGATTAGTTCCCGTGATCTAGTGAACTAAATGAACTAAAGAACTAAATGAAGGATATAGTTCTTTGTACTCAAAAGATATGTATCTCTCTTTTCTTTTTAGTGACACACTTTGCGCAACTCTATTCTCTTGCTTCATCTGCCTCAATACATCGTTTCATACATGCACGTCTATTTTAGTACTGCGTATTTTTTAGAACATCAGATATTTGGATAATGAACATTAGCCTTGGTTGTTCTTTCCTTGTTTGTCCTTTCGGTACTGCAGCTTTATATATTTGCTTCGTCGTTCTTTAATCACAGATTAGTTTATGCCCAAACTAGCGTAGCATTCCCCTTTCAATTTTATATACTTACAACACTATCAGTAATTACACACTTATTTAATTATATTATACTAGTAAGCAGCTGACCCGGCAAACGTTGTTTTGCCATAAATATGTAAATTATTTCTATATCGACCCTATTGGGCATCTGTGCGGATGAAAGTAAAAATATTAATATCGGTATTAAAAAAATGGAGGTTGTTGGTAGAAGGGTGAAAATTTAGGGTTATAAGTTTTTTTTAAAGGTATTTAGGGATATCAAAATATTTAACGACCTATTCTCACACCTACCGAATATACACAAAAAATGATAAAAATCGGTCAAGCAACTTTGGTAACAAACATTACGAATATACACAAATTCTCGTGTGAATTTTATATATTTATAGATTACATAAATTACATTAATAAACAGTTAACTCTAACCGTTAGAGTTTTATTAAGTAGATGGCAGTCAGCATTTCAACATCACTTATTGCTGAAATTTGTGCTAATATACAGTGCATGGTTGAAGTAAAAAAACTCGGAGCAAATGTATCTGTTTTGGTTTTGATTGACTTATACGGTTTATATTTATCGTAGATTAGATTTTTGGATTATGCACTGATTCTGAAAAATTTGAAAGTATTTTGAAATCTAATATCATAATATTATTATTATTATGGATTATGGACTGATTCTGAAAAATTGGAGAGTATTTTGAAATCTAATATCAATAGATTTACATGTCACATTTTATTAAAATCGGCTCTAAATTATGGACTTGCTTGTAGCTTCAGAAATATAAGTAGTGTTATATATGTATTTAGTAGAAATATCGTGAAGAGAATGATCATATTAAATTGATTTTTTGGGGAAAAATATCTTGTGCGTGGCTACACCGTCGCTAAAGTGAGCGAGATAAAACATAACGGAAAAGGTCAATTAAGGTCAAAAATGATGTCTTCAAAGATTTGATAGGATTGCAATATCCAGTCTTCTCTACTATAATATTCTTGCTTCTAACTATGACTGATATTTTATGTAAATCGTTCATTCGTTCGTTGGTTCCATTCCATGCAAACAGTAGCCCAACCATAAAATAAATATAATTTCGAAAATACGAATCGAAATTACGGGCGATACCACGAAACACGTTCGTCCCGCAAACGGTCCTAAAGATACGGATTTGTAATAATAATGCGACATGGACGTAAAAAAGGAGAGGACGGATCGCCGCTAAGACCAAAGTGAAGCAACCAAGTTATGCCAGTTTCATTGTAAATACGAGTCTCATGCACACATTCTCATTCGGTTATGCTTATCAGCCGCCATTAAGAAAATAAAAAACAATGCCGTCTTGTGTAGTAAAATTAAAACAACTCCATTACTCATAAAAAAATCTCAAGGAATCACATTTCATAGGTAAGTTAGTAATTTACCACTTATTCTACAATTTAAAGATATATTAGAGATAAATAAAATCGGTAGCACACATGCACGCTTGGTGCTTCACTTTTGTCTTAGCGGCGATCCGTCCTCTACTTTTTTACTTCTATTGTTTAATAATGTGGATAGGTTTGCCTATATATTGTGCACAGGTTTATCTACAGTAATCACACCATACTTTGTATATAATAATTAGTATATTGTATTAAGGAAACATAACATAACTTAACATATTGACACACAAGATAGAGTGACAATCAGAACATAACATATATCAAAAGTCGTGAGTGTCGCATAGTCTATTCAGCCAGTTCAACACTCCTCCTCACGAGCGACTTCTTCAATATAATCCAGCAGCCTTCCTTAAGTTGGTTATCTTCGGCTCTGATAATGCCTTGGTTAACATGTCTGCTGTCATTTCTTCTGTTCTTTTATATATCACATTAATAATACCTTCATCCAATATTTCTTTAATAAAGTGTTCCTTTATATTTATATGTTTCGATTTTGAACTCACTATTGGATTCTTTAATAAACTTTGAGCAGCCTGGTTATCATTAAAGATAATTATTTGTTCCTGTTTAATGTTCATGTCCGTCATTAACTTCTTCAAATGCATTGCCTCTTTTATTGCTTCAGTGACAGACATGAATTCAGCTTCACAAGTGGATAAAGCAACTGTTCTCTGCTTGCGAGATTCCCAGCTAATTAACGATCCACCATACTGAAAACAGTAACCAGTATAAGACCTTCTGTCTAGACTGCACGATGCCCAATCAGCATCTGCGTAACCTTCCATGGCTTTATCGGTTTTCTTAAAAGTCAAACATAAATTCATTGTTCCTTTTAAGTATCTTAGTACTCTTTTAGCTAATTTCCAATGTACATCATCATAACAGGTATTGAATTGGCTAAGGTAACTAACGCTGTGCATGATGTCAGGTCTAGTAGCAACTGCTAGATACATTAGAGAACCAATCAAATTTTGATATGGTATCTTTTCATCAGGATTTGTGCTTCTCTCTAATTTCAGACCTAGTTCCATTGGCGTATTTGCTGGTTTACAATTTTCCATATTGAATTTCTTCAACAGCTTTTCTATATAATGCTTCTGAGATGCTTTCACTGCATTTCCTTCAGCTTTAAATTCTATCCCTAAGCAATAATTCAGTTTGCCAATGTCTCTCATTTCAAATGTTTCCATTAGTATTTTCTTTGTTAATTTCAATATTTTTTCATTTGAGTAGGCTATGATAATGTCGTCAACATAAATGGCGACTACCACCTTATCTCCTCCTGTCGACATTGTGTAGACACATGGATCAGCAGACGACGCTTCAAATTTTAGCTTCTTTAGCTCTTCGTCTAACTTTAAATACCACTGTCGACCGGCCTGCTTTAGACCATACAGCGCTTTATTCAATTTACATACTTTTTCAGTATTTGTTTTTCTTAGCTTTTCTAACATATTCTTCGCCTTTTTGAAAATCATTCCATGTTCATTTTCAGATTCATCAATCAATATTTCATTTAAATATTTTTCAAGATTTTTCGGTTTCTGCATAAATAAACATTCGTCTAATATTCCATTTAAATACGCTGTCGTTACATCCATTTGATGTAGTTTTAAATTTTGTTCTACAGCCATAGCTATCAACAACCTTATGGAACTCAGTTTAGATACTGGTGCATAAGTTTCATTATAATTTATTCCAGCTTTTTGTGTGAAACCTCTTGCTACAAGTCTAGCTTTTTTCCTTTCGACTTCACCGTTAGAACCTAGTTTCTCTTTCAAAATCATTTTACAGCTGACTATATCTACATTTTGTTTCTTATCAACAATGTCCCAAGTATCATTTTTTAAATGAGCTATTATTTCTGCTTTTATAGCTTTTGTCCAATCTTCATCATTTTCATCAAAATTATTTAACATTTCATCATTGTAAATGTATTTTCCTTCGTTTACAACATAATCAGTAAATCTTTCTGGCATTTTTATTGTTCTTCGGGGTCTTTCATTACTTTGTGATTGTAATTCTTCTTCTCTGAATTCTATTTCTTGTTCTTCAATTTCAGAACTTTCGTAGTAAATATCATCACATACAACATTTTCAGTTTTTGGATTCTCGATAATTATTTCAATCGTATCACCATTCTTGCCATTTTCACATAATTCTTCTATATTTCTATAATACATTTCATTTACAACTCTTACATCTCTGCTTATCATCATTTCCTTTTTAATTGGATTCCAGATTCTAAATGCTTTTGATGTTTCAGAGTAACCCACAAAAATTCCTTCATTTGTTTTTGGAGCAAACTTACTATTTTTCTTAGTTTTTATTAGAACAAAAGTTTTCGAACCAAATATATGTAGATGGTTGACGCTTGGTATTCTACCAACCCATTTTTCAAATGGCGTCTTTTCTTGTAAAAACTTCGAAGGACTTCGATTTGCCAAATAATTTGCTGTAAGTACAGCTTCAGCCCAGTATTTCTCTGGTGCCTTTCCTTCAATTAATAGACATCTTGCCTTCTCTAATAACGTCCTATTCTTTCGTTCTGCTAGTCCGTTCTGTTGAGGCGTATATGGTGCCGTCAAACGTCTTAGTATTCCAGACTTTTTTAAGAACATATCAAAATTACGGTTACAGTATTCTCCTCTTCCATTATCGGTCTGCAAAAACTTAATTTTATTTCCCGTAAAATTCTCCATTTCATTTTTATATTCCTGAAATTTCTCTAAGACTTCATTCTTTTGTTTTAAAAAATATACTTTACAATATCTTGTATAATCATCTATAAATGTAACAAAATATTTTGATTCACCAAGAGAATTAACGCGCATAGGTCCACATACATCAGAGTGTATTATTTCCAATCGTTCTTTTGTCCTCTCTGATTGTGTTTTAGGAAATGGCAATCGTGACATTTTTCCTTTAATGCAGGTTTCACAGTCACCTATTTTTTCATTCATATTGAATTTTAAACCTTTTAATGATCCATTTTTCATTGCCAATTTCAAATCACCTTCATTCAAGTGACCTAATCTTTTGTGCCACTTACTGATCTCATTTACGTCATCAGTTGTATTAAAATTTATTTCCTCTTGTCTTTGATCATTTGTATTATTTTCATGGTTCTCTTCTACATAATATAATCCATTTGACTTTCGTGCCATTAGTTCGATTCTTCCTTGACTATTTCTGACTGTAGCTAAATTTTTCTTAAACAAAACAGTATTTCCTCTTTCAGTTATTTTTGCAACTGACAAGAGGTTAGTCGACAAACTTGGTACATATAGGGTGTTCAATAAATTTATTTTAAATTCATTAACATCTAGTGTTACTTTCCCTATTCCACTGACATTTGCTGTATGTTTATCTGAAGCTAGTCTCAGTACATTATTTTCAATATTCTTATTCATATTTACAAATATATTTTCATTATGACACATGTGCGAAGTGCAACCGCTATCTAAACACCACTTTCTTTTATTCGATTCTTCACATTTTAAAGAATAACATACATTTTTAGCAATTCCTGTTTTTCCTTTGTAACAATCGACTGCCTTATGTCCTGGTTTATGACATTTGTGGCATTTAAATTTAAAATATTCATTGTTATTGTTTCTCATTTTATTCTTTACATATGGTTTTTTATTTTTACTATACATAGCTTCATCTTCTGTTTTATTATTTTCATTCTCTATATTCCGTCTTGCCTCACTTTCCTCTATTATTTTTATTTTTAATTCTTCAGGAGTAGGGAGGTTGTCTCGCGATTCAATCGCTATTCTAAAATTGTCAAATGACGTTGGCAGACTATACAGCATCATTATGCTCAATAAATCTTGATTTATTTTTATGTCCATTTCATCCAACTTATCAACGGTATCCATAAAATTATTCAAATGGTCCCGTGTGTCATTTTCTTCTGACATTTTATTTAAAATAAGCTTTTTCAATAGAGTTGCCTTCCTGGCAGGGCCTTTACTATCATATGTCTTTTTCAAAGTGTCCCATAATTCTTTAGAGGTATTACAATTTCTTACTAATTTTAATTCCGATGGGGAAATCACCAGTAACAAATCTGATCGAGCTTGCAGATCCTGCTCGACATACGCAGTCTTTGCCGCTTCATCGACTGGTTTCACTTTTTCACCACTCACATAACTCCACAATCCATGTTTTATAAGTACTGCTTGCGCCTGTACCTTCCAGGTATCGTAGTTATTTTTTCGTAATGGTTCTATATGGTATGACGTAGATGCCATCGTTATTTTTCGATTATGCCTGGACCCATAACCTATTGTTTAATAATGTGGATAGGTTTGCCTATATATTGTGCACAGGTTTATCTACAGTAATCACACCATACTTTGTATATAATAATTAGTATATTGTATTAAGGAAACATAACATAACTTAACATATTGACACACAAGATAGAGTGACAATCAGAACATAACATATATCAAAAGTCGTGAGTGTCGCATAGTCTATCCAGCCAGTTCAACACTCCTCCTCACGAGCGACTTCTTCAATATAATCCAGCAGCCTTCCTTAAGTTGGTTATCTTCGGCTCTGATAATGCCTTGGTTAACATGTCTGCTGTCATTTCTTCTGTTCTTTTATATATCACATTAATAATACCTTCATCCAATATTTCTTTAATAAAGTGTTCCTTTATATTTATATGTTTCGATTTTGAACTCACTATTGGATTCTTTAATAAACTTTGAGCAGCCTGGTTATCATTAAAGATAATTATTTGTTCCTGTTTAATGTTCATGTCCGTCATTAACTTCTTCAAATGCATTGCCTCTTTTATTGCTTCAGTAACAGATATGAATTCAGCTTCACAAGTGGATAAAGCAACTGTTCTCTGCTTGCGAGATTCCCAGCTAATTAACGATCCACCATACTGAAAACAGTAACCAGTATAAGACCTTCTGTCTAGACTGCACGATGCCCAATCAGCATCTGCGTAACCTTCCATGGCTTTTTCAGTTTTCTTAAAAGTCAAACATAAATTCATTGTTCCTTTTAAATATCTTAGTACTCTTTTAGCTAATTTCCAATGTACATCATCATGACAGGTATTGAATTGGCTAAGGTAACTAACGCTGTGCATGATGTCAGGTCTAGTAGCAACTGCTAGATACATTAGAGAACCAATCAAATTTTGATATGGTATCTTTTCATCAGGATTTGTGCTTCTCTCTAATTTCAGACCTAGTTCCATTGGCGTATTTGCTGGTTTACAATTTTCCATATTGAATTTCTTCAACAGCTTTTCTATATAATGCTTCTGAGATGCTTTCACTGCATTTCCTTCAGCTTTAAATTCTATCCCTAAGCAATAATTCAGTTTGCCAATGTCTCTCATTTCAAATGTTTCCATTAGTATTTTCTTTGTTAATTTCAATATTTTTTCATTTGAGTAGGCTATGATAATGTCGTCAACATAAATGGCGACTACCACCTTATCTCCTCCTGTCGACATTGTGTAGACACATGGATCAGCAGACGACGCTTCAAATTTTAGCTTCTTTAGCTCTTCGTCTAACTTTAAATACCACTGTCGACCGGCCTGCTTTAGACCATACAGCGCTTTATTCAATTTACATACTTTTTCAGTATTTGTTTTTCTTAGCTTTTCTAACATATTCTTCGCCTTTTTGAAAATCATTCCATGTTCATTTTCAGATTCATCAATCAATATTTCATTTAAATATTTTTCAAGATTTTTCGGTTTCTGCATAAATAAACATTCGTCTAATATTCCATTTAAATACGCTGTCGTTACATCCATTTGATGTAGTTTTAAATTTTGTTCTACAGCCATAGCTATCAACAACCTTATGGAACTCAGTTTAGATACTGGTGCATAAGTTTCATTATAATTTATTCCAGCTTTTTGTGTGAAACCTCTTGCTACAAGTCTAGCTTTTTTCCTTTCGACTTCACCGTTAGAACCTAGTTTCTCTTTCAAAATCATTTTACAGCTGACTATATCTACATTTTGTTTCTTATCAACAATGTCCCAAGTATCATTTTTTAAATGAGCTATTATTTCTGCTTTTATAGCTTTTGTCCAATCTTCATCATTTTCATCAAAATTATTTAACATTTCATCATTGTAAATGTATTTTCCTTCGTTTACAACATAATCAGTAAATCTTTCTGGCATTTTTATTGTTCTTCGGGGTCTTTCATTACTTTGTGATTGTAATTCTTCTTCTCTGAATTCTATTTCTTGTTCTTCAATTTCAGAGCTTTCGTAGTAAATATCATCACATACAACATTTTCAGTTTTTGGATTCTCGATAATTATTTCAATCGTATCACCATTCTTGCCATTTTCACATAATTCTTCTATATTTCTATAATACATTTCATTTACAACTCTTACATCTCTGCTTATCATCATTTCCTTTTTAATTGGATTCCAGATTCTAAATGCTTTTGATGTTTCAGAGTAACCCACAAAAATTCCTTCATTTGTTTTTGGAGCAAACTTACTATTTTTCTTAGTTTTTATTAGAACAAAAGTTTTCGAACCAAATATATGTAGATGGTTGACGCTTGGTATTCTACCAACCCATTTTTCAAATGGCGTCTTTTCTTGTAAAAACTTCGAAGGACTTCGATTTGCCAAATAATTTGCTGTAAGTACAGCTTCAGCCCAGTATTTCTCTGGTGCCTTTCCTTCAATTAATAGACATCTTGCCTTCTCTAATAACGTCCTATTCTTTCGTTCTGCTAGTCCGTTCTGTTGAGGCGTATATGGTGCCGTCAAACGTCTTAGTATTCCAGACTTTTTTAAGAACATATCAAAATTACGGTTACAGTATTCTCCTCTTCCATTATCGGTCTGCAAAAACTTAATTTTATTTCCCGTAAAATTCTCCATTTCATTTTTATATTCCTGAAATTTCTCTAAGACTTCATTCTTTTGTTTTAAAAAATATACTTTACAATATCTTGTATAATCATCTATAAATGTAACAAAATATTTTGATTCACCAAGAGAATTAACGCGCATAGGTCCACATACATCAGAGTGTATTATTTCCAATCGTTCTTTTGTCCTCTCTGATTGTGTTTTAGGAAATGGCAATCGTGACATTTTTCCTTTAATGCAGGTTTCACAGTCACCTATTTTTTCATTCATATTGAATTTTAAACCTTTTAATGATCCATTTTTCATTGCCAATTTCAAATCACCTTCATTCAAGTGACCTAATCTTTTGTGCCACTTACTGATCTCATTTACGTTATCAGTTGTATTAAAATTTATTTCCTCTTGTCTTTGATCATTTGTATTATTTTCATGGTTCTCTTCTACATAATATAATCCATTTGACTTTCGTGCCATTAGTTCGATTCTTCCTTGACTATTTCTGACTGTAGCTAAATTTTTCTTAAACAAAACAGTATTTCCTCTTTCAGTTATTTTTGCAACTGACAAGAGGTTAGTCGACAAACTTGGTACATATAGGGTGTTCAATAAATTTATTTTAAATTCATTAACATCTAGTGTTACTTTCCCTATTCCACTGACATTTGCTGTATGTTTATCTGAAGCTAGTCTCAGTACATTATTTTCAATATTCTTATTCATATTTACAAATATATTTTCATTATGACACATGTGCGAAGTGCAACCGCTATCTAAACACCACTTTCTTTTATTCGATTCTTCACATTTTAAAGAATAACATACATTTTTAGCAATTCCTGTTTTTCCTTTGTAACAATCGACTGCCTTATGTCCTGGTTTATGACATTTGTGGCATTTAAATTTAAAATATTCATTGTTATTGTTTCTCATTTTATTCTTTACATATGGTTTTTTATTTTTACTATACATAGCTTCATCTTCTGTTTTATTATTTTCATTCTCTATATTCCGTCTTGCCTCACTTTCCTCTATTATTTTTATTTTTAATTCTTCAGGAGTAGGGAGGTTGTCTCGCGATTCAATCGCTATTCTAAAATTGTCAAATGACGTTGGCAGACTATACAGCATCATTATGCTCAATAAATCTTGATTTATTTTTATGTCCATTTCATCCAACTTATCAACGGTATCCATAAAATTATTCAAATGGTCCCGTGTGTCATTTTCTTCTGACATTTTATTTAAAATAAGCTTTTTCAATAGAGTTGCCTTCCTGGCAGGGCCTTTACTATCATATGTCTTTTTCAAAGTGTCCCATAATTCTTTAGAGGTATTACAATTTCTTACTAATTTTAATTCCGATGGGGAAATCACCAGTAACAAATCTGATCGAGCTTGCAGATCCTGCTCGACATACGCAGTCTTTGCCGCTTCATCGACTGGTTTCACTTTTTCACCACTCACATAACTCCACAATCCATGTTTTATAAGTACTGCTTGCGCCTGTACCTTCCAGGTATCGTAGTTATTTTTTCGTAATGGTTCTATATGGTATGACGTAGATGCCATCGTTATTTTTCGATTATGCCTGGACCCATAACCTATTGTTTAATAATGTGGATAGGTTTGCCTATATATTGTGCACAGGTTTATCTACAGTAATCACACCATACTTTGTATATAATAATTAGTATATTGTATTAAGGAAACATAACATAACTTAACATATTGACACACAAGATAGAGTGACAATCAGAACATAACATATATCAAAAGTCGTGAGTGTCGCATAGTCTATCCAGCCAGTTCAACATTATTATTAACATATATAACAACACATTATTACAGTACAGCCAGTTCAACAACTTCCATGCTATGCGATTAAAATAACTATAGGATCGGGCATGCGCCATTTTGTTATTCAGTCAAGTCGGGTTTATGCGCTTACAATTTATACACTATACAATTTTTAGAAAATCTATTTAGGAAATAGGAAGATGTAATTGCAGTTAGGACAGTTAGAAAGGCCCGACCGCTCTATTATTAGATCTTTAAAACTACGGTTTTTTAATATATAGAGTGATTCAAGAGGAAGGTTTATATGTATACTTGCTCTGTGTATATAACATGCATTATATAGTAGAGAAACACTGATAATTTTAGAGGTTTCTAATATGATGTCGTAAATAAAGACATTTTTTTGCGCTTACATTGCAAGCGCTGACTGAACCCTACGCGAGATAGATCAAAATAATGTTTCACAGTATTGTACACTACAAAAAAGTCCGCTGTGGTATATGTCTATCTCTTAGGGATAACCCACAATAACCATTTTTTATCCTTTACTTTTTACGAGAAATATAGTGGCTTATTTACGAAGCGATTTTAAGCAATACAGCATTAATCCTTATCCAATTAAGCTAGTCGCTAGTCTTTTGTTATTTTGATAGATACTCGAAACGTGTAATGCCCTTCACGACTGCGAGTCGTCTGTCCGATTTACAATTCAAATGTAGGTAGCAAGTAGGTAGTGTGATCACTAGCTTCCTACTTAGGTTCCTCCGACACGTCCGTTCGCTATCGTTCCTCTCACAGAGCAAGCCCCCTCTCTCTTCACTGCCTATACATCCCCACTAACTAACAAGTGTGCGCGGAGACACGGTGTGCAAAAAGTGCATGCCAAAATATATTTTTTAAATAAATTAAATATTTAATTTGAACTGCCAAGCTCTTTAATTCCACTAATTTCTTCATCCAACTCTAAATCTTCATCATCACTACTGCTGCTACAGGGTGTCACATATAAAAATGGAAAAAATACACAGGGTGAACAAAATAATAAATATAAATGTGCTTCAGTTTTGATAACGCCAAAAGATTAGATTGTACTCCTTATTTAAAAAGTTCTCAATTTGTTAGTAGTGGAGTGCCGTAAGGTTTATACCTCGGAACCCGGGTATACTCACCCGGATTTTTGTAAAACTTTTTGGAATGTGTTTTTAACACTACATACTAAAAAGTTTACCCAATTATTTTTGCCGATCTTCATTTTTTTTTGTTTGTATCTTTTTTGTGCGTTTCGAAAAAATCATGCAGACAAATATGTATATATTAATCAAAAATATATTAAAACATATTTAAATAAATCGGAATCGGCACTATGGCTACAAGCCATACCATCACCTAACGTTGGTACGTTGCTACAGCGAAACACAATGAGAATCGCTTTGGGACTACGCCTGGGGGCTAAATTAATTGTGTGTCATCGCTGCCACTATGGAGAGGAGGTGGATGAGCTTGGTCACGACGGTCTTTCGTGTATCCGTAGTTCAGGACGCATTGCAAGACACGCCAGCCTCAATGACATCATTCATCGGGCCCTCGTCAGCATTAATGCGCCAGCCATTTTGGAACCTAAAGGGCTGGCACGGGATGATGGCAAAAGGCCCGATGGAATTAATCTTGAGCCTTGGAAGAGGGGGCGCCCATTGATATGGGACGCAACATGTGTGGACACCCTCGCTCCGTCTCACCTTCCATGCACATCTATTCAGGCTGGGGCTGCCGCTTACAAGGCCGAAACTGCCAAACGACGCAAATACGCATCTCTTCCTGAAGAATACATATTTGTTGCTTTTAGGGTGAAAACACTGGGTCCGTGGGGACCTAATGCACGACACCTTTACAAAGAAATACCCAAAAGATTGGTAGATGTGTCCCACGACCAAAGAGCTGGCTCATATTTGGCCCAAAGGATAAGTATTGCTATTCAACGTGGCAACGCAGCCAGCCTTATGGGCACTCTCCCAGAAGGCAACGATCTTTATGATTTTTTTATTTATACGTTTATTTGTATAAGTATATAGCATAGTAGCTATATTTAATTGTTTCTTATTATATGTAATTTAATTGTCATGTAAACAATTTAAATCCCACTAATTAATTAGGTAGATGAAAGAAGATTTTCTATAGTTTCAGCTTTTCTTTAAATATTATCCAAGTTTATGAGGACGATAATGTAGATAATTGACTAAATTTTAAATTTTTTATAAAATTAAATAATAAATATTTATTTTATTACGAAAATCTCGTCTTTTTTTATGAATACAATATATTTTACCTATTTTTGTGTATCTTTGGTACGATATGTATACGATTTTGAGCAACTTGCTTTATAATCAAATTTTTGTTTTGTTATAAAATTATTATTTTTAGATAAAAAATATAAATTACTATTATTTATATACAAACAATAGCATTTATTCTAAATAAAATTGATACATTTACGTCAATTTTTTTTTCTATAAGTATATTTTTTCATAATTTTATTATTAATTGTTGTAATTGAGATCGGAAAATTTTGATGGGTAAACTTTTTAATTGAAGCTTTTAACAATGCAATCGAAAAGGTTTCACGAAAATCCATTCAGTGTAACCGGGTTCCGAGGTTTTTACATTTTTATGCCTTATGACACTCCACTATAGGTATTATATTTATACATTATTCGCATTGTACTAGTTCATTTTTACCTACCCCATAAAAAACCTCGTATCTCCGATATGGTTCTGTAAGTTCTGTGTTCGAAGTTCGAAACACTTATTTACGAAGTAGTTCATGCGTTCACGATTCATTCGTTCAAATTCAAATCGTTCAATTTAATCTTTTTTTTTTTGATTGAATTGAACTAGGTGCAACCCTCTTTCTTCATACTCGGCCATTTTCTTTTTTGACGTCGCCGGTGATGGTGAGTGCAACTATTTATCAATTATTATAATAATAATCCTACATAAATTATGTAAGAATTAAACTTTATTTAATGTTAACTTTAAACAAGTTTCATAGGTAATTGTATATTTTTGAATTTCCAATATGCCAAACTATAACACATGATGAGAACAATAATTACGCTAAATTCGGTTAGAACCTGAGTTTTATTGATGATTTATCTAGGGCGGACTGATGTTAGAACGTTCTGTGCGTTCGAATTAATTTAGTAAAGTCCATTTTATTAATATATGTTACTTTAGTCACACAGGAAATTCTCTGCTCCCCGTCATGGGTCTATGGGGTTCTACCCCAAGAAAAGATCCCGTCGTCATCGTGGCAAAGTGAAGGCATTCCCAAAAGATGACCCCAGCAAGCCGGTGCATCTCACTGCTTTCGTTGGTTATAAAGCTGGCATGACCCACGTGGTTCGTGAACCTGACCGTCCTGGCTCAAGTAAGTAACTTTACAATACATACTTTATAGTGTATTACGTATACAAATACAATACATTATAAATACAAAACAATGCTGTGTTTATGTACATATACATAAAAAAGTTAAATTAACTTATTTCAGAGGTCAACAAGAAGGAAATTGTGGAGGCCGTTACCATTATTGAAACTCCACCAATGGTCTGCGTTGGTGTGGTAGGTTACATCGAGACTCCACATGGACTGCGTGCTCTGCTAACTGTGTGGGCTGAGCACATGTCTGAGGATTGTCGCAGACGCTTCTACAAGAATTGGTATGCATTAATTTTAAATTGCCTCGTGTATAATATGTACTTTAGAACTAGATTTTGCCCATCCAATCCCATTAACATAGCTATAATCAGATATTTAGGATATCAAATATGTCATTCATTAAAGACCGACAACAATATAAACAGTTATTTATTCAATATCATCCCATTTATTAGATATTGGTATTAATTTAGAAATCCTAGGACTTCAATTTTGTTTCAATATTAAACGACTTTATTAATCTCTATTAAAAAAGCTCTCCTCTCCCTGGATGAGAGTATCTATTGAATATGCTGTGCTGCATATGTTCTACCAAGGGTCTCCGCTCTTAGAAGAGGCCACTTGGTTTTTTCTTGCAGATTTTTCCAACTTGTAACTTGAATAGGTATAAATGCAAGAAGAAGGCTTTCACCAAAGCAAGCAAGAAGTGGCAAGATGAACTTGGCCGGAAATCCATTGAGAAAGAATTCAAGAAGATTATTCGTTACTGCAGTGTTGTGAGAATCATTGCTCATACACAGATGAAACTTTTGAAACAACGTGAGAAGAAGGCCCACATCATGGAAATCCAATTAAATGGCGGGACCATTGAGGACAAGGTTAAATGGGCCAGAGAGCACTTGGAGAAGCCTCTTCCTATAGATTCTGTGTTCGCTCCGGATGAAATGATTGATTGCATTGGTGTAACCAAGGGCAAAGGATTCAAGGGTAAATATAGTGCTTTTATTCACATTTTAAAATTTTTATGTAGGTGTTTTCTATGCAGCACAACAAAACGAGTCCATAACAATACATATTATGTAGAGAGCTATTGCCATTTGAGATGTATGTCAATGTTTTGAAGTAAACCCACATTTGTCCTATTCAATCAATATTTTCTCATGACTCCTTAGCACACTTCATCAACAAAATGGTACACATCCTTAAGCTAGTTATCCTTAAATTCATAAACATATTTTAAGTTTTTCTTTATACGTCTTGTTGATCAGGTTTTAATATTGTAATAACAAAATTTCAGGTGTAACATCTCGTTGGCATACAAAGAAGTTGCCGAGAAAGACGCACAAAGGTCTTCGTAAAGTTGCTTGTATTGGAGCTTGGCATCCTTCAAGAGTGTCCTTCACTGTTGCCCGTGCTGGTCAGAAGGGCTACCATCACCGTACTGAAATGAACAAGAAAATTTATCGCATTGGACAAGGTGATTTTTATTTTTAATTATATTAATGGTTGCTTTAAGTAAAAAGAGCTCTGGCAGTTTTATGGTCAGGTTATCTACACCGGACATTCCTCTAGAAGTCGCCATTGTTCTCTGTCTATGGCTAGTATTACAGGTAGTCGATAAGTCCGGCCGCACACGTCACATTTTTTATTTAACACGTATAACTGGCGAAGCATTTGCTCGTGGCATAAACGTTAATGATATGAAAAATATGGCGCGCACGTGCTTCTTCGGTGTGAGGCCGGTTATGGGAGAAAGATGTCAGCTACAATGATATTTATTGTTGATTACAGGTATCCACACCAAGGATGGTAAAGTAATAAAGAACAATGCTTGCACTGAATATGACTTATCAGAAAAGTCCATCACACCCATGGGTGGCTTCCCTCATTATGGTGAGGTCAATAATGACTTTGTGATGATCAAGGGATGCTGCATGGGACCAAAGAAGAGAGTTATCACTCTGAGAAAAGTGAGTAACTGTGAATTAATCATGTTTCTATTGGGGATTTTTTTCTAAATATTATGGGAGTAAGTAATTTATCCCAGATGGGGTAGACGGAGACATGAAAGACATTTTTGAAATTTGGACTCTATACATATTTGTCTGTTCAATTATTATCAGATTGTCACATTTATTACAAATAGGATTGATAGTTATGTTTTAAGTTAAATGGTGCAATTCAACCTAAACCTTTTGCATCAAGTTTTGCCATTAGTAGTAAAATTATGCGAGAAGCTAGCTGCCTCTTTTCATAGTTTAACATTTACTCAATATACATTTTTTGATTCACAGTCCCTACGTGTCCACACCAAGAGGGCTGCATTGGAGAAGATCAACCTTAAGTTCATTGATACTTCTTCCAAATTCGGTCATGGTCGCTTCCAGACCCCTGCTGACAAGGCTGCCTTCATGGGTACACTCAAGAAAGATAGGATTCGTGAAGAGGCAGCGGCAACAGTTATTGCTGCTCCGGCTGCTGTAACTACGCAGGCATAATTTTAAGGAGATTTTTGTTAATAAAAACTCCATAGAAAAAATATTATTTTATTTAATTAAACCTGGACTTCAAAATCTATGACAGCAGGTAGAAAAGTTTTCATTGGGAACACATTAAATAAATAAATAAACACCGATCACCCCTATTTCAACCTTATAAAGTAACTACTTTTGCCGGCCTTTGTACTATATCACTCGTGGATATTTTCGAGCAAAAAAAGTGTGTTCGATTTATTGAAAAGTATGAAACTCGACCGCCTTTATTTTTTTTTGCACCAGGAGGTAATATTTAATCATCATGCCTTTTATCTCAAGAGTACAATCAAATGCCATTTGTTACGATCCTGACATACCTCGCTTCTTTTATATTCATCATACCTTCCACACATGCTCTGCGATGTTCAATTAAAGTACACTTTAACCATATAAACCTTTTTAGTCAATCTGTCGCCCTTCATGCAAAGAGTATACCAAAGTAGGTACTGGATTGGTACAGAGAGCAAGTAATCTGTCATCTGTATATGGAGTGAAAGAGATGGCGATACGACGCCATTAGTATTGGCTCATTCTCCTAGTCCTGATTTTTTGTTTGAAGTTGCGCCGGATCAAAGTAGAATGACTGAAATGAAATAGACCTTGTGGCTTGTCCAGAGATTGGTAACAGCATAGAGTACTAAGCCTATGGAGGGGCCATAGACTGGCTTCCCCTTTCGCCAATTTTTCCCCTTTGACCAGTTAAACTGACCAGGTGCGCAGTAATAAGTAACCTTAGATTTTGTTGGTATCGTTTAGTGTCGCAAGACAGAGCTCTAGGAAAATAGTTAATTGTGATGTTTTAAATGGGAAAGGCGATCTAGGACGTCAAACTTGCTGAAACATAGTGTTTCCAATCATTAATTATAATTATTATGTTTGTATTTTAACATAATCATCATACAACGTAAAATCCGTTGCGACAGAAAAATACAGTGGTACAGGGGCTAGTACTAGACGTTTACCTCCCCTCCCGCCAAAATTGGCAGAAAAAATTGTTCGGTGATTTAGCTCTTCCCGTCTCCAGTCTTAAATACTCAAAGGGTAACAGTGACCATATTTACTGAAGAAATGGAAATATTTACATAAATGTTACTTTATTACATAAAAAAATATCATGCCAAAATGTAAAAAGAAATTACTTATATAAATAAATATTACTTGTATGTACTTTATGTTAACATGTTTTTTATTCTTTAGTTGGATCTACATTGTTGCTTATGTTTAGGTAATTATTTTTAACAATATAATGTGTACACTGTAAAATTACATTTCTTTCATGTTTTATTTCCTTACTTAGCAGTTTTTGAAGTAAAGTGGATGGTATTTTTTTCTTGTACATTATTTTGTTGACTGGTTTAGCAATATGGACATTCTTTGTTCTTTTTGAGTTTTGCTGTACTTCAGGATTAACAGGAGGGTCAATCTGTTTTATGATCTTCTGTTCTTCAGGACCTTCATTATCACTTTCATTCTCAGATTTAACTTTAGCATTTTGATTTACAGTTGTATTTCCTACTAAACCGCTATCACTTTTAAGTTCTTTAGCTTCATTTTTGCAGTTTCTAATATTTTCTTTGAAGCTATTTACAATTTTTGAGCATTTAGCTTCTTTGGATGTTGAAAGACTTTCAGGCTCCTCTTCTGATGACTCATAGTTTGATATTAATGTCGACAGAGCTACACAAACATTTTTAGGAGGAATGCATTGTTCAACAATTTGTGTAGGATCTTGAACCCATTCTTCATCTTCTATTTGTATATTACTGTCTGTTACCATATCCTCTTCTTCATTATCATTTACTAATAAATGTTGAATGCCTTCAAAAGGTTTAAGTAAACTGACAGAATTGCTGTCACATGTAAACTCCATAAATTTTCCTTTAAAAGTTTTCTGTTCAGAGTCAATTTTTCTACCTGTAACACAATTAATGTTGTAATATTTTATTGATTAAATAACATTTAAATACAAAATACAAGCAGGAATTAAGATGGTTTGGGTTGTTGTGACCTGCAACATTCATCAGACGCATGCGACGACGCCGAACTATACTGAGGCGAGCGCGCGCCGAGATGTGGTTTTATACCAGGCATCCCCTCCACGTACACAACCGCGACTCGAGCGGGTCGCGAATAATTATTCTCATTGGCCGGCTTCATTGTTATTGTACATGTTTCTAGGTCTAGGAAATTTATAGTTATTTAAGTAGTTCTAATTGTAAATAAATATTCATCATTAAGTCTGAAAACGTATTTTAATAAAATACCCACACGCAACCTTCAAAGTGGTGACCCTCGACGTAGCCTACCTGGCTAGGTGAAAAAGAAAAAAAAATGTCCAGAACAATGGAAAAGTTACTAGACCGCCTAGAACAACTTACGCGACAAGTAGCAGCACTGAAGAACGACCAACCATACCAGTATAAGCGACAAACTTCCCACTCCAAAGCAAGATCACGATACAACTACTATTCGGCCGGACTTTGTTTCTACCATCACAGATTCGGCAACCGAGCCCGGAAATGTGAAAAGCCCTGCACTAAATGGAAGTTTTCTACGGCGTCGGAAAACTAAAATCAACATCGACAGTGGCGGATGTCGGTGTTCAAGAGATAACCAGCCGCCTCAGCGTCACCGACATGCACAGTGGTGAACGCTTTCTCGTCGATACCGGCGCCGACGTATCAGTACTAGCAGCAAAAATGAAACACCGACTACAGTCAACAGCCTCATACAAACTGTACGCCGCCAACGGGACGCCCATACATACCTACGGCACGAAATCATTAGAACTCGACCTGGGACTTCGACGCAACTTCACATGGTCGTTCGTCATAGCTGATACGAAGAAGTCCATACTCGGAGCCGACTTCCTCCGACATCACAACCTGCTCGTCGACCTGCGCCGCCGCCGCCTAGTCCATAGCGTCACTGAGCTATCGATACCCGCACCGACCGTCGTATCTACTGAACCGGCCATCCATCTCATCAACAACGGACATACGTACTCGGCCATACTGAAAAAGTTCCCGAGTATCCTCCGTCCGATGTCGCTCAAGACGCCTCCTAAACATGATGTTGTCCACCACCTCGAGACCGTCGGTCCACCTATATTCGCCAGACCGCGACCGCTGCCACCCGAGAAGTACAAGGAAGTGAAGAAGGAATTCCAGCGCATGCTCGACATGGGTATATGTCGTCCTTCGAACAGTCCGTGGGCCAGCCCGTTACACGTGGTGCGCAAGAAAAACGGAGAACTACGACTGTGCGGCGACTATCGGCGACTAAATTCCGTCACCACGCCTGACCGGTACCCTATACCACGCCTGCAAGACTTCACGTATCAGTTGCATGGAAAATCAATCTTCTCGAAGCTTGACATAAACAAGGCTTACTACTGGATACCCATGAAGAACGAAGACGCCAAGAAGACAGCCATCACTACACCATTTGGCCTGTTCGAGTTCACATGCATGACTTTCGGGTTACGAAATGCCGCTCAAACGTTCCAGCGCTTCATGCACGAGGTACTCCGAGGTCTCGACGATTGTGTATTCAATTACATCGACGACGTGTTAATATTTTCAAACAACGAAGAGGAACACAAGCGACATTTGGAGCGAGTGTTCGAGCGACTTGACGGATACGGAGTAACAATCAACGTGGACAAGTGCGAATTCGGCAAGAGTACATTGAACTTCCTCGGTTACGAAGTTTCTACGGAGGGTATTCGACCGCTGGAAGATCGAGTGAAAACGATTTCTACATACCCACGACCTAGCACTGTGGAAGAGTTACGAAGATTTCTGGGCATGCTTAACTTCTACAGAGACTGTCTACCGCACCAAGCTAAACTGCAAGCCGAGTTGAACAAATACCTACACAATACAAAAAAACATGACAAGACGGTGATTGAGTGGACTACAGGGGCCGACGATGCATTTGAGAAGTGTCGACACAGCATCACGGCAGCTGCTACTCTGAGTCACCCGGCGCCCGGTGCACACCTACAAATAATGACGGACGCATCAAGTACATGCGCCGGCGCCGTACTACACCAACGAGTCAACAACCGGTTGAAGCCGCTCGCATTCTTCTCCAAGGCGCTCAATGACACACAGAAGAGATACAGCGTGTATGATCGCGAACTTCTAGCAATATACATGGCTGTGAAACATTTCAGAAGATACATAGAAGGCTACCAAGTAACAGTATATACCGACCACAAGCCACTGACATACGCGCTAACGAAGAAACCTACAGCTAGCGACACCTGTCGGCGGGAACGCCAACTAAATTTCATTAGCCAATTTTGTTCCGACATTCTGTACATTCACGGTAAGGATAACGTTGTGGCCGATACATTGTCACGCATAGAAGAAATTTTTTATCCGAACATGCTCGACTATCACCAGCTGGCCCATGAACAAATAAAGGACGAAGAACTCCAGAAGAGAAAAATACAACCCAACTTGAAGTTCACCACCGTCACCCTGCCGGGACAATCTATGCCTATCGTGTATGAAACATCCACATCGAACCTGAGGCCCTACTTACCTGAAAAATTTCGTCAAGCTGCCTTCAAGGCGCAGCACGAAATAAGCCACCCGGGGATCAGAACAACAAGGAAGATGATGCAGACGAAGTATTTTTGGCCGTCCATGAACAAAGATGTCGGAGACTGGACACGAGCATGTATCGGCTGCCAGCGAGCAAAGGTACATCGCCATACTGTATCACCGATCGGAGAGTTCCCAGAGTCGCAGCGCTTCGAACATATACATATCGACATCGTTGGACCACTGCCGCAGTGTAGAGAATACCGGTACATTGTGACAATGATCGACCGGTACACGAAATGGCCCGAAGCAATCCCGATTCACGACATAACAGCCGAGACCGTCGCGCGGGCGCTGTACGACGGATGGATAACACGATTCGGTTGTCCGCTTCGTATCACCACCGACCAGGGACGTCAGTTCGAGTCAGAACTCTTCAACGAGCTGCTCAAGAACCTAGGAGTGACAAGAATACGAACCACTGCATTCCATCCGCAAGCTAACGGCCAGGTCGAGCGATGGCACCGTACACTGAAGGCAGCATTGATGGCGAGAGGTGCTACAGACTGGGTCAACGACTTGACGACAGTACTTCTCGGACTCCGAAGCGCCATCAAGGAAGAAAGTGAAGTCAGTCCGGCCATAATGACGTACGGAACTACCATTCGCCTCCCGTCTGATCTCTTCGTACCTACGAAGTCGAAGATTTCTGACACCGCCTTCGCACGCCGCTTGACTGAGAGGATGACGTCGTTCGCACCGGTACCGAAGACAAGAACAACACAACGTAGCATATTCGTGCATAAAGAGCTACAGGAATGCAGTCACGTGTTCGTGCGCAACGACACAGTTCGGAGGCCGCTCACACCGCCGTACGACGGACCGTACAAAGTACTTGAGCGACTCGGCAAGTACTACAAGTTGCAGCTACCGAGAAGAACAGCCGTCGTGTCGATTGACCGCCTGAAGCCTGCATTCCTGTACCATGAAGAAAATTCACCCGCCCACGACGTCGTTCCAGCGCCGAAGCCTGTCAGTACCACTGATCCCTACATCACCCATTCCGGCAGGGTCGTGAAGAAGTGCGTACGCTTCGCTTGAGGGGGAGTGCTGTTGTGACCTGCAACATTCATCAGACGCATGCGACGACGCCGAACTATACTGAGGCGAGCGCGCGCCGAGATGTGGTTTTATACCAGGCATCCCCTCCACGTACACAACCGCGACTCGAGCGGGTCGCGAATAATTATTCTCATTGGCCGGCTTCATTGTTATTGTACATGTTTCTAGGTCTAGGAAATTTATAGTTATTTAAGTAGTTCTAATTGTAAATAAATATTCATCATTAAGTCTGAAAACGTATTTTAATAAAATACCCACACGCAACCTTCAAAGGGTTATACTGGGTGATAATGCATCTATCCTGCTTGTTCAGGATTTTTTCAAGTTACAAATAGTATCAAATTATTATTATTAGAAGTCTTCCTTTTGTAAGGCTATACCTAACGAGTGGCCAGTTCTGTTGAGGTATATTTGATGGAAAAGCCTTAGTTGTCTAAATATAAAATTAAACTTACTATAACCTTGTCTCCTAGTGTTATTAAATTTTCTCTTATAATTATCTCTGGTATCATAATTGCTATGCTTATTACTAAAATCACGATTGTTTGGAAAATTGTGATTTCTTATTCCCATTTTTTCACCACGTTCAATTTTCTCTTTCAAAAAGGCTTTCTTCTTTTCAATATTCTCTTTACTT
Source organism: Nemapogon koenigi (assembly GCA_963924495.1). Taxonomy (NCBI): domain Eukaryota; kingdom Metazoa; phylum Arthropoda; class Insecta; order Lepidoptera; family Tineidae; genus Nemapogon; species Nemapogon koenigi. The sequence continues at coordinate 7,670,031 of OZ004631.1, read as the reverse complement.
GGGAATTTACTTTTGCGTTCCTCCCTCCATTTCTTTATTTCCTCTGGATCTTGTAATTTTGATATTTTACTATATAAACCAGTGGCATGCTGCATTTGAATATGTTTTGTTATAACTTTAGGATGTGCTATAAATTGACATCCATCTATATTACATTTCTGAAATTTTTAAACACAGAAGCAATAAGTATCTAAGTTCTATCTAAACGTCCAAGATCATTTCTACTCAATAAAATTATTTAGTCTGTAGATAAAATACATAAGCAAGTAACTAGGGCACTGCAACTTCTAGCACAGATTAAAATGACAGATTATTGTATTTTTTCTATAACTTACCCGTACCAAATTTAGTGTTAATGCAAAGAATAACTTAAAGAGGGAGCTTGATTTCAATACTTATCAAAAATCTGGCCCCAGGCCTCATTGACTGTAAATATGGTGCTAATGCTGAGTAGATGTAACTAATTAATCAATTAATATTTTAGGATTTCGGAATTATATCCATAAAGAGGTTGAAATTACAAGCTATTAATTTAGTATAGGCTTTACCTGGTGTTGTTTCTTGTGATTATCTAGAAGATATTGAGTATTGAATCCCCGATCACAAGTTTCGCACCAATATTCTGCAGACATTTCTGTCCTATTTGTATATCGAGATGGGATTTCTTGTCTTCCATAATTGTAGTTTTGTTGGTTATAATAGTTAACATCATGATTTTGATTGCCATTATAAATTTGTAATTCAGGTCTAAACATTTCGTTTACCTATTCAAAATGACAATTTGTTTTAAGTATATAATAAGTTAATAAATAATAAAAATTTATTGAGGAAGTTCTGCACTTGCTGAGACTGAGCGAGCACAAAAAACAAACAGAAAGAGGAAAGAGTCCACAGAGTAAGTAAAAAAAAATGATTGTTCCGGTTCCGTCCGTCTGTGTACGCTACTACCACAGACTATAAAGTTGCGAGGTCCGGCCCAACAATGTGCGGGAAAATTCTGTGTCCGGCCAAGCAAATTGCTCGGCATTCATGTGCAGGGCATGCCCGGTCCGGGCTATCTCTGGCCGGTCCTTGTTGGACATGAACGTTTTGGCCTGTTCAAGGCCATTCGACCGAAACGAAAGTGTCGCTGTCAAAATGTATGCTAACTCGGCTGCATTGGACTTTAGAGATCATCAAACTTGGCCCCCGCGAAAATTTTTTTTTATTATTTTTGAATTTTTATTATTGCATATCGTTAGTTCATGGTTTGTTCTTAATTGTTCGCTATGAATAATCGTTTGTTCGTTAGTTGTTTATTTAGAAAAAAATAATTAAGAAAGTACTGTTTGGTTAGCCCCCTCAATCAAAATTATTAATATTTTCTCTCATTATCAGTCTATAAATACATATTGACGTTTGTTCTTCAATAAATTACGTTTGTTCGAACATTTAATTGCCTTTTTATTGTTTAAATTACAATATTTATTTCGAAAATGTTGCATTGCGCATGCGCCATCTTTTCTTTTCGATCGCTCTAATAGTGTTATATACTCTTTGGCTCTCATTGAATAGAAACGCATACATTGACACAAGCAACTTCCGATCGACTCTGACGTCACACGTCACACCTTATTATGTCAGTCAGTACAATATCAATTTAATGTATATAGCTTTATGGTTAATTTTAAGAGAACAGTGAACAACAAACCAGTTTCTTAGCGGAAATAGTTTTGGTAGAATTTTGAACTTATTGCTAAAGGCATAGCGTTCACAGTTCTTTGCTTCGCGGCTGCCGCATAGTTTACGCCGTGCAGAGTTGCCAACTCGGATTTTGAAAAAGACGTAGGATAGTCTAGAAAATTATATAAGTTTATATTATTAAAATAAATGTAGAATTTATAAAAAATGCATATGAAAAGTTCGTAGATCAACGTATTTTTTATTTTAACTTTATTTACTTTAAGATTTTAAAGTTAACGGTAAAATCTAAGATCTAAGCAAAAACACGTGCAACCAAGGAATATACTACTCTCTACGCTGACAAACTTTCGTTCGACCGAAAACGAAAGTGTCGCTGTCAAAATGTGTGCTAACCTAGCGGATCAGTCGATTTTTTATTTTATTTTTATTTTTTAATTTAAACAATAAAAAGGCAATTAAATGTTCGAACAAACGTAATTTATTGAAGAACAAACGTCAATATGTATTTATAGACTGATAATGAGACAAAATATCAGTGAGTTATAGGTACTAGAGAAGACGCTACCCATCACTCCTATGTTCCATTCAATTGCGGCGATTGCGCCGCACTTCACACAGTCGCTTGCTAGCTGTTGAGCAGTTATACGCTAGTAATTGTTTTTAATCGAAAAAATTTGAAAGTCATACAATATGCCGTGGTGTGTGTTGAAATATGAAACTAATAATTCAAGGAATACGGCGAAGTGTAAAGGAATAACTTTTCACCGTTAAGTAACTAGGTATAATCATTTTAAAATTAAATACGAACATAAAATTTATCAGACGCATGTTGTGTCATTCGACATAGACTAAAAACATTCAGAAGTGAAAATAGGTAGAATTGGTTGACGTTCCCGTATATAGCGGAAAATAATACAATATATTTTCTACGCAGATATTATTGTTTGTGTAATGTGTTATCTACACTTCTACACTAATATTATAAAGAGAAAAGATTTTTCTATTTTTGTCTGTAATGATGAACTCAATACTACTGGACCAATTTTAAATGTTTTTCACCAGTAGAATGTATTATTATCGCTGAGTAACGGAGGCAATATTTTATACTAGCGGCTTGCCCCGACTTCGCCCGGGGTAACAATTGTATCCACTAGTAAGAAACTACTGGACCAATTTAAAAAAGTATTTCTCCAGTAGAATGCTATAATATCACTGAATAAAATAGATATCTTTTATATGATATATAATTGTTACCCCGGACGAAGTCGAGGCAAACTGCTAGTTTGTAATAAAATAGTTATTGAAATTTGTGGTGTTTTGTCTATTGAAGGTTTCCACGCCCTAGCCAAGAAACAAGAGAAAGATGGATAAAATTTGTCCAAAACAACCAATTATTACAAATTATTAAATACATAACAAAAGCAGAAAAGAACATTTTATCCAGTAAGAAGTATTTACATCTTTAGTTCATTCTTTTAATCAACCGAGCACTTTGAATCACCGAATACATTTGATACGGGCTATAATTAACAAATATACAACAATTCGCTTGAAACATGAAGCTAAAACTGATCAGAATATCAATTATTACTTATTAATAAGAGTGAAATTGTTTAAGGGCATGTAACTAAATCATAACAGTCACCATTTCACCACGCTCTCTTCTTATGAAAATATTGCTTATACTCAATATGCTGAAGAACTCAAGTTACAACAAAAACAACTAGCGGCTTGCCTCGACTTTGCCGGGGTAACTATTATATACAATAGGAAATATAAAATATAGCCTATGGTATTCAGTATACATTATATGATAGGTTGAAACTGTATTAGGCTTAGTTATTATATTAGTTACCTTTTTTAATGAGTCGTTCTTAGTCTGTAAGTTTCCTTAAATACAATAAATAGCGTTCTACAGGTGAAAGAACTTTTAGAATCGGTCCAGTAGTTTTTTACTTGGGGATATAAATGTTACCCCGGGCGAAGTCGGGGCAAGCCGCTAGGTATTATAAAATTAAACTTATGTTACTCAATATATATAATATATATTTAGAAATATTTTTTTAAATCAGTCCAGTAGTTTTGATTTTATTCATTACAAACAAAAATATAAATCTTGTACAAATGAGCTTGTTAGGTTTGTCCTTTCTGTAAGCGTAGTTAGTCTATATTAAGCATGTTGTTGTAGTACGTTGAACGAAATGCGTAAGCGCCATGAAATTCACGGCGCTTTCGACCTTTTGGTCGCGAGAAAACTACATCCTAGAAGCGATCTAGCGCTGTGTGTTTATACCGTTTGATTACTCGACTAGCGACAAACAAGCGCTTCAGCGAACTTAAGTTTAATTTTTTATAGAAATGAAGCATGCCTTTTGTCTATTATAGCTCCTCTAGTACCTATATCTCAATGCAAAATATTAATAATTTTGATTGAGGGGGCTAACCAAACAGTACTTTTTTAATTATTTTTTTCTAAATAAACAATTAACGAACAAACGATTATTCATAGCGAACAAATAAGAACAAACCATGAACTAACTGTTGAGGTTCGTAGATCGCCAGGAGACGGCGTAAGGAAATATTACATGAGGGATTAATTAAATAATAAAAGATTCAAATTGTTATCACAATGGTACGACAACACAACACACGTCGTCCATAGAGAAATTTAATATCGGATGTGCTCACCATAGACAATCACATAATACTTTTTAATATATAATAAAAGGCAAATGTATTGGGTCGTGCATGCAACATCAATTATTATAAAGTGTACATATTTAACACTTCCTCTTACACTTTATAATAGTTCCCATATAGACAAACAAATCACAATACATTTACAATAAGACAAACCCTAACATTTACAGTAATTTACAAACAATACAGTATGCATATACATACTCTTGTCACAATAACAGTTAACAGCTAAAATACATAGTTATACATTTAGAACTTAATATTTAATAAACATAGTCACATATTACATTTCAGTCATAATTAAGTTCATGTCTTTCATAAAACTGTTATGTTTCACTGTTGGTAAGGCTTTTGTGAGTATATCGGCTATCATTTCATTCATCTGAATGTATTCCACTTTCATATTGTCACTATTTATTAAATCTCTTATAAAATGATAGCGCACGTCTATATGTTTTGTCCTCTTATGACAGTCTTTAGTATGAATTAACCTCTGTGCACTCTGATTGTCATTATAAATTAAACAAGTCAATTCCAAACCAGTTATTTCTCGCCACAAATTTTTAATGAAACAAATATCCTTACAAACATCACCAATGGCAAGATATTCCGCTTCTGTACTAGACATAGCTACACTTCGCTGTTTCCGACTTTCCCAGTTTACAATATTTGTTCCCATTTTAACAATAAATCCAGTGTAGGATTTTCGGTCTATTAGGTCATTTGCCCAATCAGCATCAGCAAATGCCACTAAGTTAAAAGAACCACCCTTTTTAAAAACTAAACTATAGTTAATAGTTTTTACTAAATATCTAAGAACTCTCTTGGCTGCCATCCAATGACTTTTGTCATGATTATTATTAAATTGGCTTAACTGACTACAAGAAAATGATATGTCTGGCCGTGTACAAACACTCAAATACATTAGACAACCTATCAACTCTCTATATTGATTGTCAGAAACAATATCATTACATATCTGTAATTTAGAGTTAGGTACCATTGGTGTAGATACACCCTTAGCATTGAGCATTCCAAAACGAGACAACAATTTACGAATATAGTTAGATTGAGATAAACTTAAAGTTCCCTTAATCCTATCTCTATGTACAGTCATGCCCAAACAATTTTTTAATTCACCCAAGTTCTTTATACAAAAATTATTAGCCAACATGTCAATTAGATGGTTTTTATCATTTTTACAATTACTAAATATAAAAAAATCGTCAACATACAAAGCCAAGATTGTAATATTTTTGTTACATCTTTTGACATAAACACATGGTTCACACTTAGTTTGATAATAACTATTCCTAGTTAATAAACTATGTACAGTCTCATTCCATACTCTACTCGCCTGTTTAAGACCATAAATAGTCTTTTTTAATAAACAAACTTTATCATTGTCAACACTAAAACCAATTGGTTGTTCCATATAAATAGTTTCATTTAAAGTTCCATTTAAAAATGCGGTAGTAACATCTATATGTTCAATATCCATGTCAAGTTCATTTGCCAAGTTAAACAATATTCTTAAAGTAGCATGTCGGACAACAGGAGAGAAAGTCCTATTATAATCTACCCCCAGTTTCTGTGTGAAACCACGAGCAACCAATCGAGCTTTGAACCTTTCAAAGTTTCCAGAAGCATCTTGTTTAATTTTGTATACCCATTTTGACTTTACTATGTTGCTATTCAAGGGTCTATCAACTAATTGCCAAACATCATTCTTGATTAATGAATCATACTCATCTTTCATTGCAACTTGCCATTCATTTTTATTTACACTAGTTATAGCTTCGTCATAAGATTCAGGTTCATGAAAGATTACATCATTAGCAATACAACACAAATCAGTATCAAAGTCATCATACCTTTTGGGTAGAGTACCTCTGGTGCTCCTTACAGGTCGCTGAATGGTATCAGAAACTTCCTCTGAAACAGGCTCCTGTCCGACCCGCTCCTCACACACATATTCAGGTAAGTCATCATCAGGCTGCATAGCAACTGGATCCTCAACTTCCTCTAAAGCTGTATCAGGACCTGAAATCATTGTTTCACTTCTATGACTACCATTTTCATTACTGGAATTATTTATTAGATAATTGTGCGAATTCATTATAGGAACATTATCATTATTAAATGTTGAACTTTGACATTTAGTTTCAATAAAATGAACATTACGAGACTTTATAACCTTCTTAGGATTAAAAGGATCCACCAATCTATACCCTTTTGAATACTCACAGTAGCCAACAAAAATGCATTCCTTTGATTTAGAATCAAATTTACCCCTGCTACTACTATGTACAAGTGAAAAAACTTTACAACCAAAAACCCGTAGATGGCTCAGATCAACTTTATTCCCTGTCCAGATTTGCTCAGGCGTCGCATCAAGTAAAGCTGCTGTTGGACTGCGATTCTTAAGATAAATAGCAGTCATCACTGCTTCAGCCCAAAATCTCTTATCAATGCCAGATTCCTGTAACATGCATCTTGCTTTTTCAATTAGTGTCCTATTTAACCTCTCAGCAACACCATTTTGCTGTGGGCTATATGGTATAGTTGTTTCATGAATAATACCCTCATTTTCCAAAAACTTGGCAAATTTGATATTACAAAATTCACCACCATTATCAGACCTCAAACACTTGATCAAAAACCCAGTCTGCTTCTCTACATATTGTTTAAACTTAATAAAGTTTGACATAACCTCATTCTTAGATGTCATTAGATAACCAAAAGTCTTCCTGGAGTAGTCATCAGTAAATGTTAAAAGATATCTAGCACCTCCCCAGCTATACATCGACATAGGACCACAGACATCAGAATGTATTAATTCCAATAAATGTTTTGCACGCCTAGATTTACCATGAGGAAAGGATATTACCTTTTGTTTTCCTTCTATACACGGGATGCAGTTCTTGACTCCGCCATTATCTATATAAGAAATGCCAGATGCAAGACCATCCTTTAGTGCATTAAGGCCACGCAAACTTAAATGTCCAAGTCGCTTGTGCCATAACTCCAGTGACACACCAGATGTAACATTCATACAATCCTGTGAACAATCATAATTAGACACATAATCTAACCTATAAATACCATTGACATCAGAAGCAGTTACTATTCTATTATTATATTTGTCATAAACATAACATTTACCATTATAAAACCTTATATTTAATCCCTTGTCCGACATTTTACTTACAGATATTAAATTTGTTGAAAGATCAGGCACATACATTACATCAATTAAAGTCAGCATACAATTATTTACAAAGATATTTACATTACCTATACCATTACATGCTAATGTATCACTATTTGCAATAGTTATTTGACTAGAGACATTGCTTAAACTAGTAAAATATTTTACATTATTGCACATATGCGACGTAGCACCAGAGTCAATGATCCAATCACATGATGTATAGGATTTTAAAGCATAACATGTTAACACCGAACCGTAGCTCTTCACATTCTTGTCACTTTTAAGTTTTCTATCATTTCTTAATTTATAACATTTTGCCTTCACCTTTTTACAATAATTACACGTAACTGTAGCCTTTTTACTAACGAACACAACATCATTTGCTGCGGCAGTAGAGTCTTCAGTAGATTTCTTGCGAAACTCCTCCTGAAGCAAGCGAGCCCTCACTGCTTCACTATTTAATCCACTTGCCAAATTTACAGTCTCCATGCCAGAGACTAAAACATCATATTGCTGTGGTAATCCAGTTAACAATAATTCCGCAATTTCAGAATCCTCAATAGTACGACCAATATCTGATAACTGTTGTACGAGGGTCATAACACACTCAATGTATTCGGTCATAGATCTATGATTATTGTAGCTGGTATGATGAAGCTTACGCAGCAATATAACTCTTCTGTATAATCCTTTGTCCTCGAAGACATCTTGAAGTTTCTGCCATGCTTCTTTTGATGTAACAGCATTTCGTACGTGTTGAATGCAAGGCGATGAAAGTGACAAACAAATGCGAGCCAAAGCACGCTGATCACGTTCCGGATCCACATTGACTCCTTCAACGCAAGGCCATAATCCTTCCAAAGTCAATGCCATTTTCATTTGAAATTTCCATGTATTATAATTTTCCACGCCAACCAGTTTATCAAAAGCACTTCCAGTTCCCAAAAACATTGTGTGAGTTCTAGATTCTTCTGTAGTACGTTGCATCGGTAATTCCTGCAATGGCTGCCCTGATGGCCCCGATGTGCAAACTGTCTCGGTCTCCCGCTGCGACATAGCCTGGTCCCATAACCTGTTGAGGTTCGTAGATCGCCAGGAGACGGCGTAAGGAAATATTACATGAGGGATTAATTAAATAATAAAAGATTCAAATTGTTATCACAATGGTACGACAACACAACACACGTCGTCCATAGAGAAATTTAATATCGGATGTGCTCACCATAGACAATCACATAATACTTTTTAATATATAATAAAAGGCAAATGTATTGGGTCGTGCATGCAACATCAATTATTATAAAGTGTACATATTTAACACTAACGATATGCAATAATAAAATTCAAAAATAATAAAAAAAAATTTTCACGGGGGCCAAGTTTGGTGATCTGGACTTTAGGTAATAAGTCCATGGGTTTCTGTGATTGTCACCATAGTTTTTTTTATGGTGTCAGTCAAAAATATCAGCAACAAGTTTATTGATGTCATAATATTTTATCCAAACAACAAATATAAGTAGGGGAAGCATTTATTTTTACATTACTGAAATACCCGTAAACAGATAGGTACCCATCTTAAATTGGATTTTTTAAATTTTTTTTTTGCAAAGTCCTTAAAAATATCTTTTTTTCTTCTTCTTTCTTCAGCTCCCGAAACCGTGTTACAGTCCCAGGGTTCCCAGCAGAAGACCAAGTCTCCCTCATTAAGCCGATAGTATTTGTGAGGCCAGTTCTAGTGATTTTCCTAAAGACTCACAGAAAAGCTATTTTAAACTAAAACATAATATTGAAAACGTAATAATGAGTAAACATAAACAATAATCAAACTAGAAAACCTATATAAACAAACCAATTACAATAATAATTAGGCGCATGGCTAAAAGTGTATCCTTCACAAAATTTAGGCACACTCCTAGACAAAAATACTCTGCGAATTTGTGTGGGGCTACGCATAGGGGCACAGCTGTGTCAACCACATTTATGTGTATGTGGTTCAAATGTTGAGGCTAATGGACACCACGGCCTATCCTGTAGAAGGAGCGCCGGTCGAATTCCAAGACATATAGCAATAAATAATATAATAAAACGTTCTTTGAGTTCGGCTGACACGCCATGGTCTCGAGGCCGCGCTCTGGTGTGGGACGCCACATGCGTGGACACGCTGGCTCCAAGTCATGTCGCCGCCTCCTCCAGCTCTGCAGGTGCCGCAGCTTCTGAGGCGGCACATTTAAAAATTCAAAAATATTCCTCGCTGCTAGATCACTTTGAATTTCTTGCTTTTGCGGTTGAGACTCTTGGTCCGTGGTCATCAGACTCCAAGAAGTTTGCTGATAAAATTGGTAAACTTCTCATCGAAAAGTCTGGTGATCACCGAGCTAAGAGTTTTTTCATTCGCCGCATAAGCTTGGAGATTCAAAGGGGTAACGCAGCGAGTGTTCTTGGCACGATTGGATTGTCTTCAGAGCTGGAGGAGGTATTCTATCTTTGATTCCTCCATCCTTTTTCTTTTTATTTTTAGTTTTAAGGTATTTAAGGTTTTTGTTTTAAGGTATTTAAGGTTTTTAAGATTTTTAATGTATATTTTAGATTTTTGTTTGTAATGATATACTATCTCTATATATTGTTTGTAAATTGTAAATAAACGATTTAAAAAAAAAAAAAAAAATTACAAACTAAATAATAATTCGCAAACTCGAGAAAATTCTGTCTCATGTACATTTATTGTTTTCCAAATTTCAATACAAATCTTAGATTTTAGATCTATTTTTTATGCAATGTAACACTCGTTTCGTTTTAAGTATGTACCTACCTATTTTATTTTATTCTAATAAGGAAACAAATTCGATATTTTTTTCTTTTTATAAATTTTATTTTTGCTGTTTTTAAAGAAAATTGTTTGAGTACCGTAAAATGACATAACTTTGCCACTCACGCCTATCATTGCCTATTTCATATTTTTACACTTTGGCACACAAAACACGGTAATATTTTATTTTATACATCTGGCAACGCAATCAAATTCTATTCTCTATGATCTACAAGTCAGTTTTGTCACATCACTCTAATAAATGACGTTGGTAGTGAAGGCGCGGTTTTTACGAGGCGGAAACTTTTGTTGTAAGTAACGATTTAAGATTATTTTGTGTAAATATTATTAACTATGTTATAGTCGTTGATTTTCTCATTAATAATTCCAATTTCTTATGCAATATATATGCTTTAAGAAGAGAAAATAATTTAGGACCGGCAAAGTTGTGGTCGGATTTCAAATTTCTATGCATATCTTTGCCTGACCCTAGGGTTGACACTCAACGCTTACAAATATTTCTTCTGTCTATATAATTTTTTATTTAATATTATTGTAGTTTTAATTTTCATATAACATATATTATATTATAACATACACTATTACTTTGTTTAGGTCAACGCAATGAATAATAGAATAAAGCCTGGGGCTAGAAGATATAAAGATTACGACGACAACTTCCTTCAAATTGCAGTAAACTTGGTGCAAAATAAAAATATCTCATCGTATGAAGCAGAAAAGCAATTCAATATGCCCCGCCGAACTATTTTAAATAAAATTAAAAATATCCATTTATCAAACTACCTATTAGGGTTAGTATTTAATCTGAATGCTACTCATGCATTGGTTTTCGATCTCAACGATTGTGCGAATTTTTATTAGTAGAATATCTACTACTACTACTTACATGCTTAAAATTTTCCATTCATAATCCAATGACTCTGTGATACCGAATTAAGTCTATTTTCGTTTCTTAAATAGCATTTTAAATACGTAAGGTTTTAGAAATAAACAACTTATACTTCAACTCAGTGACTATTTTTATTTAAAAATAAAAAATAGATTATAAAACGTTAGCTATTAATTACAAGTCTATTCTTCATCTATATACGAGTATTTATATATTTTATAAACAAATTAAGATTTATTTTTAGTTGCTATTAATTTAGTGCCAACCCTAAGCTTAAGAATAATGTTGTATGCAAGTGACAAAAAATAAGACCCAACTTTGCCTAGTCTTTGTTCAGGCTACCAGACATATTTAACAAATTATTATGCAGTTAATCTTAAAGTAACCTAAGTAAAGTTAATTTTTTATTGTAGTAGGTGATTATTAATGTGCTTTATTGATGGTTTTGTCCAGTAGGCAATGATGTGGACTGTGGCACGACTTTGCCCTATACAGATTATAATGTCCCTATAACCCATATTTTAAAAAGTAGAAATGAACCTTATTCTGTAACTCTTAAATACCAGTTTGAACTTTAGTATTATGCAATTAAAGTTCAAATTGCACTGTTAGATTTTATGATATAAGTCAAAATATGGCAAAATTTCATGAAATTTAGGCAAAGTTATGGCATTTTACGGTACGGAACGTACGTTACTAAGATTTTATAAGACGATGCGTGGCCCGCCTCTACTAGATGTGTTCCGCTCACTATAAGATCGTGCCAGAGAGTTGTCTTCTAAGACAACTATACGCGTCAGTCTGCATTGTCGTCTGACGTTTGCACGCTATCTAAAATTTTACTGTAAAAATTGTTTTTCTTTGATAATATTGCCGTACTGTTCTATTATTACGTGTAGACATCATAGAGGGACAATTAATTTATCAAATTATGGTGTGTCATACCACAAGTAAGTAATTTTAATATTGTTTTATTTGTTTTTATTTATGTAGATTTCACGCACGCCATTTCGGCCGTAGTGCTGTTAGTCGCCATACGAATTTTATCGATATCGATTTCATGCGTTTATAAAAAAGTGTATAGAAATATTCACTTTTAAAGTATTAATTACTTTGAGGTATAATAGAATTCATAGAATCATAAAAAAACAGCACAATTTGCTTCAAACATTTTGAAGAACAACTATATTTACCAGGAAAAAATCGTCGAATACTTCATGGTGCAAAGTAATCTAAACATTAATTTTTAATTTACACTTAAATAGTTTGGGTTAAAATATTTTTCTATACGTTAAATTGATTGTCCACTTTACAGGTCACCCCTCAAGAAACTCCAGCATTATGCACTACACCTACAACTGGCATAAACCTAGAAAATAAACTAGATGACACACCTAAAAAAAGGAAATTACGTGCATACCTTTTTAAATAATTTAAAGAAGCGAAAGAGGTTTGTCAGAATCGTAATAAATAGCATTCGATTGTATCTGCCTGTCCCTCTTGGGATAAAAGGCATGATAATAGATAGATATATATTATTAAAAAGCAAAACTTTCCGTTAAGAAACTTCGTGAGATAAGTAGACGAAATTCGAAGAAAATTGCACTATTCAGTGAAAAAATATAATTTGCAAGATGAAGAAATGTCTGTTTTAAAGAGTACAAAAATAAAGAAAAACATTTATATATTAATAAAGATAAAAGAAATGTAAGCAAATCCGGACAATAGCCCCCTGAAGTTAGGTCCTTTGCTTTAACACTTCATTTTTTATTCACCAAAAACATACAATTATAATATTAGAAAACAATTTGATACATTGTATGTGTGCCACACCCATAGAGTACTAAGCATATGGAGGGGCCATAGACGGGCTCCCCCTTTCGCCAATTTTTTCCCCTTTGACCAGTTATACTGACCAGGTGCGCAGTAATAAGTTACCTTAGATTTCCGTTGGTATCGTTTTGTGTCGCGAGACAGAGCTCTAGGAAAATAGTTAATTGTGATGTTTTAAACGGGAAAGGCGATCTAGGGCGTCAAACTTAGTGTTTCCAATCATTAATTATAATTATTATGTTTGTATTTTAACATAATCATCATATAACGTAAAATCCGTTGCGACAATAAAACGACAGAAAAATACAGTGGTACAGGGGCTAGTACTAGACGTTTACCTTCCCCCCCGCCAAAAGTGGCAGAAAAAATTGTACGGTCATTTATACCCTTCACGTCACCTTTGGTAAATACTCAAAGGCCACACCCCAGGACTCTATAAAAATAGTACTCTAGTATTGATGCAGAGGCTGGATTTACTGAAGAAGCAATAATAGTTATTACCTACCGCTAAAGTATTTGTTATTATTTTGACAAATAAATAATAAATAAGTATGTATCTATTTGCATTTATTTCCTACCTAAAATGTTTAGTAAAAAATAACTATGACAAATGACATAAAAATGTTATCGATATTAATTTTTATCGATAGTGTCAATGCCTAGTGTATAATTGCAAATTAAAGTTGTGTGCGTGTGTGACAAAGGGACACGTTTGTTTGTTCTAAACAACACATCTAGTAGGGGCGTCGTCTTGCAAAATCTTAGGTATTCCTAGACAATGCTGATGCATTAACATGAAGTTTTTTTTTTGATAATTATATTTCTGCCAGTGACATGAAGAGATTTATTTTTACTTGGATATGAAATACTGAAGACGAGGCTGCATGGATTTTTCTTTTGCCTATCCCAGAAAGGGATGAATTAAAAAAAAAATGTGTTGATGTTTGAGGTTAATAAATATTAAATATTAAGTAATAGTAAAAGTAAGAATATTAAAATAAACACTATAAAGGCTATAATACTTGACATCAGGCTGACGCAACTTCGAACAAAAAATTGGTTCTATGAAAATTGAGCCAATGTTAATGGCGTCGTATCGCCATCTTTTTCACTCCATGGTGCTATCTCTGTCTATCCCTGTCAAAGTTGCAAATGGCGGCAAATTTGTTTTGTCTTATTTTAGTTTTAAAATATTAATAAATAAATATATAATGTGATGCTTAAATCGTGCTTGTAATATATTAATTGTAAATATAATATAGTAAGTTATAGTAAATAAGTATATGTATTGTTTTACAATAGTTGTATTCAATAATTAAGAATGGAAACATAAAAAGTGTACAATATGTGGTACAAGAGGCGGCCGCGTAGACGGTATCAAGCGAATATTTATGACCATATTCCCAATAAATGAGGATCGGTAAGTTATTAGCCATTCATATTAATTTAATTAAGTAATTATTCTTTATAAATTTAATATTAAACGAACAGCATATTGCTGAAAAATAGTGATGTACTTTGCATATTGTACAGTTTATCGATATCGATATTCCGACTCAAACATATTTGTTTCACATTCCACAAAATAAACCCATTATAACCCGCACCAAATAAATTGAGCCATTGCTTTTTGCTGCAGCAAAATTACTTTTATCTTTACTCTTTCCAGGCAATCTGCCTAGCGGCCCTAGCGATAACTAAGAGGAAAGTAAACAACCAGTCTATTCGCATACTGCCGGACAGTAAATCTGTCATACAAGCACTGGTAAGCAATAAGTTTAAATCAGGTCTCATACTTGAGTGTCATACAGCACTAAACAAGGTATGTAACTATAATAACACGGTAACACCTTAACCATACAATGGATCAAAGGTCATAGCAACTCCTGTGGAAATGACGCGGCGGATGAGCTAGCGAGAGCCGGTGCAAGTATGTCTGCAATTGGCCCCGAGCCTCTAGTGCCCCTGCCTAGAGGCTGGTTTGCCTCACGACTCAAGCAGAGAACAAAATGCATGCACAATCTCGAATGGAACAATCTTATGGAATGTAGACAAACCAGGGCAGCTCTACCAACCATAAATACAAGACTCTCACAAAAGATCTTAAAACTAAAAAGAACCCAACTTAGATCGGTGACTCAAGCCATCACTGGTCATGGTCCTTTTAACAAACACTTATATAACATTGGTATTACAGATAGTCCGTTATGCAGGGCTTGCATGCTGACTTAATAAACGGCTACTCTTTCCAGATTGACGTGCAATTTGGTGATTTTTAAACAATCGTTCAAATCCAGCTATGTTTGTGTCGTTTTTGCACACCTCTTAATACAATAAAAAAATCTTTTATACTTACTACTAGTTATTACTTACCAAAATACGCCTAATACTCATTATTTTACAGGTACGCAATTCTATAAGTTTTTCTATCATTGCCTAAATTCACTTCGAGAAGCAGTGCTGAAATAATTACCTAAGATGGGTCTTAGATAAGGTCATTATATATTATTAAATTTCAATTTAATAACCTATTTCACTGTAATATTGATAGGTGTATTGTTTTTAAGAGGTCGGTGAATTGTATTTGTATATGTGTTGTTTTTTTAGGTTAAACACAAATAAATTATAGAAAAACATGTGAAGTTTTATTGAAATGAAAGATCAAAGAAGTTGAAATTTAATAATTCCTCCCAGACCCTTGGTCTACTACGTAGTTTATTCAAATCCTATAAAAAAATGGTTTTGAATTACCATACATTTCAACTTCTTCGATTATACTAATCAACAAAACCGAAATTTTAAAAGTAGGTAGATGCTGTTCCAGGTTTTAGCATATTTTTATCGATATCGACAAAAATATTTCTGTAGGAAGGACAGCACTAGCCATATGTTTTGACTTTTGTAGTTGGTAGCACTGATTTTCTATTTTCCCTCCTTAATGTTGTTAGGTTGGCAGTATCTTTCGGCCCTAATTTCTTCGATTTCATTTTAATGTATGGCAGTCCCGTCTCTTATAAGAACATAGTGATTGCTACTTACTCTATGCTTGACATTGGCAAATCACCGATGAACATTGGTGGAGCCATAATAAAAAAGAAGAAGAAGAAGAAGAATATTAAATAAACAATATTGCATCTAAAATAAAATATATTTTTTTAGTTTTGTTTTAACAAATACTTAGGTAAAATCAATGGTAAAATACAGATTTTGTAAAAGGAATTTTTTATTTTACAATGAGTAATTCGGCTGCTAAGGTACGTATTTTTAATTACAGAGTTTAATCTTCCAATCATTATCATAGCATCTTTAATTTTTGATCTATTAACAATTTAGTTACGTACCTACCTAAAAACCTCTGCATCATGCATGTTACAATATCATCAATATAATTTAATTAGTAATATACAATAGTTAATTTGTGTTTTCAGGTTGGCGAGATTTTCACAGAAGCGGGGGCAGCATTTAACAAGCTTGCAGAGTTAATTATGACATTACATCCTGCGGCTGATCAAGGAAGGTAATATAATCTTGTAATAAATAGTTAAAATCATGTGTTAATTCTTCAAAAGTGATATTAAAATTCCACAGGAGATGCCTTAAAATACAAATTTCTTAATGCCTTTTCTAATTCTTCATAAACTCTGCTGCTTTTGAATTATGTGTTTATGAAGTTATTTACTAGTGGGTTTTTAAACAATACACAATGATTTCAGTACTCCAGTGAAAGCTGCAGTTAAGAGAAAATCACCAGAAGATAAACCTGCTACTGCAACTGTAGCAATACCAGTTGTGGTGAAACCTCCACAACATTTAAACCCGAGTACCATTTCTCAACAGGCGAGTTATTGTACCAAATCACTACATATTATAAAATAAAGTCCCCTGCCATGTCTGTCTGTCTGGGACCTTTTTTTTTTGCCGTTTTCACTATTAGAGGTTGATTCACTGGGTATGTTTACAAGTTCACATTTTATCATGTTTAGGAGTTGAACACTAACAGTATAAGTGAATCATATGCAGTGTAATCTACTGGGTCGCTAGTACATATTATATAAAAGACTTTCTAACATATAAAAGCCATTGTAATCCTATAAAAATGCGAAAGTGAGTGAAACAAAAAAAAAACATCTTCACTGCCTTTATTGTACCTTGTGTGGCCAGAGACACCAGTAACAGTGTCTACTTTTTGCCAGTTGTCCATATTAAATATAACAGGTGGCAAGCCTGTTGTTGCACTTAATAGACCTATATTCTTAAAGAAAATTGGTGCTTATCATTTTTGGCGCAAGTGGGAATCCGAACGCTTTACCAATTAGGATACTCTTTATTGCGGAAAAATATCTCAAAATTAAATTTGTGATATACAATTTATCTACCAATGCAAAATGCGTCCGGTCACAAATTTTCTCATAGCAGACTGCATAAGGTATATTAATTTCTTAAAATGTTTTAAAACAAAGGCAAGTTTATAACTGAGAAGTTGCGGGTTCGATCACCACACCTGACCATGTACCAATGGGTTTTCTTAATAAAAATCTATGTACATATCCGACAAACCATACAAAGAGGCTTTTCCACCTACATGCCTCAACAGAGCTGGCCACTTGTTAGGTATAGCCTCAATCTTTGGCTAAATGAGGAAGACTTGAAGAATTTGTCTTCCGCTGGGTACCCTGGGGCCGACAATGGTTCCTGGCGCTGTAAGGCAACCCATGAAGAAGAAGAAGTTTATAAATATTCATAATATAAAGACTCAAATATATCAGGTTGTGCTTCCTCCTTTCATAATAAATGTTACATGCATTGGTCAACAGATGCATACTGTCATTTTTCTTTCATAGTTTGTTATCTGCAAAGAGTGAGTTTGAAGTAAACTCAAAACTATTATCTTTTTTCATATATAAATTTAGATTGTCCTTTTAAAATAAGTTGTCATTTAAAATTCTTAAGGATTTGTGGCTCTCAGTCATCTTGTATCTGTCAAAAATATGGCAAATCTCAGTTAATCTTGGAAACGTGAGTTTATTTATACAACATTTCCTCACCACACATTGATAGTTATTATTCCAATTTCAAATAATTAAGAGAGGTTATATTAACAATTTTACATAATAATGAAAATTATTAACCTATTTTACATTTATTTTGTAGAACAAATAATCATTTTTTTAAACTGATTAAAAATTTAGGAAAAGTTATGCAAAGATTACCAAATAAGACAAGTATAAAAAAAATGGACTTTAGATTCTCTAGAACTAGATGGACATAGGCTATGTTTTAAATATTTAAAGTTATTTTTGCAATCAATATTTGTAATTTTAATTATTATTTTATTGTAATTTTAATGATTATTCAATGTTTTTTTTCAGGTTACCCTAAATGAGCTGAATGCACCAGAGGCAGAAGTGGAAGTAGAAACTATGACTCATGATGTCAAGTTAGAATTTGAATCAAGTACTGAAGAAATCACTACTCCAGCCGAGAAGTTATAGATTTGATTATGTGATTAGTTTTAGATTGTCTGAGGGTCAGTCATACAATTGTATGGGGACATCTGATAGAACAATTTTGTTGGTTACTGTTGTATAAAAATTCTAGACACATTGGCAATTATAATATTGCAAGAGGCTCATGCTAATAGTTAAACTGCCTTACTAATAAGCATTGTTGAACAACTATGTAGTTATCATAATGTTTTGTCACTCTATCTCTAACAAATCAGTCAGTTGTTAAAAAAATATTATAAGTAAACAGTTCAACTGCATCTATAAGTAAGTAAAGCACTCTTTAAAATATATCCTAAGAGATAGATAGAGGGCTGGAAGTGATATAGACTACTTTAATCTTGGATATCCTTTGGAACAAAATTCTTGTCACATTTAAAAAATTTCACGGGCGACGCCGCGCCGGGGCGGAAAAGTAGTAGAACTATATTTTAATAATATAGTACTATCATACTTCTTTCTATATTCACTGTTTCATAATATTATAATAATATATACCTACCTAAGCTTCTATTTCTAAAAACAGAAACACAGCTTCACCACCTTTATAACTGGGGGTGTGGCCAGACACACCAGTAACAGTGTTTACTTTTTGCCAGTTGTCCATATTACGCAGAATTAAGAGTCTAGGGAAATTTTACCAGAGCTTTGTTTAATTTTTCTTTAAATTAAATTAGTATACATAATTTCATCTCAATTTAGTTTTAAACAACATTCAATGTTTTTATTAGTTCTAAAATATTGTTATTATGGAAACGCCTGTACATATTGATAATAATTTAATATTTTTTATAAAAGTTTGTCGAGAGAATATTTAATTTAACTATTCCCTATTTATCTGTAAATAATCCACCTCTGTAATTTAGATAATGTAGTTACATATTCAATATATCTATGGGAAATTGTCGTCATTTTTTCAATATTGAATAGGAAATATAGGTGTTACTTATTTTCAATTTAAAGTTGGACATATTTAATTTTTCTATTTGATAATTGGTTAACTTAGAACATATCTCCATATCTCTCTCATATTATCTATTCATGTGAAGTCAACCATAAAATTTTTTATTGGATGGCAAGTCGTTATTTTAGAGTGTATACTTTCAGGAATCTGAAATAAATAGACAATTTCAAGGCAATGGCACGTCAAGCCGATATTGGACAGGCAACCGGATGGCGAGTGGTAATCTAGGCCTTTGAGTGGTACAGAGTCCCCTGGTAGCGGCCAAAGTGACCCCAAATGGACAGGGGCGGCGATATGGGGGTGGGGTAAAATCGATTTATTTTTGAAAAGGCAACCGGATAAAAATGCTCTAGCATTAAAGGAAATACCCTAATTATATAATATTTTTTTGCCAGCCGAAACACGCGGGCCGTCCTTGCACTAGCGAGTAAAAAAAAAAGTGAAAAGGCAACCGCTTCAAAATTAGTGAGCATACTTATTGACACCACCAAACGTTGGGAAAAAATACCACCAACCCTTAGGACAATGTGGGCAACAGGACAGTCCTAAGGGTTATCCCATATCGCCGCCCCTGTCCATTTGGGGTCACTTTGGCCACTACCAGGGGACTCTGTACTACTCAAAGGCCTAGATTACCACTCGCCTGTCCAATATCGGCTTGACGTGCCATTGCCTTGAATAACTACTTCTATTTACAATTAAATTAATTAAAACTATTTACATACACATAGATATAATGTAGTATAAAAAACAATTCAATGATGGTACAAGTTCTCTCCATGTTTTAAGGATTATTTTATTTTTACATGTTTTTAAAATTATAAATAAAGTATAAATGAATGTGTTAAATTGTGACTCTGATAGTACTAGTATCAGTTTTTCTTTGTAAGAAATGTCAATGTTAATCAAGAAAAATAAAAAAAATTAAAGTTATTAAGTTACAATTATAGATGTAATAGTGTTATTTTAGTAAAATTAAAAGAATTCAGTAGATGACCTTGACAGTCTCTTCACATAGGTGTAGAAGAATCCTTTTGGGCCATCCCAGAAATAAGGTAGCCTTCTGCACATAGCGACAGGCCACCTTAAAAGTTAATAATTAACAGACCTTGACAGATTGAGTTCTTCTCTTCACATAGGTGTAGAAGAACCCTTTTGGGCCATCCCAGAAATAAGGTAGCCTTCCGCACATAGCGACAGGCCATCTTAAAAGTTAATAATTAACAGACCTTGACAGATTGAGATCTTCTCTTCACATAGTTGTAGAAGAATCCTTTTGGGCCATCCCAGAAATAAGCTAGCCTTCCCGCACACAGCGACAGGCCACCTTAAAAGTTAATAATTAACAGACCTTGACAGATTTGAGTTCTTCTCTTGACATAGGTGTAGAAGAATCCTTTTGGGCCATCCCAGAATTAAGGTAGCCTTCCACACAGTGACAGGCCACCTTAAAAGTTAATAATTACAATACCTATTGGCAATTTATTAAAATTATTAAATATAATTAATCAAATCTGAAAGTATTTTAGTTTGCTATACATATTTTAAACATCACATTTAAACTTAACTCTTTACTCTTTGAAAACAGAATATTTTTCTATTCCACAATGAATAGGATGATTCATTTAGTATTGAATAATTTGATGAACTCATAAAATTTACAATTTCTTTATCAACATTGCTTCTAATTTTTAACAACTGGAATAATGAGAAAGTACCACCAGATTTTTTCAACCGTCTCTGGGCATTTCTGTAACAGTGCCATGGTTGGGGTTCTATAACTACACTCTCAGAAATATCTTTAATTAATTGTAGGAAAGAGAATAATCTCTCATCACCAACATTTATATGAATCCACATTGTTACAGAAAAGCAAAATGTTATGTCAAAAGTTGACTTGTTGTGGCCTTCAAGATAAAGCTTCAGCTGTGTCAGAGCATCATTGCTAGTAATGTCCAAACAAGTATAAGTGACATTATTTACATTAAAAATTTCTTGAGCCCTTTTTATTAGAGTTGGGTCTATGTCTATAGCTAAAATATGAACATCATGATTTGGATATACAGATGTCAAATAGTTGTATAGTTTATTGGTTAGCTCACCAGAGTTACAGCCTATATCTAAACATACACAACTATTACTATTCTCAGGATTTAAAAATATTTCTGCATTTAAGTTTTGTATTCTTTCTTCTGCACTATGAAATGAATAATAATTAATGAAGTTTCCATGTCTTACAGCACCGGGGTCAGTTCCATAAAATTCCAAATCTTTCATTGTTATTCTGAAACAATGAGGGATTAAGAGTTATAAAATAATCTGAACAAATATCAAGCAACACATTATAATGTCGATTCAGGATTCTGAAATCAATGTGTGATCAGGAAAGACTGATAATCACAAAAATACATACACTCCTTACTTTCTTTAGGGTAGGTAGAGACCAAAGATATCCAATCGTCAAGATTCTGGCAGACCTCTTTCACTTCATTCAAATCCATACATCTTTTCATGCATGCTCTTAGATTTCGGGTGCTTTTTATCTTTAGATAATTTATTCAATTATATGACGATGATACTTTTCTGGTTTCAATTGTCTATCCCTCTATTCTATCCCCAATCCCCATTTGTTTATATGCAAAGAGAAAGGAAAGAAGAATGCAAGAGAAAATACAATTTTTTTGCAACTCCCCCTTTTGTAATTCTTGTAGGTAATTACTTAAATCTGAATGTTCTACTAAAATGAAAAAATTACAGAAAATACCTTAATAAGAGACAATGTACATTATTAAAGTAACGAAGTAAACAAAATGGTAACCAAGGAATATACTACATTGCTACATTGTAACAAAAATTAAATTGGTAAAAGAAAGCTGTCGTCAACACAGGCAAGAAGGCACAGAGCAAGTAAAACCAAATGACAGCTGTCAGCTGGTTTAGTTGACAGTTAAAGTTTTTTTACTATAAATTCTGCATTACAACTTCACCATCACCACTAGGGTTTGCAGTACCGGTACTGAAATCGAATTTGTATTTCCCGGTACTGGAGGAGATCTAGTACCGAGAAATACCGAGAAATTCGATACTTTCGGTACTAGAGAAAAAATGAGTTAAATGCTTGTTGTGCGTGAAATAAAATGTTAGAAATAGTTTTAAAAAAGTTTAATCACAATGCAATTACCCTACGTAATTCAATAAACTTTAAATATTACAATCAGTCTCAATAATAATCTTTGATAATCAACAAATTAAACAAAAAATAATCATTCTTGTCATAAACTCTCGGTTGTAAGAAAAATATTTTCTGCCAATTTACTAACTGCAGCGACTTGCAAAATTCTTTCAAAAAAAAAAACAAAAAAAAAATATATATAAATATATCTGCAGGGAGTAAATTGGCAGAAAATATTTTTCCTACAACCGAGAGGTCCTCCCCCCACACAATGCTGTTCACTCATTTTCTGGCAGCTGGTAGGAGAGGTTTTTTTAATTCTAAATCGGCTCATCGGCGTACCGACAAGCGCTGGACCGTATATCATTGGCTGGACCCCTACTCGTCTACAAGAATTTGTAGAGGGGGCTCAGACTACACGAAAAAGATGTTTTCTGCCGGCAAGTGCTTACAACCACTTTCTGTCTCCATCTCTCTAACTATTCCCATTTCCAATATAATACATGCACGAGCACTATTCCTATTACCTAAACAAAAGTATGTTACATATTATAGAATTCTTAATTTAATCGGTAGAATAACCAAAAATAAAAAAATACCTACTTACTTTTCGCCGCAAAACAAAACACAAAACGAGCGAGAAAAAAGTTAAAATAAAAGAAAGAAAAGCAGAAGTAAGGTCACATGTCACATTGGTTTATGTTATTTACTTCAAATCACCCGCGACTATAATTACAGCATTTACAGCTTGATAAAATAGTTAAAACATTTAAATTAGTATAATTTTTTGTAGTGCCGGAATTCCCGGAAAATGGGAGCAATCCCTAATCACCACCACCGCAAGGACGAAGGAACCAAGGCTAAAATATGTTCTAAATGTACCTACAGAATTTCAAACATTCATTTTACGAGGCAACTAGGTTCGTCTTAAAAAATCATTAAAGTATATAAGTATACCGTAGGTATTTTTAAACTTTTGATTTTACGAGGGTAAAACTTAAAATTTGTCTTTGTTTAGAACTCGCACCAGATAAATAATTTAAAAATTCGGCGCGCAGTACAAACAATTTCTTATTTTATTTGTACTGCGCTCCGACGAATGACAAACAGCTCAAGTCATTTGGCGAGAGTTATACAAATAAATTACCTAAGTACAATAAACAACTACTAGTAATATAAAAACTTTCAAAAAAGTATGTTTACGAAGTTGTTAAAATTGTTTACTGAAAAGCCAGAAATTTGTCTACAAATTGGTGCCAAATTAGAATATAAAATTATTAAATAAATTTAAAAAAGAAGAAAGATTTGTTCAATGCGCGGTAGACAGAGAATGTTCAATGTTATTTCTTGCTTTTCAGTAATTTACTACATGTAAATCTATGGTGGAAAAATTGTTGGAAGAAGTTCGCAGCAAGTATGCAATTAATCTTAGATTTACAGCTACGATCTAATAACAAAGCAACAATCGACGCAAACTAAAGCAACAAATCAATAAAAGATGACGACTAACCCACCAAAGTCGTTCGCAGCTGAACTGTAAATTCAAAATGATTGCCGTTTCCTTCCGACGTTGTGGTCCAGTAGCGATATTTCCATAATCAGATCGTAGAACAACTAGTGGTAGTGCGAAGGTTTCTACATGTTTTTAAGAACTTGAATGAGTCACGCAAGGAAGTGGAATAACGATCACACGGCCGCTAGAACCATTGACTTATTAGCCACTTGCGGTATACAGTTGTTGCCCCATCCATCTACAGACCAGACTTGACTACATGCGACTCTTTTATGAAGACAATGCTGGGTAAAAGAAAATTTATGCATTCGGACGAGGCTATCGATAAAAAGCGACCGTTTTTGGACCTTTCGCAGAATCGTTATCAAAGTGTTTCTAAAGCTGTTTCAGTCGAATTAATAAGTGAATAGATAGAGGTTGGGGAGAAACAGTAAATAATTAGGCATATTTTTTTAATACTTAGGTAGCGTACCTTATTATTTTTTGTTTTACCTAATAAATATTTTCGAAACAGCCTATGTAGGTAGGTGCCTTGTCCCGTCTTAAGGATTGAATTTTGAGAAATGTTAAAGAAATGTGAAATACGAATACTTGTTTATTTCTTTTGTAGCATTCTAAGCTACTATGCTAAATTTCAAGTAGGTATTTACATCTGACTAACATTATGTGTATACACTTACCTTTATACCCTGTTCGCTAGGGGTTGAATTTTGAGAAATACTGTTTCTTCGTTATTCGTTACTAACGGTTTTTTTATAATTAAAAACTTGTGTAGGTAGGTAGGTACCTACATTATCCGACAAACAACACATCTAAATATACCTCAACAGAACTGGCCGCTCGTTAGGTTGTGATGATACGACCTTATTTTCCTGGCCGCTTACAAGCTGGCCATCATAAATAGCATTTATTTTGATTTTAGAACACGATATTGTTCATTTTAATTCAATAGAACATTGTATGGAACCTAAATTAAAATTTTACTCATTCCTTCACAAACTGTTGACTTAGGCAGTACTCTGCCAATTGTAAAATTTATTATATTTCTATTTTATCAACTAAGTAAATAACTATATAAAATGTATTGAATCAATATTCAAGAACTAATATCTATGTTAATATAAAAGGAGCGCAAATAAGTATTGTAAGTATTTTTATCATACTTTGTATTGTGTTACTTCAATAGCTTAACGCCCTGTAGTAATGTGTAGTTCATTTTTATTACAGTGCGCTCCTTGCTCCTTTGATGGTTCCTTCTCCTTCTCCTTTGACGGCTCCTTCTCCTTGGCTCCTTACGGATGCTTTTACTGGTTGTTCTTTTGCTGCTTGTTCCTTCCTTGTTAATTCGACCAATAAACGAATGGTGAAAGTTTACTACGAGTTTTCCTGCTATACCTACTCATCCTGGCTACCCCACACCCGACAATGGCGCCCAAACGTGATTAAAATGCTGCAGGAAGAAGGAATAAAGAAGAAAGAATAACGAAGTAAGAGAACATAATATTTATTTTAATACAAACTTTTATTTCAGGATTTGTAATGTCTATATAATCTCAATATATAACGTAATTCTATTTAAATTCAGTAGAATATTTCTTGGAGATGATGGTTCTGAATCAAGGTTATGTCGGCAAACCTTAGAGGTTGACAAGTCTGATGATCTTGGTCAGATTCCATTATTGAAGAGGATATTTTTTTTCTATACAAAGGCAGTATTCTTGAATCTTTTTACATTAAATTCACTTATTAATTTCGTAAATTCAGATTATATATTCACATTGAATGTATGGTTGTATGTGAGATTTTCATCATATATATCTGAAATCTATAGATTACTTCCCATAACTTAAACTTATTAATAATTAATTTAATTTTCATTATCATACCCCGTCAATTCAATATCTCTTAATAGAAAAAGGTTCTTTTTATAGTCGTAATTTTTTCAAAAAAAATAATATATATTATTTTTTCTTATAATTGCTAAAATATCTATTTTTATCCTAAAAGTCTATCGTGATTCCATAAAATAATACATAAATAAATATTATTTAATTCAAAAATTTCATTAATTGCTATTTTTTTAATACATTTTTAAAATATCCAAAACAATTTGTCCATTCTTATTTTAATGATTTCTAATATTACATTACAGTTTACATAAGTAAGGCAATTAAAATATTAAAATATTTCCGAGAATAAATTTAATATATAATAATAAATTTCAAATAAATTATGATACATATAAAAGCACCTCGATATCAGAATTTGAACTCACTTGATTTTTCTTTGTTTTACACAATTTGTTTTGCTCGGCAATATTGCATTGGAATATTCGATTTTCAAATGTATCCTATATAATTTCTTTGTCATTGACAAGTTTTTAAATTTTGAATCGACGACGTTCGATTTTCTTTTAATTTTCAATTGTTATTTACTATGAAGTCTATTTCATAGACATATGATTACGCTCTTATTACAACTAGGGGTAGTCATGTGGATTTAAATTCAAATATTATTTTATTTCATATACTTATATTATTAGCTTTTCACTGGCTTTGCTCGTGGATAGTGAGTTAGCGCATACCTTAACGCATGCGTTGATTTTATTTCATAATTTTTTTTCCTCTTTCAATATGGATGAGTTACACTTACTTAAACCGAGGAATTTTTTATATCTATATTATTTTACATTTTACTTTATTTTATTTACAATTTATTAAATTTTATTTA
Source organism: Nemapogon koenigi (assembly GCA_963924495.1). NCBI lineage: Eukaryota > Metazoa > Arthropoda > Insecta > Lepidoptera > Tineidae > Nemapogon > Nemapogon koenigi. Next base: position 7,643,002 of record OZ004631.1, on the reverse strand, counting down.
TAACCTTATGGTTACAGGGGAGGTTAAATTTATTTCAATTTCACATTTGGTTGTAAACATCTAAGTAACTAAAACTTTTACATATTTACAAATTACAGGTTAGATATATAACCATGATTAATAATTACTATTTTCCTTATTTCATTCTCATCATTTCATTTATTGTAAATACTTGTAATTATTTAGAGCGGATTGCGACTCTTTAAAAAAGCCTTCGTCTATTATAAATATTATACCTAATATCTGTGGATGTATTTCCATGGGTGTTTATTAGAGCAAATTACGGCTCTTTAAATAAACATTCGTTTATTATTATTATATCTATGAATATCAGGGTATTCATGGGTGTCTTTTAGAGCGGATTGCGACTCGTTAAAAAAGCCTTCGTCTATTATTACTACTTATTATATCTGTGGATGTATTTCCCATGGGTGTTCGTATGAGCGGATTGCGACTCTTTAAACAAGCCTTCGACTATTGTATTATATATAAATAAACTTAAAACAGCGGATGGTAACTGTATAACTAAGCCCTTACTAAATTTGAGAACGTTTTTGAGTCATTCCTTATTAAATGGGAATTACTCTATATTATAAATGAGTTTACTGTACTTACTAATAACAGATTAAACAGATTAAATGAAGATGAATGTTTGTGATTTGTGTGATTGTGGAAATCGTTTCTCTTGTAAATAATTAGTTTTATTTATAATGAAACTTGTAAATTTATCTTTTCATTTCATTCATTAGTATTTTTATATAAGTCTCATCATCAAACTTTATTTTATTAATTCTTTGAATAAAATCCTTCATTAAGGTCAGGATTTTTTCGGGGGAACCCCGGTATTGTGATGATACGACCTTATTTTCCTGGCCGCTTACAAGCTGGCCATCATAAATAGCATTTATTTTGATTTTAGAACACGATATTGTTCATTTTAATTCAATAGAACATTGTATGGAACCTAAATTAAAATTTTACTCATTCCTTCACAAACTGTTGACTTAGGCAGTACTCTGCCAATTGTAAAATTTATTATATTTCTATTTTATCAACTAAGTAAATAACTATATAAAATGTATTGAATCAATATTCAAGAACTAATATCTATGTTAATATAAAAGGAGCGCAAATAAGTATTGTAAGTATTTTTATCATACTTTGTATTGTGTTACTTCAATAGCTTAACGCCCTGTAGTAATGTGTAGTTCATTTTTATTACAGTGCGCTCCTTGCTCCTTTGATGGTTCCTTCTCCTTCTCCTTTGACGGCTCCTTCTCCTTGGCTCCTTACGGATGCTTTTACTGGTTGTTCTTTTGCTGCTTGTTCCTTCCTTGTTAATTCGACCAATAAACGAATGGTGAAAGTTTACTACGAGTTTTCCTGCTATACCTACTCATCCTGGCTACCCCACACCCGACAAGGTATAGCCTCACAAATAGCAACGGCTAAAAGAGCGAGACTTTGTCTTCTGCTGGGTACCTTGGGACCGATAATACGGGTTCGGAAGCCGTAAGGCAACCCGTGAAAAAAAAGAACCTGTTACCCCTTTAGAGGTGGAATTTTGGAAAATCCAAAAAATAACTAAGTAGGTAGGTACCATACAAACTTTTCAACCCCCATTATGAGTTAGTATAATTTTATGAATTCCTTTCTAGCTTTTTCTCGCTACGCTAGCCAGGTTTTAAGAAAATCTAACAAAAAAAAGACCTACGTATTATCAAGTTTGTAGGCATCCGGATAACTCGTCATGTCATGTATAGTGGAACTCTCCTTATATTGGATTCAGTTCATAGAGTATTTATTACCTACCTGTTTACTATACGTATGGGTTTTGGACGTTACCTAACAACTGCAGTTTCAGAACGTTCATTTGTATATTAACGTGCAGCTCAACATGTTTCCGATTAACTCGGAAATCACGCAGTCTTGAATCAGCCAGTTTGAACTTACATAAAAATTAAACTCTCTATTGGGTTTTACGAGCGTGGCTGCAAGAAAAGCGGACATCCGCATCAAACTTAAGCTTTTGGTAGCAAGAGTAATAACCTTCTAATACAGTAGGTACTTACAAATCTAGTGAGCTACAAATAAAGTTTGATAAATAAGTATGTTTGGAGACATCGTTGCGTGAAGCGAGATTCATATAAATTCACTTTAAAGTAAAATAAATTGAAGCTAGATAAGGATCTAGAGCACGCGATAAAAGTCAACGATCTGTTTATAGGTAGCATGAGCTCGCTCATCTGTGAATGCACTAATATATTAAGAATAATCCCATGCGTTTCATTGAAATTACTTTCATTAGTAGTTATTGATGGACACAAAAGCCTCTCTAAGTATTCGTGTTCACTTCAGCGTCATTTTACATCCTGATCCGCGGCAGCGACATGCACGCAGCGCTACGAATCGACCTTGGACTCTGGACACCTGTTATTAAAGACCGAAGTATATACCTTCACCAGCTGCACCTCTGTACAACACTAACAAACTAAAATCGGTTGTCCACAAGTGAAATGCTGTCCGAATGTATGGTCAACGCGGCACGCAAAGTCGCCTGTGTAATTACACTCGTTCACACACACAAGGAGTACGACGACGACTGGCCAGTCATAGATATACGTCTCACTTTTTGCCGTACATTTTATCGGAGAAATTCACTTGGAACATTTCTCGATCATTTTCAAGTTCAGTTACGTAAGCGCGCGTGCAGGAGAATTGGTGCGGAATGGCGGATGTGTGCCCGTCCGGGCGGCCGAGGCGGGCGCGGTTATAAACACGCTCCCGACTCGCGGACCGTCAGTCGCCACCAGACCACTCTGCTATACATTGATTTTTTTAGTTTTTAGTGCAGTGAGTGAAATCAAAATGTGTACCGTTTTCCGGATAACCGTCGCGTCCCTGGTTTGTGTGGTCCTGTCATCCGCACACGTTCACGGACCTCGAAGATCCCGAAGGATGGATGTCGAGGATTACGCACAGAACGAAATCGATAGTGGGCGGGCGGATGAAAGCTCGTGGTGGCCCTCGGCAGAGTTCGCTGTTCTGCAGAAAGTTTACGATGACTGCAGTGCGCAGAGAGAGTTAACCACGTGCTTGAAAGGAAAAGCTCTCACAGCTCTCACTAGGGCTGTTGAACAGGTAGGTCATGTGACACGAGGAGTTGGTGTGTTCTGGTGACAGTGTCGATATATCAATCTGTTTCCGTGTTGTACAGGAGAGCGTGCAGCTCGCTGATGGACTCACACTGGTGAAGCAAGGGGACGCTCCCGCCGCGGTCGCGGAGCCTCGCCTCTTTAGCGGAATGTCGGGCGAGGACAGGCTCGACGCGATGTTGCGCTCCAAATTCGAGCAATTGATGAGCACTCACACACTATCTATGGATCTCGCCTCCGAGGGTAGAAGCAGAGGTCAGTTTGAAATTCGCCATAGATTTATGATTAATTCATTTCTCGTTTCGATATACTTATCGTAGGTAAAATAGGTATATAAAATGTTATTTGTTTTGTTTTCGCTATACACAGGCAAGAAAGTGTTGCCATACCTGCTTCTCGGCATCTTCACAACTGTGAGTATCGTCGGAGGTATAGCGCTCAAGACCTTGGCCGCTATCGCCGGCAAAGCTCTCATCGCCAGTAAGGTGGCCCTCACCATCGCCGGCATCATCGCGCTGAAGAAACTGTTCAGTCATGATGGAAACAACGGCGAGACCACCTTCCAGGTCCACGCTGATGGACACCACAGGTGAGATATGGTTTTGACTTTTGCTAATCTCATTTTTGTGAATACTCTCGTAGCACGTTCTATCTTAGCTCTTTTTAATTCAAATTATTTTAATTCTAGTCTTTAATTCGAAGGCGGAACCTCTACGTGGTGAGGCCGGCTAAGGAGGGCGCAGTAGACCCGTACCGGTACTACTCGGAGCCGACGACCGTCAGTTCGTAGCTCGAACCGCCCGCCGCCAGCTTCTCTGCCTCCAACTTCGCCCACAGCCGCCGCGAGCATCGCCCGCGCCTGCGCCGGTGACAAACAGTGACCTCAAACCAAAGTACCGTCCTCACTTGTAACAAAACGACTGAATCGGAAATAGTGCTCTAAGTCTATGTCAGTAAATTATTGATCATAATTTATTTATTTATGACTACAGTTTTGTATGTAAATGTAAAAATGTAACGAAGTGATGTAAGAAAATATAAAATAACAACTTGATGTGTCATTTTATTTAATAAATATCACGCGACTGAAACACCTTCCTTGTGGAAAGCGATCGGCGACGATTTCCTGCAAGCTAGCACGAAGTCGTCGTCGATGAGCACGAATTTGTTCATAAGTATCCGCCTATTAATTGTCACGCTCTATGAACAATATGTAGATCTTAAATTTGTAATGCTTAATGGGCCACTAACAAGTAGTTATGGAAGGAAATTAGAAAGCTGAAACTGTGAAAAATTCTATAATATGTAGGTATATTAAATCCACAAAGTAACAGTTGCTCGTTATATACGGAATGTATTACTGCTATAATATTGAGAGCCCGTTAGTCAAATCGTCCGAAGAGTTCTAAGTATATCGAATATAAATGAGGTGCTCTTGCTATAATCTCGTGCCAACATGTATCTAGTTGAATATTAACTGTATTAGTCCGCTTTCTTTGTCCGCTCCAGTGGACGAGAGACCGTGAAACAACTCAAGATTTTCCGCTAATGTGATTGCAGTCCGCACATGGAAAGTGGAAAGTTTTAATCAATTCGTTGCACATGCACGCCTTGAGAGAAGCAACGCGTGCACCGTAATGATTCTGTATGGCCTATTACTCATTGAGGTAAGTTAATTACAAGCTGTTCATAACGTTTACTGTGGCATACAGGTTCGATGCCGGTGTATAATTTACATACATACAATGTAATTTTCTAATGGAAATAAAAATATCTAAACACAACTAACTTTAAATATTATTAACCTACTATACTTAATCAATCATCGACTAGTTAGAATTGTTAATAAAATTCGAAAAAATAATGCATTTTATATCAGTCATGATCAGATTCAGTAATCAAAGTACTATATAAAATAGGCAAATAAAGCTGCTTGTTAGGTCATCTAGTTGTGGACACTCGGGCCGGACGTATGGGAGGATAGTTAGACGTCGAGCGTATACTCGTAGAGCTTGCTGATTACCTGATCCACGATAAAGGCCTACCGCAACGCGCGTTTGACTGAACGCTGGACCGTGTGTATAATGCAGATATGTGTTTGCACGATCGCCACACGCTTCGCTGGCTATATGGCATAGCTAATGCGGCCGGCGTCTCTTTGCATAGGCAAATATAGGGCGGGCGGGCCGTCGCTGATTAAGCGGTGCGGTGCGGTAAAGTCCTCTCTCTCTCGATTCCTGTTTTAGAAGCCTTGTGCTGTTTCGTAATGTAGCGTTCTATACTAAAAGTTATTGTAGAAAGAAAACTGCATCATAATGTCTACGGTATTAATGAGTTTGGTCATTTGATTGGAATTTTGACATTTACGTCCTCAGTGATGGTTTAATATAGGCACATACACTACATTAGAGAGAAGTGACACATATGAAAAAATGATATCGGAAGAGCGAAACACCTAAAGATATTTCCGAAATAAAAGGATGAAGAAGTGTACTATACCTATATATATTAAAATTAATTTTGATCAGTAGATCTAATACCTAACTAGAACAAAGTTGTAGAATATTTAATAATTTGAAAATTTAATAGTGAGTAACGTTTAAATAAATGTAAGTAGCTGTTGCCCCGGCTTCGCCCGTGGTGACCATACTAAGTTTCATCGCCTAATACCCCCTCAGCAAGGTGGACTAAAAAAGTAGCCCAGGGTTTAAGCTTTCTTTGTATCAAATTTCATCGAAATCAGTTTATAGGTTTAGCGTAACAAACAGACAGACAGACAGAGGTTACTTTCTCATTTATAATATTAGTATGGATTTTTCTATCGCAAATCATTCTCGTTAGTTTCGGAGTAACTTCCGCAAGCAACTAAAAAGTTGAAGAACTTGACTTATTGTCAGTGGATACTCTACTTTAGAGTTTAGATAATATTAAGTTTCTATTTCATTATTAAAACGCACTGTATCTATCTATAGTGCAATCTGCAATGACTAAATTGTGTCTCAATGGATTTAATAGTCGATACATTGACGCTTGGAAATCAATTATTTACAGTCGGTAATGGTCAATGTTAGGATATTTATGGATTCTGTCAATCAACACTCGTATCTAAGTGTACGATGGACATAGGTTTAGTTTAGAATTACATAGAACACGTCTACTATTCCTGCTTGTATTGTATCTAATTTTATGATTGTTGTGATGGATATTATCATAACACACAAAGTAAGAGTCTAGGATCCAATTTTCTTCAAATTCTCCTAAATTTTGCTGAAATATTTCTTTCTCTTTACGTATGTATAGTAAGAAAATGACATCAAAAATAGATGGGTGGGTAGGTAATAGCTGCCCAAATCCAAAGAACGTGTTTTTTCAAAATAAACTACCTATTTGAGGCAGCGACTTTAGAGATTGTAGATAAAAATTGTCATCGATTTATAACGAGAGAAATGTGAGAGTTTGGAAGGAAGTAGTTTATCTAATGAAATTCATAATGAAAAAAGTGTGTTTGCTTGAAATTTCAATTGTAAATTGGTCTACGAGTATACTAAAGAATAATGTTGAATAGATTAAAACTTTGGCATGAGATGTCGACATATGTTTGATATGGTTAGAAAGCCACAAACAAGCAAGTGAAATTCATTAAGTAAGACGTGATGAGAGCGACAAGTAATGTTGTTATGCAAAGTTAGCTTTGTTACAAACGTAGAGATGTGTAGGGCGGGGTCTCTTTGTCTATATCTTACTCGCAACTGTATTTTAGTTATTCAGTACTTTACTGGTACCATTCTTAAATATTAGTTATGTCAACATCAAAGCGACTCTGGCTACGAACGGCAACACATCATTAGATTGTCGGGGAAAATATTGACTGCCTTATGAAAAAAAATACTGATTCAACTTGGATAACATCAACAAATCTAACATCAAAATAACGGAAAATCTAATTAGTACATCCGACCATATACTAATGGGTTTTTAGGGTTTTTATAATTAAAAATCTATTATCCGACAAACCGTACAAAGACGCTTTTCCATCTACATATCTCAACAGGGCTGGCCACACCGTTAGGTATAGCCTCAAAAATCATTGGCTAAATGAGGAAGACTTTGTCTTCCGCTGGGTACCATGGGGCCCGACAACGGTTCCGGGAGCTGTAAGGTAACTCGTGAAGAAAGAAAAAAATCTAATTAGTATAAACTGCATTTTTCTTTACTTTTTACGTTTAAATTTCACAAAGGTTATGAAAGTGTATCCTTTTTGTAAACGCAAATATATAGGATATGAGGCAGGCGGGCGTCACTCGTGGAGCGAAGTTAGTTTACGGGCAAATGGTCAAAGTATCCGACATAAACCTATTTTGTTCTCTTCTTATATTGGATATGCGCCCCCCTTTCTCACCCACCACCGGCCGCTGTCCTTTCCTATAGGGTTGGCACATTTACTGTTATCTTTATTGTTTTAATTGCTGATATACAGTATCAGATACTGTAAGTATAATACTTATAGATTCTATAAGTATAATAATTTGGCTTTTAAAAAAAAAGTGTACCGACTTCAAAAATTATGCACTAAAAAGTGTGCTTTCCGGAAGCATTTACTCAAGTCACTATAAAAAAAACGCTTCAAGTGTGCGGTGTGCCTATAAATTTTAAGAGTTCTCGATTTCTCCAGGATCCCATCATCAGATCCTGACCTGATGACCATGGGACCACCTGTGAAGTATACCCTTTCAAACAAAAAAAAAATCCAAATCGGTACAGGCGTCTTCAAAAAGTTACGAATGAACAAATATAAAAAATGGAAAGAAAATAAATAAAAAACTCAATAGTATAAAAAAAGCTTACGTAAAATTTCCCCAAATTAATTGACATATTTGTAAACGCGACTAGGTTTTGTTTTAGGCGATAGAACAACTATGTGGTGGGAAGATATTTTAATAATGTAGAAGAAACATTGAACAAAACAAATTAATGTTGCTACGAGGTCACTTTTAGCCGAGTACGAATCTGATTTTCGTAGCGTTCGACTACGAAAGTCGGCGTCTGTAGAGGATTTTTGTAAAATTTTTTTTTGTGTTTATTAACGGAATTTAAATTCTTTATTGAGCTAACAAGGCGGTCACAAGACAAAGTTATGTTTGGGTTTTCAATTAAAAATTAAGTTTTTCATTGGGACAATTTTATGCTATAACTATATAGCTTTTAGGAACATTGACAAAGCTTATCTGGACAAAGAGTGTTGTTCTATTTTCTATGGAACTTTTAAGCATATTGAAAGTCCCTCATCACTCAGGTCTTCCAAGTCACCAGAATTTTCATTTTTTGCTAAATGCTCGTTGTTAGTCACAACATAAAAATACTTTGCACTGGTTCTTATATTATTTTAATGAATAGTTAATTTTACAACGTTTACTTGAGAAATGACAAGACCGAACGAACAGTAAATTGAATGAACAAATAATTTATTCAATCCTCAGATAAAGGTACATTTTTTTAGATGTTTAAGTGCTTACAGTGTTCAGCTATAGCTTACCTGTCTGATTACAGATTATTAAATACAATTTAAAACTATACAATGTCAGTCCTATTTTTTATTTCTCATGCATTTATCTATCTCTAATAGTTTAGGTAGACCTCCATAGGGCCCATCGTCAGGTTTTCCAAGTCACCAGATTTTCCATTTTCTAATTGCCAGCTGGCCAGTGAACACTAAACATAAATAGCAGACATGGAGACGTTGCGTTTTAAAATTTATACAGAAAGAAGAAGGACAACCAAACACACCAACGCATTCATAATGAGCTAAATGATAAAAAAAAAGATAACGTAAATCGGATAAGTAGTTCTCGATTTATAGACTTGGCTAATGGTAATTTACCGTTGCAATTTCCGAATGGAATTTATAGATAGAAAAAAAAACAGCGGCCACTGAGCGGGGCGAAAGTCGTTGCCGAGCCGGCCGAAAGTATCATTTACTTTCGGCCCTGTTTTTGATGAAGTAAATAGGACTTAGATCAATATAAAAGAAAAAGATGGAGCATCTCAGCGCTTTGCCATACAAACACGCGTGACACCGTGCGAAAGGCCCAAAAGCGCGGAAAGAGGAACAAAAGAGGGGAACGAAGAGCGGCGTATGCGTATGGGAAGAGCGTATGTTACGTGGCACGATGAGCGGTTGTATTACTCCATTGTTTCCTTTTATATTGATCGAAGTAAATAGGTACTTTCCGAGCAGTGGGGTTAGCATACATTTTGACAGCGACACTTTCGTTTCGGTCGAATGGCCTTGAACAGGCCAAAACGTTCATGTCCAACAAGGACCGGCCAGAGATAGCCCGGGGCCGAGAGGTCCGGCCCAACAATGTGCGGGAAAATTCTGTGTACTTGTCTTTGTCCGGCCAAGCAAATTGCTCGGCATTCTTGTGCAGGGCATGCCCGGTCCGGGCTATCTCTGGCCGGTCCTTGTTGGACATGAACGTTTTGGCCTGTTCAAGGCCATTCGACCGAAACGAAAGTGTCGCTGTCAAAATATATGCTGGGAGTTAGCACAGATTTTGACAGCGACACTTTCGTTTTCGTTTTCGGTCGAACGAAAGTTTGTCAGCGTTGCCAGTTCACGTGTTTTTGCTTAGATCTTAGATTTTACCGTTAACTTTAAAATCTTAAAGTAAATAAAGTTAAAATAAAAAATACGTTGATCTACGAACTTTTCATATGCAATTTTTACAATTTCTACGTTTATTTTAATAATATAAACTTATATAATTTTCTAGACTATCCTACGTCTTTTTCAAAATCCGAGTTGGCAACTCTGCACGGCGTACACTCTGCGGCAGCCGCGAAGCAAAGAACTGTGAACGCTATGCCTTTAGCAATAAGTTCAAAATTCTACCAAAACTATTTCCGCTAAGAAACTGGTTTGGTGTTCACTGTTCTCTTAAAATGAACCATAATGCTATATACATTAAATTGATATTGTACTGACTGACATAATAAGGTGTGACGTGTGACGTCAGAGTCGATCGGAAGTTGCTTGTGTCAATGTATGCTACGGATTTGTCTTCAAAACGAAACGTTTATGTCCAACAAGGACCGGCCAGAGAAAGCCCGGGCCGAGAGGTCCGGCCCAACAATGTGCGTGCAAATTCCGTGTACTTGTCTTTGTCCGGCCAAGAAAATTGCTCGGCATTCTTGTGCAGGACATACCCGGTCCGAGAATGTCCGGCCCAACAATGTGCGGGCAAATTCTGTGTACTTGTCTTTGCCCGGCGTAGCAAATTTGCACGCACATTGTTGGGCCGGACCTCTTGGCCCCGGGCTATCTCTGGCCGGTCCTTGTTGGTACACAAACGTTTTGGCCTTTTCAAGCGATAAACGAAAGAAGTCACGTCAAACATATGCTAACTCGGCAGGTGTAAGTAGTAAAATAGGTATATTAAATTTTTCCATTAAATAAATTATTCTCTCTATTACAAGTTTACAACCCTACGCAGGGGGTTACCGGGTGGAAGTTTTGCCGGGAATTATGTCGGTACGTGCCAAAGCCATTATTGCCGCGAGAAAAGTTCATCAATTTCATTTCTAGTCTCGCACACGTCCGCGAACCACTCACCTCTACCTATTCTATTACTTAGTGCCCACTCTATTTATTTCTACGTATTCTTTACTTAATCGAAGATATTTATTAGCGTTATCTAAATAAAAGATTCACAAAATGAAAACAATTATAGATACTTACATTTTTTTTATCAGAAATTGAAATTGCCACTAAAAGTATGCTTAGTTATAGATCTAATCTTGTGTGCATTAGTATTAGAATCACGCCATATGTATACTAATAATAAAGCTAAAGAGTTTGTTTGTTTGTCTGAACGCAAACTACCAGTCGGAATAAAAAAAATATTTTGCATTTGATAGCCCAATTGTTGAGGAACCTAAAGGAACGGAGCAGTACCTAATCATTAATGCGGGTGCAACCGCAAGGCACAGCTATAGTCTTAAGTAAAAACACTGTTGTGTCTATATGAATGTCCGTTTTGTGTGGTTCTAAAAATAACCCTCAGCTAGCCACTTGTTAAGGTACCTAATTTTAATACTGTCTATATACTGACTCTGATTCCTGAAATTTTATTCAAAATCCATTCAGCCGTTTTGGAGCCTATTCTGGACAAACATTGGGATAAGCAGACTAATTTTAGAAATCGCCATTATGCTTCAGTGTTTTTATTAAAGCATATATATTAGGTAATATACCTATCCTCTATCTGCAGCAGGTAATTATTTTGAAATCACAGAATGTCTATTATGTTATTTCTCCAAGAGTGTCTTTTTGTCGGTACTTCATCAAAACAATTATCTTCACTGCTAATTATGAAAAATAAACAAACAATTCAAAATTAATGTTTCTTTTAAAAAAATATTTCTCTATCTATCATCACGCCTTTAATCCCAACAGAGACAATCGAATGCCATTTGCTACGAACTTGACATACCTCTTTCGCTTCTTTTTATATTTATCATACCTTTCATACATGCTCGGCGATTGTGTGTACCTACTTTTCATATTATTTGTATATTTTTTTATAGATCGTCATCTGCCAGCATTTCCTTTCACATCTCCATATAAACTTTTTTGTCAATCTTTCATCCTTTATTCTTTCAACGTGTAAACTAATTTTCTTTATTTTAGTCACAACATCATCTTTCACTCCGCATTCTTCTCTAATGCGGCCAATATGTTTATAAACACACATTCTACGTAAAAAATAATTATGAATTTTAAAATTATTGTAACGTAACGACTTATTCGCACGGGCCACTATTTTTATTTATTTTTACCCATAGATTTATTTTCTAGAGGTAGAGATGCTTATAATACAATAGTAATAAATAGTGATATTTTCTGTCTGATACTGTCCATAAATGATTCCGTAGAAAGCAATATTACGAATTGGTTACATTAATATTTTCAATTGAAATCGAATGCATATAAATGATTACAGTAATTTCATACCGTTTTAATGCGTGCACACGGCATGCTTTCACTGCAGTGCATGTGCATTTACAGGTATTCCCTACACTCTATTGGAAATCATGATTTAATGTAGAGCTATTTTTTATTAATTACGGAACTTTTAATGAACCAAGAAATATTGTCATTATCATAAATTTGTAATTTTAGATTTATTTTTTATTTATTACCTACATTTGCCACCGGTTTCACCTGCTTGGAAATGGAACATGACTGTAATATCTTTCACACCCTTTCCCGCCCCGTTTTACGGCATGAAATGTAAATTCCAAACATCCAGATCCGTCGAGACGTGATTGAGTTACAGATATACAAACATTTTTTTTGCTATTTGTGACATCCAGTGCAATACTTTTGACACTGCTTCATTATATATTTATTTGGCCAACCTTTCATCATACCTTCCTTTAGTCAACATATTGAAACCATACCTATCAACCGGTATGATTTCAATTTTAGAAACAAAATCATTATTTTTGCCACGTCTTTCCCATATCCCATAATTCTTACTCGCTCTCCTTAGATCAAAGGACATATTTTGCATGATCTCATCATTCTTCTACATAGAGTACTAAGCATATGGAGGGGCCATAGACGGGCTTCCCCTTTCGCCAATTTTTCCCCTTTGACCAGTTATACTGACCAGGTGCGCAGTAATAAGTTACCTTAAATTTCGTTGGTATCGTTTTGTGTAGCGAGACAGAGCTCTAAGAAAATAGTTAATTGTGATGTTTTAAACGGGAAAGGCGATCTAGGGCGTCAAACTTAGTGTTTCCAATCATTAATTATAATTATTATGTTTGTATTTTAACATAATCATCATATAACGTAAAATCCGTTGCGACAATAAAACGACAGAAAAATACAGTGGTACAGGGGCTAGTACTAGGCGTTTACCTCCCCCCCCCGCCAAAAATGGCAGAAAAATTTGTTCGATTATTTATACCCTTCACGTCTCCTTTGGTAAATACTCAAAGTTCTTCTACCATACCTGTTTTTCATAAACATATTTTTAGGGTTCTGTACATCTCCGATGAAAAAATGGAGACCCTTATAGGATCACTCTTGTGTCCGTCTGTCCGTCTTTCACCGCTTATTTTTTCTACTGGACAGAAATAGTTAAAACTTGGTACATATATAGAGTTTGAAGACCCAATCGCGGACTGAACCTGTGGTCCACGGACCCCTGGTGGTCCACAGTGTCATCTCTGGACCATTTAACAATAATAAATAAATGCCAACATAAGTCTTGTAATCCTTATACGCTTATTTAGCATGGCGAACGCATTTATAATAACGAAAAAAAAAACGTATTTTTATAAATAAAATTTTTGTCACAGTTCTTTTTATTGCCGTTTTTATTAAGGGGCGTCCTTGATAAATGTGCTTGATTTCCTAGTGGTCCGTGGCTGAAAAAGGTTACGAAACGCTAGAGTAAATAAAAAAAAATAACTTAATTTTTTTAAGTGCATAAAGGGCTTGTTATAAGGAATGCAAATTTTTTTTTAATAAAAAATTGCATGTATAGTTTTTAAATATATCAGTGGGTCAAGAAAATGATGCGAAGATGTGGTTTCTATAGCAACATTAGTAACATCCCGTACATGATTGTGGTTTGGTCTGCATCGCTCCAGTAATCCAGTTATCAAGGCACGCAACTAGAAAATAACATACATTATAGAGTTTGTTCCGGCGCCTGCGCATCGCTCTTCCGGATACATCGAGAATATGTTTTTAGGGTTCACGGGGCAACAGTAATTTTAAATACGTTTGATATTAATTTTTGATATTGTTTACAGGTACAAAATAGTAAGCGGAATGTCCTAAAACAAAGTTTGATTTGATGCATGTTAAGAAATTTTATTAAATGAGATAATATTAAATGAGTCTTATTCACTGTCTTAAATTTTCTGAGCTCTAAAATTGAAATTAAAGGAATTAGATACTTATACAAATAATTTCAAATTCTTTTACTTTTTTAAATTTATTTATTTTTATTTTTTATTTTTCTAAATAATGTAAGTATGTAGTAACTATGATTTACTATGTAATGGTCAGTAAATATTTTAGTTACTGTTTTATAATATTTTGCATAGTTATTTTTTGAAACTAATTGTGATCAAAGCTATCCATCCCGTGTCAATTTTCATCATAAAGATAATTATGTAAAGTTTGATAAAAATCAGCGAAGTGGAAATATAAATAATATCATTTTAGTAAAGTTAAGTTTCATATTCATTCATATTAATTTTATTATTCGTACGGAACCTATTACAAAAATGACTCACAACACGGAGACTTGTAATCAGTAGTCAGCCTAAAATAAAACCCTGAAACAGGTTGTTCGAAGACCTCCAGGATTTTCGATGCATAAGTATATTTTTTTCTTTTCTTTTCTTATCAATGTTGTGTTGGTGTTATAAAAATGTTAATAGCCCTATAATTGACACTGCGTCTACTAAGTTATGAAAATGTACAATGCATATGTGTGGACGTAGGTGTTGTTTTGCTATTTATAATAAATAAATAAATAAATAAATAAATAAATAGAGCTTTTTTAACTGAACTTCAAAAAAGGAGGAGGTTTACAATTCGTCGGAATCTTTTATGTACGATCACTTGAAGACGCCAGGACCGATTTGAAATTTTTATTTTGTTTGAAAGTGTATACTTTCCAGGTGGTCCCATGGTCATCAGGTCAGGATCTGATGATGGGATCCTGGAGAAATCAAGAACTCTTCAAATTTTATAGGCACAATTGAAGCGATTTGGATATTTTTTTATAGTGACTTGTGCAATTGTTTTCGGAAAGCCATTTTGGTTTTGAAGGCGGTTTTTTTCTTCATCAGAAGTGGTTATATTATTTAAGTGCAGTGACGGGCGTGCTTCCTGTTTTGTTTAATATGGACAAGTCAGGAAATGTGGACATTGTTGCTGGTGTCTCAGGCTACACTGCAAGCGTTTTAGATCTGTAATTTTTTGATTCTCAAAATAAATTTCTACATGAACAAATGATCTGTAATATTACTATTTATATAATGTATTGATCGTGCTAAAAAGGCATAACACCAATTTTCTTTAAAAAATATGTACTTTAATTGATTTATTGTGCTTCGGTAATTATTTGTAATTATAGGTATATTGATTAATTGTAAAGAGCGTATGCGTAAATAATTAATATCTTATTAAGAAGTAACAACTCAAAGTCAATAAGTGTAGCGTCGGTTTGCCACCTGTTTATTGAATATGCACAGCTTAGCTTAGTATACGTGGTCATTGTTACTAAGTTTTTCTGGCCACGCCGCAAGTTATAAATACCGTGATGGTGCGATTCTTGGTGCATTTCAAGTGATTCGTATTAGAATTTATAATGTAAGTACCTATAAATGTAATAATGTTGTAGTGACAATACTCGTAGACCCCACTGGCCCCGCAGTCAGCACACAGCGGCCGGCCGAGCTAATTATACCATAAATTTCACTTAGCGAGATTAATGAGATGTTATTGGAAATTGTGTGCGATTCGAGATATAGTGGGAGACGCGCACTGTTTCTTTATGTCCACTTATGAACATTCTAGTAAGTATATTTTATGGAGACGTTATTGCTTGGGTGTCGGCGTTAATTAGAAACATATTTATGGACTTTGTCAATTAAGTAAAATACAGCAATTATATCCAAGTGCCGTTAGTTTATTAGGGAGTAAATAATATGTTTAATTTTCTACACTCTGTGTACCTTGCCAGAGTGTCTAAAAATACCTTTATTTTACAATGAAAACCAAATAGATACACGTTGAAGTAGATTGTCGAAAGAAAGTAAATAAGGTAGCTTGCTGCTCTGATGACAACCGTCTAGCATCGCTATAATAAAATGCAAAATTACACTTATTCGCTCATACTTTTCGAAAGAAGGGATAAAACTTTGGTTTAATTTAACTGAAGAACATTAATTTTAATTTGAAATATTTATGGGCAAAATTAACGATGTGAAATGAAATAATTTCTCATTGAGCAGAAATTTCATTAAATTCCATACAATATAAAACAAAGCTTAGCAATTACGCGCTCGGATAACGAGACGAAACTTAGGCGCCGGTAGCTATAAATTTATACCGCGGAGGCTTCCTGGCAGCGATGTAAAGTGTATCTGAAGGAAAACGCTTCATTCCCGCCGGAATATAATCGTCCGGCTGTAATTTATATTGTCTGTTGCAGAGTCGGGTCCCGCTGCACATTCATTTATTTTATGTGCCATTTACAATTGTCGGCCGATGGTCAAGGGAGCCAGGGAAGGGGGAAGATATCTCGCGTCGCGGGGAGACGGACGACGTTGCCTCCGTATTATAAAACCGTGCGGTCATCTGCGAACTCCGTAATGGTATTTGTAATGGGAGCGGACACGTGAATAGTGACGCTCGCATACCACATGGGACGATGATTTATTTATAAGATTAATTCTGACCGCGGCATCCGGTGTGTTTGTCGAAACCTATCTGCTGTACCAACATTGGGCTAAATGGCTAAACGTGGGCGATTCTGCTGTCAATATACAATTAGGTATGTGTTTATTTGGAGAGGAGATTCACATTTAGATATATATTCCTGAAGGACGCGGGTGAAGTGCTGTAAGTGCGTTTATTTTTAACATTGAAAACTAGAAAACTCTTCTCACGAGTACATACCTCAATAACGAAATAAGCCACTGCGCGTCGGGTGGGTAAGGTTATTCTTTTGTTTTTTAATTATAACCCCAGCGAGCCAACGGGGGGCAGGTTGAGGGGTGGTAAGTGGGTGCCAGCGCGGGGAGGGCTGTGCCGTCCAAGTTTCTCATAGAAGGTGCTTTCTTGTTAAGGCGCGCTCGCCTCCTCCACTACGTGCCTCGGCCATTCATTTCGTACAACTTATAACCTGACCCGCGTACTTATGAGCGTCTCCAATAAATATAGGAATGACCGGAGGCGAGAAACACGGTCCTTGTAAGGGAGAGAGCGGGACGGCGAGGCATTGTTAGCTAAATATCTAGCTGGTCAGTTGGGCGGGTGGGGTTTGGGCGGAAAGTGAGGGCGGGCGGCACAAGACGGGGGAAGGGGGTTCTAGGTGGACGTGCCGCCGCCCGATGTATTGAGCGCGTACTGCAGACGCGGTCACGCGCTGCAATATTGCGTCCGCTCCCCGATATTGCCTCTCACTAACTCAAATTGATAAATGTGTCTCTGCCGCAACGTGAAATTCTGGAAATGTATTAAATTATTATCGTTATTTTGTTTTATTGTTCCTTAATTAGTAAATTAAGTTGAAAGTTAAAATGAATAGTAATAAATAATAAGAAATACCACATTTTTTAAATTAAAAGCACTTTATAACCGACCAAGTGGTAGTCGGACACGAAGCGTTCCGTACACTCAATAGTATCTATGCAATAAGGTCGGTTTGTTTGGCGCAGGGACAAATTAGCGCGGTCCGACTCACACTTAGCCGGTTTTTATTATTTGTTGTTACTGCCATTTAAGATCGAGCAAAAAACACGTTTCTTGTATGGGGACCCCTTTTATTTTTAACTTTATTAATTTTTTTATTATTTGATGTTATTGCAGCCATAGTAGTACACATTCTATGAAAATTTCCAGTGTCTACCTATTATGGTTCAAAAGATACTGCCCTGTGACATGTGGGCTGAAGGGTGTCCCTTTGGGTACGGAACCCTAAAAACTACTCTACCATTTAACATTTATCTTTAATTTTTTTGTCTGTCTTTTATTATATTTAAAACAAAAATAATTGAGTGGAACATGTAGGGTCTGGGAGGACTTTCTCGTCAACTCTGAAAAAGAAAATTAAATAGATACATGTCGTGATCTAGTTGTAGTTGTCTATTTATTTATGAAGAACTTTTTTTAACGAGGGGCTAGTTTTGTTAAGACATATTTAGGTGGAAAAAAAGTCGTTAGGTGTAGCCTCACAAATACCATCGGCTAAAAGAGGGAGACTTGGTTTTCCGCTGGGTACCCTGGGACCGATAAGGCGGTTAAGAAAAATTGTTTTTTTAAAGTTTTCAACAAAAAATACCGATGTTAAAAATAACAATAAATCTTATGGGTGCCTGTAAACAAAAAGACCAATTCAATAAGTGGTTCAAAGTGAAGTACTTAAGTATTTCAATCAAATAATATTGCGGCATCATCGTAGATGGAAAAGGAGACCCTGATTTCGTTCGGACGTAGGGTGGGCGGCGGCGGTCCGTGGTGGGTGCTCACTGCTCGTGTGGCCGCGGGTTAGCTTCGGGAAAATGATTTATATTGTTTGTGTAGCGGCGGGTCAACGAGACGCGAGGGGCGCGCGGGCCGGGAGTCGGGACGCTTCTCAAGCAACTCTAGTCCACTGCAGATATGGGCGAGTGTTATTATTGATCCGAGTCGGGTGGTCGGCATTTCCTACCGCTCATACTCGGATACTAGCGGCGCGGGTGCCTCCCGACATATTTATTGAGGTACGCTCACACACGCGCTGCGTTATAACGACGCCGTCGTAAATAAAGCGTGCACTAACCTTTAATGAAAGGGCGGCGGAGAGGGCCAGTTTTCCTCGTCCAATCCTGGCGCGTTATGATATTATATCAACTCATACAGGCCAATAGAAAGCGGTTATGATATTGAAGGCGGGCGGATTTCGTAGGGATTCCTCAATTTTTCCTTGTTGGGCGGGCGGAGTTATGATATTATGTTATGATTATTACTATATGATGCATTTAGGGAGCGTCAGCCAATCACGAGATTGCGTTTTTACCTAATTCACCATCCATATAAAACCTAATTCCTTTATTTTTTTAAGGAAGCTATACCTAATATTAAAAAAGTAATTAATTTAAAAGTACTTTACTGACTTGGATTACACTAAGTATTTAGGTTTTATAATTTATTAAAGAGAAGGAAATATGTGATCGATTTTTTACGTAACAATTGTATATCTTTTGGAACTTGTTAAAGTTTGGTATGTGCATATACTCGTAAAGAAAATAGAGTGCTCTTACTGTAAGCCTTTTGTCTATTCAAAAGGCGACGGCGTCTTTTCTCTTATGATGACATTTCAACGTTTTCCACGTTGCAATATTGTATTTTCAATTTCCTGCGAAGGGTGATACCTCGGGGTGATATCTTTGATTTTATTTGTTTAGATTTTGTTGAATCGTGACACGAATTGTATACAAAGATATCTGTATATATTTTACTTTTGCCAATTAATTTAAATACATTATTAACAAAATATTTTTAATATGGAATGTATTTAATATGAAAATAGTCTGAAAATAAAATTGAAAAGAACTCTCTACTTTTCTTAAAAATCAAATCAAATCTTTTATTAAAACATTAATCAGTCCACTTTCATGTAAGAATGAATTTAAGTGGCAGAAGCTTGTCGTTAAAAACTTTTATTCAGTATGCTCACACTATAATAAGTTAACAATTTGTCATTTTCTAGCAAAGCTACTAAAAATATTGTACAAAAACAGCTAATTGGTTAAAAAACGGTAAACGAATTTCTTGTAAAAGATGTAATTAATAATAGTAGGTGGCGATGAAAAACGTCCTTATGGCAAATTAATTAAATAAAACTTGAATTGAATTAAACGTTGTCCTTGTTCGCCAAATGAGTTGATAATAAAATGATAATAAACAAGCGCCTTCGTAACAAACTATAACAGATCGGTAATTGCTTCCACGATACCTTCCTACGTTATTACGCCTTTTACGACGCCGTATGGGGTGAATAAAACATTTTTACGACCAGCTATGGATCCGTACATATCTATAAGACATGTATGTATCAACTTTATTACATTTATGTACCAGACGATCGATACCATTCTGTACTTTGAAAATAGACAATGATTAAAGTAATCTATAAAGGCGTAAGAGGGCTTCCGATAGTTCTACTCTGGTTACAACGATTACCTATATTGTGAAGATAGTTACGTGCGCTCATTTTGCGTAAATGAGAGATAAATAAAATAAATTAGTTTGTGATTGTATCCATTGTATCTACTAATTTCTAGTACGTACATTGTCGGCTAAATTATTTTTATGAAACTTTCAGCCATCATAGTTTTCGTTTTACAACGATTTTAGATCTATAATGTTCTATATTTCAAAAGTTACGAAGATAAAAAAATAAAATAAAAATTCCTGATGTTTCTTGATACAGTCAGTTATTTGTAGTCTACCTGGATTTTATAGCTCAAAGTTCCTACTTCCTATTAACTAGGTAGTAGCACTACAAACTTTGTAATTCTTCTCGCAGTTTGCCTTTGCAAGACTACATTATTGGACATAAATCAACTACAGAAACAAACTGAATAAAATATCAATGGGTCATCTTCGCAAGTTGCTTGCGTTTCATCTTAGTCGAGTTTTCCTTTGTCATTCTACGTACCGCTCGCTGAACGGAGATACAATATATTTTTTTATTTTTTTCTCTAGGGACACTTTTTCGACCCTCGTCCGGGCGGCCTCTTTGAAAAGTGGACATCGGAACGCGAGGGAAGCCGCCCCCGAGGACACCGGACAGAAAATGTGTTGTAAACATTGCGACTACATTCAATTTCCCGTCATTTTTCAAACTGATAAATAATTCTGTCATCGAACGCTCGGACAGGGGTCGCTATGAAGTGATTGTCGACGGAAGGACACCGTAAAAAATAGCGGGCTACGCGGACGCAAAGGGCCTTCGCTGTTAGCTACCAATGTGCACGATAAATTTCTTTTTTATTATCAGATATCGAGGGACGCGGAATCGAATAAAGCGCTCATATTTAATTCATAAGACACCGGTCAAGCGTAAGTACCATAGTCTATTTTATTTGGTTTCCCTACGTCTAGTGTACATCAAGAAAACGTATTATTTTAATACCCAAAGCTCGCCGAGAGTATTTGACTATATTAATGAAATATACAATGGAATTTTGTATAGAATATGTCTGTAAAGTAGAAGGCAGATGTTGTCGCCACCGACATACTACTTACAACTTCCATTGGAAATAATGCGTGCTCAAGAGATGAAAAGGCCGAGAGGGTGGACAAAAGAGGGATGGTGGAAAGGGAAAGGGGGGTCATAACGACGAAGTCCAGCCGAGGGTCACTCGAGGTATTAAATAACTCTCCGACACCTAAATGAGAATGGGGAGTAGAATAACAATCTAGATTTTGGCTATAACAATAAAATTTATGATACCTATTGTTTTATTACAGTTAAACATCTATTTGATGGGGGAACTATAGAATTTTAAATAATTTAAATCCCTAGGCTGTCATCTCACCAACACAGTAAGTACCTTACCTTACGACATTGACCAAGAGACACTGAGTTACAAAGTCGACAAGTCGCCACCTGCCAGTTCGTAAAAATCGCTTAATACGATAATTATGCGGTGAAATGAATAGTGTAACTTAACAAATGTAGAGTTAGTTCGACGTCAGCGGATAGTGTACAGATACTTCCACAAATCGACGCATGTATCGCGGCGAGAGCGGCGTAATACGAGCTAAGTTTATATTTTATTCATACATTGTATTGTTGGAATATCAATTGGCTCGCCGGCGTCGGCGGTAGGTAAAGGGTACGTTTCCAATCCGCGCGGGATTCACTTAGATTTGAAGGAAAATAGATTTCGATTTCCAGAGCTGCGACAAAGCAATCCGATATATTTTTCAGACAGATATTGCTAGCGATTTCTTTTGAGCTTTGAAATATCAGGGCGGAGATTTAAAAAGACTTGTAGTATTTCCTTTTGAAGTAAGTACAGGTTGTTTACTTTTGTATCTTTTGTCATTACCTACTTCCTGAGTTACTTAAGTTTTGTGTAAATTGAAGTTGGTAGGAGGGACCTTTCTTGTAAAGAAAAAAATTAAAGGTTAAAAAATACAGTCAAATACCATTGTACTTTAAAGCTTGCGCTGACAAGTGATTCTTCTAAACTATATATAAGTTGCTAGCTTTTGCCCACGGTTTCATATGCTTGGAACTATATTTTGCGCCTGAGAAAAGCAAAGTTTATTGACATGTCTATAAAATATTTTTAGTAGGCGCTTTATTTAATTTGCACTCTAAATACGAAAACGGATCAAGCTGTTCCGTCTTTCTGTTACCCGGATTAAAGTAGCCTACGTGAGCCGGAATATGAAGTATTTGTCATACAAGTTTCATCCGAATCCGTTCAGCCATTATGGCGTAAATAAGCAACAAACATCCAAACTTTCGCATTTATAATATGGCATACAGTAAGTAGGAGTAGGAAGATCAATCGAATAATTGTTTAATGTCGAGTTTCAGTAATGTAATAAACTTTTTATCGTAGCTTTGTAGAACTTTTCGTAGACATTAATGAAATAAATAGTTTTAAGTAATATAAAATCAGATTGAGTCAAGAATAGACAAATTGCAAATGAAAAACATCAGTAAATGATAGGTAAGTTGCACTAACAATACTAATTTCAAACGGCTCACTGCAGTCATTGACATTTAAGTTGTAGTCTTTTTGATTTCCACTCGCAGACAATAGGTTGAAAGAAAATACTCCACAGAAAACCTCCAGCCCTCTCTACAATGATTAATTTATTAGATTCGGTTTTTCAGTTTGTTCAATTCTCAATACATTTTCGTTGCTAATGCTTTCATTACTCTTGCTATGCTCGAAGTTAAAATTGTTTTAAGTATCTGAATTTTAAATATAAAATAAGTAAGTTTTATTCTAGAATGTGTAGAATTTGAAGATAGTTTCAAAGTGCTACATATGTTCCTCCGAAGACTGGACAATATATAAGTTATGTATCAAACAGTAAAAGTATCACTCGCAATATAAAAGTTAACGACACAAGAAAACGCGTTTTCCACAACATTAAAGATAACAACAATAGGGGGGCGAGCGAGTATAGAGCCTCCCGGAGGGTGGCAGGCGGGGGTCGAGAAAAATTCAATATTAATATGAAGGAGGTGCGAGGGAGAGGAACAGACCATCTCATTCGCGCGGCCAATGGCGAGCCTGGTTTCCTAGCGATATGATGAATTTATGGATGTAATAAAAGAGAGGTACGCGATTGGAGGAGCGGCCTGACCGAGCTTATTCTCTTTATTTTCATATTTTCATCTTACATGAAAAATACCTTCTATTGGTCAAGGATTTATTCATTTTAAAAGGTTGCTGTTAGTCATTACACTCTAGGAAATCACATTAGATTTACTCTAGCCTGCGGCACTCAGTATTAATTATCGGTTTGCAGCATTAAAAAAAAAGGTTTTTTCATTTGTGGATCTCTCACTACTTTTTAACATCGTAAATATTTTTTCAATCGCTTCTGTATGTGCCCCTTTTTCAGCAAAAGTGCGACATGCCGATATTTCCGGAAGTTGGAGGTCATAGATGATTGAGTAAATAAAAAAATCAATAAATTTAAAAAACAAAAAAAGGCTTTACTATGGTCATTATTCTGGAGAACCTTGTACCCTAATCTAGTATTATTTATTTTTATTTTACATTTAGTTTTTATTCGTTACAGGAGAATTAAGTAGGAATGAAGTGAATTAACATAATAGCTTAAAATATTAACAAATACAGGAATGAGGACAGACAACTATACATGTTATGGAACTTATAATCTATTAAAATTATCCTCACTACATTTCATAATTGTAGTGTTTTATTAAACAATATTTAGGTAGAAATAAATAAATTTTTGTTAAAATAAATAAAATGTTTCTGAAACATGAAAGAGGACGTTAGAGATGAGAGTGCACTAGAGAGTGTGGGCACAAAGGCCACTAATGTCAGTTGATTGGACCGTAAAAAGCGGTACTCGACCATCGACTTGAGGTTTCTTTCTTGATTTCACATTAGAGTGGCCGAAAACGACGTTTCTATTTGCATGAGCTGTTTTCTAGTCTCAAGCATCGTACAGAGCAAATGAAATAAGTTCACGGAATTTCCTTCAGTTGCTTGGTGGTTTTATACAACCTTTGTTACTGAATATTTACTGTGCTTGTCGTTAAGTTTATTTCAAGAAAATTACTTGTTGTTCTGGGAAATTGCTTATGTGAAGGTTACTTATGAATTATTTAGAGTAACGAAATTATCTTTCAGCTAACTTTAAATAGCTCTAACAAGCAATTACCTGTAACTATACTGCAATTTGCATTTCTATGTTTCTAACAATGTTTTTCTAATTGTTAAAAACTGGTAAAAGTAATTAACAAATTTACTGTTTTTTCACTTTTAATATCAATCTGAACATCTAACTATCTACCATCACGCCTTTTATCCTAAGAGTGGTAGGCAGAGATAATCGAATGCCATTTGCTACGATCCTGACATACCTCTTTCGCTTCTTTTATATTCATCATAACTTTCATACATTCTCGGCGATTTTAATATTGCCATCAATCAATATATTTTTTTATATATATTTAATAAAAGTACACCTAGGTCGTCCTCGGCCAGCATTTCCTTTTACTTCAACATAACAATCAGAACAATAGCTATTTTAAAAATATTTTCTCAAATTAGCCAATATTAATGGTGAAGTTTGGCCAGTGGTTCTACGATATAATATTTTTGAAGAAAATATCTTCTCCAGAAGTTTGAGAACGCAACACACCTAACTGTAGTTCGTAGTTTCACTCAAAGGGAAACGTCTCAGTTTTCTTTTATAACATCGTATCTTTAAAACCCTCAAAGGGATTTACGTATATCTGCATGAAACAAGCATCCGGAATTGATATCGTCAATATAATGCGTGGAATAGAAATAGCGTTCAAAAGGCAGTTTCGACAGCGCCAAACAAAACGTAGACAAAATAAATAGGAGGGCGGTAGAGGGCGCGGTGAGTCGACGATGCGGAAGTATTGGGGATCTAGAAAGCGCGGCTCAGTTTTGAAGTCCAATTATATTGCAGGTGACAGTAGCCCGGAGCTAGATACGGTACAAGCCGTCGAGTATTACCGTCATGGACAGGCTCATCTGTCTTCCATCTCAGAGCTGACGTTCGTGTAGGTAGGAGCGATGTGGGGGATTTTGTCTAATCGATATGTTTTCAACTAGATTATCTGATTTTATTGATTAATTGAATCTAAAAGATTTAAATTATGACAATGTTTTCATCAACGGTGTCATGATATTTTTAGTAAGTATAAAAGTCGGTGGCCGAGTGGTTAAGACGTCTGGTATTTAATAGGCAGACCACGGGTTCGATTCCGGATTCCGGCCACGTACCAATGCGTTTTTTAAATTAAAACTTATGTACAAAGCTTCGCCAGAGGATTTTTTTTTAATTTCCAGAATAAAAAGTCTCCTGTCACTCTCCACTACTCTCCAGCCATAGTATTAAAATTTTCTCATCATATTTATTGTGTCTGAATCTTATACACACAAATATAATTGAGTTTGGGCTAGTTCTACAAGTAGGTTGATAATTTTATAGCTGCATATTTAGTTGATATTATCAGAGTTGAGATCTAACTAAAATAAAATTAGACAGAACCACTGTACAAGAATGATGATGTAAGTCTTATCGTAAACTTTATCTACATATAAACAATTCCTCTATAGGCAGAATATCCGATTTTCGTATAGCAGTTTAAACGGGCCGCACTTCACCGGAGCAGTGTACTAGAACACAAAAGCCGAAGTTTTCCCCACAGCGAGATTCCTTTTTCTTTGTTTGGTGTATTTATTGTAAATCTACTCATACCAGCCGCCGCGATGCCGCACCGCCCGCCCGTTAAAAGTATTTCAACATAACTTTCTGTTGGAGCACCTACCTACCTTGTAGGTAAGGTCTGCACAAAATACTAAAATCTACACAAATTAAAGATGAATATAAAAAGATATGCCAGGATCGTAGCATTCGATTGTTTCTGCCTACCACTCTCAGGTAGTACCAGTCCGATAAATAAATTAGTATTGCATTTAATAGCCCATTTATTGAGGTAATAACATCACACTACGACCCAAAGGAGCGGAATAGTTACCAGAAATATAAACTAATCAAAAATTACCTCGAGGCGGAAATCCGCGGAAATCGTAAAAATTAACCCAAAACCTTTGACATTATTTGGGTTACTCAATTATGCCGTTTCATCTAAATTATTATGATATTGTCAAAACAACTATTAAATCCTGTATCCAACTGTAATCAAGCTGTTTTACTGTATTACTGACATTCAAGCATCAGCTTGAATTAATTTTATAGAAGACTTTTTTATAACTAAGTACCTACGTATCTAAACATAACTAGCTGAATATTTTTAGTAAGCAAATTCTGCAAGTCTAAGTTCAATGGTGTTTTGCTCATACTCGCGACGCGTCCTTCTGTGGATTTTACATTAAATTAACAGTAAAAGCTGTTGACCGTACGTTTGTATTAAACTTATACGCGAAAGACATGTTTGAGAGTTCAAATAAAACACAATCATCTGTGCGCTTCCAACAATTCCTTGATATACCCACATCCTATATAAGTAACAAATAATATACCTTTATTATTTCGTCGATTTTTTTGTGTTTTCTTGGCATTGGTTTGTATTGCTACGGTCATAATTTTGAAGTATTTCTATAAATAATTTACGATTGCTGGCTTCCATTAAAAAGGATTTTAGTAACATTATCTAAATGTACTCAGCAATATATCGTAGGCTTTAAGTTTAATATTTATTATTTTGCTACGAAGTGCTACGAACTTCGCAGTGAATCGTAGCAAACTATAATGGCGGCCCTTACCTGTTAATTCGTAACTTATTGAATTATTCTATTATATTCTACTTTATGTTAATGACATTCATACATATAAATAAGATGATTTTGCCAATATCAAGTGGAAGGGACAGACAGAGTGGGATAATGGAACAATATTTCGATTGATCGATATAATTAATATGGTCCCACACTATGTTGCTTTTAATGAGAAATAGTAAAGGAATAAAACTGGATTCTCCGTCATGCCACCCCGATAACAACCATCGAGCACTGCATCTACATTATAGTACTCGTATATTTAAAAAAATGCAGGAAGGATCGGGATCCTATTTTTCATTTGAAGCACTTCCTTTCTTTCTTTTCAGAGATATTTATTATAGACATTATTAATATTTAACTAACTATATATTTGGGTAGCAATCTCTGCAATATTATCTCATAATACGTTATTCAATCACACACTGATGTCAAAATTGAATCTGAAGGGGATATGTATAGGAGGCGGGGGGGAGGTCCAGTCTTGAAGACGTTCTGGGGAGGTCCCACCGCGACACCGGACGACTTGCTTATTCTATCAAGCTGTCGCACACAGCTACGCTCTATACATATAGAACGCACACACAAATCTCGTATTATACGGCCGGCCACCACTTCACTGTGTCAATACAATACGCTCTCTTCGCTCGGACTTAGATTATTTAGAAAGCACTTGTAACGCTCATATAAGAAGCGCTTCCAAAGACGTATTCGACGTCACAATGGCCGGTACGTGTCTACTAGGGCTAAGACGGGATACTCAGAGAGATTACGGTCCTAAAAAAACATCGTCCAGCCGCCGATATAATATTCCTCGGACGCGTCATTCGGTTTTTCTTTCAGTAGTAAAATAAAGGACACACTTTAAAGTGTTTAGGTATGGGACAAGCTTCGAAAAACGTTCGCAAGCGAAATTTTTTGTTATACATGTGAAACTTCTATTGGCGCGCCTTGGAGGTGAGTCCGCCTCGTATGCCGTGAGGATAAATGGCATGACGATATCTTATACCGTCATGCCCCCTCTCTGCCGCTCTCTCTACTCTCTTGTGTGTACTGCGTGTGCCTCTCAGTATCAATTTCGATGTTTCACATCTGCAGGGCGTCCCGTGATGGCCACATTTTTTATTATTAACTTTTTTTTATTTATTCAGAGACAAAGGTGAAGCTCAAAGAGCATTGAAAATTAACTTAATTTCTTTTGTATATTGTAGACCTCGTCAAAATACCTACAACTTGCGGAGATATAGACATCCCACCAAAAACATAAATGTGAAAATGGGAGCCAAGTTCAATATTATGATAAATATGGTGTGGTTGTCGGCTTCACTGACAAAAGATTAGAGATTTAAGTGGGTGCCAAGTTCTGTAGACAATCCTGAAATTTATTTATAAGAACGTATAACACTTTTAAGTAAATTTAAAACACAATTTCTTGTTTGTTTTCTGCTACAACAATGTTTGCTATGACTATGACTTATGAAATTTAATAGTTGAATTATTTATACAAAGCAAATAACTTATGATTTTATGATCTATTAAACCTCAACATTTGACTTGGCTAGTTTTTACCAGCAAATCAAATATTTTGAAGAATAACCTTACAATATAAAAACAATAACTTGCATATAACATTAAGATGATAAGTTGATTAGCTTAGTTAACTAGTATGTGAAAACTAGCCAAGTTCATTGTTGAATATCAAATTATGTAAAAGTAGAAAAATCACATCCAAAGCATGAGGGTAGATCATGTTAAATATGTATTCAGGGTGTCCGCACTCGGAATTTGGAATCAAATGCATTAAACATGACAGGAAAAGACCATCACAGTCATATTTAAGAGCGCCGTGAGACAGCGCTACTGGACGAGGATTATCCGTGTCCCCCTATATGGAATGACGTTATTTAAAATATACAATGCTTTCTCCTATATTTTTTGTTAAACATATTTTAAAAATGAAAATACAACATTATTTTCTAGAAGTAATGCTTTATAAGGTAGGTTCGTTTACTTTACAATACACTCAAAACTAATTATGATATAAAATAATATTATTAATTATGATAATAAAGTCTAGTAAAGGAGTCGATAGCGGGAGGTTCCGGTTTCAATTCCCACTTGTGCCACAAATTCTAAAAATAACCGATATATTTTATATCTGTTAAAGAAATGCCACATCTAGGTCCATTAAGTGCAGCAACAGGCTTGCCACCTGTTCTATTCAATATGGATAACTGGCAAAAAGCTGTCACTGTTACTGGTATCTCTGGCCACACTGCAAGGTATAAAGGCCGTAAAAATGTGTGTGTAAATTATTATAAATTTAGAGGAAGCAGTCAAGGTCGAACAACGACTATATTCAACCGTCGATTTAATAATTATAGCTAAGAATGGTATCGGCACTTGCCGTTTCCCATTTATTGAGCGCTAAGTTAGAATGGAGTGAGGGTGAAAGGGTTCCTTCAGTAGATAACTCAGTGTATTCCTATAAAGGTTTAGTGACAAGGTTCTGCCGTGTGTGTGGAGACACCGTGTGTGTGGGTACTTTCATAAATCTGTTCGGAGATATATGAGAGCGCAATTTCCGGTATCCGGCCATTAGCGCCGAGCTTTTATAAGCTTAAAGCTTAGGTTAAAGATTTTCTGGGTAGTTTAGTGCGAATCTTGTAATAGGTTCCATAAATTTTGTATAAAGAATGTGATCGCATATTAGGCGTCGATACGGAAACTTTTAATGTGTGTAACTTACTCTAATGGCTGTTGCTGTTCCTTTATTGAGTAATTTCGAGTACTCATTTGAGTTGGCTTTGCTGTTTGTTGGGTGGGACTTTCATGCTGATACGAGTATACATAGAACTACTGCCCATATTAAAGAAATGGTCGTTTAATATGTGTATTTACCAACAAAAGACTCTAATTTCCAGACATAATAATAGTGGTACAGAATAATTACTTTATCGGTTAGTAATGACTATCAATCAAAAATTTCATTGCTAATGAATGACTCTACCTGGCATCATCATAGCATTCATAGCTGGTTATAGGTTGTATAAATTATAGAAAAAACCGGCCAAATGCGAGTCGGACTCAATAGTATGTACTAAGACCAGACCAACTTTAACCCCCATGTATGGTGCAAGAACAAATTAGTGCGAGTCGAACCGGTTGACCGGTTTTATTATTTGATGCATTATAGTTATACTAGTTAGTGTCTATCTGTTACGGTTCAAAAGATAATGCCATGCGACAGGCGGGCGGACGGACACCGGAGCCTTAGTAAAATAGGGTTTCTGTTTGCACCCTTTTGGTACGGAACTTAAAAATAAGATATCAGTTAGAATTTAAAATGTCGGTATAGATACATTTTTAAGGTAGAACATAGGTATAACATACAACTTTTAGGTACCTACTATAAATGTTTAGATATCTTTTATATAAGATCTTTTATTCGGGGTGGCAGTATCGACTTATTATTTTTATCGTCCGTGAAAAGGTGCCGGACCTTACACGGGGACCCTTCATGCATGAGAACGTCCCTTCTCAAGTGATTCCAATTATTTACGGATATTTTATTTTATCCTAAAAATACTAAACTGAAAATTGTGCTAAAGAATTATATTATTAACTTTCATAGTATTTTTGGATTGTGAATGGTTTTTAAATCCAACTGACAGCTACCTACGAATGCCTACGATGCTACGAGGCATCTTGCTACGACAATAGTTTATTCATTTTAGAATTAGTAATTTAAATACTACGATTAACTTGTCATATAATTTAAAATGGCTATTATATGCGCTAAAAATGGCTCACGAATGGCTTTAAAATATTGGGTTAGGTTGCTATTTTATTATAAAAAATGCAATTGTCAGAAGTGAGCAAGAATTACCCATATAATTAATTCAATAGCAAAAGCTCGAATTAAAAAATGTATTTTTCGAGAATCTCGAAGGATTTTGTTTGTTTATATCCACAGTATATTAATATTAAATGTTGCCTTTTTGGCATTTGTTTGGCGTGTCGTACTTATTACTACACGTGGAACATAATGCGTCATTTTTTTAACATGACAGGTTCGGGGTGCATCTGCACTAGCCCTAAGTAAGTTTTGGTGTCGTGTGCCATGCAGCTTTGTTCTGCCAATCAACGAACCATGACTGATGCTCATCAAGTGTTCAATAATGCAGGAATTACGTGTATAAAACATATTTGAATACGAGTGACTGCTTAATTGAATAACAAGCTAGCAAATTATTGTTGGGGTACAATTTTAAGTTGCACCAATTATAAAGTCAATATTCGTATCCCTGGAAAGTATCATATGATGGCTATTTCGGTCCCTGTAAATTGGAAAAGCTGGCGAAGTTTGTTGAAAATGTATTAAGTGCATTTCTAAAAAAAAACATGGTTATTAGAGACAGTTAATGTTATTAGAGGGAGGACATATTATAACGACTTTACAAGATATTTATTCACCACCTGTCAAGATGTTGTCTAATCCTCAATAATTTAATTTCGTTAGTTCTCTGGCTGTTTACAAAAAAGAACTGAGGAGTGTTTCATCAGAATAACTTGTCACTGTTTTTTGACACGTGCTGCCGAATCCTTATAAAATTGACTAATACGACTAATGTCCAACTTGATTTTGTAGTAGACATAATGAGAAATCACCAGCACGCCTTCTATGTTAATGGTTGTAAAATGGAATTTAGGCAATTTGATACCTTATTCAAAAAGATTCTTTTTACAATTAAAGCGACAATCTTCATAAATCAATTTCCCCTCGAATTGAATGTCAATAAGTAGGGACGGTTGTTAAACGACGCGCCGTAAAATAAAACTTTCCGGAGGGCGGAAAGTTCCGGGTAAAAAGAATATTTACATTAATTCTCTTTCATTATGTTTTGAAGAATAATCATGGGCGCCGTTTCCCATTCCACTCTCCCGATTGAGTTTTTATTTGAATATTTTTTCTCGCTTTCCAAGTTCGACCCTGTGTTACAAAAGGAAGTTTTTATTAGCATCTTAATGATTTTACGGCGAGTCCCCGGTTACAACAGCCTTTATGTCGTCAGATTTTCTTAAGTATTTTTTTTGTCGCTGTCTCTTTGCATCTAACATTATTAAAGTTTTCATTCCGTCGCTTAATGAAGCTCATTTCTTCTGTTCTCCCGGACCTTGATTACCTTTACTTTGCATAAATGCAAAATTGTATGGGATTTTTTGCTTGTAAATGAAGTTAGTACCAAACTTTAGACGACTTTCATAAAAAATATGCCACGACAAAAAATTATAATTTTTTTACAAAGAGTTCTTTGAAACTAAAACTTAAGTTTTTATTAGGTAGGTACCTATTAATTAGAAGGGGATTCAAAATATTAATTAAGTAACCAAAGTGGATGCAACTGTCTTTGTTTGAAGTTTTCCAAGCTCCCCGTCTGAAAGTGGACGTTCGTAGAGTGTCCTCTGACACAGTAATTACATTCATCTTTGCCTAGACTGATTTATGCATCGTGTTGTCCCGGTACGGTCTCCAGGCATCCATTAGCCACTTTTCCGGGACCATCTTACGCGCCACAAAATAATAATTGTCCGGAAAATCGACAGCAGCTGTATGTAATGTTATGAGAGGAAAGGCGGTCGTTTGTTTCCGTTCCTCGAGCCGCAATCGAGTCCGAGATCTTGGTTTCTTTTTAATTTCCCTGCGGCCTCCTAATGAGGTCCCGGCGGCCGCTCGCCCGTTATCTATGATATTCTTGAGGTTGATGCTTATTGTGCGTGTCACTGATGGTTTCCCTTTTTATTATCCTCTCGAACACAATTCAGCGGTCGCCTAAATGAGTTCTTCTCATTTGCTTTCATTCTTTATTTCTCAAGGCGGTAGTTTGGCTTAACTTTTGGCGTTCCTTTAATTTGGACCGACAACGTAATTACGTAACTGATGTTTTATAAGATAGAAATATATAAATAATATTGTATGTTTTGCCAACTTTTGTCGATATTCCTACAAAATCTAAACGCTATAAACTACCTATTATTCCTACAAAGTCGATCTAAAAAAATACTCTTATACTTACAGTTGAAATATTTATATTCAAAACAAAAGTTTCAAATGATATATTATGTTTATTTATTTTCTTGTAATTATGTCAAAAATATGGATAAGCTTCATTAAAAAAAAATAACAACAATACAAAATAAATAAAGTAACTTTTTATCTCCAATCTCTCAACACAATATCATAATAGTCAAATATAAACACATGTCAGAAAGCAACAAATCACACGTCCCGCCCTTGCTTATCTATTAAAATTAGGGATCATTGTCGGCTCAGATGTAACACCTAATAGTGGAGTGTCATTTTCGTAGGATTGCCCAATATTGTCACAGCGCCCATGGAAAGGCAATTAGGAAGAGCTCGCGCGTGTCGGTCGCGTGCCACCGAGTCTCTGTTTTGTCAGTAGCCGACACCGCGGGATGAATACCTCACAGAACACGCGCCCGCGCATACGCATTTTCAAAACGATATTGTTGTTCCAGTTTAATGGCAACACTAGATATCCGGCTAAGTTAAATATACGAGCCAAGATATTACTATCATGATTTTATGATAATAGTTTTTAGAGTAATACTTACGGAAATATTCTGTGGTGATACAAAAGTATTATCTTTAAATGACTCATATGGAGGTTAGGAAGCTAATCCTGCAGTCCTAAAATCTTATAACAACAGTAAGTAAGATACAAAATCATTAGAAACGAAGACTAAACTTCAATGTTTGTCTCAAGGTACTTATTCTAAATAAAAATTGATTTAAACACGTGTAATATCATTAAGGGTGACAGCGTGGCCGCGGGCTGAGCCGCTCACGTCTCGGATCACGAACACCTCTCTCTCTGAATTAATAGAGAAAATTGCGTCAGAGAGATTTGGGTATCGGGGAAATCCCCTTCGAGGAATTCACTTCATTTAAATATCGCATTTTTCTTGAAGATTATTTCTTACGACAGCCATAAAAGAAAACAGGAGGCCCCCGCCCTCGATAATGCGACGAGCCTTAGGAATTTTTATTCCGCTCAAATCTTTCCTGACATATATTTTTGTGAGATCGCCTGGAGATTTTAATACCCGATTTTATTTAAATTCGTTTAGGTGGTGCGGGCTACACCCCTCAACATTTATCGTGAGGGCGTGAGTTGTGTTTATAAGTAGAAACATTCTTTATACTGAATGCTTTAATTTTTACAACTGTGTGTTTACTGTAATAAGTACCTACTTATAAACTTGGAAACAATTTTGCAATTTTGCGATTAACTTAAAAAGCCTATTATTGCTAAATCCCTCTCCATTTAATCCATGAATGTCAGGTAGGTTTACAAAGTTGATACATCATCAGTATGAGGTGGGTGCATTCATCAATCTTTGTGAAGTGACGCGCTCGATTATCTGACACCTCTTCCATCTTAGTGATGCGTCACATCTCTATATCTGTGACTAAATAGAGTTTGTTATGTATCTAACACCAGTGTTTATTTTAAGGTAGTGTTTACGTATGATATAATATAAATTATACAAATAATATAAAAATTTAAGTCTGTAATGTTTGTGATTTAAAAGTACAAATATATTTGTAGCCTGTTTTTGGAGTTTTAGTGTGGATTTTTGATGAATTTGATAGTGGATTAGAATGAACAGACGTTATAGTTTCAACTCAAGGCCTTACTGGGTTTTACTACATTTTTTACATTGTTAGAAAAATATATTGAAATATAGGCATAAAACTCAATTTGAGAAGTCTTTTTTCTTGAGTACGATTTTTCTGTATTTACGGTAGAACCACTAAGGTTCATCATCAAGTCTTAAAATACTCAATTCTATCCATTTTTAGGGTTTCGTACATCCGATGAAAAAACGGAACCATTATAGGATCACTCTTGTGTTTGTCCGTCTGTCTGTCACACCTTATTTTCTCCGAATCTACTGGACGAAAAAGACCGAAATTTGATACATATGTACATTTTGATGACCCAATCGCGGCCGTATGGTGTAAATAATCAAATTTCGATTTTGGGGAAAAATTAACAGTAAAAAATTTTTTTATCAAGTGCATCAGTGACATATAAAATGACCTTCTCATTATCTTGTTATAAGTTTTATAGTAAATAGTTTTTTTATAATTTTAAAATGCATAGTTTAAGGCTCCTTTATCCATAATTTTTCTGGGATAAACTATTCCCAACTTCTCTATAAATAATCCACATGTGTTACTGTAATTTAGCGTATTTACTTAGTCAATTTTATTTTTTAATTTTTATTCTTCAGTCTTCACCGGTTGCCTTACAGATATGCTAAATTACAGTGGATTATTTACAGAGAAATTGGGAATAGTTTATCCCCATACAAATTGTGGCTCTTAAATTCCTTAATTTAATATTGAGCGTTTTATCTTCGAAACTACTGAGTCAAAAATTTTGAAAAAAATGTTAGGAAACGCTTTCCACCCAAATTGACTCGCTCTTGGCCAATTTATTAGTAAATTATTGCTGGTCTCTTTAAACAATATTGATGAAATGGCATTTAAATTGGATTATTGTGTTTTACTTATATATATATTTTACTTGTAGATACCATACCCGCGCCAAGTCAGGGAAGACAAATAATAAAACTTAATCATAAGACGTTGATAAAAAGTAAATAAATTGCATGAAAGAAGACGGTCATCGGTCACTTAGTCTCACGTCATACCTACAAGTAATGATGCACTGGGGCGTGGTCGGTCTCCCTGATGCAAGTAGAGGTGATCATTCTTCATTTGCTCACCGCCGCGCCGCTCTTCAATGATACAACCTAATCACAAAGATGTAGCCGCTTTCGCATAGGGTGCGGTCGGAGCGATTTAGTTTATGTACATTATTGATTGATTTCCCAAACATCTAGTGACTTTCAAAAAGAAATTAATGAAATTATTATTCTTCTTTTATTGTAGGCTCCACCAATGTTAATAGATGATTTGCCAAAGTCGAGTATTATAGTTATTTAAGGTGACTGTGATATGTTCTATTAATCACAAACTAATCACAACTATCACAGCGCTTGCGGGATTAAATCGGATTCACCACATGTCACGACGGAACGCGTGCGTCGGTAGCCATGCCATGACGTAGAATCCTAAATTATTAGATATAGTTTCGCTAACCAAGGTAAAAATAAAAAAGATGAATAACCTCAATATTCGAATATTTAAATATTCGAAATTGAATTTCTTCACTTCCGATTACACACCTCCGCTACATTTCACGTCAAAATATGCCACATACCTACATAGCGAAAGCTATAAGATATTACAGATCAAATAGTAGTATTAGAAAAGCCTCTAAGTGTGGTTTGTCAGATTGTGTACATCATTATAAAAAACCCATTGGCATCGAAACAGTGGTCTGCCTAGTACCAGACGTCTAAACCACTCGGCCACCGAAGCACTTTTTTAGGTTACTTAATCTTATTGAGGTATTTTGAGATCTTAGTTGAAAACAGTCACATATCCTTAGTCTCACAGCTACTAGAGACTAGAATTAGTCACAATTTTTCAACAGTTTCATTATGATAAAAGTACAAAAAAATATGATTCACGATAATGCAGGAAAAGTTTTCCTTGTTCTTTGTCCTCATCGTAACAGAGTTTTGGTACGGGGCGAGTTCTCTTTTAATATATGTGTCCGGAATACCGTGGCTATATATTACTGCGACCTCTGCCGGACCGGACATAACAATCCTCGATTTGCTACAATATCGGGCGGCGTCCGCCCAGCGCGGCGAGGGACGGGGGTGGACGTGCCGCGTATAATAAGCATTTCATGCACGGGGCCGTGGGCGGCGGGAGGCTTCTAGGTAGTAGGTAGGTACTTCCGTAAGTCGTGTACCTACCTAACCGGACCGTACATTATGAAGCGAGGGTCAGCGCCTCGAGCTCGCCCCGTCTCACTCCCGCTCGCCTACCGAACGTGACCCAAGTATAATTTTGTGTGATATATCGGACGGCCGGGTCGCCTCTCTGACGGACCTCTATGAAAATCCGCTTTTCCAACATTTCGGAAGTGAGGGTGGCATTTAGGCGCAAAATTATAGCGGCCGGCCTGTCCTCCTTTAGGTAAATATTATGTGCGCGAGGCTTGGCTAAACCTTTCCATGATGTTATGTAAAGGAGCCCCTTTTTGGAAAATATGGGACATTTTGGCAGCGGTCGCTCTGGCGAGGAATTCATCTTCTATCTGCGCGATTTATATACGGAGAGGCCGTAAAACGGAACAATAAAAACCCAAAACAGCAATAAATTTAGAGCAATAGACGCGAAGGTTCGAATGCGCCTTATCAATTCCCTTTGCGTGCGGGGCCCTGAGCTGGATCGTGAAGTATACTTGTGTGTTATGATGCTCTATATGTAAGGTCTCAAATCTCATACACAAAGGTAGAGCTGTTAACGAGAAGATTGTATTTACAAACAGTCAGCACTTAGTGGACTATTCACTAAGGGTCGTTGTAAAACAGGTAAAACAAACAACGACTTGGTGTAGGAAGGACAGGGGAGGGTATCGTCTTAAAAGAGGGAGCGACTACGGTGACCACGGAGCATGCCACAAGATGTTCTTTATGCATTAGTAATGATTCCTAATTGAAACAGAGTCGTAACACTGGACACTGGCCCAGAATACATTCTAAAATCATTGCTATATCTACGGGCTCTACTTTACAATATCGGCATCTACATACATAAATATCATTATATTAGTTGATTCCTTTAGATTTAAAGATATACAAGGCAAAATTTCCTTTATATATCTTGCGATTGTACATATGTGACCGTAATATAGGCCTGTAACTGAGGGGTGGTACAACCAAAGCCTTTAGTAATTGATAGAGCGTCTGTCCTTCGTATACAGTGCTTAATAATTCCTTAGTGAGGTGGAGCGCACTCACTGCGGCGATTCATTATCGTTACGGGCTCGACCCGACTGAGATGTACGATATAGCTCCCTGATTGACCCGCATTAAAAATTACATACAAGCTAATAACGCAGCCGTCCACTTTCTTTGTTTACTTTAGTTCGCGAGACGATAAAATATTTACACATAGAATCGTTCTTACAAACGAACTATTCATAACGAAAGTTGTTTAAGTGCGGTGAACGCCTTAACGAAATACAATAGTTTCTTAGTAGCGTCGGGTTAATTTGTAAGGCGGAGAGGCCGCATCGGTCGCCGGAGGGTCGAATAAATATGTCCCAAAGAGTTAAGTGTTGGAGAAGTGCGGCCGCGCTCGACCGCCGACGTTTGCTCTTCTAGTCGTGTTGTTGCACCACTTATTACACACAAAGTTCTGTTAAAGTTTCCTCCGACTAGTTTAATTTACTCGATAGTGTAAATAAGCGAGAGGGGGTGGGTTGGCCCCCTGTACTGCGGTCCAGCGGTAATAACGTCCCGCTGCCGGAGACTTCCTTATTAATCGAGAACGACAAATTTTAACGACAAGAATTAATGAATCTCGTTACACGGGTTAATCCCCGGGTCGTAAAGTGTGCGCTCGGTGGCAGTTAAGGTGCGCGTCGCGGGGCGCGGGTGGCCTTAGGTGTGTGGCGCCCGCGACATATTGATATTTGTAGTTGCTAGATAAAACTGTATTCACAATTTCACATCCGATTAAATGTATAAAAGAAAAACACGACCACGATATTGATAACGATGTTTGCATTTGGCCATGTTGACCATATTAAAGTTGGACATGGAGCAAGCCTGTTGCTACACTTCACTGGGATTACAGTTGTCACATCTTCTATTATTATGAATTGGTGAGAATTTGCACTCGGGGTCTCTGCTGTCAAGTTCAACGACAAGTCAAAAGCTGG
Organism: Nemapogon koenigi; assembly: GCA_963924495.1. NCBI lineage: Eukaryota > Metazoa > Arthropoda > Insecta > Lepidoptera > Tineidae > Nemapogon > Nemapogon koenigi. The sequence continues at coordinate 7,604,142 of OZ004631.1, read as the reverse complement.
AAAAAAAAAATCGGTTCGTGTATACGTGTATAAAACACACGTAAGAAGTGAAACTTATTTTTATTTATTAAACGCCATAATATAATTGCCCCATGCCGAAACCTATGCAATACTCTATGTGACCTTGAGAAATATAGGTAATGTTTTAAGTATGTACGCTAGCGCCATCTGTATTTCTTAGAAAGAGTTACACCTTACGCGTATCGAAAATTTTTCTTTACCCTACCTAAAGAAGTTTCACTTCAGAAATATTTTAAAATATAGATAAGTTTTTCTTTTGTGGGAGACGAATCTGCAGAATTAGTATCCATCACAATTTGATTAAGCAACTCATACGAATTTGTACGCGTAAGTAAAGTCTAAGCTGACTTACAGCCAGCCCTGGTATCTTAAGTATATTTTATTTTGAAACATAGTAGCAGATTTTAGATATAACTACAACGTTTGTATTGTCTCACATGTGGGGGATGTTGCGGCATTCGTCTGTGTGAGAGAATCGAAGATATATCGCCGAGTTAACGAGCATGTGCGAATGGAACTTTATTGTAATTGCTTTTTGTAAGATCCAAATAGGGTCATTACAGACCGTTGTCATTGCGCGGTAAACGTAGTTTTGGCATCTTTGTTTCTGTAAAAAGACTTGAATTCTTTTATGTCCAACCAAGAGAGTCCACCTAGTTTTGCGGAAGTTTCTAAATGGGATTCGATGACCAGATTTATGATGTAAGATATGTTAATTGTGAATTTTACGTTTAATGAGATGAATGATACCGGCAGGTAACCGTAGACTCAACCAATAAATTTGTTAAACAAGTGCATTTAACACCCCAAAATAATAGCCTAATTTTAAATTAATTTTATCTTAACGGTATTCCAGGCAGCTAACGGGGCCAGTCTGTGAGCGCGTTGTTTCTGATGCATGCAGAGATAGGTCCCGGCTGGAAGTACCTCTACATGTTGGACCTATGTCCCCATGCAAGCCTTACAAAGGACCGGGCATTGTGCCCGTGAATTTAGAGTTACATAATAATAAAAATAAAAATAACAATTTTTTTATAAAAAGATAAGATGATTTAAAGCAATAATTTAATTTGTAAGCAATAATTTGAGCTAAGGTTTAAATTGTTAGATAGGTTGATATAAGTTTACATAAAGAGAAGGTGAGGAGACATTATTGTAGTGTAGATAGCATTCGGTAGCGTTACCTCAAAGCCAGCAAGACTGATTATGTCTATCCGCAATTTCTCCCCGGTCCTATTCTCGCGAGCGAAAACTAGAGTTTTCCACCGCGCTATTAAGCGGTCGCTTTTACATTTGCCCTTATAATGGAAAATGTGTTACTAATTAATTTAAAGTGAAACTCATTTATGTTGAAATGCGTGACTATTACATGTTGAAGGGTTCGGCGTTTGTCTAATCTATTTGTAAACCTTATTTTAATTCAACATAAGATTGCGTGAAAGAAAAATCTTTTGATATTAATTTCTTTGCTAAATGCCTTTCTAGCTACTTGTTTTCCATGAGTGTTTCATTTCGCGCGCCGAGCCAAGAAGATGGTAGAAATTATACGTGGTCCGGTTACAAGCCCTCACCCCATTAAGTAGAGCGAACTCATTCTCGGCAAGACTAATCAAATAACAGCTCCCCCGACTGACCCCCCCGGCCACTTCGTCCCACCCTGCCTCGCGACCAGCGGTCATCTCTCTTATCGATTGTGGCGGAATTCGTGCACCGAATGCGATATTTCCCAGCAAATGTTACGAGCGATACAATCTCAAACTTGTTATGTTCCTTCTATTCATGAAACATTGAATCTAAATTTGATTTGACGTATGTGAATTTGATTACTGCAAATCCGTTTTGTTTGCCGATTTTTAAAAGAAATAAAAAAAGTTATATGTGTAAAAGTATATCTCAAATACTATCAAACGCCTTACACTTAGATGTAGATTTAGTAGAGCAAAAGTTTTCACAGGCATCTTGTAAGGTGTCGTTGGACAGGTATTTAAAAATTAAATAAAGGGAATTATTTGCTAGATACGTCATTAAATAAAGATTGAAAAAGCTGTCACAAGTTTTTTTAGATATCAGTAATTTTCAGTTAACAAACTTACATTTGCGGTTAGTGAAAAAAAAATTCTAGTAAAGAAAAGTCGGTTACTTGAATCAAAAAGAAAAAAAAACTTCCTGCTAGTAAACGTTATGGAGCCCTATTGATGGATATTCTAAAAACACTTGACTAGTTTTGTAAATAATTTTATTAGTATTGTAATTTGTAATCGGATAGGTAGGATTTAAAAGTTCTTCTGAAAGACGAAAACTAATAACAAAATATTTTGAAAACATCCAGTAGTCTTCCTTAGAGATTGGCAGACATGGACTAGAATTTATTCCAACATATACTAAGTCCACATGTACAATAGTAAAGATAAATGCGATGCTCAGCGGCGAGACAAATCCTCCTGGCGAGTGGTCGCCACTCCGTTACGGACGTGTAATTCTAATGAGTATTAGCTACATACGTCCTGTCCTACGTTTGTCGCTCTCAGGATCTAACGTTCATGTGCTATATAGGAATCGTGAAATAAATATTTATTTGCACTACAGTAGCACGTAGCTTGTGGTATAGGAGAAATGTAATAATTATATTAAGTATACTAAGATCGTCTACTACTGGGTACCCTGTGACCGATAACACGGTTCCGCGAGCCGTAAGGCAACTCGTGAAGATACAAAAAATCATTATACTAATATTCCACCCCGGCTTCGCCAGTAAAAATTTATGAAATGTGAAAACAACTTTTACGTAATTGCAAATATTGCTATGTCTAAGAATTGAAAGATATTTTGTCGCGGTTTTCATGATCAGATAGATTGATTCACAAGAAAGTTTAGGATGTAATTAATATCGACAAGGTTTGAAAGAAGGCATTGGTCGATAAGGTAAAGGTAAGTTAGAAATATAAAGGAGACGAAAGAGCCTATAGGTATGTCAGGATCGTAGCAAATTTATCTACTCCGTGGGATAAAAGTCGAGACGATGGATACAATTATATTTATAATATATCAATACAACAGGTATTTTTCAAAGTTGCAGAATAACCATATTATCTTCGTAGCGCAAGTACACAGTTTGCTCCGATCAGGGCTACGTGCTACGACGCCGTCGCTTCACTGGACTGTGAAAATGGTTTTGATTTGACCCTTTGAGGGGTGTCTCGGCCGCAAAATTACATTTCCATCTGTTTGTTTTATGTAGGATTGGACACAATGTAGTCATTAATATTAACTTTGTTTAATTATATATTGTTAAACAATATTACTTATTTTATACTATCAAAAGGCGAAAGGCAATTTATTTAAGTTGGCTATTTACTTTTTGACTGCTTTGAAAAAATGTTCATTGATCATAGTATATTTCATTTAGATAATTAAAAAGATAATTTAAGTATTTTAATTATCTTTTAATAATCCAGTGCGAAGTTGAAGTTAGCGATAAATGAAATAGAAATGTCTGTCCGATTTTTGAATTTTTAACGACTTCAAAAAAAAGACGTTACTCAATTCGACCGTATATATATATATATATATATATATTTTTTATGTGTGTTCGCGGATAACTCCGTCGTTTAAGAACCGATTTTGATGATTTCTTTTTTAATCGACAGATAATGCTTCCGGATTGGTCCCATTTTTATGTCATAAAAATTGGTTCATTAGTTTTTCAGTAATTTTGAAAAAACTGACTTTATAAGTCAATTATCAGTATCTCAATGAAATATGTACTGATTTTGACGACTTATTTTTTTTTAGGATATAATAATTTCTCGACATTATCTCACAGACATATAACGAAAATCGGTTCAGTAGTTTTTCAGAAATTCAGTAATTTGTCTATGTTTACGGCTGAAAATTTTGTATCAGAGAAAAGCCTTAGCAACGGTTGCTATTGACACGAAGTTGTAAATTTTGTATCGACGGTGGTCTAACGGCTAAAGGTATGGCATGGTATGGTGCAGTTCAGGATGCAAATGGTTCAAATCCCATCCACAGCAGTATATATTTTTTATTTTTCTATTATTTTTTTTATTTGCGTTATTATTTTGTCTCTCAAGGCAGCAAAATCATTTAAAAGGGAAAAATTAATTAACCTTAAAAAAAAAGGGTACCGACTTCAAAAATTTGCACTGAAAAGTAAGAAATAATAAATATTTCGTCGTAGAATTTGAAGACGGTGGTGCCAAATTAAAACCAACTTACTTTCCAAATTCACAAATCTAGACAATTCATTAGGAACCTACGATCATCAGTACAAATATTTATAAAATTGAACAGATATTTATATTCTTAGATGTTTACTTAATTTTGTATCCTAATTTAGCACCAACCGTCTTCAAATTCTACGACGAAATATTTATTATTTCTTACTTTTCAGTGCAAATTTTTGAAGTCGGTACCCTTTTTTTTAAAGTTAATTTTTAGATAATGATATCAAAACAAAATCTGATGTTTTAATGTGTTTTTTGACATACTCGTAAAGATTATGTATGCGGGCAAGCAAATCCTATAACTTTAAGTAAATAATCAAAACGACTCTAACAATTTAGATGAAATTTTGTATTTAGATAATGTTTTAGTTTCCAACTTTATCTATACGCCAAACAAGGCTCGGTCGCCCAGGTACCAGGTAAAGAATATGATTTGTGCAAGCTTAGGACACTACTTAGGAAGTAGTCTAGTTCAAATCGTTTTTGTAGTATATTCGTAGGCTCTGATATATTCTCAGTAAGGGGAATTAAGTGAATTAAATATCTAAATTGACATTACAAATAAAAGGTTTATTACGAATGAATAAACAGTTCGTTAATATGCATGGCTACATTCTTTTAGAAATGAATTGACAATAGTTCCGTGACATATGTGTATGTATGAGAAGGGAGGTAGTTGGTGCATGTTGAGGATTGTCTGGGCTTAAGTCTCGCACCAAACTGAGCCGATCAAATCAGACGAACTAATACAACCCCGATACAATACCGCATACAAATATCGGCAGAGAAATATATTTTGCTAACAACGTTATCTTGCTTTCTACTAACTGTGGTATCGAATTCAAAATTCAGAATGATATCAACTGTACGAATGGGTTTAATAGGTGTTCTGAAGGTAGTAACTAACTTATCTATTTATCTATCTATCTATCTATCATCACGCTTTTCATCCCAAGAGGGGTAGGCAGAGACAATCGAATGCCATTTGTTACGATCCTGACATATCTCTTTTGCTTCTTTTATATTCATCATACCTTTCATACATGCTCGGCGATTGTGTGTAATTTTAATATTTCCATCGATCAACATATTTTTTATATGTTCAATAAAAGTACATCTAGTTCGTCCTCTGCCAGCATTTCCTTTCACTTCAGCCTTATAAATCTTTTTAGTCAATCTTTCATCCTTCATTCTTTCAACGTGTCCAAACCAGTGTAAACTACTTTTCTTCATTTTAGTCACAACATCATCTTTTACACCGCATTCTTCTCTAATGTCCGGAACGATGACATTAGAGTAACTAACTTAATAGTGAACAATATGAAATTATATTTGAGAGTAATGTTGTATGGAGCAGGAACAAATTAGCGCGATTCGCACTCGCACTTGGCCGGGAGTATGCATTACTAATTTGACATTTGTATGTATTGCCTTATATTTGTTGTTATAGTGGCCATAGTATAACACATTCTTTTCTTTCAATTGTGTACGGTTCAAAAGATACAGTCCTGTGACAGACGGACGCACGGACGGACAGCGGAACCTTAGTAATAGGGTTTTAGTAACCCTTTTGGGTAAAGAACCCTAAAATTAATTAATTAACTCTACCAAGCCCTACGATCTAGAATTGAGTAGATAAGTTTGAATAATGTTGAAGCACCGGCGAGACAAACCAAGAACCAAAATATGTTGTAACTTGATATACTTATATCTATTTTAATTTATATTTATATTGGCCAGACATAGTTAATTCTAGATTGTAGCGCTTTTTCCACTTTTCTTTTACCTTTTTATGCAGTCGGCTTTTTTGTTTTACTTAATAACTTACTTATATTTCAAAACTTTTTACTTGTTCCAAATTTAGTTTAAGTATTCTAAATCTACTCATTGAAAACTTAGAGGGGAGGACACATTGTAAACTAATTTAGCAGCTCATACCTCGCTAAATCTTCACCAAACTAAAAACTCAACATCCCATATGATGGTAAATAAGAAGAAATAATGAATATTCTGAACCTGGGGAACGCTAGCTTTTACCAACAAGTGCATAGACACTAGACAAGATCGCGGATTTCATCCTCATGCAAGAAGCTGACTATCCAGTTGCAAAGGCGGTCGTAGGCCGTACGATGTCAGCTCATGAGAGCATTGCCCTGTGCTAGCATGGTCGAATGCCTTGGAGATGTCAATAAGCTAACAACTACTATATTATAAAGAGGTATTTGGATGTAGGGGATAATCTCTGAAACTACTAATCCGATTTTGAAAATTCTTTGACAAATAGGTAGCTACATTATCCCTGAGTGACATATATTTTATTCTATTCGATAATATCAACGGACAAAAAGCCAGGAGCGGAAAACTAGTATTTTATACATTGCGCTTCACCCCAGATGTGGCTTATGTTAAGCCAGAAGGTCACCAGTAGATCGGTTCGGTCTAAAATGTTATAAACGATCATTTATGTTAGAGGATCTTCCAGTTGTGACATGAGTTCATCATTAATTACCTGTTGCATGACTTTACACAAAACTGAGATGAAAGCAACTGTACGATAGTTGTCCACTTGGCCACTCTCCAGGCATCTGGAACTATACCGGAAGAATATGATGGGCGGTACAAACTAGTGCTGTTTATAGACATCTTTTGCGTTTGCTTGCACTATTGTTGGAATTTCAAACATTAACTGATAGTAAAGCGACTTAGACCTCACGCTGTCTTATGCAGACCTCAGATCTTAGGTGGAGCCATACCACCATCATTAACCAGGGAGTTCGTTGCGAATAAACTAGCCAGTAGCTCGGCTTTTTCTTTTATCGTCGGTATATCTTTAGCGGTGGAACTGTGGTTCAGGATGGAAGAGCGAAATTATTCTCCATGGCAAGCTTCTCGAAAGTACAACTGACAGCTGGTTGTGCGGCCAATGGCCTTTTCAAAATCCGCCTGTAGGATCTTGAGGCCAGATTATACCTTGATTTCACGAAACCAATATTAGTGTCGTTCCTCTTCCTAGCGCGACATTTGCCCCATAGACGGGACGCAGATTTTTTTGCCGAAACAGCTGCGGCACATTTACTGTTGTATCATGGCAGACGTGAGATCATGAGACCCTGGTGGAAGGAATGCCGACCATGATCTCGTCAGCAATAGCAGAAGCACATGCTGACTGACTGTTAACCATGAAGCAGCGCTGACCCCATAGTAAAATAGTCTCGCATTCCATCATAGTCTGTTAACAAGTAGTATCAATCACCACGTTCCACAGCTGTGACTCCACACTCCACAGCTGGCACCGAAGAAACAACTAGGCAATGGTCAGAGTTATCCAAAAGAGCGTTTACCCTAACCATGTGTCCAGTTGGATTACTCGTTATCATTAGATCCAGCTTAGAGAGCGGATGAAATGATGAAATGAAATGAAATGAAATAATTTTTATTTGCCAGGGATTTTTCAGACCTACATGTGTGCGTGCATACTACATATATAGTCCAATAACCCTACCGTGACTTACAGTGTGCAAAAATTTCCAAGTACCTATTATGTAAAATTCTTAATCACCCAACAATGTGACAATCAAAAAATTTTATACACACAACATTAAATGAAGCTATTGTTCGAACATCAAGAGACTAGGATCATCGCTGACATCACAAAACCAAAATACAATAAATTATCAATACAGATTACATTGTGTTTAGAAAATAATCAAAAAATATCAAAATAATAAGTAGTTACAAAATGTCAATAATAATCTAAAAAATGTCAGGAGTAAATTACAGAACGTCAAAATTCAATAATAAAATGTCAACAATAAATTGACTGATTATATCAGGTATCCTGGTGGGCTGGTCTACTAATTGAGTTAGTCCGTATGATAGAACAAAAACAAGCGCGGTTCTGCCAGCATGGTAACTCTTGAGGGAGTCCAGCCACTGCATATGGTGTGCATTGAAATATCTCAAGAGCACCACTGCGGCATAGGGTTCCCTTATGCTCCTGTGCCTTGTCTATAGCTCTGCTCAAGTAGGTACTCAAAAGCCGAGTCTTCTCAGAATCCTTCTGATGGGATCTATAATAGCATACGTAGATCAGGGACTGATATACCAATATATATCAAGTGTCCGACTTTGCATATAAACATACCCAGGTTTTGACTGAAAACGACTCCTCTAGTACGTGCTACCAGGGTATCATGCCTTAGCCTGACGGTTTATTTGTGCCTCCATTTTTACTAACCAGTTATTACACAATTTTATTGTTTGTAGTAAGAGGTACGGAACCCTACACTAACTAGCCTAACATGCTCTTGGCCGCTTTTTATATTTCACATCTTTTATAATTGAATATTATCTATCTATGTGTTTAACACTTTACATTGAATAGTTTGCGAAAAATTACCTGTGGCTAACAAACGGACCGACGCGACGGACGGAAGTGATTTTATGTAATTACGTTTTTTTCTAACGGAATACTATACATAATACTATAATTAATACCGAATTATTTGTTGTTGTAAATTACTTATTTGATGTCTTGTTTACTTTTAAACCGAACTTCAAAAGAAGGAGGAGGTTCTCAATTAGTCGGAATCTTTTATGTTTTTTATGTATGTTCCCCGATTACTTGAAGACGCTTGAACCCATATGGAAATTTTTTTTGTTTGTAAGGGTATACTTCCCAGGTGGTCCCATGGTCATCAGGTCAGGATCTCATGATGGGATCCTTGAGAAATCGAGAACTCTTCAAATTTTATAGGCACTCGATTTGAGTTTTTTTTATAAATTGCTTTCGGAAAGCACACTTTTCAGTGCATATTTTTTCAAGTCGGTACATCTTTTTTTAAAAGGCAATTATTTTTGACTGAAAAGTGAAGTACCTACTTTATTTCAAGCCCTTTTCCGATTATTCGATCTTCAAATAATAGGTAATCTCTGGTTTTAAATTCTTAGTACTTTTAGCTTGATACTATTTTCAGACCGTTCGATTTTCAAATCACACATCACCACAACTTCTTCCATCTCTGGATTTAATTATTTAATTTTAAAATTCGTTCCAACGTATTGAGTGTTCTATTTATAACTCGTCGCTAGATTACTTCCGCTCTTTCCAACAATAATAGAGATTTTTCTTCTTGTAAGGCACATATACATTTGACAACCACTTCCTTTGCCTTTTTATAACGATTTTCCTGAGGTGGGTTAATTATGACATCCTTAACTTCGATAGCATAATTTATTATTTCCATGGCATATTTCAACGTATTGAGTGTTCTATTTATAACTCGTCGCTAGATTACTTCCGCTCTTTCCAACAATAATAGAGATTTTTCTTTTTGTAAGGCACATATACATTTGACAACCACTTCCTTTGCCTTTTTATAACGATTTTCCTGAGGAGGGTTAATTATGACATCCTTAACTTCGATAGCATAATTTATTATTTCCATGGCATATTTCTTTCTATCCTCGTTTATATTTAGAGGGACACAAAAATAACTCCATTTTTTATTTTTGTTTTCTATCATTTGCTTCTAATTGGATAGGGATTTTCAGAATTGCGAAAAGGAAGCTATGCTAAGCTTTAAATGTTTACAAAAACCTTTTTATACTACTGTGTGTATACACCATTCGACGTCATGAACTGAAAATGCGAGACCTTAGCTGAAGTTTCTACTAGGGTTTCTCTTACAATGAAGTAGGTAGCCCCGACATTGACAGTTTGCATGTAAGTTCGCAATTTGAACCTACTATTGTCTACCGGTATGGTAGACAATAGTAGGTATACGATACGTAGAGAGCAAGGTCACAAAAATATATCAACAACGGGTGATGACAGATTGAACAATGTGCTAAGAAAATTTTATCTTTTTCTGACATAAGAGTTAAGTTACAAGAAGTTCCACAAACTGTTCGAAGAAAACTCAAAATAGCTGGAATTAAAGCACGCTTGCCTTTAATAGGCTTTCTTCTTTCCAAAGGTGATAGGGTAGCTCGGGGTAGCATATATCTAAAAAAATTTACTTTGACAGGGGATCTCTAGCTTCCTAGGGGTGGACTTGCTTCTCTGAGGGGTAGGTCTGTTTGTAGACCTCGAAAACTCATCTGTCCACTACATATTGTCGTTTGTCTACCCTTAGAGATATAGTTATATGTAAGTTAAGTATATATCTAAGGATTTTAACTTTGTCGTGGGATCTCTACATTCTAGGGGTGGATTTGCTTCTCTGAGGGGTAGGTTTGTTTGCCACCTCGGAAATTCATTTGTGCACCACATATTGTAGTTTGTCCACCTCCAGAGGTATAGTTATAGCATATATCTAAAGAAAATTAACTTTGACAGGGGATCTCTAGCTTCCTAGGGGTGAATTTGCTTCTCTGAGGGGTAGGTTTGTTTGTCCAACACATATTTTAATTTGTCCACCCTATAGAGATATATGTGGTTATGCGCGAGATAAATCTCTATATCTATATCTATCTATTTTCACTTTGACGGGGGATCTCTAGGTTCCTAGGGGTGGATTTGCTTCTCTGAGGGGTTGTCTGGTGGACTAACGAAGGATGTACAAACGAACCTGATGAAAAAAGTTGAAAATTCGCATTTGGGAGTGCTAACTTCCACTTCAATTTTTTTTTAATTACTATTATTTGACAGGTGAAAAATAAATTTTTGATGGACAAACAAGTGGAGACAAACGAACCTGATGAAAAAAACCGAAAAATCGCATTTGAGGGTATCAACTTCACACACCTACTCTAACCTATGGTGTAATGTCTAGGTAGGTTGTAAGTTGTAATAGTTTGTTTTGGTAATTTGAGGAAATACACTTTTACAAGTATGCAATGGTAGTTTCACTTGACAGTTCTTAAATTAAAATTGTAACGTTATTGAACCTTATATAAATATATCATGTATAACGTATATCTACTTACTTGCATTTCAAGCGAAGAAAATGTAATTTTTCACTGAAATTGAATTAGGAGATATAGAGAGCACATTTTGTCGATATACGATGGCGTAGACGATAATTTTATTCGGCGAGTATCTCTTACTGCTGATGTATTCAGCAGAATATTCCCATATGTGCGTAATTCTGCAGAATGGCAAAAAAGGTCTGTTTGAGGGGTGAAATATGTAAATTTATTGTCTCGGGTGGTTGTAGGAACGAGGAACGGGTCGGAAGGGAGTCGAGCAGGTCGTACGGAGCTGCGTGCTCCCCGCGTCATACCCCGACACGTACCATAAAGGAAATGTTAATGCCTGCCAATTTATGTGCTTTTCTATGATTTTGCTGAATCGGTTGCCGAAGATTCCATTTTTATTGCGTAAAAGACGAGTCTTTGTTTTTTATGGAAAATGAAAATGAAAGTTATTTTTGTATAGACTAACTGAAATTTTAAACATATACTATTATTATACAGGGTGCAACATCGATATGGGTCAGTATGGGGACCTCCGAAACAATAAGAGATAGTAAAATATGTTCTAAGGAACCATGTCGTTGATTTTACATATACTTAAGAAAAACTGCATTTATAGATTTAAAAAAAACTCATACACTACTCGGGAATCGGACCCAAAATGATAATTTTGAAAAATAAATTACGGTATTTTATCACGATATTTATTATGTAGGTTATAAGGAGTTTGAGAATGGAATGTTAACTTCTTTGTTTCTCAGGCCGAACTGCAATTGATTTAAAAGAAAAATAATGGTGGGAAATTTTGTTATTATTTTACGGAAGTTTTTTATTTTATATGTGCTGTGTAGTTTATAAAAATGCCTCTTGTAAGTTCAAAACGCAATAACCCGATCATTACCTAAACGAGTTAATTATTCATGCATTCAAGATCATGGCTGTCACATCGAACATTTACTAAAATAAATAAAATTATATTAAATACACATTATTAATAAAATAATATTAAATATGTGGTCTCATAGTAACATTTACTCCTTACAACCTACACAATCAAGTTTTTTTTTGAAAATTACTGGATTCGATTCCCGAGTAGTGTATGATTAAAAAAAATCTATGAATGCAGTTTTTTTTATCTCAAAAATCAACTCTAGAACCATTACTTAGAATCTCTTTGTTACAACCTGTCTATCTAACCCAATTAAAAATGTCATTTACTTTTTATTTAAAAGAGTTTATAATGTTTGGTAATACTTAATATGTTATTTAGTGTCACTATGATAACCACTTTAATGTTAAAATTAGAATTTTATGAGTACATAACGTAATTAAAGTAAAATTAAATGCATTATGCATTAAACTGTTAGAAAATGCAGCAATTTTCATATTCAATTGACAGTGTCATCGTACCCTAAAATTATATTCCCCATCGACAATCAAGTATTTCACAAAGGCCAAATGTGACATAATACCAGCATAATTCAATGTTTTGCTCACCATATTGTATTTTATTTATGAGTTATGCTCTGATGAATTTTAATACATCCCTTTTTAACTTATCGTAAATATTGAGTGCATCTCTGTCGCACACCGCACCCCGGGTAACGCTGGCTCTTTGAACGGGTGGTTAAATACTACGAGTTAACTTGCACCGCATCGGCTACGCATCATTTTAGGGGCAAGTGGATGGTGTTATGCACTATTTTCAATGTGAGTTTTGTTTTATAAATTTTGTTTGTTTGCACGATTTTGTCAAACTATGAGTCTAGTGTCGAATTTTCCTTAGCAAAAGAAATTTAGAAGCAACAGTACAACAATGGAAATTTAATTTGTTAGATTTAAAAAAGAGAGTCTATAGTCGGAGTACCGAGTTCAATTCCTACTCGTGCCAAAATTATAAGCACTATTAAGAAAAGGTATATGCTTTAATTGACTTCTCGTGCTTCGGAAAGCTAGTGTCCGTACTTCTTCTAAAAATAACAGATATTTACGGCTGTTAAAGAAGTCTAGGTTCATTAATTGTAGCAATAGGCTTGTTACCAGTTCTGTTCAATATGGACAACTGCAAAAAATGGTGCAACTGAAGGTAAAGGCCGTGAAGGTAAGTAGGTATATAAGGTCTTGTTATTTTTGGTCTTTTAAATTTTTTTGATGGTTTTGATTTATTATTATATTTTAACAATGTTTATTTATAAATGTCATGTTTTGCATAATATCATTCATACTGATACAGATAGCGTCACAACCAAAAGAGCTTATTTCATGAGTTTCATGACGTCGTGGAGTTCCGAGTGGAAAACAACATTTTTCAGATGTTGTCTCGTTTAATTTACCAAGCAGAGGGTCGAACTGACGCTTTTTTAATTTATTTTGATCATGAAAGATGTGTTGTCAAATATTCTTTGTTGACCAATTGAGAGGAAGAAATCGTATTAATAAAAAACCCAGTTCTGCTTTTATTGTTTGTACTATTAACCAGACTATGCGACATATGATGTTGACATACAAAATAACTGTTAGCTAGAATCGCTTATAAAATTAATAAATTCGACAATATCATGCAATTATACCTTAGTGTAATGCGCGCGCTCTAGGGGTCCTGGGGTGGAACGCGATGCACAGATTTTTTGATATCTCTGGTGTACCCGGCAGGGGTCGTGTAAATGCAAATTGAGGTATTAACTTTATGGCCAGTATTATCTGCCACCATAATATAGCATCCCTTCACACCATCTCTTCGGGTGGTGATTTACAATAAGCTGTTATCGCGAGTTATTTACTACATATTTATTTATATTTCTCGACAGTCTGCAGACGAAAATGCTGCGTTTAGTTGGTTAAATGGTTACACAATAATAAAAGCCGGAACATTTACCAAATTAACTTGAGTTGCAGAAAAGATGTGAGTGTACATTTAGAATGATGTTCATTTCAGGTGGTTAGTTCCAATTCCGGGGAGAGGGCAAATCGTTTGGTCTTTCCTAGATTTATACAGCAAATATCAACAATGTTTCCGCATAAATAAATAATTAAGGAAGTTGGTAAATAAGCGGAGCGGCCTCATTTATTATTCTTTATAAGGAAACAAAGGCGAGGGTTAGTCGTAATAAGGCGCGCCACCTCGCCGGCTTATCTTTATTGCCTCCAACCCACGTAGAATAATAAATCGTTTTCATCAAAAACAAATACTCGACAGTTTTTGCCAGAGCCGAGCAAACAGGCGGAGGGGTGGCAATTTTCCACCCCCATAATACAATATTTTCCGACATTTTCCACGGAGTACAGCATCGAATCGCTCGCTCGGTACGGGCAGGTTCCTTTAATGTGTATTTTTCGACCAATCAGAGAGCGGCTAGAGCCTCGATATTACCTCAACTGTCACACATAAAGTGGAAAATATGGACCGCAGATGGAGGGTGGAAGGGCGCGGGTGAAGGGGGGTGTCTGCTTGGCAGTCGGCGCGCGTACACGACGCTCCGGCGCGCCGGAAGAAACGCTACGAACAGGTTTATAGCTTTTCTTTCAGGTACGGGCCGTATCATAACAGGGAATAGCGGCGCGTGATGTGAACCCGTGATAAAATAAATGTCGAGATAGGCTTATGTATTGTACTGTTTATCTTAATAATGGCCGCCGGGAGAAAACTTTAGATTAAACTCTGGGCTTTATGTTGGAGCTATTTTTTCGTTTTGTACTTTTGATTTTCAAGTACGTACTTAAAATTAAAGAGTCATATTATAATTATAAAACTAGCAGGAAATTTCAATGAAAATATGGATGCATAAGTATTATAAAGTCAAAATATATGAACCTTATCTTGACATAGAGAGATATCGCAGCTAAGCAGTGTAGTGATTTATGTGAGTGAAGCGTCGTTTTCAGCGGCCAGAGGAAGTCTGTGCGGCCCGCCCCGTGAGCGCGAGACGCGGGAATTGCGCACAGCGGATATAAATCGCGAATCATTTCTCATCGTAACTTTTTGTCGGTTCTTATCTGTTAGACTTCACTTTTCATCATCCGAGGGGATTTATGTAATGCCTAGTCATTTCTCGGCGTCGGAGCGAGGCTTATCGGTGAAGCGCGAGTTCTCTTGATTGATGAGCGCGCAAAAATAAATGTTGAGTTAAATTATTCGATAAGTTGGAAACGGAAGTTAAAAGGGAATTATCTATGTTCTTGGTTTGAGTGAAGTTTTTGTTCCCCCGGATGCTCGGCTGAGTAAATGTGATCTGTAAATGTATTACCTATCTAATACGAAGACTCTTGAGAATGGAATTATTTGGAGGATTGCAATACAGTTTAGGATTAGATTAGATTAGAGAAGCTTATATAAAATATTATAGTTATAAAATATATTTTTAAACATGTAGGTAACGATAACAAGTGGAAGTGCTACGAGAATAAACATAGTAATATAGAAATAAATGTTTTATTTGTGGGCTAGTTTAACCCAACTTAAAACAACCTAATAGGTCAATTAACTATCAACCAGTATCATTAGGAAGAAATAACTAATATTACATGCAAAATTGGATTACCCCATAAAATTTAATGGACAGGTTCGGCGTTTTCCATAAAATATTGCTTGTCCTGACCAAGCTATAGTAGGTATAGTTATGTAGACAGTCTGAGAGGGGAATAGTACGAGAGACAATTAGGGATGAGAGCTAATGCAATAATTGTAGGCAATCAGCGCCCCCTCCTGATGATTTATGTACAGCATGCAGACACAGCGACGGGCAGAATGCCCACAATTTACATCTTTTACACATTTACAGAGATTACTTCAGTTTATTACAAGGTATACTAACATTTGTTATAATATTAGATACCTACTTCATTAGAGTATATTTCTAAACGCAAAATATTGATTACTAGCTTTCGGCCCGGCTATGCCCGTGGATATCTTTGATCAAAATAAAATATAGCCCATGTCACTCAGGGATATCGTAGCTTTCTCTTCGTGAAAGAATTTCCAGAATCGGTTCAGCAGTCTAAGAGACCACCCCTTAGGTACAACCAAACTTACAAGCTTACAAACTTTACTTTATAATATTAGAAGTACACACAATCGCCGAGCATGTGTGAGAGATATGATGAATATAGTGAAAGCGAAAAAAGTAGGTATATACGTCAAGATCGTAACAAATGGCATTCGATGTCTTTGCACCCTCATTGGATAAAAGGCGCGATGATACATATTATATTGATAGATAGATTATTCAACCAAGCATGTGAGAAAATGCTTGGAATGAATAAGTAGGTACCTACGTACATTTATAGTCAGGTGCTTTAGCTCTAAAATAAACCCGCACTTGAAATGGCGATTAATCACTTGTGTTTAGAAGGTCCCGCTGCAACTCTAAAACTCTAGTTCCAGTTAATAGTTGATTCTCTCAGGTTCTTAAATTGCATGCGGGTGAGCCGGACCAGTTAAAAAGAGCATTGCGGCTAATCTCCAGCGACACATGTACAAACAAAGTTTAATTGTGAACGCGGCGGCTGCAGCCCCGAGCGACGGCGGTGCGGCCCCGTACGAGTAAAACCGATTACAGTCTTACCACCTCACCTTCGATTTCTGCACCGCGTTGCCTTCCTCCCACCGTCTATATTCAATTCCAATCAATCCAACACACATATACGTACATACAGAATCTGCGTGTTTTTATTGCGATCCGCTACGACTGATAGCAGTAAACATCGCCGCCCCCCCTTTTCCTGGTGGCGACGTATTTCCTTTTTGTTTCGATTTTGATTTTTTTCAAACATACCACCTCACTTCAGTTTTGTTTCGTTTCATTTCATAGAGCGGGGTGCGCGCGACAGATTGGAATTCGAGATATGTACAATTTAAAATCGTGATGTACGAGGAGTACGGTCAGCATCGTTCGCGGGCGGGCGGGGCGTTTCGCCCGCTCTAGACTGACGCCTGTCGGCTTGTTTTCTTTGCTTTTTTACAAATTCTATTTTCATTTGATTGCATTTGAATTTCCACCACCAATATCCGCTAACTAAACACGATTAATGCGAAGCGGAGATGGACAGACGGTCGGGCGGGGCGGGCGGCGAGCTGCGTCAGGGGTTTTGTCGTTTTATATTAGATGCTGCCTAATTTATTGCAAATTGCGACGCAGGAGTCATCCGTGCTCTCAAACCACTTTGTCGAATTATTTGAAAATGGAAACTGGTGTTGTATTATTTTATAAGTATGATAGAAGTAAGGAATTTGTGATATATGGTCGCGTCTTTAGCTCTCCTCGGCTACGTGTGTTTGTAGCGTCATAATCAGTCGTGTTTAAAGTGGCAACAATTGATCTGATAAACCTAGGTAGCATCACAATATTCGATTGAAAAATCGTTGTGCTTTAGTTTAATATGTCACTGTTAATTGTGGTATTAATTAGTTTAATCTTCATCTTGCTGATATTTCATTGATTATATTTAAGTAATCATGTTAGAAATTATGTGAAACTCATGAATTACTCGTTAATTAGAATTTAATAATATTGAGGACGATGCAGCAATTTATGCATATTGTTTTGTCTGTGAGCAGGCGGGCATCAGTAGATCGATCACGACGTCCCGTTATTGAGAAACTTCTCCGCGACAAGGCCCTTGATTAAAAGTATGCAAATTTTATTACGTCCTGGCGAGAGGAAAGGCAATGAAGTAGATTGAAGCAAGGAATAATTTTATTTTTTTATTGGTACTAAATGAGTAACTTCTTAACACCTGTTATTTTTCTACAATGAGAAATATATTACGCATATTAATATTATTTTATCATTTATTGTTTATTGCATATTCACTTAGATTTTAAGGTACTACAATAAAACATATACCAACAAAAATAGGCAAGTATAGCGAACTTAGTTTTTTCGAAGTTTCGTTTGGTTCGTTTGGAAGGGTTCGTTTGTGGGTTCGTTTTGATAGTAGATAACTAGACAATCTAAGACATACTGTATGTTTGATATTTTTACTATCATAAATAGTTTAGTAAAATATTCTTTTTTTTTGTATTATAGGTAAAATTTTAAATAATGTTTAATGGATATATTTATTATTCTTATGGTGAATGTCTGAAAAGGTATACTCACTGAGAACAATAATTTCCATAAGTAGGTATATTTATTAATATTTTTATAAATTCAAACGTATTGGCTATTTAAAAAAAAAATTAAGTAAGTAAGAAGTTCTATCTAAACAATTAATAAGGTAACGAAGAGAACATTAATGGTGAGTCATATAAATTCCTCCAAAGTACCGTGAAATGCTGTGTCAAGCCATCAATCAGTATAAAAATACCCAGTTCATCCCCTAATTTAATCAAAAGATCGCTTTAGCTGGCTGTGGACAAGAAAAAGTATCTCACGATGACGCAACGACACAATGATATAAAATTTTCATGGCAATAGGGCGGCCGGTGGACGCGGGATGCGGGGGGACCCACGTAATATTGAAGGCGAGCCGAGCAACCAATAAATTACAATTTGACATAAACAAAACCCCACTGTTGTACACGTAGTCGGGAATTATTTATTATACAGAGACCAGGAAGCCACCCACCTTTAAAAATAAAATATACCATCTAGTTAGGTGGGTATATATATATATATATATAGACATTTTATGTAAGTACTTATGTACAACGTTGTTGAGAACCCAAACTGTATTTAAATAAATCATATAGGTATATAATGTCCATCTAGAATAATGTAGCTTCACAAAAATCAAAGAACTTATCAAATCGGTCCAGTAGTAGTACAAACCAACTTACACTCTCTTATTATATTTTTTGGGTCAAAATATACAGAAGTGCTTTGAGAAGCGATTTTTCATCAATTTATGAACATACAAATATATATTGTGATCACGCCTGTTTCTCAGAGGCACAGGCAGAGAAAAGCACCACTTATAATAGTACAATCTTATCAAATATGCGCCAAAGTCACAAATAGAAATGGTATAAAAGGATTTTAAATTCTAATTAACACTTTTAAAGTTTTTCTATGTTCTATACTCGAAGATAATGTGCTCTTACGAGGCAGTTTATTAAGGCGAGTCACCTGTCTTTCGCTAAGTTATATTTATCACTCAGACCGGTAGATAATTCCGCTCCATGAGAAGACTGTTTTACTGAAATTAGTTGAACTTTGTGTTGGCGTCGAACTACGGGTGGAATTTGGAGACTTAAACCAATTTTACTTTAACTCGTCCAACAAATAACTTATAATAGAGTAACTTTTTGAATCCAATTAATTTATCCGGAATAGGTGTAACATTGATGTTTATTTACAATATATTTAACAAGGAAATGCAACATTATCTTATATTAACAAATTATTTGATACATAAACTTAAGTAATATGTTGTAAGCTCGGCTGTCTTCCTCATAAAAGAACTCGCAATATTTTTACAGCTCTTGTGAAAAGTTTAATTAGGGCTCGCTTTAAAGAGAGCGAATTCGCGTTATGTACTAATTATTGTCCCAACAATAAAAAAACGCGAACGAGTGTATTATACAATTAGACACCTCGCCCTGATCGTTAAAAGGCAAATTTAAATGGAATTTTTATGTCCAGCAATTAAGGATAACGTCGGCGTACTAGACATTTTTGTAATTACAAAAATAGGATTCTTGAAATGTAGCGTGAAAAAGAATTAGGGGGAACTTAGCGGAAAATTCTTCAGGCGCTCTGTAGCACTTGATGGAGATATTAGGAATTATTTTTAAATGAACAATATTAAAATTACCAGAATATTCAAGCCAAGAAAGAGTTATTTGGCCGGAAAAGGAACAAGTCTGTTTATGTTATACACAGGTTTCATATAAAAAAGTGTTCATTTTACCAATATTTATTAACGTTTTACAACTATTGGTACAACTTAATCAGGGGCTTCCAATAATGAGCAGGCATCAAAGGATTTATATATTTGGGAAACAAACAGTATTAATTAGGCAGACTACGGGTTCGATTCCGGATCCCGGCCATGTACCAATGGGTTTTATATACAAAATCCGAAAAATCACACTAAAGGAGTGGGTACTCATTTGTCCAATCGCCGACGCACCGCCGTACGGTCCACCTAATGAGCCTAACTAATGGGCCGCCTAGATCGTCTCGCGGCCGGAATGGGAAATTTTCGGTGCGATGCCGGATCAATGTGTGGCCTACTAACTCGTTAGGTATAGCTTCACAAATACCATAGGCTAAACGAGGGAGACTTGGTCTTTAGCTGGGTGCCCTGGAACCGTAACAGATTCGGGAGCTGTAATGCAACCCGTGAGGAAAAAAAAATTATAATACATACACAAACACATAACAAAATACAGAACAAATAACATGAAAAAAAAAACTTATTTGCATTCATAAAATTATATAAAAGTAATTTTTTTAAATTAAATAAAAAAAAAACATGTGGTCGAGCACTTCCCAATAAGTTTAGAGAATTTTTCTTCCTAGAAACTTGTTATCTGGAATGAATAATATTTTAATGACTTTCATCTAAAAACGAAAGAAAATCCTTTTGTTTCGTTGGATGTACGGTATTAGATGACAGGTGAAAGCAGAGTTGCGCTCACATGAAGATGGAGAGCGGTTAAGAAACCCGAGGGAGTCGCGGATTTATCGCCGCGCTGGTACTGACGAGACTCCACCCGGCCAGCGCTGATTTATGCAGCGCAATCTCGCAAAACTTACTTCACATTTAAATTTTCAAACTGTCTAAGCTGCTCTTAACGCCGCCCATATTATCTCATTCGATCGCCTATAAATTTTATGAACACTCGCCTTTGTCTGGTTGATGTCTTGATGTAAATGATTGCTGCTGTAATTTTTCCTGAAAAAAAAAAAGAATCAGTTTATTTTTATCACATAATCATACAATTAGTTGCATCCCTATCTCTAATATTATTTCTCAAAGTTAATTATTGATACACCATTTGAAGATTATTTTTCCCTCTAATGACGAAAAAAAAAAAAAAAAAAACAATTTAAATTGTTTCTTTTAAAATTAGACTAATTTATTTATTTTGTGAAAGACGCCATCTATTGGAGATCAGTTGAACTATGACAACAACACCACTAACGGTGCGAAATATTCGCACGGGTCATGTAGTATTTATTATAGCTGGAGAGCCAGTGGGAGATAGGGAGGAGGTAGGTACTTGATGAAATCTGAAAGTTAGTTTAAAAAGTTAGATAGTTCTGCTTCGCGAGATATGTTGCATCTCTCACTGCTTCTTGGGCTACTATTTCTTATCCGTATTTAATAAACACATTATTATCGCAGTATTTAGTAAGTAACATAAGATTTCTGAGAGTGTGACAGAACACATTTTAACTAAATATAACTTTATAACCGAATTGAACCATTGAGTACATTTTTAATACGGCCCTAATTCGTGTATTTTCAGGATTGAGAAGCACTATTGCTATTTTAGGGCATCTATCTCTGTAGAAAGTTTCATTAAAATCTTTTCAGATTTTACAGATAAAAAAAAAATATCTTCACGGGTTTCCTTACGGCTCCCGGGAACCATTGCCGGCCCCAGGGTACCCAGCGGAAGACAAAATCTTCCTCATTTAGTCGAAGATTTTTTGAGGCTACACCTAACGAGTGGCCAGGTCTGTTGAATGTAGATGGAAAAGCCTCTTTGTACGGTTTGTCGGATAATGTACATAGATTTTTTATTATAAAAACCCGTACATGGTCGGATGTGGGGATCGAATCCGCAACTTCTCAGTTGTGAGCCGACGTTTTACCCACTCGACCACCGACGCCCCCAGATTCATTGAGTAACAAATAAAAACTAAGAAACATGAATTATTGTGTTCTAAGGTACATTGACGCTAGTAAAACGGTCCCCGCGCGCCTAATAAAATTGTATATAGTATTACTTAGCAAACAAGTCAATGCAAAACGCCTAAAATATTGTAAATCAAAATACTTTGTTGTCGGAATGTCTTAAATTCAAAGATTCTCGCACAAGAATTTAATGCCGTGGTAGAGGCAAAGACGCAACCCCTCTCATAATTTAGTTTGTAACTTTTTAATTAGCTTTATATTTGTGTTTGTACATTGAGACTTCGTCGAGTTGGTAGCGAGTTTGCGGCAAGAAGTTAATATTAATGTCAAATAACTTTTAAATTTTAGATTGAGTTGATTCAGGATTTCACTTACGTATCAGTACAAATTGAAATCAATTCAGGGCATCTAAACTACTTTGAATATGTAGAGATCAAGGTTTTGTGTAGTTTGCTGTCGTTGTGTCGGTCGGCACATGAGTTGAATATCTAAACTTGCAAATTTTATGTGCCTACAATTTCACCTGTCCTCTGGTTACTGAAGACACAAGTAAATGTGATTTAGGAAAGCGAAGATAAACAGTAAAATCCTTCTTGTTGGTCTAGCAGGAACAACTGATTGGAATCAAAGGTAACCTGAATAAATCAAATGTATTGTTTGATTGAGTAGCTACATGCGGTTTTGTTAATTAGTTACTCACTCTGTTTACATTGAATTATATTATTTAGCTATTGTAGGTAGGTATTGTACAGTACACTACGAAATTATTTTAAAATTTCAGGAATCTACTACCTACAAAAAATGCAAATGTAAATCTTTATCTCTTACCAGATACACTAATAACAGTGTCCAGATTTAATTTTAGCATAATAGGAACTACAACTGTCACTTACTTTCTATTATTTTTAGGTTTATTTATGTATTGGCTTAATTATGAGAAGTCGATAACCACGTTTTATTCTCAATAAAATTTTCTGCGCCCGTTTGAAACTGTACTAATTACATTTCTTTAAATTATGTTGACAAGGTCAATGTATTAAATAGATAATTATTTACTATTCAGTAAATCAGAAACCATCTTAGGTATTTAAGATTTTTATAAGTGCCAATACTTTTTAAACGAACAAATATATACAGAAGTTTTGCTAGTAATAAACCAACATGGTATTGTATAGTTTATTTACTGAGTACTTATCACTGGGGTGTATTTCACCTCCTGGCACGTTCCTCCATGTTTGTTTTGCGGGGAGACAGTCGCATTTTGATTGCAAATATCATACGCCGCATCGACACCATGCCAGACAAATCGTCAACTTTGTACAGACTTACTAACATTAGAGAGTACAGAATTGTATTTTGCCTTGGAGCGCGCGTGCGCGAACATGATAATCATTATTTTTTTGTTATTGAGTTGAGCACAGTTGATTCCAGTAAAATAATTTAAAATTTATTACAAACACACAAAACACACCTTTACGGCCTTTTCGGTGTGGTCAGAGACACTTTTTACCAGTTGTCCATATTGAACAGAACAGTTGCCAAGTCTGTTGCTGCACATAATGGACCTAGATGTGTCACTACTTTTTAACAGACGTAAATATCTGTTTATTTTTTAGAAGAAGTGCAAACCTTTATGTGCCCTCCAAAGCACGAGGAGTCGTTTAAAGCACATATTCTTAAATTTATTGCATTTAAAATATAAAAAAATTGACATCTCATTTTTCTTAAATTAACTAGGTATTAACTAAGCGGACCACGGCTCGATCCCGGCCATGTATCTACTAATCGGTTTTTTTATAATTAAAAACTTATGTTCGATTGTGAACAAACCACACTTAAGGCTTTTCATCTAAATACACCTTAACAGAACTGGCCACTCGTTAGGTAAAACCTCACAAATAACATCGGCTAAAAGAGGGAGACTTGGTCTTCCGCTGAGTACCCTGGGACCGATGACACGGTTTCGAAAGCTGTAAGGCAACCCGTGAAAAAAAAAGAAAGATTTGAAAGATTTTTTAAATTAATATTAATTTGGAAAAATTCTGAAATAATTCGTAATAATCAAAGAATCTAATAGGAAGCGGAAAGATTAATGGTTTGATAATACTGGAAAAGTAAACTTTAATCTGTTAATGACCCCCTTAGTTGCCTAAATTTTTTACGCTACAATAATATATCAACATTTTGTTGCACCGATCACAATATTTGAGCTGTAAACTCAATGTCATCACTACTTTTAAAACAATTTCAAAGTCTGTGGTATAAACTCGGGTATCATTTGCAGCGCTGATTCACGCACGGGCGGTCATATTTGTTGTACATACATACCGACAACCACCCGTCGCGGGTCGCAAATTTTACTTACAAACAACATGCTATACTGTAACCTTTGATTAAATTTTCAATTAATTCATAATAGTGGAAAATTACTAGGGTGACAGAACAGTAAAGCAACTACATAATGAATCCGTTTATTCATGGGAAGAGTTTGCTTTGCTT
Organism: Nemapogon koenigi; assembly: GCA_963924495.1. Classification (NCBI taxonomy): domain Eukaryota; kingdom Metazoa; phylum Arthropoda; class Insecta; order Lepidoptera; family Tineidae; genus Nemapogon; species Nemapogon koenigi. The sequence continues at coordinate 7,579,648 of OZ004631.1, read as the reverse complement.
TCCATGTATTATAAACTTTATATAATATACTAACGACCTGGGCCTGATTACTGTGAAAACACAATAAAAATCGCTAACTCTTGATTAGTTGAAACTTGAAATGATTGAAAGAGTTCATTCACAACAATTCTACTAAAGAGTTCATAATATTAATTGTAGTGAACTACAAAAGTTCTTAACATATTACGAACAAAAGAGTTAACATAATTATTATGAAAGGGAACATTGTCTACGAAAGAGTTCGTAATTTTAACTACCCGGCTTTGACCGTGGAAATTTTTAACATTAATCATCCTTTGGGTCGTAGCATGATGTTACAAAGCCTATAATTTTATTCAATAAACACACTGGTATATAGTTTCTAGCGTTCAAACATACAAACTCTTCAGCTCATCTGTTTGTTACATAATGTAACATTGTAACTTACATTGTCTATGATACGAAAGAGTTCGTAATATTAACTACAAATGTTCTTAACATAGAGTTCATAACATTGTCTACGAAAGAGTTCGTAAAATTAACTACGAAAGTTCTTAACATATGACGAAAAAGTTTGTAACATTGTCTACGAAAGAGTTTTTAACAATTTTTTATTTATTTTATTTATTCTCTTAGAAAATTAACCTAATATACAATTCAAAATTCCGCCAAACTGCTATACAGCTATTTTGACTTTGTTGTGTTCTTTACCGATGTTATTGGACTCACAGCCACAAAACGACTTAACTACGAACGCTAATGGATATTCTGAATTACTACATAGTACCTAGATACAATTTGTGCCACTATTTATAAGTTAGCCTCTTAAGTTAAGATGATGTGGTAGTTAGAGTATGTTCGTGGCTTAATCAACGTCCTATCGGCGCCCGCGGTCTTGCTATCTGTTTAATGTCTGGTAAACAACAGGGATAAAGGGATAAGAATGGTCCTTTCATACAACGTCTAGCCCTCAGGGTCCTGGATTAGAGCGCATTCACTGAAGAAGATTGCTTAACGACGGACTCGCCTCGGTTTTCCAATATAAATAGATAACCATCCATTTCGTAGTTTTATTTATTTTCTAAAACAAGGAAGATAGAATAATACTTACATATTCTATCTATCTATCTATGAGCACGCCTTGTATGCCAAGTATTACGATCCTGAAATACCCCGTTCGCTTCTTTTATATTCATCATACCTTTTATACATGCTCGGCGATTGTGTGTCATTTTAATATTTCCATCGATCAATACATTTTTTATATGTCCAATAAACACCTAGGTCGTTTTCTGCCAGCATTTCCTTTCACTTTAGCCATATAAACCTTTTTAGTCAATCTTTCATCCTTCATTCTTTCAACGTGTCCAAGCCAGAATCTACTTTTCTTCGTTTTAGTCACATATTCATACATACTATTATGCTTGTTTCCCTTAGGGATAAGCAGAAAGGATAATACATTCATATGACTCTAAGTCGCATTAGATGTTGTTTACCTACTCAAATAAATTGCGCTTATTTTATAATTGGTCAAAAATAATAAAATCATTGTTATTTTGAATTTACAATAAACTAAAAAAAATGCAAGACGTTTAATTCAAGGGGAATGGTATAACAGCGCTTTAAAAAAATTAAGAGCTTTTAGATGAAAGAGAAAACAGGGGCAAAGTTTAACCACCCATATTTCCTATTCAATAAAACCAATTGAAAAAATAACAGCTATTTCACTTACATATTTTGAATAAGTAACTATATGCTAAATTACAGTGATACAGGTGGATTATTTACAAATAAATTGGGAATAGTTTATCCCAGAAAAATTATGGATATAGGAGCCTTAAAAGTGGGCAACTGCTAAAACTTCTATTTGAAGTAGGTAATTGTACAAGGTCGACTTTATTTCTTTGAATGATTAACCCAAGAAGATTATGTATTAATGGAAGACTTGGGATTAGGAATTGAGGTTTATATAGAGTTACTTTAGGGTTAATGTAATTGTTGTGAATTTAATCAATATATCTCAGAGTTAGATTGCAACCTGCGGGCAATGTAGCTCTAATTGTCCGCGGGATCAGAAGAGCTCCCGGCTGAGCCGCGGTCGCTGCTCCAATCACCAACAACTTAAGACTCCATGCAAATTCAATTTCGTGCCCAAGCAATCCCACACCTAAGGCCAGTTGAACATATTATTGCTGGATTTATCTTTATTGCTGCCGTAGAACACTCGAAGTAACTTCGACAGTCGAACTTACGCCATTAGTGAAGACACGGAGATACAGGATTGTTTTGGAAGGGGCGGAGTTGAGTCTTATTGCTTTTAGTACTGGCGTAGGGCTAGATTGCTTAATCTGTCTTGCTGTTTATACGACGCGATTTAGGCTGGGAGAGACGATGCTTAAGTGACCCGTCTGATGTCTATTGGTACGCAATGGTTAAGGAATTTACTCTAAAGACAATAAGATTAATTAAATTATTTTGAAGTAGGTAATTATTATTAACTGTTTTAATTATTATAACTTAAATTATTAAAACCCCCGAGTTGGTGAGGAGTTGGGTATCAGTATCTGGCTGCTTACAGATGATGCAGCAGCATCAGGGCAAGGTTACCATGTTGTTGTAATATAACTAAAGTCACAGGATATTAAATTTCGTTTAAATTTCTAGTAAGTTGGTCACATCCCTTCAACGACGTTTTTCTTGAATAATAGCTAAGACACTCTTGATCAAGTCACCTTTCAAACAAAAAAACGAAATCAAAATCGGTTCATCCGTTTAGGAGCTACGATGCCACAGACAGACACATATATACACAGATACACACGTTAAATTTATAACACCTCTCTTTTTGCGTCGGGGGTTAAAAATAAGTATATGTAGGTAGGTAAGTAGGTTACAGTTATCTATAAATATTGATCTTTTCAAATGACTTTTAGAAATTGAATGAAGCAATGATCTTTTATTTACAACTTCATTCACAAGTTATTACTGAAGATTCGGTCGTAATAATAAAACTTTTAGTTAATACAAACTCAGGATGTATAAAGCAACCATATTGTCAAAATAGAATTTCAATTTACTATGAATAGTGAGCACCTATAGAATTTGCAAAAAAACAAGATTATAAGCGAGATTCGCATAGAAATGCAGCGGTTCAAGTGCACACTCTGTTATGACATAATACGCGTAATAACAAACCATAATACGATGTTTTACAAAAAAGGATATCTTTGTCGGCTTTTAAAAGAAATAAATGTCACAAGACAATTCGCGCGGAAAATGTCCCAAATCGCTACAAAAAAGCTGCCGACAAAAGTGTTGTTGTATAAATGTAAAATGAAATTTAATAAACATCGGACAATAGGTGCCGTTGTAGATGTTTTTGAGAAGATCGAGATAGTGAATGGGAGATAAGCTGCCAAAAGGTTTGCACTGAACGTACATGTTTGATGTTAGCTCTTGTCGTTGGAGCGTAAACGATTTAAGAGCAAAATTGCAGACCGGGTGCATCCAGTGGCATCTGCTAACTGTATATCTCCACATTGTATGTGACGACTTTTAATTTCGTCGATGGATCCTCTTTTAGTTAATTAAGAATACGATTTTGAGAAAAAATAGATAATGTAGACCATGTAAGGTCAGATATCCTGATATCAAAGCAAAGTGCGGCCACTGAAGAAACAAATAACTCTACTTCAGTAAATTTTTAAATTGTTATTTTATACAGTTTAAAAAACTGAAATATGTGGATTTTTATTTTCAGAAACAAAAATAAATCTACAAATCTAGGCATATTTTTATGTAGGTATATTTTGACACCTCTTCAATTCAATATGACAAACTGGCAAAAGTGGACACTGTTACTGATGTCTCTGGCCACACAGCAAAGATATAAAGGCCGTGAAGGTGTGTCTGTCCGTCTGTCACAGCTTATTTTCTTCGAATCTACTGGACTAAACAAGTTGATCTTGGTACATATCTAGAGTTTGATGACCAAATCACGGACGTATAGCGTAAATAATCGAAGGAAATAAAACTTTGTAAACTGCAACATGTGACATATATCAAATGAAAGGGCTCTTTATAAGGATTAATTTTTTTTTATAATATCAAAATGCAAAGTTTAAATTATATTAAAGAAAATATACGAAAATTGACCGTTCCCACCCCCTTTATCTCCGAAACTACCGAGTTTAAACTATGAAAAAAAAATAGGGAATATAATATATTAATATACAATAAACTTATATTTTTATAGTTATTGGAAACTCTAAACGAGAATCCTGTCTTAAAATGATACGGAACCCTCAGCGCGCAAGTAATACTTGTATTGGCCAAATTTTTATTTTGTTTGTGAGGAACTGAATGAACTGAAAAGAAAGTCCTCAAAAGTTCTACCCTCAGAATAAGAGCACGAGCATGGTTCTACCTCCCCTTATTAGATAAAAGGCGTGACTTTTTGATTTGAAGATAATTTATACAAAATTTAATAAGTAAATATCAGTTAAGCAGAAGCAATTGAAATTTCCTTAATTACAAATAATTCCCTCGAAAAGATGTAATTTTCATCCGCAATCATTCCATAATCTGAGAAGTTTATTGGAAGATAAGTATCAAACGTTTCTATTTAACTTCAGTTCAAGGCGGAACCTCGCCAGCGCCATATTGAAATGTTTATAATTAAATTACATAAAGACGAAGAAAATTAATTTCACACAGCGAAGTGGCGGGCGCCCGCCTCACAAAAGCGGAAGCTCTTCTCAAAGGCGCCGGCAGAGCTACGCGAATTTAATTTTCTAGATGTTTTTGGAAATTACCGACGAGAAGTTGAATAATCACGTTATAACTTAACAGTATTAAATTTTATACGTTAAAGTGTTAATATTTCATTTTCAAGTTTAATTAATTCTATTCAGAGAGCCCTACGCTAAGGGTAGCGAGCGATCATTGACTCGATCTATCTTAAGATACATCTGTTTATATATATACCAACCAACATTAGAGATTATTTAATGAATTTTTATTGGTTTTGAAAATAGAAAATATTTTATTCTACAGATTTTATACTAAATATCATCAAGCAATTTTTTTATATACAAAAGTAGGTGAACATTAAAGTGTAGATATATATTTAATACTCCTCTGATCTACTAAAATGTACTGATCAAAGAAGAACACACTTTGTTTAAAATTAACCCTTCGGCCCCCATACTCCTCCCCGCTAGTCATAAACCTAGATACATAATAATAGTAACCGAATGCACATCATTGAAGTAAGTATCTACTTATATTAATTTTGTATTACTCTCGAATACGTCCCGTTTAATAAACTTGTACTTTTGGATAAACATGGAAATATGAAATCAAAAATAATTGTTCATTTGATAGATTTACAGTTTACAAACTTAGATAATCTAGAAATAAGATATTATTTCAAAAATTATTATTTACTTACACGTCATAACAATATGAAAAACCTTAAAATTAAATATAAACATCAAATAAAAGTCTAAAACTAATCCCACTAATATATAAACGCAAAAGTATGTATGGATGTATGTTTGTTACTCAATCACGCAAAGACGCCTGAACGGATGAAATTTGGCACAGAGATAGATTATAGTCCGAAATAGCACAATTATTTTATTTAATATTTATAATTATTCTACTTGTATGGTTCCCGTGGAATAGATTTGTTTTGATCGACATTTCTATGCATTTTTTGCATAGTGGTAGTTTACGGGTCAGAGAATTACATATACTACTTTTTATACCGCGAATGCGGGAGGGGGAGGGGCAAATTACAGTCATAGGATTATTTCTTTTTGTATGTATTTCCACGCGGCTTCAACCGCGGACAGAAGCTTGGTGCTTAATAAAACTAAAATATAAAAAACTATAGATAATATTATAAAAATCCTTCAGAGAGTCCTGAGTACCCAAGACGCTAACTGCGTTCTTTGTTGTATTGTTCATAGGAAAAACTGAAACTTTTCCTGTGCGTGCATTTTACTTTATGAAATTCTTATCAGAATTTTATTGCCTAGTCTTGATAATGAATACGAATTTATATGAGCAATCGTATAGTCTTAAGATACATTTTAGAACAATCTCAGCTATATAAATCAGCGGCGGAGTTTCACGCGACGAAACAAATTGATGTACCCAAATAATTATTAATGCCTCACGAAATTTAATTGGAAAAGTTGTATTTGTATCTCGCTTACGGCGTAGGTGAGCGATTCGAGTCGCGGAGCGTAGAGCGGAGCGGGAGACGCGAGGAGTGTTTACGAGATAATTAATCTCAAAGTATTTACGGCTTTAATCGAGGTTCTCTAACCCCGGATGGGGAAATAACTCCCGAGTATGTAATAATGCTACAGGAACGTCAATTCAGTTTCACGCATAGGTTTTGGTTTCAGTTTGACTAAATTACTCCTTCAGCTTAAAACATCTATATTATATCCTAACTAATATTATAAATTGCAAGTGGCAAGATCACATTGTGAAAATAGCTGAGACTAACTGGAGAAGGACAGCGATGGGGAAGAAAACTTGGAAGGCTTTGGGGGAGGCCTATGCCGAAAGGCAAACCGAATGAGAGGTTACCAATGTCTGCATTGTATAAAATATATAGAATCATTAAAATGCTTGTTCATATTTTATTACTGATAACTTTAAATTCGGAAATAAAGGCTTTATTTATTTTTATTATTTTATTTTAATATTATAAATGCGATAGTGTATTTGTTTGTTCGTTATAGCTCCCGAAACCGTGTTACAGTTCCAGGGTACCCAGCGGAAGACCAAGTCTCCCTCGTTTAGCCGATGGTATTTGTGAGACTATTACCTACCTAACGAGTGGCCAGTTCTGTTGAGATATACCTATTTAGATGGAAAAGCCTCTAAGTGTGATCGTCCTTCTTTCAAATCAAAGCAGACAGAAAATCCTTCGGGTGAACTTCTATGTCACATTTAAAAATTTTCCACGAGCAAAGCCGGTAGTTAATATAATAAAGTTAAAGATTTTGTATGCAAATATGTTTGAACGCACTAAACTCAGGAACTATAATACCACGAGCGTTTATTGAGGTTAGTTCATGCTGCAACCCAAAGAAACGGAGCCGAAAGCTAGTAATAAATATATAGGTAATGCTGCATGTAATGAGAAATAAATCGAATGGAGATTGATAAGTAGTCGTATAATATTTAGGTATATTTACCTAATACCTAATAATATATAAGTAAATTAATTATCTCAAATAAATATATAGAATTAAAATAAATGTTAGTATTTAATTAATTACCAAACTAAATAAAAAGAAAATGATAAAGTTCTTCATTATTTATTATTAATGCGTCTATTCAACAACAGAGTGCGCTACTAGTACTAATAAAACCTCTCTTAGAAGTAGTTCATCAGATGTCCGTATCACACTAGCGCCACGTGTATTTGAAAAAGATCCCGCGTTCGCTTCCTACTTCTTTCTCCTAGATTTATTAGTATATTTAATATTCTATTATATTTAATATTGGGTCTGCATTTTTTATATGTATTAAACGATACATTCATGTAGCAGACTTCCGTTAGGTATTTCTTATCTAGTTATTCTATCTTTATTATTTTTTTGATAAGACCTTATAGTTTAATCAAAGCATACTTTCTAATTTGCAGCAAAACTTCTTCTTCAAAAAATTCTTATTTTTACTATAATCGACGATTACAGAAATTTTGTAAACATGTGGATACGTTCCAATTACAGTACTTAAAAAAAGTTATTTATATTATGGCTTACTCTTACATTAGGTACTTACCTATATTCTATATTTAGACTATTTAATTCTAAACACATTAAAACGAATGGAGAGAGGAAGTGGGCATCAATACATTCAGAAACAATGCGGGTGGACCGTGGAGCATTGAACAATGTGGACTACATCTTTTTAGCAGCTAATATAATTTTTTGATACATCATGTGTTCTTTCATACAACGTGGTCTTTTTGTAGAATTATTTAGAAGAGATTGCCCGACCTCATATCACCAACAAGCTTAATCGATCGAGTACTACATAATCGATTCACTTTTTTCCGAACTCACCGATAATAATTATCGTAGTCTGTTAATATCTACAAAATATTGTAAACTAACCTTCCGGCCTTGGCTTCGCTCATAGAAATTTTTAAAATGTGACATAAGATTTCGAGGATAAAAAGGGGCTACATCACTCTCCGGTCCTGCTATCTCTGTGCAAAAAAATAATGTCGATCCGTTGCTCTGGTTTGACGTGAAAGAACGGCAAACAAAAAAACACAATACCGCATTTACAATATTAATTAGTATTGTATCTAAAACTTGAATCAATTTCGCGAAAACGTTAATTTAACGTTATTGAACTACAAAGAAAATAGCACACACATAGACAGACTCGACGGGGACAGACAATAAAATTAATCATTAGATTGAACAGTGTTACCCACTTTATAAAAACTAGCTTTACGTCCCCGGCTTCTCCCGTGGATATTTTTGAACAAAATAAAATATAGCCTATAGCGCTCGGGGATAAAGTAGCTTCCTATTAGTGAAAGAATTTTCAAAATCGGTTCTGTAGATCCAGAGATTACCCTCTACAACCTCACAAACTCACAAACTTTATCTACCTCTTTTAATATTAGTATAGATAATTAAGTGAATCGTATAAAGCAGCAAGTAGGTACTGTCACAAGAAAATGTAACCCATTTTTTCTCAAAAAGCCCCCTAGCCACAAAATAAAAGTTGGCTATTTAACTCCGAAATAGAATCCGATGAAGCCCCTTGACCGGAGAGTCCGATTAAGATCTGCACTGCGAATTCGTTCATTTAAAGCATAAAATGAGGTGGAAATGGCGAATACTCGCGTTGCTCTTAACGGAGATTTGGATTTTCTTTTTATTTCGAATCCTAATTCAGACTTAGGCCAAATCAGGCATAGTTGATGTTCACAAAATATACCCACGTATTCAAACATTATTTAAAACAAGATAATTTAGAAAGAAACATTGAAGTATAAGTTAAAAAAATAACCCCCAATACGAAAGTATAATTTATTTATAGGTACATTCCGAAGTTTATAAAAACAAAAATGTCTCAACAAAGCAAGTACAATTAACAAAAATCAAGTCTTGAGAAATCCGTGCGTCATAATCTCGTAGTGGAACTGTGTAAGTATGAGAAACTACCTTCCCTCACCGCCACCCCACCTACTGACCACTACCCACACGTTGCTTAGCAACCACCCACCAGTGTCCTTATCATCATAACCAGACTACCCGCCATCTTTGACAACTTTAATTAACAAAACTTGCTAATAAACGCAAGGTTCAGTATTTTGTATCTCATTATATTAAATGACAGATTTGACAGAGGGTGACAAAACACTGTATAACTTTCTACAACGTTTATTAGTAGGTATATGGGTAAACGTATTGTATAATATTTGTTTGTTCGTATTCTATACACTCAAAAACTACTGGACCCATTTGAAAATGTCTTTTCGCATCTTCTTGTTAGCACTTGCGTGAAGGTTATAGGCTATTTAACTCGTTTACTAAGGTCCTCGTCTACCTGTTGACGTTATCAATATCGAGCAAAAACGAGCAAAAATCACGTTAGTTGTATGGGCGCCCCCTTAAATATTTATTTTATTCTGTTTTTTAGTATTTGTTGTTATAGAAATACATCATCTGTGAAAATTTCAACTGTGTAACTATCACGGTTCATGAGATACAGCCTGGTGACAGACGGACAGACAGACAGACAGACGGACGGACAGCGGAGTCTTAGTAATAGGGTTTCCGATTTTACCCTTTGGGTACGGAACCCTAAAAAGCACGATATTACGTAAACCAAATGAGCCAAAACTCGATGAGGTTTCATCGTTTCGTTACAGAGCACCTGTGGCCACCTTTTACGGCTCTACCATCAGGGACCCTGGACATCATCTAGGACCAGAGTACTTGTGAAGACAAATCAAACTCGATGGAGTTACGTCGTTTCGTTACAGAGTTCCTGTGGCCACCTTCCGGTTCCACCATCAGGGACCCTGGACGACATAATCTAGGACCAGAGTACTTGTGAAGACAATCAAACGAGCCCAAACTGGATGGGGTTACGTCGTTTCTTTACAGAGTTCCACTATCCACCTCCTGGCTCCATTATCAGATCAGATCGATGGTCCGAAATTATTTCATTGTCATCCGAATTACATGCACTTGCAATGTCTCAAATCGATACGACAATAAGAAGTTGGTTAAATTCGACTTCCAATATTTGTTTACATACGAGTACATTTTACAGGTGAAACTAATATAAAGCGTGTAAAAAAGTAATACATACAGACTTTACCACCTGTTCTGTTCAATATGGATAACTGGCAAAAAGTGGACACTGTTACTGGTGTCTATGGTCACACCGTAAGGTATAAAGGCCGTGAAGGTGTGTTTGTTTTGTGTTTTCTGGTAAATGTATTTGATGCTACTAATGCTACAAAATCTCGTAGCTGTAATATTTTCGTTTCATTAAGGTGAGAAATCGGGGCGGACGGCTAGTTCAAAATTAAAGTATAAGATAATCTTTGGCGCTGTTTGTGAAATTGCAAAGTGGGCATATCAATTAAATTATAACATATCAACAAATTTAGATAAACAAGTCGATATATATATATTTATTTTCCCGAATTATTCAATTTCGGGAACAACTAAAAGTGCTATTATTGCGATTATATGCGATTTTTGTATGCACTCAAGATGATAGGGTATGACAGTTAATATGGGCTCCATGGGCGAAGCCGGGTCGGAAGGCTAGTCTATCAATAGTTGAAAACGGCCGTGACATAAAGACAGACAGCGAAGACTCCTTTTGGACGGATACCAGAGCAACGATATTGAGAGGCAGATATAACGCAGGGCGAAGCTAGGTCGCTAATGGTACAATAATAAGGTGTATTTTTTATATAAGTATATAAGTTGTTTCATGGAAAGAAAGTACAAATACAAAATCCTATATCGAATCTTGGCACAAATCCATTTAGCTAGGTATATCGAAATATCGGTTGATTTTGACTAAGTGTACTTTCTAAGCAAACGATCATTATTATTTCAAACTCTCCCCCAAGAGGTTTCCTCCAAAAACAATCTCCAAAATCGTTCGAGCAATTTTGTCAAAAATAAGTCCACAAAAAATCCATTATACGAGAAGTAATCCTTTCGTTCTGAAATTTATACTTCTCAGTTTAACCCCTCTCTTAAAGTTTAAGCTGAGTGAATTATTAATAAATTTCAAAGCGATGTCAATCGGGTGTTTTATTTTGCATAGGGCTTAGTCGCGCAGAGGGGTGTTCGAGTACATTTCGTTGTACGTCATTTGTTTGTCTCATGAACGTTGGAGTCTAGGCACGCCGCCAACCCCATACTCCAATCATATCCCTTTATGTAACTAACTTGAGAGTGTCAAGTAATAGATTTATCAAAGTAATCATATTTTACAATAATGTCATGAGTAGAAATGTAAATCTGTTATTTTGTTGAGAAATGTGTTTATAAAAAAGCAGTTTACAAATATAATTATTTATGGCCTCAGGTACCTAGCGAAAAACACGTCTTCCTCATTTTGGCGATCACATTTTTGCGGCTATATATTGAGGTATTTTTGAGATCGTACAGTGTCGAATTGTGTACATACATAGTTTTATATTTTTACTAAAAAAACCCATAATATGACTTTCGTCGTTTCGTCTTTCATGCCTGATTTTTTAAACAAATTTTCTCATTTTACAAAGAAAAACAGTAAGTAATTTAAAAGACATTTTGAAGCCAGTAATTACGCAGAAGGCAGAAGTAAATTACTTGAATGCATAAGAATGGTACCTACCTATAATAAAATGGTCAAATTAAAAGATTAAAAAAATACTTCGGAAAATTCGCATTGAGCTGATAATGATATAAGTATACTTATTACAACTTTTGTTAGTCACGATAACACTGTTCAAAAGATACATTATTATGAGAAAATTTTTTTTTTGCACAAGCGGTATCGATGGCGACTTTTGACATATCATTTTTAATGATGTTCTCAGCGAAGTTGATTGTCTATTTTATCCGGAGTATAAATGGAGAAACCGAAGGTTCCAGGTTCAATCCTCATCCGAGTCAAATAAGTTATAACTTATAGTGTGGCGGACTGGACTTTAGAAGAAAAGTAAAGTTTTATTTGACATAATTTACATAATATGTTTGGATTTTTTTGTTGTCATTTACGAAGTAGGTAGTCTGTTTAAGTTTTCTTCTTATATTTTTCTGTATTTTCTTTTGATCACTATTAATAGTTTCTTTACATCTATTGCAATCCGTTCGCACCCACTGCGCTTTATATAGCATACCAAACACCGAAATTGTCGCACTTCTTCTAAAAACATTTTAAGAAATAGCTTTGTAATATGGAAAGCTTGCTAAATGTGGACCTTGTCTTGTCTTTGGCCACGCCGTGATGGTGAGTTGTGTTGTAGAAAAGAAGAATGTCTGGATGCAGACGGCCATATGACCAAGTTGCCATAATGTAAATACAAAGTGTGAAGGAGTAAACTGATTAATTGTTCATAGACATGACTTCCGTGTGAGTCTTCTCAATCTTTCGATCAAATACCTACTTAGTTTCATTTAGTATGCGACACAGACACTTTGACTTACTCTATCGACGATGTTCTCACGGGATATTTTACTTGACTGGTACGTAATATTAGAATATTTACATTAGGCCGGACAATGTTATTATTGGAGTTTGGTGTAGAATAAGTATGAAGTTCTTTATAAGTTCCGGATTATCCATATTAATAAATAAAGTGCCCTGCCGCGTCTGTCAGTGCTCGATTTTTCTCCGATAGATGGTATGATTCAAGAGTTTTACGCATATAACTTACTAGCTGTGCACTGCGGTTGTTACTGTTCCGCCCCTTTAGGTTGTAGCGCGATGTTTAAGAATTGGACTATCAAAATGCTAAATATTTTTTCAAATCCGACTGATAATTCCAGAGATTAGCGTGTTCAAACAAATAAACTCTTCAGTTTTCAAACAATCACTATATCACTGCATATTATAAAACAAAATCCCCCGCAGCAAAAATTACTAAACGGATTGACTTGCAATTTTGACTATTAGATAAATGGATTCACCGGGAAGGCCATGGACGTATTATGTTTCGGAGCTGAGCATTAACAGTATAAGTGAATCAAGTAAGGAAAAAGTTAGCCCCAGCAAGTTTTCATGGCGTATGCTGTCTAATCCGTCAGAGATTACATAATAAAATAGTAATTGTAGTAAAGAATTATGTAAAATAAAATGTTCTTTAAAAAAGTCCGCGGTAGCATATATATTTATATCTAATAGATAAGTAGTAGGTGTATTTATGTAGATATTAAAATTGTTGTAGACACATATTGTAGGTACTCGTGCGAAGACGGCGGCGGGGTCCCTAGTTTAAATTCAATTATTTTCAAGATTAAGTAAAAAAGGTAAATTACAATAACTGCTCAGTAGAGATCTTTATAAGGTTAGTTCAGCATCGATTATGGTAAATACCAATTCCTCCATCATTATCTTCTTTTCTTACGTTCGCGTTGTTGAAAAAAATGTAACTATTACAAAGTCAGTCGCACAGTGATTATGTCAAAAAGAAGTCTAGGCGGCTGTCTTCTGTGAAGACTAAAGTAAAGTAATTCTAAGTATGAATGAACAGACTGTGTTGGTGCGGCAGTTACGGGTACATACCGTAGCGCGCGTGCTCGTCTTGTTTCCTCTCCAATTCAGGATATAGCCGATATGGTGTTGATCTAATGATGGCATCCTCCTTTGGCGCTGCATCAAAATACAACTTTTTCCATTTTCCTTACGAATGCAATGCCTTTTAACTGTACAGTGTATTAAAAATACATACTCCTTCTATCTACAAAGTGCACTTAAATTTCTCTCCCATACGTAGGTAAATGTAGAGATGTTATAGAGCACGTTATAGATAATTCATATGATGAAAAATACAGGGAAATATAACTAGCCACACTGGCATCTTATTTTAATTTTTTTAACCGACCAGTTCATAAGTTCCGTAGTTCATAATAACTATTACACACAAACACACCTTCAAGGCCTTTATACCTTGCGATGTGGCCAGAGACACCGGTAACAGTGTCGACTTTTTGCCAGTTGTCCACATTGAACAGAACAAGTATCACTTCTAAGTTATACTTCAATATAAAATTGCATATGAGACAATTTGGTAAAAATCTTATCACATTCAGATTACAACACTAGATATAGGTATATTGAGTTTACCTGTCTCAGGCAATTATAGAATTGAATATGTTTTTTCTCGAAAACTAGCAAATATGGCGAGAATTAAAAAGTAACAGTCCAGTAAGTAATTGTACCCTTAAGGGAAAACCTGCCTTTATTTATTACGACGAGTGATATAAAACATAACAGTACCTTCAACATGTAGCTATTAGCATGAACATTGAGTATTGCAAATCTAACATTAGTCGTATAAAATCTTTAATCATTCGTTAAGAAACACTCGGTAAGGAAAGATATGTGCACAAACTCGCTTAGGGTATTCGCTCCGTATGATTTTCAGAAATGGATATGTCTTATAAGTGGTAAGGATACAATATTTTTATGCTCTCAGTTTTTCTGGACAAGTTGTTTTTACATCCATTACTGAGTCTATAGTAGGAAAATCGTTCTAGACGCTGCATTCTAATGGGGCTCGCGGACAGGCGCGTGCGCAGGTACTTTAGTTGGTTGTCGAGATGAACACGTCCATGCTCTGCCATATTATTCATGGTAATATATTCGAGCACCCGTTAAAAAATCTGCTTGGGTAAGCACTTTAATTAATTGCAGAGACACAAACTGTAGATATTACCTACAGAACAAACTCGTAAATCTCGTAATGTAAGTACCTAAATCATCTTCGAATTTAGTTTAATTTTTGTAATGTATTTGCATATTATTTAACTAAGTAATAAGTAGAAATTTTTTGTTTCAAGACTATATTCAAATTATACGCAAAACGTAGGATTTTCAAAGTCGGTCAAGTGCATTTCGGGCCTCACTTAAGTACTGTCGAAAAACCTATTTTTTACTAGGCTTCAATTTTGGTATGCCACTTTAAAAATATGAGAAAGTCTTAAATATTAATGATTTAATTTATACCTACCAATAAGCTTAAAGTTACACTCATGATTTATGCTTCGAAGAAATTCTAAATATGTAATTTATAATAACTCTTGAAGCTTCTTATAGCACCAAACCCAAACAGAGAACTCACCTTACGAAGCCAGATATCGATAAGGAGAAAAATGCAATAATGAGTAAAAACAAATATGGTCTAGTATATTATAAATGGTGAATCATGACTTGTTCAGTGGTTTTGCTGTTTTAGGGCAAAGTCATAACATGAGCAAGTTTTAATGTGACTTGTATACATACAATTATAAATCCAAATCGCTAAAAGGCGTCGGATTCCACTTAATTAAGCGATTTAAAAAAAAAGAAGAGAGCTGCTCAATTCGGATGTATGGTGTTTTTTATGTAAGTTCACACATATCTCCGTCATTTATGAACCGATTTTGATGCTTCCTTTTATGATCGATAGAGTATGATCCCGAAGGAGCAACCATATTTTTCATAAAAAATGGTTTAGCAAATTTTCAGGAATTGTAAAAAAGTGTTTTCCTTGATATCTCAGTGAAATTGTAAACCGATTTCGATGATTTATTCTAAAATAATGTTTTAAAAATATTCCAATTTCAAGTTTTTAAATTTCCTTTATTTACTGCTTGTCTGTATATCTTATTCTAATCAACTATACTTATCTTATTTAATTATATTCATTATAAAACAGCCTGCTGGTCTAGTTTGATCCTCTTCTTTAAATACTCTTCCCCTTCTTCCCATCTTTACATCTTCTTAGTTCCACTATTCTTCTAATAAAATTCACTGCTCTTTCTTCTTCGTCTTCATCCAGTAACTCTGCTATTTCCATATTCCGTTCCCGTCTTACATGTCCCAACTCATTTTCCCCTTCACATTTCGTACATTTTATCTCTTCTTCCCACTCCCATTACTTATTTCATTCTTCCTTCTAATTCCCACATCTCGATCTTGCCACCATCCTCTGGTCTGGCTTCCCCCTTTTACCCCTCTCGTCAAATCACTTTTAAATTATTCGCTCCCTTTACCTTACATTGTATCTATGTTATCATTACTATTCTTATCTTATACATTTTAATTAATCTGGAAAGTTTAGCGTAGTAGAGTAACAGTTCTCTTGGTTAACCTTTGCTGTGTTGTGACTCAGTTTTCCCAGGTTCTTATAATATAAGTAAGTTATTTTCATTTATAAAGTACAGTTTTTTTTTCTTCATGGGTTGCCTTACAGCTCCCGAAACCGTGTACGGTCTCAGGGTACCCAGCGAAAGATCAAGTCTCCCTCTTTTAGCCGATGGTATTTGTGAGGCTATACCTTACGAGTGCGACCAGTTCTGCTGAGGTATATTTAGATGGAAAATCCTCTAAGTTTGCTCTGATTATGCACATAAATCACCTATTGGTACATGGCCGGGATCCGGGATCAAACCCGTGGTCTGCCTAGTTAATACCAGACGTTTTGACTTCTCGGCCACCGACTCGCGACTCACACACAGTATGTCACGGTTTAAAAGGTTTACGACTCCTCAACATGATTGTTGAGTAGCGGAGACCTCCAAAGGTGACAAAATGAAAAGTCGGTTCAGTAGTTTTTGTTCTTAGTAGTTGCCCTTAGCTGCTCTGCTGGGTGGTTGGCATGAGACCCTTGGGCATAAGGCCCTGTCAGGGTCGGCGGCCGTCTCCTAGTTATTTGGGGTTCCTAACTTGAGTACTGAGAGAGGGAGGGTTGCAGATCAATTCAAACTACAGTAGTGAATTAATTATATTACAATTATATTATTTGCCATACCTAACTAGCTTACTACCTAATTATCTTACACTACCTAGAATATATACAACTTAACTGCTACACTTAATATCTAACTATATACATGTGGCTATTTAATCTTGTTAGTATGGAAGACGGCGCTGTAGTTGGTGTTGGTCAGCATATTCAAGGGTGTTCAATACGTGTCGAAGATTTGAGGTAATGTTGAGTCTATGTGAGTGGTTTTATCATGAGCGGCTTTCATTAGTTGCAGTCAGGGAAGAAGAATAAAAGTAGAACGATACCAGTACAATCCGAGAGGTACTTGCAGGTTTTCAGGTAGTTCCTGGAGGACCTTTGACCCTCGAGCTGCTGGACGTCCTGGGGCCGTGCCGATATAGCCGCACAGATCTGCTTATCCAGGTCCTGTTGCTGCACCAGGCTTTATGATGTTCCTCGGGTATGATGGTCAAGTCCTGAGGGTGGACATTGACGGTAGGCCAGGCTTCTCACATTGCGTACGTGTGTCTTCCACGCCGGTTCCAGATGAAGAGTAGCGTGTGTGCTCGCCGACGGATCCAGATCAAATGCCCAGAATCAATATTATTTCCATCTGACCTCGATTTCTATTCTTTTCTTATATTTCCTCCTGTTGATATTCACTCAGCGTTTTGACTGTCATCTGTCATCTCTCGAACAATCGCGACATGCGTGTATCACAGAGTATTTTCCATAGACAATATTCCATAGGTTGAAGATCGTTGCTTCTTAGTTTAATCACTTTTATCAATTTGCCATTATCTTCTTATTCCAACATCCCTGATATGCCCGCCTTTCAAATTAAACAATTGCACAAGTACACATTTAACAATCAATAAAATCAATAACAACATTCATTTGTTAGTTCGTTAATCTACCAACAGATGGCGCCACTAGACCATAATCCATATTACATAATTTTATTTATTTATTTTATTTCTATTAACTTCTGACTATCCAGATTCCTGCTTGCGTCTAATTCCTTGGAGGAATATTTCATCAAGGAGGAAATATTGCTACAAGTATAGTTAATATATCATAAAAAGTTACTAAATTTAGGTAATATATTGAACGTAACGTGACGTTGGCAACAATCTTCATTCATAGACTTGCCACTTGCTATTGCTTCTATTTATTCAAAAACACATCGTCTCTAAAGTGCTAACCGCATGAAAAAGTTAAATAAAAGGCAGAACATCGTTTAGTGCGCTAATTTCAAGGGCCGGTCGAGGTTCGCGATGGCATCTTCACGGCGTACAATAGTAAACAAATGTGTCGCACGTCGCAATTACAGCGACTTGCTGGCGTCACGGAGAGCGTCGTGCGAATCGCGCGGCCATCACGCGGACTTATGCTAATGGCGGGCGCTTCGCGTAAATTGGCCTCCGTTCCAGCGCTAAACAAAACGCGCTGGGCTCTTTATCTTGTTGGCGAACGTTGAGGACTCTAGGCTCATGGCACACGGCACAATCTCGCACCTTCTTTCAACCTCGCTACTAAACTCACAGATTGGCAGACTGAGTGAAATTCGAACACAAAAAGTAGCGCGGGAAAACGTGAAACCGATTAAAAACCCTCATCACGATTTTGTATGCACTCTGCACTTGCTTGGACCAAGGAGACTTTATTTCCTTGGACTTTTACTAAGTTTAGATTTTTAAGCCTATGAATATTTACTGACGTAATACCGGCTCTACCTTGCGTTAAT
The DNA here is from genome assembly GCA_963924495.1 of Nemapogon koenigi. Lineage (NCBI taxonomy): Eukaryota > Metazoa > Arthropoda > Insecta > Lepidoptera > Tineidae > Nemapogon > Nemapogon koenigi. The sequence continues at coordinate 7,560,938 of OZ004631.1, read as the reverse complement.
GGCTCCAGGGTACTAAACAGATGACTAGTCTTCCTCATTTAGCCGATGACGATAACGAGTGACTAGTTTGATTAAGATATTTGGAGATCGTAAATCTTCTTATGATTGGCTTGATTGGCATATTATGTACATAAACATTCAAAAGTTTTTATGTATTATGAAAAACCCATTGGTACATCGCATAATTTTTTTAATAGACGTAATGTATGTAAATGTCTATTGTTCTTAAATTTATTTATGCACAACAATAAGTTAACATTAAGTGGCAATTAAAGTACAGAAGCAAGTGATAAAATTTAAGTTTATAATTTGTTACAGTTTTTATGACTGCAGGTATAAAAGCTATCAAGGAGAGGCTGGCCCCATGATTGAATATTCATCTGTGGATCAATATAATGGAGTCCATCAAAGACGGTATGTGGTACGACATTTCATATAATAAGAATTGAATACGACGGCACCGTGAAATGTATCGACATAAAAACTCCACTAACTATAACCGGCAACGTGTGAATCGTATTAAAAAGCTGTTTAGTCATTCGCCTTCATAAATAGGTGGCATTCGATTTGTCGTGATTAAATTTCGTCCATTAGGACACCGTTAGCTTGTTCGATAAAATGTAAACCGATATAATAATCCGGCAAATCGTCTTGGTATCGATAACAGAACCGCTATTAATCTATAAATCATTTTATATACAATACAGGCAGACACTAAACGTTTTGTTGCTTACATTGTTATTTTAATTTATTTGATTGACGAACAAGTTCAAACTTCAAGTAGGTAATAATGTAGACAAATTAAAGTTTGTGATGATTGATTACATCTCAGAATAAGGATATTAAGCCCGCTTGAATGATTATTGTCTACTTTGATAGCGACATATACGCTTTCAATAACACTTGAGAACGGCTGAACCGATTTGGTTAATTTTTTAGAAGTTCGTAATAATAAGGTTTTTAGGGAAAGAAAAATTGCTAAGTTTCTAGTAAAATTGGAAAATTCGGGAAAAACTGAAAGTGCTTTTTCCTACGTGATTTTTGTATGAACACAAGACTAGCACCATGGGCGAAGCTGGGGCGGAAAGCTAGTACTGAAATAAAATACGCAATAGAGACAGACATTTCATTTATAAGTACTTAGGAATGTACTTATTTATAGAAACTGGTATTTTTGCATATGAATAGATTTTGAAATAGCGTGTTTTTAAAACGATTTTTTAATGAATTAAAGTAGGTTTATTTTGTAAAAAAACCATTTGAAATAAAATATAACATATCGGTTACTATAAATTGGTTGACGTTAAACTACACCTAGGCAGTCTAATTGTTTAACAATGGGCATATCTACTCGAGGGAATTCCGCCAATAAACAATCATGTCAGTAAATTGAATGGACGGAAATGTCCGAATCGAAATTAACGCGTCCAGGTACAGAAGAAGCGCTTTAAACGACGACCGCTTATTATTTTGAAATGTTTTTTGTGTAGAAGTGGCCATTTCACAGACTGATGCACATAATGCGGGTCTTAAGGCAGCTAAATGTACTTCATATGTTCGTTTCCGTTGTATGTTTCTTTATTCATTGTACTCTAGTACTCTACTAAACAGCTCAGTGAAGAAATAATTAGGTAAAATTGTAAAAAAACAAGCTATTGGAAAATTTACTTAAATATCTAAAAATCGAGTCGAGGTATGCAAAATAGAGTTATTTCAATAGTACTTTTGCCTGAAGGCTGCGATTGGATTTATTTTATATGGCAGATATAAAAAGAAAAAAAAAGTAATGAAACAATAATATGGTTTGAATTTTGAGTGCCGAGTTTACGAGCTCGCGCATCTCAGTGGTCGTAAACGCTACTTCTTATTAAAGGTAACTTGTATTTTATTACTATTCTGATGTCTACTTACCAGATTATTATCGTATTCGCGTTAATCGAATATGTACGAGATCGTATTTGTTGTAAACTATAACCTCAATTGCATTTAAAATGAAACTTTAATTCATATTCACAACAATTCACATGATTGGAAAACACGTTAAATTTTATAGTGTATTTAACCGTTTTCCCTTTGTCAAGACATGTATTATGTGATTAATTCGAAAGTAATTCCATATAAGAGATAGGGTTCGATTCCGGATCCCGGCCATGTACCAATGGGTTTTTTAATTAAAAATCTTAGGTATGTACATAATCCGACAAACCATACTCCATCTAAATATACCTCAACAGAACTTACCACTCGTTAGGTATAGCCTCACGTATACCATCGGCTAAACGAGGGAGACTTGGTTTTTTTATTCTGATACATTCTGAATGAATAAGGAAATGCAGTAAAGTATTGATCAAAATTTTTTTTCACGCGTATGTCCAATAATGATCTTGATAGTACATACGGAAAAGATGATTCTTAAGACGCATCTGATGTTGGTTGATTTTGTTGCAAATTAAGAAATTATTTGATCTAATTGCTTTGGAATATGTCAACAGCTTAAAAATATGTATTGCAGAGCTTTAATTACTTAACACAAATAAACTAAATCCACTTCCATATATTTAAAGAAAATGGTAAAATAAAGTAATTTGGAATACCTGCTCAGTTGGAATTGCTCAGTATCCATGTCAACGGCAAATAAAATAAAAAGTCCACAGAGAATTTCTAAACGCATTTCACATACAAATACCTAATTTCGAAGTAAAGTACGAACATTATACAGACGGGTGCGCATTTAAATTATTCCGGCGAATCGTTTATAGGCCATAACCGAATTTGGGAATTAGCTATAAAACAACATTTGATGCGGGCGGGCGCGGGCGGTTTGCAATTTGAATGTTTGGTTCCAGGACTCATTGACTTGCAGAGCGCGTGCCGAACTCTTACCCTTATACATATTGCTGATGGAATATCATCAACGGTAACAATTATAATTTATCACTATTTACTTCCTTATACGTCATTCCAGACTAAGTACCTAAAATCGTCTGTGTTCGCCTATTATTGAACAATACGCGTGACATTAAATACTTAGGAATCACAAACTTTAACCCTGTCGAACCACGAAAATGGAATATAATGTTAATTGTTATTAGTAGCTATTTTTGAAGAAATGGGGGCTTAGAATGTAGAATAGATAACTTTAAATGTATGTGACCGACTGAAATACAACCACGTGACCTAACGAAACTATATTTCACTCTGACGAAACCAATGAGTGTATATACTTATTGTTTACAAACTCCTTGTAGAAAACGAAGCGTAATTATGTAATTTTGTTTTCAATTAGCGTCTTTCGTGAACGCAAAGTTAGCGTCTGCTCATACCCTGTAGATAACGCTGAAAAAAATGGCGAAGGTTTTGGTCGATCAATTTTTTGTGGTTATGCCCGGTTGCTATTGCTACGGCGCTATTGCGTATCAAATATTCAACCCATGTTTCACAATGTGAAAAATATATGTAGATAAGATAATATAATAGACTAGATCCAGTTAGGCTAACTTCAGTAATTAATTAAACTACAGCTAGCTGTCGCTCAGGATTCATCGGTGGAAATTTTAAAAATGTTACATAAAATTTTATCACGAACGATATCCGCTATAAAAGTACTCAAACTGTCCTTGTGCAAAAAAATCTTGTCGAACCATTGTTTCGGTCAAAACTTTAAGAAAAGATATTCGTTTAGGTTCTCCTGTAAACTATAAGAGAGGCCTTATATTTCGTATTTTTTTTCAAAATTTTTGACTCAGTAGTTTTGGAGATAAGGGGAGGGAGAAAGGTATTTTTTTTGTATATTTTCTGTTTCTTTATCATGTTTTTTTTATTATTTTAAAATGCATACCTAGTTAAAAATATTTTTTTAACTTTTTAATTTATCTCCCAAAATTGACCCTTAAAATCGATATTAGATTATTTACGCTATACCTCCGTAATGGAGTCATCAAACTCTGTTTGTGTATATGTACCAAATTTCAACGTTTTACGTCCAGTAGATTCGGAGAAAATAAGCTGTGACCGACGGACAGACATACAGACAGGCAGAGAGACGCAAGAGTGATCCTATAAGGGTTTCCGTTTTTTCATCGGAGATGTACGGAACCCTAAAAAGAGAAAAGAAACACAATTTCGTATTTATTTTTATTAGTTAAGATACTTAGAATGTTGAAATAATCTTTGAAAATATAATAATAAAGATGAAGCAATAAGATGAAACAGAACACCGTTTATAGTCGACTTGTTACAGTTTCACTCGACAAACGAATTACAAGAGGTGGAGTTTGCCATTCAAACTGTTGCAGTTTAATGCACGCCGAGGATCGTGTGAATAGTGAACCCCAGCATTAAGCGAGGCAAGCAATTTCGCAAATAAAACAATAATGATGGTGTGCAGTAATAACGTTTCCTCTAATTTCATCTATCAAGTCGTGACACGGCCGCGAACCAACTGATATTATCCAGCCGGAAAACCTGAGTCGGAGCTTCCATTTAATAAAATACTAAACGATTTATATTAACAATGAAAACTAATCTCTGCTACAATAGCAAAAAGCATACTTTGCTGTAAAATCTAACTGCAGTTTAAGTAAAATAAGCAATTCGTATATATATATATTCTAAGTAAAGGTTAAATATTTCTCGAATCATATAGGTGCTTATTTATTTTACAGTAAACAAACACAGATATTGCTTTGGCCCTAAACTAGGATAGGATATCAAAGGTACATCACAGGCTAAAAGAGGGAGACTTGATCTTCCGCTGGGTACCCAGGACCGTAAGAATGGGTTCGGCATATGTAAGGCAACCCGTGAAGAAAGAAAAAAAAATCACAGATTAACAAAATCCATGACTCGATCTCGAAACTAATAAAAAAAATTGATACAAATATTTTGCTTGACTTGAATTTCGAATCGGCCTGAATGTTTCGTAGCACTAACTACTAAAATTTTTTTTTAATATTTTTTCCTTATTAAATTTTATTAAAATTTCTCAACACTGTATTTTATTATCGTTGGATTTTCCGCCAATTTGACGATTTTCGACGAAAAAGAAGAAGTGCAGATATAAATGTGATAACCTCATTTCTTTTCAGAAACAAAAATTTCCTATAACTATCTGATTAGAAAGATAACATAATTTCGCAAATTGCAGTTATGATTAGTTTGAAAATATTATCTGACCCAGTTACTGTTAAATACTGTTTCGTAATAGGTAGTATTTAAGTGTAGCGGTCAAGACCTATAACATCAGTAATTGCTTGAGCAGCAATATTGTCTCGTTAATATTTCAAAATGTCTAAATTATATTCAATAATTTTGTTGTGTGCGATTAATACTATTACAGGAGCACATATTCGATTATCTGATATTAACATAGAACAAAATGTACCCATACCAAGACAATCTGTACCGGATTTGGGCGAATGGGAAAGTCATATTGTTGATTTTATTGAACTGATAGATCTAGAAAAAGTAATGGGAATTGTAATGGAGTATATGAATGACGAAGAAGTAATAAATTTCATGCAGTTTGCAATGAGTCCTGAATTTGGAAAACTTATTACGGAATTCGAAAGGATGGCTGAATTTAAAGAGGTGAGTTTCTTATATATATATACCTACCTAGATATACATTTTAAAACGCGTAGTTGTGTAAAATTTTTACAGATAAATAAAAATATTACAAAATATTTTTAATCTTTTTCCTCAGGCAACGAACTATTTACTATCAAAAGGTTACGACACGACACCTGTGATTGATTTTGTTAACTCACTGTTGAAAATACCTCCATATGAAAAGAGTGCCAAACAAGGAAATTCAAGAGGTATCTCTGAAATGTTACAATCTATCATAGACAACTTACCTTTAGACAAAATGAAAGAATTATTTGAAAGTAAATTGGAAAACGACCATGAGGTATCAAAACTATTTCAAACTTTGACGTCTGAAGAATTTTTGGATATCATGAAACGTATGAGTCAAAATCCTACATTTAAGAATACTAAACACACTTTAGAATTACATGGGGTTAATTTTAAGCAGTTATGTTCTATGGCTAAAGAAGTATTTGGTGATTACTATATGGGAGTATTCTGTAATGAATTTTAGTTAGATTTTATAATTTTGGCTTCATAGACTGATTAAAATGTTATTAATAAAGTAAAATATATAATTGAACATTATTTAATTTCCTCGAAGTCAAAATACATACGAAAATAATAATTAGAGACATGTAGAAAATTGTTGAAGAAAAGTACTGCTGTTTTGAAGATTATATCAATTTAGTAAGTAACAAGTTAGTTGTGATGGCAGTTAGCGCAACTCATTACAAAAGTAGTTTACTCGGCACAAGCAGGCACTCGGCTTGCTAGCGAGGGTGCGACACGAAGGAAAAAACTTGAAAAATAAATTAATTTTGTAAACACGCAAAGAAAGCGGAGAGGTTATACTTACTTTGTGAGATCTAACAATCTGATTAACCGCACTTCCTGTTCTCGATATGGTTGTAGTTTTTGTAAAATTATACTTAAATAGATTTTAATCAATTTTACTATTTCGTAGCAAATGGTTTCAAAATAAAGTAGCCTATCTGAAAGGGGTCCAATATACTTTAGAGATTTATTTGATACTAGCTTCTCGTCGCGGCTTCGCCCGTGGAGCTCATAACTTTCATCCCCTAATTGTTGTCTTGAGTTCATACAAAAAATCCCATAGAAAAAAATCACTTTCAATTTTCCAACTTTCTGGGCAACTTTTGCTATTCGGTAGGTAAAGTAAAAGTTAAGGTATGCTGAATCCAAAACCGTTTCGAGATATTGGTTTAATAATCCGTATTTTTCAATTTATAACTCATAATTTACTTAACCTACATTTCATCTATGAATGACGTCTTCTTCTTCTTCTTTTTTATTATGGCTCCACCAATGTTCATCGGTGATTTGCCAATGTCAAGTATTATAGCCTTTATAGTGTATATAGCCGGTAAATCGGTATTTAAGATAATCCCGCCGACCGTGATATGTCTTATTAATCACTGATTAATCACAACCATCACAGCGCGAACAGGATTAAACTGGATTCCACATCACGCCACGACGAAAACGCGTGCGTATGTCGCCATGACCGGATGTGGAAATTATATCGGCTAAATAAAAGCAAAATATTTACTTGTCAACTTGTCTACCAATGTTACCATGTTACTAGATATACTACTATTTCAGTAGTTTTTATAAATAATCTAGTTTATTATTTAGGAAGATAGTTTAAACATTTTTTATGGTAGGATATTCTTTGACCTTTGTATATATTTTGTATCACAACAACTATGCAGACTACGGTATAAAAGCCGTAAAAATGTGTTTCTTTGTTGTTGTTTTAATATGCTTTATGTAGAAGTGGTAGGTTTTGGTAGATTTTGTAGGATTTAGAGACGGCAACACTATTGTTTGTTAAATGTCAAAGTCAAAGAACACACATGTTCTTTTTTCTGTACCAACATATCAAAGGTATTGAAGTATTCAGCCGACAAAATGACGTCATCACTGCCAAAACTTTGATAATTTATTATAAAAAAACTACTGTATAGAAATCAAAAATATTCAAATTAGTTTCTTAAAATAGCTTAATCTTTAAAATAAAAATATAAAAATCGTACCTTAGCTTTTACTTTACATACCGAATTACCCGGCACACGCTACATTTCGGACATTTTTGATGTCGGTTTGTGAGAATACGAATAAGATTGTGGATACAATTATGTGTCATTTTGAAAATACGGGTCTTGGTCTTCAAGACTGATAGAAGGAAATTTTGAAATTATTTCTATAGTGTTGGTAAATTATAATTTTTCCGGACTCGTATTCCAAAAACTTACGAGTGACGTTTGACGATCGATCTTGTAAAGCTCACTGAAGATTTTGAACATTAAAAAACAGTATTGACACCGTAATATGGTCAACTTAAATATTGATAGATTATATTTTTCAACTTTCATAAAAAAAACGAGAAAAAAATGTTTGAGAAATCGTAATTTTTGGAAAAATTCATAGATATAAAAATGTATTTTTTGTGAGCTATATACAAAAAAATTAGTAATATAAAAATAACACATTATTCTCGAATTATTCCATAACATCCATTTATTTAATATAGAAAACATTACAAATATAAATAAAAAATAATTTAAAGAGTGAAAAATTTGCAATGTTGAGTATTTTTTATTTTCAAACCATCGCCGCTTTTTATTTTGATATCAAAGTCAACGTAAAAAAATCGCGAAAATGATAAAAATTTGAAGGCGCGACTAATTTTCAATAACGCACACACGCGCGTTACTTAACTAAATTTCGAGTGCGGCGTAACGGTAAGGCCTCTTAAACCTTATTCAGACTATTACGAACATTAAAAAAATGTAAAATCGGCCCAGACGTTCTAAAGTGATGCGCTTATCAACGAACTGTATAAATATAGTTTGTTTACTTCATATATTTTTATTACTTACATACATTTTGACTATATTTTGCCCACCCTGCTGGGATAAGTGAAGGCTACGCACACACCGGAAGCGTGAATGTCCGGCGCCATGCGTCGTTTCCTTTCGTTGACTATCTTCACTTCCGTTTCCGCCTGATCACGTCTCCTGATGACACAGTCAGATCATCTCTTCTACACACAGATATATTTTGCCAGTCTGGGCAAGCGCGGTGTAATAGGGAACCATTTATTTACTTGTCAAATCCAGGAAAGAGATCGCGTGCCGTCATTGAAATGAAGTCATATCGAATCATTTATTGGCGTTTGATCACAAGCCATTTCACAATACCCCAAGTATACATTAAGTTAGGCATATGCCGTCGCAAATATTACTATGACTATGAAAATGATTTAGATGGTGAATTGAATTGAATTCTTGATTTGTAGTAAAGGAGATATAATATTAAAACTAATCCTATCAGTACACGTATATGCGTTTTTATCTATAACAAGAATCTTGGAAATAGATGCGATGCTTTCAAGATGGACTGATGTCTTACGCTCAGTGATTCATTGGTGTGTTCATGGACTTTGACAAGTGTGAAAATTATTTGATGCATCAGCAAGATAAGCTGATGGTGTGGAAGACGAACACCGGGGTAGGACTGCGGCCCGGCGGGCAACTTGAACATGTGGACAATCTTTCACGCTCATATGTCCACGCACCCTTTTATTGAACAGGGGATGTATGTCCAAATAGTATGGATGAGACGGGTAATTATTAGATAATTTTCACGATGATTTCTTTTCCATTTAATAGCATATCTGGGATTTTGAAATAAAAACCTTATAAGTGTCTAAGGCCGACATACTTTCCGTTTCAAAATACCTAAACAAAGTCACTCGTAAGACTTGTCGCTAAGTAAAGGGCTGTGACACGGTTCTGGAAGCCATTTCAGCTGTTTTTTTTATAAAAGGTTTCGTTCATAATATTGATAAACCTTCGCACCGTTAGTTCAAGTGATCTGCAACAGATGGCGTCTTTTATCAAATACATACATTAGTCTAATTTTAAAAGAAACATTTTTGATTTGTGTGATTATTTTTCTTTATCTTAATATTTATAAAGTATTAAGGGAGATATGCCGTACGGACAAAAAAATTACTCTTGAGAAATAATATATAGAGATATTTTAGTTCAGTTTCTATGAGAAAGTTTTATAATGCACCTTGAATGTTTAAAATGTAACAAGAATTATCCATATCCATATAGTTCTAATGGCACGTGGCTGCGTTGATTAGAGGGCAGGGTGACGGTGTACGGGGAGGCTCGGGAAGAGACCGTGAAATTGTCTGCTCACTTCTGTAAATATAATTTCGGCAACAAAAGGACTATAAATAATATGCTTCGGGTGCTGTCCGATGCGTCGCTCGTCTAGTTACATGCACTTTAAAAATTGTCCCTCGACACCAACTAGGGTGCAAATTATGGCTTGCTACTCGCCACCTGTGTCGATATTTCGATGTTATGGACTTAATGTCTCATGACAATATTGTTTGAAATTGAAAACAGATATTATAAACGGCTATTTATAAGTTAAATCAGCTTCTTGTACTTCGGAGGACATGTAACTGTAAGGCACAGTTCGTTTGCACTGCTTCTGCAAATTATAGCATTCTTGCCAACTTTCTTATAGAGTTTCTGGCCACATCGACAGCTATAAAGGTCGTAGTTACTTTTGCTTAAGGTGCCCACTCATTCGTCCAATCGCCGGCGCGCCGCCGTACGGTCCACCGAAATCGAGCACAGACTCGTCCAATTCTTGTAACAAATGGTCCGCCTAGATCGTCTGGCGGCTGGAATAGGAAATTTTCGGTGCGATGCCGGACCAATGTGTGGCCTACTTTACGGGTAAGTAGTTAAGCTATTGCGAGAAGTGATTTATGAACTAAATTTTATAATAAAAAGCAATTAACACAATTCCATTAGAGCCAATTGAATATTTCTAAAAGATGCTATTAATCATATACAAACGTATCCCCCTTTCGCATTATACGAGTAGCTTACTTTATTAGATGTGTTGGAGTGTAGCTAATGAAATCGTAGAACAAATAAAATTAAAATGTAAATAGTGGAACGACGAAATGCTAATAATAAATTTCTCCATTTTAATAACTGTAACAGTGCCGCTGCGAGGGGAGCTTTTGGCCTGTTAAGTCAATATAACACTTCCATTACTCCAAATTAAATTCCTTAGGGAGAGAGATGAAGTTTTTATTTTGAATTCAGACAATAGCTTGGAAAATTGACTTTTTAACTGAAATGATGCATATAGAATGTTCTCAAATATATCAGATGCCTAAGAAAGAAAACACCATGACCGTTTCACTGGATCCTAGGGTACAAAGAGTAATATATTATAATTAAATTGATATAATTCTTATTTGAAAGTGGCGAGCGATTAATTTAAAAACAATTTGAAATCGAAGACCTCTTAGTTCAAAATAATCTTTACAGTTTTAGAACCACTGATATATGCTTTGGCGACAGAAAACGGTCCTGGGTTTCAATCCATGCAAAATATTATATTTCTGAATTAAACCAAATAAACTATTCTAATACTAATTCTTTAAACTCATGATATTAGAAATAAAAGCTATTTATAATAATTTTAACAAAATCACTGCAGGGTATTATAATTCAGGTGTTAAATTTCCAATAAAGTTGAAGCTTAGCAAGTGTGCAAAGCGCGGGTGTGACATGAATTAATATTTTACAAAATTAATCATTATAATCCTTCTAGCAAACAAGTCGCCCCCGGGAGCGAGAACAATATAATGAAGTTGTCATTTTTTAGGCAGCACGGGGGAGGCTGTAGGAAATCCAAATTGAATCATGCGGCGAGGGAATTGTGCTATTATGTTATTAAACAGAGAAGGGCGCGACCCCGTACGAGTTTTTTGTCCGGAGGGCGCCAGAGACAGTTAACAGTTTTCACAATAGAATTATGATATAATTTGACGCAACAATAGTTTCCGTACGAAGGAGTCTTGGGGTGTTAAATCTGATTACTTATCGAGTAATTCGGCGTGAGGGCACCTGTTGTTCGCTCGTACATTCCAATATCGTTCATATTTATATGACATGGATCCCTATGACCCAGCTGCATACAGGTCGGAAAGCAACCATAAGCTTGTATCAACGTTATTTTTGAAAAAGCCTAAAAATAAACGTCAATTAAAAGTCTTGCGATTTTTGGTAGCTTATTGAAAATTCAAAATAAAAATAATTTTTTTTTGGTTTGATTTTTTAATTGGTTACAGTGACACAGGATTATTTACAGAGAAATTGGGAATAGTAATATCCCCATACAAATTATCGATATAGGGGTCTTAAGAATATGTGTCCACAATTCGAATAACACGTAAAGCCCGCACTTCTTCTAAAATAATTAGTGTTCGACCGAATATTGGGTTTCGGATTCGTCCAGTTTCGGCCAAAAATCTAGTTGCCAATAATTTACCGCACGTGGTTGGCTAACTTCAGGTGAACAATATTGTGAACACAATTAAAATACTCAATCTGTACAGTACTTTATATCCAAGTGTTTATTTATGAAAAAGTTAATTTAATGGAGTAAAGCTTAAAGACGTTAAGTTATAGTCTTTTAACAAGTTTATTGTTTTTGTTAATGTTAAATTGTTAATATAATATTAACATAAAGAGTTATATTATATAACATAGATAAAATAGTTAAAAATAGTTAAAATAAAAAAAATAGAAAGTTTCGGTTTCGAAAGAAACTGATTCCGAGGCCGGCTGTTTCGGCTGAAAACCTTGTTTCGGTAAAGTATAAACTTCCCAGTCAACAGAGACACGTCATTTTTCACGTCATTTTGAAGTCATCCAATGACGTCGGTTCACGTCATTTTCGACGTGGTAAATGACGTGCAAATGTCACAAATTAGACGTCATATTCGACGTCAATGTCGACGTCACATTACGTCATTTGTCGACGTTACAGGACGTCATTTATTGACGTCACATGACGTCGTTTGTAGACGTTGCATGACGTCGTTTATTGACGTTACAGGACGTCATTTATTGACGTTGCATGACGTCGTTTATCGACGTTACAGGACGTCATTTGTCGACGTTACAGAACGTCATTTAATGACGTTGCATGACGTCGTTTATTGACGTTGCATGACGTCGTTTATTGACGTTGCATGACGTCGTTTATTGACATTACATGACGTCATTTGTCGACGTTACAGGACGTCATTTATTGACGTTGCATGACGTCGTTTATCGACGTTACAGGACGTCATTTGTCGACGTTACAGAACGTCATTTAATGACGTTACAGGACGTCATTTATTGACGTTACAGGACGTCATTTATTGACGTTGCATGACGTCATTTATCGACGTTACATGACGTCATTTGTCGACGTTACAGCACGTCATTCGTCGACGTTACAGGACGTCATTGCTTGACTTCAATGAACATCAGCCGCTGATGTTCATTGACGTCGAGGAATGACATTATTCGCAAGACGTTAGTAGACGTCAATCGTCCAAGTCTAAGATGCTTGAAGAGGTAACGTCGGCGACTGCGTGACTATGTAACATATAAAATATATTATTAATAGTAGGTATTAGGGTAGGCATTAAGTTAAACATAAAATGGTAATCATATCTTATTTATTAAACCAAAAACAAATAAAATTTGGAATTCATCATTTCCCATTGTATCAATAAAAAATATGCAAACATGTTTTTAAATAATAATAATAATGTCCTTAATAACAAAAAACAGGAAAAAAAAATATTAATCACTTCCTAAGTAAGCTGAGGTTGACCTTATTGATATTACAGTAAAAACAAATGCAAACATGTCTTGAATAAATAATAAAGTCTTAAACTGAAACAAATAAACGTAATCTTCTCTTCATAGTGAGGTTAATCCCATATTACCTATATTAAAAACAAAATATGCAAACATGTTTTAAAACAATAATAGTAAACTTAAACAAATAAAGTTAATATTCTCTTCCTAATCTGAGGTTAACGGTTAACCCCATATTATATTAAAAACAAATACAAACATGTTTTGAAACAATAATAGTTTAAACTTAAACAAATAAAATTAATATTCTCTTCCTAAACTGAGGTTAACTCAAACAAATACAAACATGTTTTGAAATAATAATAATCTTAAACAGAAACAAATAAACTTGATCAACTCTTCCTAATCTGAGGTTGACCCCATATTATATTAAAAACAAATACAAACATATTTTGAAACAATAATAGTTTTAAACTTAAACAAATAAAATTAATATTCTCTTCCTAAACTGAGGTTAACTCAAACAAATACAAACATGTTTTGAAATAATAATAATCTTAAACAGAAACAAATAAACTTGATCAACTCTTCCTAATCTGAGGTTGACCCCATATTATATTAAAAACAAATACAAACATGTTTTGAAACAATAATAGTTTAAACTTAAACAAATAAAATTAATATTCTCTTCCTAAACTGAGGTTAACTCAAACAAATACAAACATGTTTTGAAATAATAATAATCTTAAACAGAAACAAATAAACTTGATCAACTCTTCCTAATCTGAGGTTGACCCCATATTATATTAAAAACAAATACAAACATGTTTTGAAACAATAATAGTTTAAACTTAAACAAATAAAATTAATATTCTCTTCCTAAACTGAGGTTAACTCAAACAAATACAAACATGTTTTGAAATAATAATAATCTTAAACAGAAACAAATAAACTTGATCAACTCTTCCTAATCTGAGGTTGACCCCATATTATATTAAAAACAAATACAAACATGTTTTGAAACAATAATAGTTTAAACTTAAACAAATAAAATTAATATTCTCTTCCTAAACTGAGGTTAACTCAAACAAATACAAACATGTTTTGAAATAATAATAATCTTAAACAGAAACAAATAAACTTGATCAACTCTTCCTAATCTGAGGTTGACCCCATATTATATTAAAAACAAATACAAACATATTTTGAAACAATAATAGTTTTAAACTTAAACAAATAAATTATATTCTCTTACTAAACTGAGGTTAACTCAAACAAATGCAAACACGTTTTGAAATAATAATAGTCCTAAGGTTTAAGTAAATAAGAGCCCAAATATCAGATTATAGAGGCAGAACAACATATTTGTTATAATAAGGTATTACTAGACATTTACAATAAATCTCTTTAACAGAAAACATGCACAAGTTTTCTGATAATTCACTAGCCAAATAAACATGCAACTCTGACGACTGACATGGAATTTTATAAAAATTTTGGTACTTTTTAAAAGTTTTGGCAAAGAATGTAACATTGTCATCTTCCATCAAAATGTTCACGATGAATATTACAGTTTTATTGTTCATCATACAGTAGCTATCAGCCGTAGAATTAGACAAAAATATAAAGTCCCCCCATAAAAACTGTCGGTATTGATGTATTTTGTTCAAACACGGTGTTGGGCCATCAAAGTGCTCTTTTCTGCACATAGACAGTTTAGTGTTACAATAAATAGGTTCTATGTGTTTCTCTGATAGACGATTAGCCGCCTGTTGCAAGGGTTTATATGACGCTCTTAACGATCTCTTTAAGGATCCTAAGTAATTTTCAAATTTAAAAGCCGAAAATGAATCTAAATTGCCGTATCTCTCTACATCATCAGCGAGGTGTATTAGTGAATGCACGTTATAAATTAAGTACTGATGACCATAAATGCATTTGCAATTGTTAACAAAAGTCTGTAGATAATTGCGTGCATAGCTCGAATAATGTGTATGCAAATGATTTGACGTCAAAATATAAATTGAACAATGTAGCAACATAAAATGATTGTAAACATCTTTTTTTAAAATACCATGTAAAATAACTGGACCGACATATAATAAAAATGTTCTAAATTCAGTTGCCTTCCAGTGCTCTATTTCTTGAAGGGTTCTGGGCTTACGATTAAACTCTAATGTAATAAATTTTCTTACATAAGTAAGTCGATCATTAAGAGCACTTATATGTTTTGAATCTAATTTTACGTGTTTTACGTCTGATCTTGTCGGTTTCACCCATGTATGTATAAGTTTTCTCATAACTCCTAAACACACACTATGCATGTAGTCTATAGGGAAACAAGTTATCATTCCAATGTCTAAACTAAGCAAAGGTGACTTTCCAACATGATGATCTTCATCTGATTGCAATACAAAGGATTCATTTGTTCTAAGTGTACAGTTTAAATCATCAAGAACGACACGGTGCTCTATGTAACTTCCGTTACAAACACACTTGTCGCAACTTGAATACCCATTATGCGATTTAATACATTTTAGATAAGCACGTGCTGGTGTATCACAAATAAAGTGTTTTACAGTAATAGAAAACTGCTTATCATTGTATGTTGTGCCGAATTTCAAGAGATGTGTTAATTCTTCAATAAAATACTCTAAATAAGATGATATGGTTGATGGTTTTGAACTTCCACAAAATATACCAATAACAAATATGCTGTCTTTAAATCCAAAAATATCAACTAAGATTGGCCAAAACTGTGTGTTGGAACTATTGAAAATGGGTAAGCCATCAACATTAAATGATAAAGCAATATCTTTTAAACCATTCTTATACGCAATTGGTAATATAGTATTTAGTAAAGTCTTGAATCCAAAATGTATGTAGTCGCCATTATCGAGATGTTTTAACGTATAACTACACGGCGTACTTAATAGTGTCCTAGAGGTGGCCGGTAGCTCTGGATGTTCACGTTTAAGAAACTTTAATAATGAAGTTAAAGCCATATGAGATATATTATATTGTAAAGACCAAGATCTCAGGAAATCATTTAAAGGTTTTTGTCGTTGTTCAAACTGTACATACCTATTAATTTCTACTGCAACATTATCTACCTCAAGCATTCTCTGTTGGGACAAAAGGTTTGACTGCTCACCAAATACAGAAGCGGTTGATTCGGCAGCTGTTTTTCTATACACTTTAGCAATATTGTTTTCCATAGTAACATATTTATCTGATAAACCTAAATTCGGTTTTTGTTGCTCACATTCAATAATTTCCAACTGATATTTTTTTATATTACTATTTATTCTTCTGTATATTTGACGCTTAGTTAAAACCGTCTTATGCGACATTGTACTGAAGATGAAAATATTGAAAGAGTATTTAGTCGAAAAAAGAACTTAATTATACACAAACATTATAGTTTGGATTAAAATAGACTAAGAAACTTCTAGTTTTTCAAGCACAAATCCTTCCTTAACCTTTGAGGTGCGTGCTTAAGCCAAATCTTCATATTATCTTCCAACTCTCGTTCTACTGTCAGCTTAAAATGTTTTTTAACAACCCCTGAAGCAAAATAAAAAAAAATTTAACGACGTAATTCACCATAATGTTTGTCGTATACAGGTTACATGCTGAAGTTATTCTTTAATTAGGTAGGTTTGAAATTAAAATATCTTTTCAAAGACAAATATATTTCAAATGTCGTAACGGAGAGAAAATCAGCTAAACCTAAGTTTTATGAAGTGAAATGAAGGATAAGTAAATTATTTGTTTTTGAAAAAATAAAGACAATCGCACGATTCTATGAGTTATATAAATGTAAAAATACGGATTATTAAACCAATATCTCAAAACGGTTTTGGATTCAGCATACCTTAACTTTTATATTTGAGATCTGAATGCACCCCTAAGAGTTCTAGAGTTCTTCATTAATTTAAAAAAAAGTTCTAGCAAATTAGCCTGAAATTTTGGGGTGCTAACTTCACAAAATGACATGAGTAAATCAACGATATTTTCATAATTATTGTAAATATTAAATTTTGTCATTAGGATTTCTTATAGAACTCTTGAGGTGCTACCTGGAACTCCAATAAAATCTGCAAAATGTTGAAAAAAGTTTCTACCCTTATTATGAAAAATTGTAATAACTTTTGAAATATCGATTTTACAGCTTCGAGTAGTTAAACTTTGTGATAGAACTCGTGAGGTGCTATCCAGAACTCCAACAAAATCATTAAAATTGACAAATAATTTTCCACCCTTAGGGACATAGTCGTTTGTTCGTCAAAAATGTTTTGAAAAATCGTAATAACTTTTGAAATATCGATTTTACAGCTTCGAGTAGTAAAACTTTGTGATAGAGCTCGTGAGGTGCTATCCAGAACTCCAACACAATCATTAAAATTGTCAAATAATTTTCCACCCTTAGGGACATAGACGTTTGTTCGTCAAAAATGTTTTGAAAAATCGTAAAATCGTGTTTTGGAAAATTATTTGACAATTTTAATGATTTTGTTGGAGTTCTGGATAGCACCTCACGAGTTCTATCACAAAGTTTAACTACTCGAAGCTGTAAAATCGATAATTCAAAAGTTATTACGATTTTTCAAAACATTTTTGACGAACAAACGACTATGTCCCTAAGGGTGGAAAATTATTTGACAATTTTAATGATTTTGTTGGAGTTCTGGATAGCACCTCACGAGTTCTATCACAAAGTTTAACTACTCGAAGCTGTAAAATCGATAATTCAAAAGTTATTACGATTTTTCAAAACATTTTTGACGAACAAACGACTATGTCCCTAAGGGTGGAAAATTATTTGACAATTTTAATGATTTTGTTGGAGTTCTGGATAGCACCTCACGAGTTCTATCACAAAGTTTAACTACTCGAAGCTGTAAAATCGATAATTCAAAAGTTATTACGATTTTTCAAAACATTTTTGACGAACAAACGACTATGTCCCTAAGGGTGGAAAATTATTTGACAATTTTAATGATTTTAATGGAGTTCTGGATAGCACCTCACGAGTTCTATCACAAAGTTTAACTACTCGAAACTGTAAAATCGATAATTCAAAAGTTATTACGATTTTTCATAATAAGGGTAGAAACTTTTTTCAACATTTTGCAGATTTTATTGGAGTTCCAGGTAGCACCTCAAGAGTTCTATAAGAAATCCTAATGACAAAATTTAATATTTACAATAATTATGAAAATATCGTTGATTTACTCATGTCATTTTGTGAAGTTAGCACCCCAAAATTTCAGGCTAATTTGCTAGAACTTTTTTTTAAATTAATGAAGAACTCTAGAACTCTTAGGGGTGCATTCAGAACTCAAATAAAAAAAATGTTTTTTGAAAGATGGGGTGCCAACTTCACAGACTTCAAGCGGTCGTGTTTCTACAGGACGCCAAAAAAC
This sequence comes from Nemapogon koenigi, assembly GCA_963924495.1. Classification (NCBI taxonomy): domain Eukaryota; kingdom Metazoa; phylum Arthropoda; class Insecta; order Lepidoptera; family Tineidae; genus Nemapogon; species Nemapogon koenigi. The sequence continues at coordinate 7,542,190 of OZ004631.1, read as the reverse complement.
CACAAATTCCATATATTGGATTCAGCTCTGACACAATTATTATGTGATTCTGTTGTGTACCTATATAAATCTATCAATTTGAACATCAATCGATTAAATACTTACGTATTATTGCACTTTTTAATGTCAATTCTTCAAATGACTTTTTTCCCTTCTTTCCTCTAAAGCTGTATTTTGCCGCTAATTGATTTGTTAGACAATGTTTTAATATTTGATTGACGGACGCTACTATGGAATTTCCACAAAACGCGCTTATGTATTTGCACTGAAAAAAATTAAAAAAAAAATATATTGTCAAAAAAGTAACTAGTGTAAAAAATCTAATATTTGTTTTTTGTAACTAAAAGTGTGCGGCAAACTTCGTACTTACAAATTCTGAAAAATTTTTATCACTAGATAAATAACTCTCAATAATTGACAATTCTTCCTCTTCATGTAAAGGAAACTTTGCAGGTAAATCAATAGGTATTTTTTTACATTTTAGATCTTCCCATTCATTTTGTCCTCTTATATAATTTAAAATTTGATTATTTTGTTCCACTATTGTTGATAATAACTGTAGAGATTTGGCTTCAAAACCTGTAAACAATAGACAGCATACAAGAATGTCTCAGCAATAATAGTTTTAAAACTTGAAATTTTAATAGTAAAAAAATACAACATTGATAAAATACTATCCTTTACCAGAACCACACCCATTACATTGCCCATACCCCAACCGATGACGGCCTAAAATATTTTCATACTTCATATCTCTATTAGAAGTTTTTGACTGAGTTTTTATACATTTTTTTACCTGCTACATTTTGAACTTGTATTATAGGCGTACAAGAAGATCGGTCCAGGGATATGTCTTGGGAGTGTGAAGAATCTCCTGAAATAAATATTGGTAACTTAAAATTGGAACATGGCCAATGGAAGTTTTAAAATGACTTTTTCTAAGTCAATAGTTTTTGAAATATTCACTTCTAAAGTCGTAAATCATTTTTACTATACCTACAGTGAAAAAATCTAAAAATATTCAGATTGTAGAAGAACTTCAAAAACACTTTCTTTCAACAATAATTGTTTAGAACCCTAAAAATTGCATAGGTAGGTATACAAATATTACCTTCTATATTATTATTTTCAACTGGTAATATTGTCCTCATAGATTGATCTTCACATATGCCTTGTCTTCGGCTTAAAGATCTTGACAAATGGGTCACCTTATTGAAGTCAGAAGATCTTACTGAAATGTTATACACATCAGAGTTACATCCATAGAAAATATAGAAGTTATTAAGTTTTATAAATTCATTAAAATTTTGTATTGAAATAATGGGTTGCTTTCAAGTTTTCAATGATGAGCAAAGTTTGGTAGTCCAGATACTAATGTCAGAGATTTTTTTTAATGGATTCACTAATAGGAACTGATCCTAAACATTATTAGTTTCGGCACTTTCCCCCTCTGATTTGTAGTTTCCGAGATATAAAACAAAAAAAAATAAGGGGGGCGAAAAAGGGGGGGTTTAGGTTTTTTGATAACTGACGCTTCTCCGGCTTCTTCCCTCTCGAGTTTAAAAAAAATGTATGGGAGACGGGGGGGGGGGGTACGGGGAAAGTGGAAAGGGGTAGAAATCAAATCCCAGTCCATAGGAAAAAAAAAAGAAAAAATGTATGAAAATTTGTATGAGAGTTTTTTTTTGTATGGGAGAATATATTTTTTTAATGGATTCACTAATAGAAACAGGTCCTGAACATTATTAGTTTCGGCACTTTCCCCCTCTGATTTGTAGTTTCCGAGATAAAAAACAAAATAAAATGTATGGGAGTTTTTTTTTGTATGGAAGAACATTTTTTTTTAATGGATTCGCTAATAGGAACAGATCCTAAACATTATTAGTTTCGACACCTACCCCATCCGATTTATACTTCTCGAGATTAAAAACAAAAAAAAATAAGGGGGGCGAAAAAGGGGGGTTTCGGATTTTTCTGGTACTCTGGGACCCCCTCTATACGATCCCACCAAAAGTTTCCCCCCATCACAACTCCTTCTGGGAGAACAATTCTGTCAGTCAGTCAGTCAGTGTTACCACTGCTTTATATAGTATAATAATAAAACTGTTTTGTGAAAAGAAGAGAAAAGCAATTATAATATTATGTCATAGTACTTGTAGGACCATGATTTGCGGTATCCTAAATTTAGGTCACGCCCCCGACGCGTTATTCCGTTGGTCGACCCAAAACGACCGTTGAGAGTCGCGTACGCAAAACGGCAAGCGCCGATCGATAGTTCATTTTTTATGTTTACACAGGTAACATGTTGTTATGAACTCGAGAAAACGGGAGCCCTATATCCTATTTTCGATGTACCTTATAGTTTAAGCTAGTGGTTTTCCTTTTGTGTTAGGTTTTATTGTTTATACCTGACTGTTATGTGGACTCTTTTTCTATTAAAGTGAATTATATGTGACAATATCGTAGTTTACAAACATCTTCTCACAAAATTGGCGCTCCAGCGAGAGGGCACGTTTAACGTAAACTTTTCTATTTACTTTTTTGTCATGGTGATAACGAGATCACATTCTAAAAGTGTACCCGAACTTAATATGTGTGAGTAAAGTGAAAACCGTTATGGGGGTGCAGGAGGCGCCCGCCGTTTTACAAAATGTGGACGCTGTTCCATAGCCGCCGTTCGAGGCGAGCTCAATTTCTGGTGAGGCTGGTAATTGTGAAGATCAGCCGAGATCCAGGTGGTCAAGTATGTTATCCAATTTAAATATCATTCCAAATTCATCGCGTGTAAAGGATACACAGATTGTTATGTCAGTTAACCCAGCTAATCAAGTCTTTAAGTTCGTCAAATACAAAGAATGTTCAAGTGTCAAATAATATGTCGGGGTGCACAGCCCGCTTTAATGGGAGCAGTGACGATGTACCTAAATACAAGTGGCAAGGATGCCGCTTGTCAACGCGTCGCCAGGTACCAGTCCTACCGAGGGCATGGACTACCGGCGTGAGTCTACCACGGGTAACCTGCGGGACGAGGTACGATCTTCTTTTTCTAATTCTAGTGACGAAAGTGTTGATAGTGAAAAAGTGTTTCAAAAATGTCCTGTTTGTAAGGTCATTCATTGCCTGTCTATAGTAAAAGTGTTTCTAATGTTTCAAATTTTAATCTAAATAATGATGTTTATGTTTCATGTAACGAAAATTTGTGTCAAAATCCAGCCGACAGTGGGTTGGATGTATATCCAAATACCTAATTTGTGTAATTTCAGTAATAACGATTGTTCACCGACCAATGTTTCGGACGGTGATTCTTTTTTGAGCATTCTGATGTTCTGGGTGATTCTAATAATGTATTTTGTAATAAAAATAATGTAATTAGTGGTAAGAATTTTATGTCGCGGGAAACGTGTATTTCGCGAAAAAGCTATATAATTTGTGGCATTTTTTTTACTACAAATTTACTAGGTCACACATTTGTAAGTGCCTTGTAGGTATATACTTACTTTTGAATATATCTAAAGTGGTTTCACTGCAGTCATCTTCAGATTCAGAAACAATAGTGTTAGTCTTAGGAGTTCTTTTTCTAGGTCCAGTATCATTGTCTGTAATATCACTTGTATTCTCAGCTTGTTTGGCTTTTTTACGAGCTTCTATCAAATTATCTATACAAATAAATAAAAATTAAATAAAACAAAAGAACAAATTACTTCTGGCATACACATTATACACAAACCTATATCCTGGCTAAAATTTGCTTTTTTAGCCTAATTTAAAATCTTACATGTTGTTGAATGTGAAGTTTAGCATAAAAACTTTAGGTCCAAAGTTCATAATGGCATGAATGCTCTCTGGTTTATATTTATTTGGTCATACCTATGCGTTGAGTGTTTAAATTTGTTTGGAGAAATCGAAGAACTGACATTTCCATACAATCCTACCAGGTAATCTCATAAATGTTTGTGGGTCAGTGTGTTTGGTCCTCAACCGCTGAACCTATTTCAATGATAGGTACTTGAAGGATAGCTAGTTTATGTCTTGAAAAACTTGGAGGCATGGAAGACCTGATGATGGACAAGATATGTATTTTACCTAAACTATTAGAGATAGACAAATGTTGGTTAAAAAAAATGGAAAATCTGGTGACTTGGAAGACCTGATGATGGACCCTAAGGTCCTGCCTAAGTATATTGCCTAGCTAGTGCCTACCTATACTACTAGAGGCTAGAGGTGAAACCGCGGGCAAAAGCTAGTAAGTACTACTTAAATAGTTCAATATAAAAAACCACTTACCAGTTTTAAAAAATGTTCTCTTTATATTAATGATGTGCCAATCATTTGATGGTTGCACGTGTCTTTGTAGAATTTTGTTAAATTGTCCAGTTAATTTGCACGGGGGCCAAAAAGCTTTCTGCTTATTTGATGTTAGCCAAGTCTCGCTTAATATTACTATGTCGCCGTTTGTGGACCCATCACATGCTTCTTCCGCTACTATAAAATTCAATTTTGGAGATTCTTCCTCTTTGTTTTCATACATTTTACCTACCTAATAAAATAAAGAAATTGGTTTAAATCGATTAAGTACTCAATAATAAATTGTCAAATAACAATACCTAATTTAGAAATATATATGAAACATACCTTTTATTATATCACAGATAACTTTATATAGGTACCTTTGCTTTATAGTGAGAGCTGAGATCTATCATTCCTTTAATCCAACTTTAATGAAACTAAAATCACAGATAAACTAATTAATTATACTAATCAATGGAAGATGGAAATGAATGTCTTGTCAATTTATCATAATCCCGCGCAAATGCACAAAATAGGCAACAAAACGGCGGCAATTTTATTCTGTTTTGATTCTGTCTCACTTACACGATAATGTATGTGAACGAATGAGAGACAAAATTCTGTTGGCTTTAATTGATTTGTATTTAGTCCACCAGATGTCGCGTTATCATTTTATTCTCAATTTCAATGGAAGGCAAAGGTTATAGTTGGCCCGGCCAAATTAATAAATTAAATATCATACATATACCTAGGTACGTATTTGTTTTTCTTCGCAGTTCTACCATGCGTTTCAAATAATAATTCTTACGAACGAGACAGACCGTGAGTGGACGACCTCAACTTTCAGAACTGACCAATGGATAAGTTAACCAAATCCTAGTAGCCTAGCCAACAAATCCTACTGTATATTCAGATTGTTACAATGTAGGTAGACAGTGAAAGAAAATAAACACATATTCATATTTTTATATACAAAATTAGTTCAATAACGTAATCACTGAAAATAATATTTGTTTTTAGGGTTGCGTAGCCAAATGGTGAAAACGGAGCTTATAAAAGTTTAACACGGACTTTTATCTCAGCCGTCTTTTGCTAAGGGGTAGGGGTTAGGGGTAAGGATAGTGCAGGCAAGCCAATGTTTGGGCAGGACAACGTCTGCCAGGTCCGCTAGTCTTATAATAATTTACCCAGAGATCCTAATGAACCGCCACAGAATTTTGGTGTTCAAACATAGAACTGGGTAATACTTAATTTTGGTGCTAACTTTTTGGCCGATTAATTCAGTTATACTGTGAATGCTCAGCTCCTAAACATGATAAATCCATGTTCAATACTCGTAAACCTTAGTCGTGAATCAACCTATCTAATAGTGAAAACCGCAACAAAAATAATTAATTAGTATTGGCGTGATAAAGCCACGGACATAATTTTTTTATTATCTGAATGATAAATATATAATTCATACTTCCGGACTCCGGTCACGTGACCCCAAACGGGAAGTACGTCACTTTCACTTAATTTTTAAAATAAATAACCACAGACTTTTTTTTTGGTTAATTTGTTCCTTTTCAGAATCAGGCAAAGGAACTGAGTCCATACAGCACAAGTCATCATATTTTTTTTCTTATAACCACAGACTACTAACTAAATTAGGTATATAATAACAACTGTCTGTCAATCTGTCACTGACAAATTATTTTCTTGTTATTTTATTGAATTTGAAAAATAAAATTTTAAATGAAAATACAAATATATATAATAATTTTATTAGGTAAGTACTTATAATAAATCTCAGCTATAATTTAGTCATTAAGTCATCACCCCTGGATTTATTTGCGTCAGTTTTAGACCAGTCACGGTTAAGGAAGTCATCTACTACGGCAGCTAAAGACAAGTGACATGTTAAGGAAATATATGACGTTTTACGTTTCGACAGTTTCTGACTAATGACGTGTTAAGGAAATCTGTGACGTCATCTACTACGTCATCTTTAGACCAGTGACTTGTTAAGGAAAACTGTGACGTCATCTACTACGTCATCTTTAGACCAATGACGTGTTAAGAAAATCTGTGACGTCATCTACTACGTCATCATTTAACCAATGACGTGTTAAGGAAAACTGTGACGTCATCTACTACGTCATCTTTAGACCAATGACGTGTTAAGGAAATCTGTGACGTCATCTACTACGTCATATTTAGACCAATGACGTGTTAAGGAAAACCGTGACGTCATCTACTACGTCATCTTTAGACCAATGACGTGTTAAGGAAAACTGTGACGTCATCTACGACGTCATCTTTCAACCAATGACGTGTTAAGGAAATCTGTGACGTCATCTACGACGTCATCTTTCAACCAATGACGTGTTAAGGAAATCTGTGACGTCATCTACTACGTCATATTTAGACCAATGACATTATCCGTTAATTTATGACGTCTTTTGTCACGTTATTTTTCGACTAAAGACGTCATTTTTTCAATAATCACCAATAAAAGACGTCATAAATGACGTGGCTTGTTGATTGGGTTAGGTATGTCTTTAAAAATTTTATTTCTATTTTAAGAAACTAATTTGAATATTTTTGCTTCGTAGTTTTATATACTTAGGTACGTAATAAAAATAAATAAAACAATTAGGTATATTTATAGACAAAATTTAATTTTAATGAAAAATATATGAAAAATTAGGTGACAAATAGGTATTTTTTATTTAGTATAAAATTTGCATTTAAATTTTATGTAATTCGAAAAAGATAGGCAAAATAATTGTGTTGTCTAAGCCGAAATTGGTTAGTAGATTTAGATATTGCAATAAAAAGACAATCTGGTAAAGAAATGTAGAAACCGTGTTATTACCAAAGAAATTGGGCTCTCAACATTACTTTTTAAATATGACTTCCTTTTTCGTATCTTTAATATATTTAAATATTATGAAATAACTCGATAATAATGTATAGAAAAATTATATACATTAAAATTAATAAATTATACTTGCTTTGTAGTAGAAAATCTCCAAAAAAAAATTAGTTAAAAGTTTTAAAATTTTGGTAACTTACCAAAATGATGTCCATTATGTTCGTTACTTCAATTTATTATCACTGTATGAATGTATGTAGGTATACCCACATAAAATACTCAACTTAAAAGATCTACATAAGAGTGAAATGAAAGCTTTTATCCATATGTCAGAGAGAGTACTTACAGCGGCTTATTGTCACCCCCGCCGGAGAATTTGATAAAGCGAGTGCGAATATTAACAAAAGGAATATCTTGTTAAATTGATATTCAAGAGTTTAAATGAATTTCAACTCTACCAACAAACTTGGCATTATTCTGTTACTTCATGTTACAAAATGTATAAAGTTCAAAGTACATTGTATTAAAACAGGGTAATACGACCTTTTGTCTAAATCGGCGTAAAATTGTCTCCGTTGGAAAATGTATATTTCAAAAGGGGAAGATTAAAATATTATCCATGTTAAGTAAATATTCAAATGAATATTTGCCGTGTTAGACAACAATGGTTGCTTACAAAGGGGAAGGTGTCGTAATTTGATAGATACCTATCTACAAAACGACTTCTACGTTATGGGAGGTTTATGTATATTATTATAAATTATATACACAGTTTGATAAGGATAAACAAATTTAACTTTGTTAATTTTTTTTTAATCACGGGTTGCCTTACAGCTCTCGAAACCGTGTTACGGTTCCAGGGTACCCAGCGGAAGGTCAAATCTCCCTCGTTTAGCCTAACAAGTGGTCAGTTCTGTTGAGGTATATTTAGATGGACATTTATTTATTCAATATTTAGCTTGTTTTATAATAAATATTTCATTACACTGTCTATTATTGACAGATAAAAATTATTATCCTGAATTCTAAAAATAGTTATTAATGCTTATGTCATGTTATGCCCAACTTCAATTTATATGTAGAATGGAGCGTTAGATTTAAAAAAAATGTATTCTACAATAACATTTCTATCAATACCATTGACTAGTAATAGGGGATATAAGATAGAAATTTATGTTTTCGAGGAGTTTCTTAACACTTCATAGTTTTCATAGTCTCTTCATACATATCCTATCTTATTAAGAAGGGACAATAAGTAAATACCCGAAGATACATAATTATATTTAATATTTGGATTACTTAGTAAGTACTGTGACAACGTGTCATGTGAATTATACACTTGCCACCCTTGTGAGGTCGCTGGGGACCTTCGCTATTGTTATTATAAAACGGCATCTCAGAGTGCTTCTACCGTTCGATGTACACTCGATAGCAAATTTATTTTAATAGTCAAGGATATATTTTTTATTATAAATGTAGTCAAATCAAATACGTTATTTAAGGTAGACGTTTATTTAATACGTCAGATATAGCTCATGTAGCATTATTTTTTTTACGTGAAATTTATTAAATCAAATCGAATATTAAATTTACCATAGTAATGTAATATACCTACAATATTATTTTTCGTAATTAGTAAATAACATAAAAAATAGGCAAAATAAAAAATATGTATGTGGACAACATACAACATACAAGAGATATGTGTTGTTAGCTAGGTCTGACACGCTCTCCCTTTTTACAAGCTTTTATATAACTTGCAAGCCACTTCCCGGTGTTCGATTGAGCTGTAATTTTGCATTCAAATATAAATCGGATGACAATTTAATATAATGGTGTCTTATAGCTGGTCTGATGATGGAGCCGGAAGGTGGCCACATAAACTCTGTAATGAAACGAATTAACCCCATCGAGTTTGGGCTTGTTTGATTTGTCTTTACAAGTAAGTACTCTTTTTTTTGTACAATACTAAAAAGTAGAAAATAAATAAAAATAAAAATAAAAATTATTTATATTGATTGATATACATCCTCTTTTTCTCTCCTTCTGTCAAGTGCAACACGCTTTTATTTGAAATCTTGACACTGTAAAGGTTAAAATTTAGAAAATGGCTTGTCTCAAATAGGAATAAATTTATTTTTTAACTTATTGGTTAATTATAAAACAATAGAAACGCTTGTTTTTAAATTTTCTTTTTACTTTTATTTTTTGTGATTTAAGACAGGCGGATAGACAAGCTTCAGACATTTCAGCTACGGAAACCTAAAAATTATGTGTTTCGCAACTAATAATTTATTCATAATTATTTTTTGCAATTTTGTGATTGATTGTACAACGCGAGGGTGTAACATGTTTATATGTTTATTTTAATACGCGTGTCGTGCGTATAATACGGAATTTATTACGCCCAGCCCTCCCTTTGGTCCGGATTAATGCGATACGGAAGATTTGAATTCAGAGCATTAACTTGGATTGGTACATTCTGTTAGGGTCGAAAGGCATCTTGGATGAGTAATATGACTACACCTTTTAATTATATTTTTGTTTCATAATTAACTTTTTGATATTATATGTGTTTCAAAAATACTGATATTTAACGTAAAAAAAGGTTAATCATCTGTACATTTATATTTAGTTTTTACAATTTTTCAATTTTACAACCTGAAACTTAGCTTAGATCTATTTCTTTAATGAAGGCCATTTAATATGTATAATTAACAATATTGTTTCAAATTCTTTTTGTTATTTTAGACAACAGTAGTGGCGGATGCATCATGATTTATAGGCACTAATAACGAGAAAAACTGGCCATAATCTATTTCCATTTGTATACAGATTGGTTGAACAGAAAACCATAAAACACCACACACAAAGAATCTTTATGTAAACATAACAAACGTAAATAACCTTATTGCTGTTGTCTTAAGTCATTTCGAAAGTAATTTCTTTAAGGTGTTTCATACAAGTTGAAAGGTATCGTGCTAGTTCAGCTAGTTATATCTCAAAAAAGATTTCACGGTTTTATTTGATCTCGGAAAACAAGTAAATCTATAACTAAGAATAATGTATATGGCCCGTCCACATTCAATTTCAATAATATAGGTTAGGTATATATATGTATTTTTTCTTGTACTTACTACAGACATAATTAAAACTAATCTTACAACAGATTAAATCAAGAACTAATAAAAAGAAAGGAAGAAATTAATAGTCTCGTACTAATCCCTTGTACGAAAATAAAAGAATGCAATTAAACGCGTCTCGTGACAAAGCTAGGATAAACAAATTTAATTAACATTTGCTTATTTTCCCGATCGAGAGACAAATTGTCTAAGTGAAATTTATGTATCGGAATCAAATTCAATTTCGCGTTTGCATTTTTCACTGTGCCTTATATTTCTTAAGACTTTTTACATCAAAACGCGTAAGGAAAGAAAACAGTGGACATTACCTACAATATTATTTTATTATGTTATTTCACTCAGCATGCTTATAATTCACAGGTTTCCCTTAGGTTGATAAAAATAACTATAAATGTAAAGAATGTGGAGTGATAATTTATATAATTATGTTGTGACTAAAATGTTAAATAGTTTACGCTGGTTTGGCCACGTTGAAAGAATAAAGGATGAAAGATTGACTAAAAAGGTTTATATGGCTGAAGTGAAAGGAAATGTTGACAGAGGACGATCTAGGTGTACTTTTATTGAACATATAAAATGTATTGATCGATGGAAATATTAAAAGTACACGCAATCGCCGAGCATTTATGAAAGGTATGATGAATATAAAAGAAGCGAAAGAGGTATGTCAGGATGATCGTAACAAATCGAATGCCGATTATCTCTGCCAACACCTCGTGGGATGAAAGGCGTACCTAATGATAGATAGATAATATTATCACTATTATGAAAATAAAGGAATACAACTTCTTCGATAAAGAAACTGCGGTTTTTAATTTCATCTTCAAATTACGAAATATTTATAATGACAGAAACTTCTTCATCCTAAATAGTTTATCATGATAATATTTATTTTCATATAAGCTTCTTTCAGGTGTTGTCCTACGACTTTTATAACAATTAAATTAGGATGATTCAAACAATCGTAAATATTTTAAAGAAATTTAATTGTACAAAATTCACGTAGGTACATCCATTTAATTTTGATCCAGTGAAATTTGTTTTCTTACGAGGCTCTTCTAATCTTCTTTAGCATCGTTTATATTGATTATATCCCTCCTGCTTGCCTAATTTATATTCAGCTAGTGTTTTTTCATCACGCCGTGTGCTCAATATTGCAATTTGTACCGGAGCAGGAGTAAGCCGGCGACTTGTCACTTTTATTTACTTTTTATCGATCACTTTGGTTATCTATACACTTACTTGCTTCAGAAATCTGTATCTATAAAAATATTATAATATATTAGACAAAATAAATTAACTTTAAAAAAAAGTGTACCGACTTCAAAATTTTACACTGAAAAGTAAAAAATAATAAATATTTCGTCGTACAATTTGAAGACGGTTGGTGCAAAATTGGGATACAAAATTAAGTAAACATCTAATAAGATAAAGGATCTGTTCAATATTATCTGTTTGTACTGATGATCGTAGGTCCCTAATGAATTGTCTAGATTAGTGAATTTGGGAACTAAGTTGTTTCTAATTTGTACGATGAAATATTTATTATTTCTTATTTTTCAGTGCAACATTTTGAAGTCAGGACATTTTTTTAAAGATAATTTATTTTTCCCTTTTAAGTGATTACAAGTATAATGTAAATATAAATAATCAAAATCGGCTTGGCATTTCATCGAGTTATGACAAAAATTGACTTAGAAATCAGTTTTCATTCAAAACTACTGAACTAATTTTCAAAAAAATTGGACTATACAGGAGCACCAACTTTCAAATAAAAAAAGAATCATCAAAATCGGTTCACCCAGTCGAAAGTTCTGAGGTAACAAACATAAAAAAAAAATACAGTCGAATACCTTCTTTTTTGAAGTCGTTTAATAAGAAAGCATGAATTATCTTAGAAAAAACCAGAGGAAAATGTATACCTATAATAAGTATGTATGTATTTTGAAAAACAGGGGACAATATTGTTGTCATAATTCAACTGATCTCCAATAGATGGCGTCTTTTACAAAATAAATAATTTAGTCTAATTTTAAAAGAAACATTTAATTTTGATTTGTTTATTTATTTATCGTCATTGAGGGAAAAATATCTTCAAAATGTCGTATCAAACAACCAAAAGTTAATACTTTGATACAGTATTGATACCGACAAAAAATAATATATAGAGATTGTCCGATTGTTTATCGTTGAAATTATATACTTGACATTTGTTAACATCTCTAAAGATTATTTCTCAAGGGTGTTTTTTATATTTGATACGCCATTTTGACGAAAAATAATTTAATAAATTAAAATTAAATGTATATTTTAAAAATAGACTAATTTACGTATTTTGTAAAAGACGCCATCTGTTGGAGATCAATCACTTGCACTAACTAACTGTGCGAAGTTTTGGCATAGGAAATATGGATAACGAATTCCTACAATAATCAAGTAGGTACCTATCTTTATCAAATATTTGATGTTTACCGAGAAGCCTGTTAAAATGTAGGCATTATAAGAATGGGGAATTAATATGTCGACTTCTCTAGCGTTTAATTTAAATATATAAAATTGTCGTGTCGCTGACTGACTGACTATCAACGCACAGTCTAAACCTCTGATGATATAGATGTGAAAATTGGAAGGTATAAGAAATTTAGGGGATGTAGAGGTGCACTAAGAAAGGATTTTTCTAAAATCAACCCCTAATGCAGGGTGTAAACGTTGTAATCCTAAAACTGCTAGTTTGAGTATATAATTGTAGTTATTATATTATTACGTGCTTTTGTATTACCTAGATTTTTATGGATATATTTTATTAGGTTACAACCCTAAATTTAGCTGATATAGGTACAGGGATTACAGCAACAAAAACCCTGGCGCCACAGATCAAATAAGTTCCAACTGATTCTGAGTAATAAACTAAATTGAAATGCAAACTATGACGAGAATTCCACGCAGCGAATTTCTTATGGTGCATCAATCAAAATCATACTGATAATGAAAACATCATTTGGGTGGCCATAGACAGGTTGATTCCAAGAATTGATCTTAGAAAGAGCCGGTCTCCGAGCAGACAAAAGTCGTTATCACATTCTTGTTTTATTAATTAGGTAGACAGGACTTTGTTTAGATTGATCGATTCAGAAATATTATAAGTGGGCTCGAGCCAAAATACTCGTACTAGGTATCTAATTGTTACTTTGGCATTATACTAAGCACGAAAGAAGAAAAAAGAAAGCAGGACATAAAACCAAAAATATAGGTAAGAGCCAAAATCAGAAGAATTTATTTAAAGGTCCGTGGCTGTCGGCCATCTTATATCTGTCAAAAATATGGCAAGTCTTAATTAATTAAAACCAAAATAAACCTCAATTTATTAATCATAGAAAAATGAGTATATTTATACAACATTTTCAAAACAAATTGTTTATAGTTATTATTTGAAATTTGATTAAGCCATATTTTCATTATTAAGACTTCTAAATAGCCGTAGTTTTTAAAACGCAATAGCAATGTTTGTTTTAAAAACTACGCCTATTTAAAACCATAAATAATAAAAAATATGGCTTAATATTATTTAAAATAATATTAATAACTATCAGCAATTTGAGTAAAAAATGTTGTATAAATATATCTACTCATTTTTCTAGGCTTAATTGAGGTTCGCCATATTTTTGACAGAAGTAAGATGGCCGACTGCCAAGGACCCTTAAGAATATAAAATATAATACTTTGATCGATTTATCGTGCTTCGAATGGCACTAAAATTTGCACTATTTTTAAAAATAATAAAAGAAGTGACAACTCTAGGTATTTTGCCCTTCGCCGCCCGCTTTTGCGGTATAAAAAGTAGTATATGTCATTCTCTGACACCTAAACTACCACTACGCAAAAAATCATGTCGATCCCGTGAAAGACAAAAACAAATCTATCCCACGGGAACCATACATTTTTCCGGGATAAAAGTAGCCTATGGACTATTCCAGACTATAATCTATCTCTGTGCCAAATTTCATCCATATCCGTTCAGCCGTTCTGACGTGATTAAGTAACAAACATTATGTATGTCCATACAATACATCTATCCCACGGGAACCATACATTTTTCCGGGATAAAAGTAGCCTATGGACTATTCCAGACTATAATCTATCTCTGTGCCAAATTTCATCCATATCCGTTCAGCCGTTCTGACGTGATTAAGTAACAAACATTATGTATGTCCATACAATACATCCATACAATATTATTAAACTTCGCGTTTACAATATTAGTGGGATAATAATATAAATTAACATATAATAATATATGCAAATGTGATTTCTTTGTTTGTCCTTTTTTTATACCAAAACGGAGTAACGGATCGACGTGATTTTTTTGTACAGAGATAGCTGAATGGCCGGTGAGTAAAATAATTCAATTTTTGAACGTCGGTCGCTAGTGTATAATAAATAAAAAAAAAATCCATAAAATAATGAAACAAAAAGTAAAGGTGCGATATCAAAATAATACGGGTGAAGCTGTGGACAGTAGTAAACAATAAGTACCTGTATACATAATCAATTAAACAATAATTACTAAGAATTGATGAGAAACATTTCATTACCATGCCAATAATTAAAATGCATGCATTAAATAGTGGTTAGGATAACATTTTATGTGTAGTTATATAAAAAAAGATTGTATGCTGAAATGATCTTAAAATGTATGCTATTGGTGTTTGTTTTGCAAAGCGTATCAGTGATGATGATCAGTGAAAATGGTCAGTATGAAGTTTACAATATCAATGCAAAATAAAATATGACAAGTCGTTTTGTTTCGGATGCTACTAAATTTTATCATTATTAATATTGAACGTATTTTTTTCTGTCTCTAGATACGCAATTGAGCGATTTAAGAAAACATTACGGACTTGGCTTCTACGATCTGTGCAAAAACTATGTAAAGGCTTTCAAATGTTTGTCAGCATGTAAAAGTATGGGTTATAATGTATACAGATTAAGTTTCAACTGCAAGTGCACTTGCCACGAAATGAGAACTTCTTCTATTTTACCTCACTTCAGGTGGAGAACTAATGGAACAACGAGAGCTATACCCAAACTTCAAAGTCCTAGATTGCATCAAATAGCAGGAACAGTGCCCTTTATTCAGGATGAGATTGAGACCACGACCACAGTTAACAATTCTCTTGCACAAAATTCTTCATGTGTTTGTTGTAACACAGATTTAACTGTTTCTGCAAATGGCACTACATCTGCAAATTTAACTGTTTCTACAAATGGCACTACATCTTCTAATTTAACTGTTTCTGCAAATGATACTACATCTGCAAATTTAACTGTTTCTACAAATGGAAATACATCTGCAAATTTAACTGTTGCTACAAATGATGCTGCATCTGAAAATTTAACTGATTCTGCAAATGACACTATATCTGGAAATATAACTGAGGGTACGTCCTAAAACAGTCCACAGAAGATCTTTCTTTAATAAAACAGTTTGATTAATACCATATTTGTAGTTTTTATGTTTTGTACAGTCGGTGGGTCCTTTTAGTGGACCAGCATAATAAACATATTTCTAATCAAATAAAATTATTTAAGTGCAGGAAAAAATTACAAGGCAGAACCTTTAAAGATTTAAGGACAGAATACATTTATTTATTATTTTAAAATAAAACGAGTTATGTTTTAACAGATTACGTGTGCTGGTTAAAATATTATGTCCTTCTTACGCTAAGGACATTAGGATCGCGCTTATTTCGTGTATATTTCAATAATATTTGCTTTGCTCATTTGCCTTATATTTTTACTGAGAGTAGGTTAAAATCGACAACTTTACCAAATTTTTTTAATGTTTGAAATTGAAAATTTAAGCAAAATTAAACAAAAGTGTGAAAAATAAATTATGATATCTCAAAAAATTACAAAGTTTAAGATTTAGAAGTTGCCCTTTGGGTTAATAGCTACTGTGTTCCATCCATCCTACGGAGTCGTGCAACAGCACAGGTTCTATCTTTTGACCATAGAATCATAGAAGTAATAACTTCTATACTTATAATTTGCAATTTAAAAAAAAGTGTACAGACTTAAAAAATAATGCACTAAAAAGTGTGCTTTCCGAAAGCGAATGCACAAGTCAAGTATAAAAAAAATACCCAAATCACTTCAAGTGTGCCTATACAATTTAAAGAGTACCTACTCGATTTCTGCAGGATCCCATCATCAGATGTTGACTTGATGACCATGGGACCACCTGGAAAGTAATTGGGGAACATACATAAAAAATAATAATAATAAATTCCGACGAATTGAGAACCTCCTCCTTCTTTTGAAGTTCGGTTAAAAAGAAGTTAAGTAAAAAACTACAGGACCGAATTAAACAAATATTTCACTGCTATGAAGCTACATTATTCCAGAGGGAAATAGGCAATTTTTTATTTTAAAATAAAATAGGTTTCCGTAAGATATATCTATACCTATATATAACTAAAGCTGGAGAAATAAGTACGACCGAATTAAATATCTGTAAATAAATATTTTCTTGTTACAGAAACACGTTCTTTGCAAAATACTTTACATAAAGTGATGTAGGTGTCCGCTAATAAATATTTACTTAATTCATCC
The DNA here is from genome assembly GCA_963924495.1 of Nemapogon koenigi. Taxonomy (NCBI): domain Eukaryota; kingdom Metazoa; phylum Arthropoda; class Insecta; order Lepidoptera; family Tineidae; genus Nemapogon; species Nemapogon koenigi. Next base: position 7,525,288 of record OZ004631.1, on the reverse strand, counting down.
CCTATTTGGTGGTGAAAAAGAGAGGTTTTTGTATAGAAAAATAACAAATAGAAATAAAATGTATAGTTTAAAAGATATTAAAGAACATATTATACAATAATCGACCTTCCCCTCTCCTTATCTCAGAAAACCTCGATTATGAGAAACCTCGAAGGTGACGACTCGCACTAGGCCGGTTTTCTTGTATATCTAATGAACTGATAAAGATACTGAACATAAGAATAGTGCAGCTTCACTAAATGTGGACAGTGTTACCATATGCAGTACCTGTGGCCACGCCAAAAGGTATAAAGGTTGTGATGATTAGTTATTGTTATGGTTCACGGCTTGCCTTACAAGCTCCCGAAACTGTGTTATGGTCCCAGGTTACCCAGCGGAAGACCAAGTCTCCTTCTTTTAGCCGATGGTATCTAACAAGTGGCCAGTTCTGTTGAGGTATATTTAGATGGAGAAGCCTCTAAGTGTGGTTTGTCGGATTATGTACATAACTTTTTAATTATAAATAAACCTTTTAAAAAAAAGTGCACCGACTTTAAAAATTTGCACTGAAAAGTAAGAAATAATAAATATTTCGTCGTGGAATTCGTGCCAAATTAGGATACAAAACTAAGTAATTATCTAAGAAGATAAATATCTGTTCAATATTATCTATGTTTGTTGTACTGATGATCGTAGGTTCCAAATGAATTGTCTAGATTAGTGAATTTGGGAAGTAAGTTGTTTCTAATTTGGCACCAACCGTCTTCAAATTCTACGACGAAATATTTATTATTTCTTACTTTTCAGTGCAAATTTTTGAAGTCGGTGCACTTTTTTTTAAAAGGTTTATTTTACCCTTTTAAGTGATTTTGCTGCCTTGAGAGACAAATAATAACGCAACTAAAAAATATTGATAGAAAATAAAAAAAAAACCGCTGTGGATGTGATTTGAACCATGTACTTGTGCATCCTGCGCTGCATCCCCATTACATTTAAACGCTAGACCATCGTCACGAAAATTGACAACTTCGTGTCAATAGCAACCGTTGCTAAGGCTTTTTCTGATACATAATTTTCAGCCGTAAACAGATATTAATTACTGAATTTCTGAAAAACTACTGAACCGATTTTCGTCATATGTCTGTGAGATAATGTCGAGAAATTATTATGTCTTAAAAAATAAGTCGTCAAAATCGGTACATATTTTATCGAGATATCAAGAAAAATGTACATATAAAGTTATGAGATAAAAATGGGACCAATCCGGAATAATTAACTATCGATTAAAATAGAAACCATTAAAATCGGTTCCCAACTGGCGGAGTTATCGATGTACATACATACATAAAAAAAAAATACGGTCCGAATTGAGAACCTTCTCCTTCTTTTTTTGGAAGTCGGTTAAAAAAATCATTGGTACATGGCCGGGATCTGGGATCGAACCCGTGGTCTGCCTAGTTAATACCAGACGTCTTAACCACACGGCCACCAACGCAAGTTTCTTTTTCGGAGTTCGGAGCGGCTCCGAAGCATACTTATAAAAATAATATAAAATTGGTGCTTAGCATTTTTGTCACGAATGGGATTTGACCCAGGTCCGCCCGGTTATAATTCCAACGATCTACCAATTACGCTATCGACTCTTATGGTTATGGTTTGATAGTTTTTCCTGCGATTTAAAATTTTACGTACACCAATACCTACGGAACCATTTCATGTTACTCTACGATTCAAGCTTGATCGGTTTCTTGTAATAATTTCATAATTGAAAAATTATAATCAAATAATTAATTAATTGATAATTAATCACAATGCGTACAATTAAGCATTACTTACTTTACATTGCCTGTTAATATTTATACACTGTCTACATGAAAAAAATAATTTACTTGATTTTATTTTATTTTATGTCGAGAAATGCAGTTATATCTCAAGGTTAGTAATTTTGGTTGTTAGTAATCACATTCTCCAAAATAACTCAATTAATTTGTTTTAGAGGTTTCTATTAGGTTTTTTTTATTAGATTAATATTTAGGGAAGTATAAACTCCTAAATTCGTTAACAGTGTGTGTAAATTCCTCTAATTTTAAGCCCTCTTTCGATCGATTCTTATGATAACTTACAGAAAAGTGTTTTATTAAGGTTCCATATCCAAATGGTGACAACGGCAACCCTATTACTAAGGCTCCGCTGTCCGTCCGTCCTGCATCTTTTAAACCATAATAGGTATACACTTGACATTTTCATATAGTGTGTATTCTATGGTCGCTAATAGTGTGTATTCTAAAAATAACTCACAGAAAGATGAACCACCATATCATCGATCTGAAGCTAAAAAATAGTATAGATTTAAGTACACTGAATAACTATATGTAGAGTTGCGGGCGTTGGAAAGGGTTATGGAAGTATGTTTACAGGAAGTGGAAAGATAGACAAGGAAATTGAAAGGAGAGTGAAAGCGGAAAGCAAGGTATTTGGTGGACTAAACAATGTAATGTAAACACAACTTAAGACTAAAAGTAAAATGAATATACAAATGCCGTTTTAGTTCCATCACTTACTTATGGAAGCGAGACTTGAATATGGAATAAGAAACATGAAAGTAAAATAAATGCAGTGGAAACGCGGTAGAATGTGTGACATAAAGCGTATTGACCACATCCGGAACGATGTCATTTGAGAAGAATGCGGAGTGAAAGATGATGTTGTACAAGAAAAGTAGTTTATGCTGGTTTGGACACGTTCAAATAATGAAGGATGAAATATTGACTAAAAAGGTTTATATGGCTGAAGTGAAAAAAAAAAGCTGCCAGAGGACGACCTAGGTGTACCTACTTTTATTGAACATATAAAAATATATTGATCGATAGAAATATTAAAAGTACACACTATCGACGAGTATCTGTGAAAGGTATGATGAATGTAAAAGAAGCGAAAGAGATATGTCAGGATCGTAACAAATGGCATTCGATTGTCTCTGCCTACCCCACTTTGGATAAGAGGCGTGATGATAGATAGATAGTTTCAACATTTTTCGTCCAGTAGATTCTAAGAAATTAAACTGTGACAGACGGAAAGACGGACAGACAGATGTTCGGAACCCTAAAATTGTCAGCTTGATGATAGTCTCTTTGAAAATTTATAAACTGCACTCATAGAACAGCTGAGAAAATGTTTTTGAATGAATGAATTGGATGATTTTTTAAATGCGGGGTAGGTATTGTTGAATAGTTCTCCAAAAATACTATAGAGGTTCCTAAGAGATTATTAATTAGGTCAATACATGCCGGATATAATTTACTAAAAATAAATCAGCCCTCCTATACAGCATTTAGCTATGTAGGACCCTTACAGTAGTAAGTACTCAAACATTTTGATGTCGATCAATGAAAGAGTGAGTGATTGACGAAAATATCAGACTTTGAGTTAGAATATCTCGTGATGATCTCGTTATCGAGATCTCTATAGAAACAACAGATCGTGTTTCTAGACACATTAACTAAGATATGGGTGGGTCAAAAATTCTAGATCCTTCCTGTAAAAAAAGGTGTACCTTGCTCGACCTTAACTTGAACCTATATATTTATGATTCCAGTGTATTCCAGAAGTCCCGATTCAATAGAACGGAGCCTTCTGCGCGCAAGTCGTACTTTATTTATTATATATTTTTTTATTTTAGGAAATCGGAGCAACTCAGTATTACGTTATGGATTTCATCAGATTAAAGAGTGTAAGAATTTTGCTTTAGCTTACCTTTGCATGACTAAATGTTTGGATTTAAACTATGACGTCGCAACCTCAGACAAACACTGCAAATGCACCTGCTTCTTTAAAAAAGATAAGAAAAAGTTCACGATAAATAATATGCCTACAAGAACTTACTGGAAACTTGGTGCTCCTACTACTGCAAATCCTGCAAGCAATAAAAAAAATAAAAGCAATAAAAAATTATCACAAAAAATCGACGAAAGCGACGAAGATGAAGATGCACAAGAAGATGAAGAAGATGTGGTTTTAGAAAATGAATTGGATAATGGTTTAGCTGAAAATAACGACGGCGATGGAAATATTACTTCACTTGAGAATCTAGTGAAACCAACATCTACAAATATTTCGGTTTCAAATACAGATGACGAAAATAATAATAAAACTAATTTGCAAAACCCTACCATTAACACTACTATTGTAGAAGAAAAAGTTTCACATAATAACGCTTCGGTTTTAAAAACAAACGATACCGAAATAGATCCAAATAATGATAAAGATGAAGTAAAAGATATCAAATAATAATATTTTTTACATAAAAACGTTTCGGTTTCACAAACAGACGATACCGATATAGAACCAATAAATAATGAAACTATGTAAAATACGATGTTGTTTTAAAATCAAAAGCTTCATTTATTGTCCCAGTAAAAACGTCTCACTCTATTAATTTTTTGACATAGCTTTGTGTCCCCCTCTTGGAAAGGGAATAAAATGTTGTCCCTCTGACATTTTTCGAAATTATTATGAGGTTTCAGTAACCATTTTTTGCTATGAAATTTTGTTTACGAGATAGTAAGCTTGAAATTGGTCTGCAATTTTAAATCAAACAAATAAAATTCTGAGAAAATAAACAGGAGTAATGCTTTTAGTTAATACTCTCAATGAAAATTATAAATAGCACCGAGAAAAATAAACTTTCCGAAATATAAATTGAACTGTATTGCAACATGCAGTATGCGTTGCTGTATCTGCATTTATCCATACGTGGCTCGACATGCACTGGGTCGGTTTTAGTAAGTATGTAACTTTGCTCATGGGAGCTTTTATCAAAAAACGATTATAAGCAAGATTATTGATAAGCCGAAATTCAAGATGGCGGATAACGCAAAAATATTTTCTGTCACTATTGTATTTTCAGACCCTCCAAGGGGCCACAAAACTGTGTCAAAATTTTCATTAGTTTAGGTTACATACCCGAAGATCAGTCGATACAGAATGATGTTACATTGGAATAAAACGTAATCATAGACAGTTGTCAATTTATTTGAGCCGGGTCCAGATTTTGTGCAATGCAATGACTTTGGATGCACTAGGCTGTGACGACGGCGGGTGGAGTGTAGTTGTCAGTTCCTTTTCCGCGGCTATATAGCAAACATACACGACCAACAAAACAAATGGTGATGACTTACGAGCTGAAACCATATTGTACTCATCTATTATACATTGTAGAAATGTATAAATTTTCCCATCTTCCCTAGATACCCCAGATTAAGATTAAGCACTTCAACGGAAGATCCCAAATGCAATATGATTACCCTAAGTCAAAGGGGTTAAACGTTGTTGAAACATTGCATACCACATTGTAGAAGATTATACATTATTTATTTCACTTTCCCTAGACTCAAACTAAGTTAATACAAATAAAATATGATAGATATAAGGCCAAGGGGTCCCATAACAATTACAACTAATTGGAGGCCCATAAATTGTAGACCACATTACAATACACAAGTATAAAGTTTATCGCTCTCAGACACACTAGATCCAAACTAAATTGGTACAGGTGAACCTCTAAATGAAATATGTTTGACCTAAGTCAAAGGGTTCAATATGATTACTACAACTTTCGAAAGGAGATATTATAACACACTGTAGAATCATTGTAGAAAACTATAAATTATTCCACTTTCCCAAAGTAAGTATAGTATTAATTCTTATCAAATATAAAACATTGGTTAGCTATATACCTAGTGTAAATCAAAATAAATGACAGAATAACTGATGCGGCCGGCATAGTAAAATCAAGGAGTATTTCAACTAAGCTTTTGGTACGGTAGCCTAATTGTGCGATCCCGACTCGCTCTTAGCCGGTTTTTCCATTTTAGGACTCTTATAACAAGGAACCCTTATAAGATCGATCAATTCGTCTGTTCGTCCGTTCGTCTGTCACAGTCTACACTCTATAGTTTTTAAGCGAGTTTAATGAAAGTGCGTTAGATATATTTTCGCTGAGTACCATGGGACCGTAACACGGTTTCGGGAGCTGTAAGGCAACCCGAGAAGAAAGAGAAAAAATAGAAAAAAAAGAAAAATAAGTAATTTATCTGTAGATGTTAAATAGATGTTGGTATATCTGAGATTATTAAACTAAAAACTACTGGACCGATTTTGATACGGTTTTCACTAATAGATAGACTGATTGACAAGGAAGGTTTATGTGTATGAAACATCACGTTACATCTTTTGGGAGCGCAGAAGTAACCAATAATATCAACATCATCCTATCTATCTATCTATCTTCACGCCTTTTATCCCAAGAGAGGTAGGCAGAGAAAATCGAATGTCATTTGCTACGATCCTGACATACTTCTTTCGCTTCATTTATGTTCATCATACCTTTCATACATGCCGATTTTGTGTACTTTTAATATTGTATTCGATCAATATTTTTTTATATGTTCAATAAAAGTTAACTTTATAAAAAAAGTGTACTGACTTCAAAAATTTGCACTGAAAAGTAAGAAATAATAAATATTTCGTCTTAGAATTTGAAGACGGTTGGTGCCAAATTAGGATACAAGATGAAGATCTGTTCAATATTATCTATGTTTGTATGTAGTACTAATGATCGTAGGTTCGTAATGAATTGTCTAGATTAGTGAATTTGGGTACTAAGTTGTTCTAATTTGGCACCAACCGTCTTCAAATTCTACGACGAAATATTTATTATTTATTTATTTTTCCCTTTTAAGTGATTTTGCTACCCTGAGAGACAAATAATAACGCAAATAAAAAAAATTAATGGAAAAATAAAAAAAAAACTGCTGTGGGTGGGATTTGAACCATTTGCATTCTGAGCTGCATCTGGACCATGCCATACCTTTAGCCGTTAGACCACCACCGATACAAAAATTGACAACTTCGTGTCAATAGCAACCGTTGCTAAGGCTTTTCTCTGATACATAATTTTCAGCCGTAAACAGAGACAAATTACTGAATTTCTGAAAAACTACTAAACCGATTTTCGTCATTATGTCTGTAAGATAATGTCGAAAAATTAATATATCCTTAAAAAAATAAGTCGTCAAAATGGGTACATATGTATTTCATCGAGATATTAAGAAAAATGTACTTATAAAGTCAGTTTTTTCAAAATTTCTAAAAAATTACAGAACTACAGAATTTTCACTATAAAAATGGGACCACCTTTCAAACAAAAACAAAATTTTCCAAATCGGTCCAGGCGTCTTCAAGTAATCGAGGAACATACATTAAAAAAAAAGATAACGACGAATTGAGAACCTCCTCCTTCTGTTTTGAAGTTCGGTTAAAAACACCATTCCATTATTATTATTTTAAATATTGAAGTTTAGCTCTTACAAAAAAAATATTTTAGAATTTGTTGTACTAGCATTGATAATTACTACTTACATATTTTTTTCTAACATTTTAGTCCATCAGTAAACGAGCAGTAGTTGTCGAAAATGCTCATTCCAGCGGATTTGAGGATACTAATCACCTTAATGGATGCCAGAGAGAGGATATGAATATTATCAAAATATATATTATTGAAAATAACTTCAATTTTTTTGTTCTGTCAATTCTCCTTTGACAAAATTATATGGCGGTTCACATAAGTGGAAAGATGGCCGAGATTACCTGTGACATGGATAAACGGACCTAAGTCTACGGTGTCGTCATCTTCACGGCGTTTATACCTTGCGTTGTGGCCACTAACTAGTGTCCACTGTTTCTGTTATTTTAAGAAGAAATGCGGCCTTACGTACCATCTGAAGCACGAAGTCGATTAAAGCATATTTAATATTGATATTCTTAAAACTCATAAAACAAAAAAAGTTATGTCATACCAGTCATGGGGACTGCCGACAGAAGTGAAAACTTAAAACTATGAATAACAGTGGTTTTTAATTTATAAGTAACGTATAATAAGGACAAAAATATCGGTTCGGACCGAGAATTGCCGGCCAGAAATGCGCAGCAAAAATTGCCTGACCCAGGCATATGTGGAAGCCAGTACACGAATTCCCGCCCGGACATTCTAGGGCCGGTAAATCCATGGTCGGCATTTGTGCCGAGAGCATATCGTGAAAGATTTTCCCCTACCAAAAATCGCTCATCGCGCCTAAAGAAGTTTTCACTTCAAAAAAAGCAGAAATGGGAGTTCATTTGAGGCACAGGTGACCGAGTTGAATGTGAGTCGTTTGGTTCAGACTAAGAACAATAACTAAAGGCATTTGATATTGAGATCCGCGAGAATTATTTTTAGTGTTTAGTAATGAACTGGCTGATTTATCAAAATAGGAACTCAAAAATTGCGAGCATACTTAGTTATGAGGATAATTTAATAGAATAATTATGTAAGAACGATCGTAATAATGTATTGTAAGTACGAGTATGTACACAACGATTTATCAAATTTCACTTGGCGTGAAATTAGAAATTCAATACATGCATATTATTATTAAAATAGCATGTACACAACATTTTTATCAATGACGATAATATTTTTAAATATTTTGTTAATATTACCAAGTGTTACTTTATGTGCTATCGTTTTATTAAGAGGTAAGCGGTAACAATCATTATATTAGTGACGACACATTATAAAACAAAGTCCCACGTCTTGTCTGTCTGTGTCATTTTCATGCAAGAACGACTGAAGGACTGAACTGATTTTATTGCGGTTTTCACTATTAGACAGGTTGATTCACCGGGAAGGTTTACGAGTGTTAAACATGGACTTATCATGTCTAGGAGCTGAGCTGGAGGATGTGAATTAAGTCGGGGAAAAAGTTTTCATGGCGATTGCTGTCTAATGCGTCAGAGCTATAACAAAATGATAAAGGAATGAATTGTGTGGAATAGAATGATCTACAAAAAAGTCCGCCGTAGCATTACTAATAGATAACAATTTTTTTAACACGCTTATTAGCTTGCTCTGTCTATCCGCGCCACAGATTATATGCCGAGGTGAACCTGAACGTCGCGCGAGCACTGGGTGTACCTGAGGGTTGTTCCCATCATTGGTTTGGCGCGGGTTTAACTTCCTAACAATCAAGCCAATTTTTACACATTTCTAGCTATTACATTGCAAAGTTATAGGGACTGTCAATGGCTAACAGTAAGTCAATGATGCTGGGTCTCGTTTGACTTGGTAACTGAATACCTGATGATGGAGGAGTCATGAAAACTTCTTAATTGCTAATCAAAAGTCAATCCTTCTTAATTATATTATAAATACGAAAGTGTATTTGTTTGTTTGTCCTTCTGTCACTTCTATGTGATTTTTTTGCACAGGGATGTTGGAGGGCAGAGAGTGACTCACTTAAAAGGCTTTTTATTCCGGAAATCATACGAGATAAATTCTTATATCATATTTAAAAAAATCAACAGGTGAAGCAACAGACGAAACACAATTCGTCGAATAAGGAACATTGCCATTATTGGTTACTGCTCTGCTCCATACATCTAGTCCTACCTCGAGAATCGACCTATTTAACCGCGTAAACAATAACAAAACCGGTTTAGTACTTTTTGAGTCTATAAGGCACAAACAGATAGATATACCAACATCCATTTTAATATATAATATACTGTAAGAAACTCACCCATTGCCAAACCTTTTGATTACTAATCGGCTGCTCCATCAGCACGTTCTGCCTAAACAGCAACAGATAGGCCTTGTCGCGGCCGGAGAACGATGTCAGGAAATGTTTCTCACTGACAGTACAGTACAGACCAATATCGCGCTGGGACCAGGGCCGTATTCTTCTGGCCGTGCGTGACATCCTTCCATCGGATGGACAAGTTTGTATCCCAATCGAATATGTTAGCGTAAAAGCAGAGGAAGTTCCGCGATTCGTACAGGCGGCCGTGTGTCAGGATCGCTTTCTGTAGTGCGCACTTCAACCGTGGATATTTTCGATCAAATTAAAATATAGTCTATATCACTCAGGGATAATTAATAATTTTCAGAATCGGATCTGTGGTTCCGGAGATTACCCTCCACATACACACAAACTTACAAAATTCGCATTCTCTTTTTATAATAATTATATGTAAAGATATCCCAATAATATTATAAACGAGAAAGTTTGTTACTCAATCACTCAAAACGGCGGATCGGATCTGGATGGAATTTGTCACAGAGATAGCTTAAAGTCTGGAATAGCACTTTTTATTCCGGAAAAATTTATGGTTCCCGTGAGATAGATTTGTTTTTGTTTTTCACGGAATTGACATGATTTTTTGCATATTGGTAGTTTAGGGGTCAGAGAATGACATTTACTACTTTTTATACCGCGAAAGCGGGCGGGGGAGGAGCAAATTCCAGCCACGGGATTATTTCTTTATGGATCTATTTCCACGCGGGTGAAACCGCGGATGCAAGTAATCTATTTAAATATTGGTACTGCCATACATTCATATACACTTAACGCGATCTTATATGTTGAAATAATATAATATTTGTTGTAGAATCTGATATGAAGCCATCTCTTATACGACGCGAACGAGTCGAGAAATCAGGGTGCCAGAACAAAAATTCAGTTACCAAATGCACGACACGTTGTGTATTGCTAGGTTTCCCATCTGGTAAGGCTGACAAACATTGTAAAAAATGTACTTGTATCAAAAAGGCAGTAACCGCGATAATTCATTTGAAAGCGACTGTACCAACAACGATACCCCCGCCATGGCTAAGACCTATTGCACCACAAAGAGATTCTACTTCTGAAGAAGAAATAAATGATAAAGGAGTTGAAGAGTATATATATACTGATCTGAGTGACGAAAAAAAACCCTTTGATATTAAACTTGAGAAATTTGAACTTTATGACGATATGTCTGATGATATTACTACTAGTACGAGTAAGAGTATTGTTTGTGATTGTAGTAATAAAGGTGGCATGAAGGCAAATGAAAATATGAATTATGATAGAGGACATCTTATGAATGGAAATCTAGAAAATGGTATTCAAATCCGTACAACAAAAGCTCCACAATTAACTTATAATGAAATGCACAATAATGAAGAACCTATTTATCTTGACTACGGCTATTAACTGTATTATTAAATTAACTTTAAGTTAATAAAAGAATGTACTACCTTCAAATGATTGATTTGTAACCAGGGCTTATATGAAACGTTGCAACTTTATTTATTATGTTTTATTAAAAATTATGGAAACGTTTCATTTAATACCGATTTCATTAATTAAATTCGTGCGTCGTTTCGAACGTTTGTACGAAGGTTTAGCTTATATATTTACTGTGATGTGACCTTGCCACCGCCTGATTATAAGCATAGGTGGTTGGTCCATGAATGCGCGCGACTGGCAGATCGTAATACATAATAATTTATTTTATATTGATCGAAGACCGACAGTTTGTATGGTTCCATATTTCTAAATTCTACTAATTACTTTAAGTAAATAGCGTATATCTACATAACCACATTATATAGTAAAAACAGTTGTGTATTGGTAAATCTATCAATATGAAAGTTTTTAGATGAAACACCCCGGGGACTATAAGTGAGCTTGACGGCTATGACGTATCACTCACGTTTTTTACCAATATTCTTATACAAGTGAAAGCTCAAAACATATATTTGCTTTTATATCAATACATCAATTTCCCTTTTCTGTCAATAGTTTAGAAAAGTTTTATTATGTTTATAAGCTTCTTTATGAGTTACTAGCTGTGCCTTGCGGTTGCACCCGCGTTAATGGATACTGCTCAGCTCCTTTGGGTCGTAGCGTGATGTTATATAGCCTTTACCTTCCTCAAGAATTAGGCTATCAAATACAAACATATTTTTTCAATTCCGACTGGTAGTTCCAGATATTAGCGAGCTCAAACAAACAAACAAACAAACAAACTCTTCAGCATTAATATTAATTATGGTAATAAAAGTTGTTTTGCCATAAGGAGCAGTTGGGATAATCGAAACAATTAGGTGTCTAATAAATAATTCCATAAGCGAAAAATTGTTTATCATAAATTCCATTTAAATAAAAAGTAGCCATACAGAATATTAATATTATTATATATACCTATTACTGATCTTAAAAACCTTCAAATTCTAATTAAATTTGATATTTGTGTATAAATCTATTAATCTATCTATCTAATCTATTAATGTATTATAAAATTCATATCTACTTATTTCTCGAGAGAAAATTAGTTCAAAGTTTAATTTAAATATTTACATCTTAACTAAAATGTAAATAAATAAATAATATATTTAAAAACTATATATACAAATTATAAAAAGAATACCTATTCCAGAATCCCTCCCTGTGGCATGGTTCCCAAAACACTGGCTGCGTTACCTCGCTGAATGGTTAAACTGATCCTTTGAGTGAGGTAAAAGCCAGTCTTGGTCACCCGAGGCTTGGACTAGTCTCGTATCTAAATTTTTCATGAATATTTTCTATATTTTATTTTGTTTATTTTATTTTTGTTTTTGTAATAATAAAATTTAAGGTTTCTTTGTTAATCATTTAGATCGTAATTGTGTGTTAATTTTAATTTAAATAAAGAAAATTTTATTACTGGCGAAAACGATAAACAAGAGTTGGAGATAGTATTTATGTTCTACGTGATTTTTGCACAGATTATTGGAGGACCGAAGAGTGACAGATTCTACGTGCCGAGAAAATATCTCATTATTTCGGAAATATTATTATTAGAATTTTTCACAAAAAGTTTTTCTACTTGTGACCCGTGCAAAGCTCTTGCTCAGTCGCTCTACTATTACTACCTATATTTTGTTACTGTGAAAGCAGCTATAAATTAAAATGTACTTTAGCAAATAAATAAACATATTAGGCAAAGTAAATATTTTCTGAAATTTATAGATGAACAAAGCAATATCTAGTCTTTGTAACGAGCTGTCGCATTGCACTGTACTCGCTCTATGTCACCAGATCCCTACTTATAAATCTTGCGATGACCCCTCGTTCCATACGTGAGATATAAATATAAAACTAGTGGGTCAGCTGGGAATGGACGCAATAAAATTCCGTTTGTCGATATTTATTAAAGATTCTCCCTTTGCGAAATATAAGGGGTTGATATTCATAGAAATTTTGCCTTATTCTTATTAATTAGAATTTCAATACAAGCTTAAGCAGTTATATATTTTTTTATTATTACGAGGTCAAATTATTTGTTAAATTTTTTTAGTTATATAATAATAAGAACTTTTACTAACAAACAAACGACGACAAAGTTAAATACGCAGATATATAACATTGTCCTGATTATTTTAAGGTAACAAAACCAAAGAAATGCTATGTATCTACTTGCTATTGTCATATTGATTTACACTTGAGAAAAAACGTTAACAAGGTATTTTGAATCAAAGATATACAATTGATCATACGTATTACTACAGAGAAAGTCTGGATATGTGCCTGACTGTTACAAAAAAAACCTACTTGCGATTTGTATTCAATACTAGAAATCAAAGTAGGATTCCTTTTGTTTATCAATACAAGATATATTAGCTTTCTATAAAATAGGTACCTACGAAGATACATATATACCTTAAGAAGGTTGATTAAATATTGATTTATTGGAAGACCCTGTAATACAAAGCTCTCTTTTATCTGTCCAAACACAATCGGAGCCAAACAAGAGAGGTGCTCAAACAATATATCCTCCTACATAAAAATTGCAACAACTTTCTTCATAATGCGGATAGAGGCATCATCAAAAGTTGGTTCGCACCCTCGCGCCCATTCGTGTAGAGATTACCAATAAATCCAATACGGGATAATTGGCCGGCTTAATTCTGTGCTATCTTTCTACTTAGTTCAGTCGTCAGAATGTGCCTGCTAAGGTCCCTGGGGGGTCCGGTTGGAGTGCAGGCTGGACTATTTACAAACGAATACCGATCGTCAGTATAGAGGTGTTAAGATCAAATTACGTTATCAAAGCGGAACACGGAAAGAAATCAACATTATACGAGGAAGGTACTATGGTTAATGAGGTATTTTTCTCCTTGTTCCAAATACAGTGGTGTCATAAAATAATTATGATACGTATTAAATAATCGATTAATCTTCGCTATCCGTATTCTTAGAATTTATCTTGCTACTCATGAAAACATTTTATTTTGGACAACAAAATAATGATGAAGATTTTTGAAAAGAAGAAAACTCATGTGTCGCAGTCAGGTAAGGATGGTATAAGCGATATTTCAATTAAAATCAGCAGTTAACTAATCTTCACTAGATCAATATCATCTCCTTGAAAAAGCTATTTCTCTTTTCAACAGTATAGAAGATAAAACAATTTATTTTTATACCTTATCCAACTTATTGTATAGCTAGTATAGTGGACTCGTAACGAGATGGACTCAAGGTAATTGTGTCATAACATTCTAATGGAAAAGCTTGTAGTCGAAGTCAAGGGGTGGCAGTGATTTGATATTCGCATCAGCGCGTCACCGGCCCGAGGGACCTGAGCAACGTTATTCAATAGCCTAGCCCTACCGATCAACAGCTTTTATGAGGCTCTAGATATGGGAAATGCACTTGGATAAATCGGTTATGCGTTTCTTGTCAATGCCCAAGGGTTTAAGCGACCGATGGGGATGTATTGAGAAGCGGTCTCGACTCTTTACAAAAAGTACGAAAAGCGTTTTGATGTTTTTCTTTTGTGCAGACTATTTTAGAAATTCACATTTTCATACATTTTGTACTAGACTCTGGTATATAAAATCAAGTATTTTACATTAAGAATTATTAAAAAATATTTAACTGGAGCCACTGCCTCTGTGGTTGTTAGACTGCAGAATGGCTGGTGGCACAAAGAGTCTTTTCGATCTGATTATTAATACATACAATAGAGTTGTCTCTACATTTCTACTTTACCACTGAAGAAATATTTTAAGAAGTGCGAATGTTTTAACCCACCTTCGAAGGTTTGATCCCAGAACATCCGGTCGCACCACAATGTATAATTAATTATATTACCGCCACCAAGTATTTTTTAAAGTTAAAATAGTTTTGCCAACATTACAAATTATAAGAGGTAGTAAAAGTAGTTTATGAAACGGGTTCATAATAAGGGTAATTAAAACACAAGTGTACTTTTTTAATAGCATCCACGAGTGTTTAATTCCAAGTTATGTGCCCGTTCATACACTACTTTATCTAATCCCATGCAATAGTACAAAACAAATTGAACCAAGATATTTTTCTTAATCGACAAATTGGCGGCAAACCGCGGTTACTTACCTACTGTCAAGTGACTCGCACATGGGCGTGTCGATATTTTCATAGAGTTTAATGTGGCTGTATAAGACATATCCTCTGGCCTTTCTGCATTTAAAAAAAACAAAACGATATCAATTTTGTATGACATATTACAGACGCGTGTATATAAAACATATCATTATGAAGTATTATTCGATTTTGTAATAGAGACTTTACGATATAAGAGTAGATAAATAAATATATAACACAAATAAACCGAAATGTATTCAAATATGAAAAACTTTGTGTCAGCGGACGTATCATCTTATAAAAGAAGTCATGTTTCATTAATAATAAAAAGTTACCCTCTTTCAGAGTTAGAATTAAAACGTCAGTCAAACCGGAAAATTTCCTTTCCAAAAAATTAGCCAACGAAATTCCAACAAATAATTAATCTGGAATAATCATACAAAACGAGGCCGAGTGAGTCGGGCTGCGAGCCATTATTACCATTCGTTTCAAATCAGCCGTGTTCGAGGGTCGAGCAGTGCGGAGAAAGGGGGCTAACTCGAACTGAATAAGCATACATTTTCCAATCAGGCCACGTATCATTTAACATGCTATTAAATTCAACGTCTTCCCTCCGTATGATTATAACGTCAAATTCTTAACTCTCGTTTTTTTCTTGGATTTCGGATACAATTTCTGATAAGCGAGTATTTTGTAGCAGACAATGAAGATCTCAAATTTCAGCACTTAATCTATCAGACCTCTGTTTCTATTTACATTGGTTTTTCAGGAAATAAAAGTTATTTTCAATTATATTTACTAAACTACTATAGTACGTACATTGTGTAAGAAGTGTGTGATGTTATTAATTATGAGGCGGTGATAAAAGAGTCACTTTACGAGCAAGTGTTTCTTTTGTTAATAGCCATTTTCTATGAATTCAAATTTCACTTCATAGGAAGAAATTCTACAAATAAGGGCAGAATATATGTTTGTTACCTTTATGCTCATTATCAACATCACTAGGTACATAGTATTATAAAACTTAGTCCTCTCCACGTCTGTCTGTGACCTTTTCACGGAAATACTACTAAACGGATTTAATGCGGTTTCCATAAGTTGATAGGTTGTTTCGCGAGAAAGGTTTTCGGGTATAAAACGTGGACCTATCATGTTTAGGAGCTGAGCATTAATAGTATAAGTAAATCAAGTTGGGAAAAAGGGTCCTCGCGAGTTTTCATGGGGTATGCTGTCTAATTCGTCAGAGAAACAACAAAATAATGTAAGAAAGAATTGTGTGGATTAAAATTATCTACAAAAAAGTCCGCGGTAGCATATATATATCTATCTCTAATAGATAAGTAATTATAAGCGTATTTACGTTGGTATTAAAATTGTTGTACTCCTACGAAGCAGGAAAATTCTACCATAGTTGGATTTATATTTCAACAAGTAACAAAAATTGTTTGAACAAAGTTAAGCTTTCCCCTAGGAAAATTGCATTTTCAAGGCTTTAAAATATTGTGTGGCGAGCATTGAAGAAAAACTGAATGGTTGGCGGTGAATACTTACTTTCATAAACACCGTCATAACATTCATGCTTCAAGACCTTTCACGGTAATTACTTACTCACGAGCAGGTAGAGAGTTATTTAGAAAATTAAAAATTTATGAAAGAAGTCTTAGCTTTTCCTTATATTTCATTCATTTACACGTTGTGTGCTGGTATTCAGAAATTTGAAAGGTTTGAATTGAATAGAAAATGATGTGTGAAATACTCTTTCAAAGAGTTCATTAGTAAAGATTCATTCATTACGAAAATCATATTTTCGCTGACTGACTGACAATCAACGCACAGTCTAAATCACTGAAGATATAAATATGGAAAATTGGAAAGTAGGTATATTCCTTAGGGGGTGTAGGTGCACTAATAAAGGATTTTTAGAAAATCAACCCCCAAGGGTATGAAAAGGGGGTGTTAACGTTGTATTCCTAATACAAGTCACGGGCAATTGCTAGTAAAAAAAATAACTTAATACATTTTAGAAGTACTAAATATTAAGTAGACTACTGCGCCGACTGATACCACCCGCACTACTCATCGTTTTACCTGCTACAAACATGTTATGGTTTGGTTCATGAATGTATTTATTACTTGCTTTCCGCCCCGGCTTCGCCCGTAGCAATTTGTGTTATATCTTACGGAACCCTGACTTTATTTTATTAAAATATACCAATTCTTCTTTTCCAGAGATTTCCATAACAAATTTTATTAAAATCGGTTCAGCAGTTTACCCGTGAAAACTTAACAGACAGACAGGCATTTCATCCTAACTAATATTATAAATGCGAATGTGTGTTTGTTTTGTTTGTTTGTCTTTCTTTCACGCCAGAACATAGGAACGGATCGACGTGATTTTATGTACAGAGATAGTTGGAGTGTCGGAGAGTGACATAGTGATCCCGGAAATCTTTCGGGATAAATTTTAATGTCACATTTAAAAAAAAACCACCGGCGTACTTGGCGCGGAGAGCTGGTTATATGTAAGGAAGTACCTATGGCTGAAAAACATTAAAAAATAGGCAAAATGTAACAGAAATACTCTTTATTTAAGTTTTATATTATGTTCTATATTTTTAAGTTTTTAAAGTATTTTCAGAATTTCCAGTCTGGGAATTTGAAATAGGTAAGTAGGTATTATATTCTTTGACACCTACGTCCTAGTTTTCTAACCAGAGTTCTATTTGGTAACGCTCGAGTTTGAAGTAACGCCATGTAACAGCAACCCGATAGCACGTGTTCCGTAAACTGACACCGGGCAGCACGTTTCCCTCGCTTATTAAATTAATAACCCCGAACATTGTTATTATCCAGCTAATTAGAAGGGCGATGTGCTCGTTTTAACACATTAGCTTAACTGGTAACAAGACTTTTATGAAGAGGGGCGCAGTAAAGCGTTTAAGTTCACGGGTCGAATGGATTATGTCGAAATTCTTCAGACGGCGATGTGTTAAATATTGTGTTCTTGTTAGTGTCAAAGAAAATAATTGTAGATGGGGCAAAAGTTAGACCTGAAACCGGATGGACATCGAGCGTTTTTTGGTAGGGGAAAATCTTATGCAGGTTCGCGTCACGACATGGACGGCGTGCTTCCACGTATGCCTGAATCGGGCAAATTAAAAATCACTGTTATTCATAGTTTTAAGTTTTCACTTCTGTCGGCAGTCCCCATGACTGTCTATGCCTTTTTTTTATCAAACAAGCAACAATGTTAAGTACACTTGTAGATATTGTACAATATTCCCGGAGACCACCTCAACGTCATTGGGAAGTATAAATTAGAGCGTAACGGTACATTCCGCGATGTTTATAAACATATCATTTTGCTGTTCCGTCGATGCTTTAGGCGAAATTTTACTTAGAAATTTAAGAGATATAATTAAGAATTTCTCAGAGCACAATAATTTAGGGATCTCCTAATGAATGATATCAAGTTTCAAGTAATTAACCCCTTGGGCCCGTTTGTTACTTTTGTTATCAAATATAAATATTTACATCTAAAGCTGAATCTAAAAGGGTGAATATTGCTTTAATAGAAGAGTAAGAATTTCCTTTACGGAATATTCTGAAAATAAACAGAATTAAAATTTAGCCACCAATTATAAAAAGGTCAAAGGCGAGAGTAGGTCGACGGAGATAATATTTCGCTTAAATTCAAACCTCAGCTTTATTGAAAGCAGTTTTGGAAAATCTATTTATCAACTCCACCTATGCGAAAACAAATAAAAAAAATCACCAGCAGAATCTCTGATATATATATATAGGCCTTTATTGAGTTGGTATCGTTTTTAATTTTAACTAATTTATAATAATATATATTTCAGATATAAGTACACGTAACATTAGAAAACCTTAAACTATATTAATAATAATAAATATAATAAATAATAAAATAAAAATAACCGTCCGGGCTACACTCCGGTTTGGCCAAAGAGGTCTTGCCCGAGTGGCATGGTACCTAAGACGCTGGCTGCGTTCCCTCGCTGTATGGTGATGCTGATTTTTTGAGCTAGGAACGAGCCAGCCCTTATATTATCTGACGCGGTTATTAACTTAGGAGTTATTTTTTCAAAAATGATTTTGCCGCCGGACCCCATGGACCTAAGGTTTTTTTTATATATATATATATATATATATATATATACAAATATATAATATATAGGCTATATTATACTCTATTTAATTTTTATATTTCGACGATTTCCATAGTATGCAAATAATTTAATAACTTAACTGTAATGAAATGTAGGTATGTGTAATTAATATAAATGATCAGCCATTGCAGGATCAGAGAAGACCCTGTTAATTGGTGTAAGTTTCAATATCACATATCAAGTCGTCGAGGCCCTACAATAGCGCGCGTCATACAAATAAATACACATAAATTTAATGCCGGGGGTGAAGCATTAAAAGTCAGGGATCAAATACCTTTCAATATAACCAAACAAGGAAAACCCAAGAGCGCTCCAAACCTACTGATAAAACATTTACCGCCTTACACCGAACCCGTGTTACATCATTATTTAGTTTAAACATACTTCTATCTTAATCACTCATATTGAATGACAGATTTGTTAAAGAGTGATAAAACATAATTAAGCTAAACACACGTTAAACACCGTTTTGTGGTAAGGCCCTTAGTGAAGAGTTTTCATATACCAATTTTTTTTCTGTACGTGTTTTATTTGTTATGACAAAATAACTTTTATTTTTTAGTTTTGATGAAGTCTTCTCCATAGTTTTTCCAAGAATATTTGTTTTGTTTAGTACTGACATATCGTCCGAGGGCATATGCGAATAATACGAGGTACTAGAATTATTGCACGGTAATACAGGTGACTTACTTTAGTCTAGGTATGTTCATTAATTGTTCATTAACACCTTAATCAATATTCTATATTTTAGAACGATATATTTTTTCCAGGCGGTATAGTGTCCAATAATACCTTTTTCCTTATTTATTATGCATGTTTTTATAGATTTTATGATGCTGAATCTAGATCTAGTAATAACAATCCTGTACCAAATATGTATATAATTTTATAAATAAAATAAAATACTTATTTTTCTTAAAATTTGTTAATTTGAGCTCATGTAATTTTTTATTATTTAAAAAGCAATGAAATTACTTGAATTGTTTATTGTTTATCTTATTTCCTTATAGCTCCCGAAAATTTATTGTTTTAATTCTTAGTTTTCTTGTCTTTCATTTTTCATGCAGATTTACCATCCCATTAAAACAACTTGTCTAAAAAGAAACATTGACATTATTGGTTACTGCTCGGCTCCCAAAAGACGTACCGTGATGTTTTATACACCTTAGCCTTTCTCGTGAATCAATCTATCTGAAACAAGTAACAAAGTCGGTTTAGTAGTTTTTAAGTCTATACGGGACAACAAACAAAACATCATTTTTATATATAGAAAACAAGACAGAACATATAGAATTTAAAGACAGTAGATAAGGGTATTTTTCAATAGAAAGAATGACGTCTACAAATGTAAACCTATATCTACGCCTATTATCTAGATAGGTACCCAAGTTGAATATCTCGAAATGAGTTCACATATTACCTACATCCGTCAATAGGGTTTGATCCGTCACCCTTTTAATTTACAGTCGGACGAGGGGTCATTAAACAATAAAGTGTTGATTAAAAGCCCCCATGAGCAGGCGTTGCGAATAACTGCGCTTCCTGCAGTGGATGTGGATCCATTATTTTATCACCGATGATTGGCATGGCCCTGACGTGCTCGTCTGGAATACGCAATCTTGCTCTCCTTTACCCTTCTATTCATTTATTTTTCCTTTAGCTTTATTGAGATGGCATTATTGAATTTATTTTTGTTAGTTCCAAATTAGGAATGAATTGCCAGTTTACAGTTTACTAGTAAATACGGGCGTAATGTTGTATTGTAATGTAAAAATATAATAAAACTGCGTATCCTCAACAAATTTATGGATAATACATTCCATGCTAACACAATCCTACAAAAGAGCTTGTTATTTTCAATTCACACATAGCATAAGGATATCTCAAAACCATTTATGGAAATTGTACGAGAATCGTTAAAAAGAAAATCGTCCTGTTAACAGATTTTAAATCATTGCCGTCACGAGCGGCCATTGTAACGTCAAGTTAGTTCAAAAGTGGTCGCTGCGAACAAAATGATCGCAGGTCGATCTTCCCATCCTACACCTTGGGCATCAATAGATTTCATTCGAAAATATAATGCGGGTGAGATGAGGTAGATCTGTGTCAGGTGACGCGAGGCCCTTTCTATGCATTGAGCTACGTTCCTTTGTGTCTACCGGCTGCTGACCGCGTTTGAGTATGGAAATGGATATTTATTTTACGTCCCGAGCGGCTACTGCCGTCCGCGATGATCGCCGATGATGATAACGCGCCCGATTTATATATTTCACTGGATGATCGGTAGCTGCTATTCTGCTCGCCATACAACTGCCACAATTGAACGAGTTTCATATACATGGTGTTAAAGATTATTACATACATTTGTATCTCATTGACGTTAGCAGCGACTAAGGGTCTGTTTATTTTTGAGTAAGTATTCCAAATATGCCTCAATATTTATATAATACTATTATTAAATGTGTTAAAGGGCATTTACAAAAATTCTAAAATATTTTATTTATGTTTACTCAGAAAACGGTTTAATGAAATAGGTTTTGTAATGTTCTGAAATCCAGAACTTTGCGTCGATTGCGACTCACGTAGCAATAGTTGCCCTAAAAGCATTTTTTAACGCCTAACGAAAATAGAGTTATTTATTTATTTTGCTTGTCTTATAATAAAAATAAAATTTCCCTGCCACCCGTGCAATAACGGTATTTGTCAATCAAGTTGGGGAAAAATGAAACCGTCAAGTAATCGGGGAACATACATAAAAAAAAGATTCCGACGAATTGAGAACCTCCTCCTTCTTTTGAAGTTCGGTTAAAAATAGATTGTATCTTTGATACAATCCTAATAATCTGTTAAGTAATTATTTTGCATAAAAACATATTCTCTTCGACATGAAAACTCTTTTATTTTTGTAAGTAGCACATTAAAACTAAACTGTAAAATAAAATACACTAGTGATATTCTACTTAGTGTGTAGAAAAAAGTATACATAATAAGAGTGTTCCAATAACCGCATTATGGAGCGTCCTGTATATTAAAATTCATCGATAATGCATGCAAAATATTCCTCGTAAAACTAAGTCGTGATTTCTCGTGTATACCTCGATGACAGATCGAAGCGAATCAAAAATGGTCATATTGCTGATTTGGTACCATGCCATTGAAATAAAACTTGCAAATAAGGGCTTATAGTAAGTAGGTAACATTTAAGGGCATACAAAACACCTAGACGTATAAAATATTTGAATTGATTCATTTATTATTATTTTTATAGAGTTTTTTATTACTCTTACAAGGCCGGAAAAGTGTTACAAATGTAAAATCTAGATAGACTCGATGTCTACAAAATTTAATCTAAATCCGTTAATTTGTTACGTCTCGGAATATTATCTCGTCATATGTTTTATACGGCGTTTTTTGCTCGATCTTAAAAATTACAATAATGACAATAAACAATAAATAATAAAAACCGGCCAAGTATGAGTTGGACTCGCGCTAATTTGTTCCTGTGCCATAGAGGGGCGTCAAACTTGAACCCACAGAATTCTATACTAAAGGTCTGACCTTAGTGCATACTATTGAGGGTACAGAACCCTTCATGTGCTAGTCCGACTCGCACTTTGCCGGTTTTTTTAAATTTAATCTAATCTGAACAACAAAGTCGCAACATATAAGTGGTTAATATGAATTTAAAGGAAAAATGTTTATTACATTTTATCAAAGTATTTGTTAGGTTCTGCAATATTTATTTGGCTGGCTTGGTAGCAAACAACAAATTAAATTAAATTTACACATTTTTCTCTATTTAACTACTTAAGAAATGTACGATTCTCATTTAGCTTCACTATAGCCATGGAACAAGGTCTATATGCGAATACCCATTTTAAATTTTTGTTTTATTTCTACCTCTCCCACGTACTCTTTATTTTTCCTTATTAACATGGCCGGGGTAAGAGATTTAAAATTTATAACGTGGCTATGTCACGTCTTGGTTTAATTAGGTGTAGAGAGGGGCACGGGAGGAGGCATGCGTTCGCAGCCATCCCGCCGCCATATTTACTGGTATAGCATTCAGAATAACTCCAAGAATCCTTGTAGGCTTGAAACATACATTTTGCATACTTACCATTCAGAAACTAGAGATAAAATTATATTTATTCCAATGAGCTTTAAGTAAAAGATCATGTTGAAGATGAAAATAAATATAGTTTAAATCTATTAACAAAATTTTCAACTCTTTAAAACGGGTAATATTTTTGTATAAGAAAACGATGAAGGCCATTATCAATAAGGTGTTTATTTATTTAAGTGATAGTAAATGCCGTATAAATATCAGTTAATAACTGTTACACATTAAAGCTGATTTAATACTCGAAGATAAAAAGTGTACATTATGAAAGGTTAATAAAACACAGTGCTGAGAGAAGCGAGTGCATATTTCCAACATTAATTGGAATATTGCGATAAGTCCTTCTGCAGGCGGTTTCTCATTACGAAGATAATATGCAAAATCGAAGGAAAAGCCGCAATAAATCTTGGGGTGAAATATCTATAGATTGTGACTACTTGATGGATTCCAACTTGGATTTAGAAAACGACATTGTGATTTGATGAGAGAATACAAACTTAATGTTCGGTTTAAGTACGAGTTATTATTTTCTGTTCACAGCGTGAATTCTTAAATGATAGATTATGAACAGAAAATAATAACTCGTACTTATAACTTAACTAACTAGGTAATGTTAGTTATGTTAGTTAGTTTTGATTATATTTTTATATTTTACAAAAATTACAAGTACCAGGGCTTCAATTTCGCAATTCAAAGCAAAATCTACTAATATATATGAAATACGAACTGCTTTATATATTTGTTAACACAGCCACTGCACTCTGAAGATGTGACGTGCATTTGCTACTCGTTGCAGCTTCTGAGTTGTCAGATCATTCTTCCATAATCAGGAGCGGAACCCGGACGGTGTCCATAAACAAGAAGGCGCGTGGCTTGTCTTAGTGCGATGTCACCTTTGAGAATGTTGTCTTGCTGATATGGAGTAAGTTTAAAATACATATTGAAGGTTCACTACAAATAGAACTGTAAAGCTGAGTAAAGTTTTAACGCACTTTTGGTAATTGGTTTAAAACAAGCTGCAGAATAATAATAATGCAGTTAGTACATACCATAGATTTAGTATAGTCGCTCGGGCGCTCTACTAGACTGGCAATACAAAAGAGAAAGCGACCGTTTTTTGAATTCTGTAACTGTAACAGCCTGTAACAGCCTTGCGTCAGTAGTAATTTCACTTATTTTGTAAAATATTCTGTTTTAAAGTATAATTTAGTGTTTAATAGACGTGATTAATTAAGTATGGTTAATGCAGTGCTTGGATGAAAAATCCATAGAATTACACATTTACATGCACACTGATTAATTTTTTGGTCTCGTTCTAATCGCGACATTATCAATCTAGTAGAGCGCCAGCATACTATATCTATGGTACATACAATAGGAACGCCAAATGTGATTGTACCATTTTCTCTAAAATTTTTCATTTAATTGTATCGAACATTACCCACGATCGCAATTCCAGTGACCTCTGCCTATTCCGCTATCTTCTTCCTGGTTGAAATATATTCGCGACTCTCACAATAATGTTTAATGGTAAAATAGAAAGGCGTTATAATTTAAATGTAAAGTATTTTTCAATGAATGCGACTGGCGAGCACGGTACAATGCGGCAGAGGGCAACCGGCGACGCCGTCGCCACGTAGCGAATTTACATCTCACTTTAGTTTAACTAGCTACTCGTAGCTCCGCGCAATCTATTGTACGGAAATGTGGTTCACTCCGCAAACCAATCTTATAATTCGCGAATTTCCATATAAAGCGCATGATGAGTTGGATTTTGTTCTAATGGGTCCTACGGTTTCCTACTTTAAAAGTAAATTAATAGTAAAAGTTATAAAATGAGTAGAAACCTTCACGCCTGTTTTCTAAAGGGGTAGACAAAGAGTATGGAGCGTCACTTCTCTCGATATTTGCATACTTCTCTTGCTTCATCTACAATCTACATCCATATGAATTAAAATAAATAACAATATTTCTTAGTTTTCGTGATAATTATCTAGTTTTTCATGACAATTTTCTCTTTACTTAAATACTAAATAACATAAAATAATGCTAACAATGAAATTGATTTCTTTATAAATTACACGCCAGTGTTTTTCGTCTGACAAATGCAGACAGTAGAATTTCGCCTTTTGAAGGCACGTGATGTAAATTCTATTATTACGGCCTTTTATTTTTCAATTACTTGGATGACGGGGCGACATAGCCTGCGGCTAAGGGGGACTCGTGTTTTTCTAACTCACATTTTTCTTGATAGTCTATTTCAAAAACATACTTAATAATGCACTGAACTCAAACACATAGGTAGGTATACCTCTCAGCCACATGTTTTAAAATATGCTGATTTAAAATGGGACTAAAAATATATAAATCTATTCGAGGGGCAGTTACTACTTTACCGAGGTGTCTATAAAAGTATGACAAAAAATTACAATATTTGTAATAACTTATACACGTTTTTTTATATTTCTGTAGTTTTTATTATATTCGTATATTATAATAATTTAATATAATAATTTTGACATGATATAGTCGTCAGTTTTAGTATATAGATTGGTCCGGCATCGCACCGAAAATTTCCTATGTTGGCCACCATAAGATCTAGGCGGGCCATTTGTTATAGGAATTGGACGAATCTGTGGTCAATTTCGGTTGACTTATTAGTTTTTAGGATATATCATAGGTATAGGATGATAGATTGACTAAAATGGTTTATATGGCTAAAGTGAGAGGACATGCTGGCAGAGGACGACCTAGTGTACTTTTATTGAACATATAAAATATTGATCGAAAGCTATATTAAGAGTACACACAACCGCCGAGCATGTATGAAAGGTATGATGAATATACTAGTAAAAGATGCCAGAATATACTAGGAAAGGAATGTCAGGATCGTAGCAAATGGCATTCTATTGTCTGTGCCTACCCCTCTTGGAATAAAAGGCGTGATGATAGATAGGATATCTAACGAGTGGTCAGTTCTGTTGAGGTATTTTTAGATGGAGAAGCCGTGGAAAAGAGTGGTTTGTCGGATTATTATTATAAGAAGATAAAACGAGAATACCGAATTTTAAAATAACCCTCCGACAAATGAAATTGTTTTAGATACCAAGTATGGTGGCAATAATAAAATATCTAATCGACTACCATTATCGTGTTAAGCATATGCTTAGAAATGAATTGTTTTGTGAATTATAATAACATTGGGGTGCTTTGATGACGGGCACTCCATTAAGTCAACACCGCTTCTGACACGCGAACTTAACACGGAACCTTGCATTGCAGTTATCAGTTATTGGTAATATGTAGATTGAAAACATAAATAATTTTTTGAAGTGAAAACTTCTTTAGGCGTGTTGAGCGATTTTTGGTAAGATTTTCTACACAAGACCATGGATTATCGACCCGAGAATGTCCGGGCAGGAATTCGTGTACTGACTTCCACGTAAGCCTGGGTCGGACATTTTTGGCTACGCATTTCTGGCAGGCAATTCTTCGGTACGGACACAGATACATTGTGAAATTATCACTAGATACGTTATATAGTTTTCACTTCTGTTGGCAGTCCCCATGACTGCCTTTGTCTTTTTTTTACTTTTGAGTGCCAGATTGGAGAAGGCCTTTTCACATCATCACGGCTTTCTGTGCTCTCTATATAGAGTACAATAAGTCCATAAATTATAAAAACTTTTATTGGAACGAAGTTCCTTATCACACGTTACACTCCAGAGACTTGGCGAATGAGAGCTAAGCAGAAAAAAGTGTAAGACTTCCACCGTCACGACACTTTTGCTATATATAGTACGTTACAGCCATGCATGTAGTTCAGTGCAGTAACATTCGTTATATGTATGTTTGTGTAAGAGTAAGTTTATAATTAGTTTACATTTTTATAATTTTATTATGAATCCTTAATTTTTTTTTATTTTTCATTTAATTACTCTCAAACGTTGCTAATTTATTTCATTGTGCCTGTTATTTAATATGTGCATAATATTAGCGAAAGGAACTTCTTTCCAACTTCTCGTTTTTATTGAAATATAAAACACGCATATTTCCAAAGAAAATTTGTTTTATAATTTTTGGCTTGTTTGCGGATTGAACCGGAATCCGGTCTCAAGGACAATAAAATAAGCTCTACCATTGCGCTATCAGATCTCATATAGTACGGCTTCTTGCTCAATGGTGTCCCTAATCGTGGTTATTGTATTATTTTTAACCGACTTCCAAAAAAAGAAGGAGAAGGTTCTCAATTCGGACCGTATTTTTTTTTTTTTTTTTTTTTTTTTTTTATGTATGTATGTACGTCGATAACTCCGCCAATTGTGAACCGATTTTGATGGTTTCTTTTTTAATCGTCAGATAATTCTTCCGGATTGGTCCCATTTTTATCTCATAAAAATTGGTTCATTAGTTTTTCAGAAATTTTGAAAAAACTGACTTTATAAGTACATTTTTCTTGATATCTCGATAAAATATGTACCGATTTTGACCACTTATTTTTTTCAAGATATAATAATTTCTCGACATTATCTCACAGACATATGACGAAAATCGGTTCAGTAGTTTTTCAGGAATTCAGTAATTAATTTCTGTTTACGGCTGAAAATTATGTATCAGAAAAAGCCTTAGCAACGGTTGCTATTGACACGAAGTTGTCAATTTTCGTGACGATGGTCTAGCGGTTAAATGTGCATAGGATGCACAAGCACATTACATGGTTCAAATCACATCCACAGGGGTATTTTTTTTTAATTTTCCATCAATATTTTTTTAGTTGCGTTATTATTTGTCTCTCAAGGCAGCAAAATCACTTAAAAGGGTAAAATAAACCTTTTAAAAAAAAGTGCACCGACTTCAAAAATTTGCACTGAAAAGTAAGAAATAATAAATATTTCGTCGTAGAATTTGAAGACGGTTGGTGCCAAATTAGAAACAACTTAGTTCCCAAATTCACTAATATAGACAATTCATTAGGAACCTACGATCATTAGTAGGTACATACAAACATAGATAATATTTAACAGATCTTTATCTTCTTAGATATTTACTTAGTTTTGTATCCTAATTTGGCACCAACCGTCTTCAAATTCTACGACGAAATATTTATTATTTCTTACTTTTCAGTGCAAATTTTTGAAGTCGGTGCACTTTTTTTTAAAAGGTTTATATGAAAACTATTAAAGCTACGTAAAAACTGTCAAAGACCAATATGTTCCTCATTAATCCAATACAGTATTTGGGTGTATGTTGACGATTAGGGACACAAAAAGAGGGGAGGAAGAGGAGGGGGGGGGGGAAATAATGTAAAAGCTACATGCATGCCAAGTTTCATGCTTTCAGCCGGATGGGACCGTATTTCAAGTTAAGGAGCTGTACCTACTAATAGCCTTGTTTGAATTAAGACCCTTCGAGTAACTTGTAATTGAGAAGAGTCGCCCTTTATTAAAACAATCATGACTAAATTTTCCTTTCAAACATCATATCCTGTTAATTTGATCAGAGATGTTCTTGCTTGGCATTAATATATGGCAGATTAATTTTGGTAGGTAAGTAGGTACTTATAGCAAGAATTGGTGTGATAACGGACTGGAAAATAAGACAGACGAAGCCAATTTATAAGTATGCAGTAAATTGACGGTACCTGCGTGATTTGTTAATGATGTTTTTATAACAACACAAAACTTTTTAGACTTTATCAAATTCAATATCAACACGATATTGTTTCGTGTCGACCCGCCATAAACTGTAGTTGGTTCGAGGTTATTATTTATAGTCTGTTTAAGTGGGCTTGAGGTTTGGCTCCTCGCACCTTTATTATCACTTCAAAGAGCCATAACAACTTTATTGTATACAAACTTTTGCCCCATGTTATCGTAACTTCAGATGTGACTATAATTTGATTTAACAAATGAGAATTAAAAAAGTATTCAAGGCTAACTTTAAACTCTGAATTTAATCGGCCTTAGGGCACTTTCGCTAAATTATTTTCACCCATCATTATCACTATAATGAAATAGCCAGTCTCTCTAATTTAAGGCTTTCAAACCGTCAAAATTATATTTTTGGCACTAAAATTATAATTTATTGTGAATCTTTGACGTCGCACATTAATAAAGTAAGCCTTTAAATCTATTAAAATAATTTATATTTTATTTTTTTGATATAATTTGTCAGATTTTAATTAGCAATAAATTCACTGCAATAGTCAATAGACAAGAGATATACCAGAGTAGAGACATCGGTAGAGAGAGAAAGCTCGGCAAGTTTTGTATGGAAAAAGTAGGTTTGTCCTATAACGTCTTTGGTTATACTCTAATTACCTATTACTTACCTTTTTTTTCTTCACGGGTTGCCTTACAGCTCTCGTAACCGTGTGACGGTTCCAGGGTACACAGCTGAAGACCAAGTCTTCTCGAGGCTGTTACTAACGAGTGGCCAAAAAGCCTATAAGTTATATGGTTTGTCGGATTATGTACATACGTTTTTAAATAAAAACCCATTAGTACATGGCCGGGATCCGGGATCGAACCCAGACGCACCTTTATTACCCACTTTACAAAAAAGTTACGAACCAAGTAGAACCAACTAAAACTACAAAATCGATGAGATATCTATCTAACGACAGCTGTACCAATGTAACAACCACAGATGCACTAGACTACGACCGCTTTTTAAATAACTATATATTTTAACCATGTTTCACACAATTTCGCAACGCGCCACTCGATGCCCAATCACGTAGGTACTTTGAAATCCACGTCGAAAACATAAACTATTTACTAACTATTCAATATTCGATACGCGATTGCAAAATACGCCAAATTATTACATTAGCTGCGAGACGGGATTCCCGATATTGCGGTTCAGTGCTCGGCATACCTATATGCGGCATAAATAATTTAATAATTCGCAATACGGAATTTACCATACGAGTTGTCGTACCGTTCGTCTTATCCGTATTCCATATGAGTATTCGATTCTCATACTCGACAGGAGTTGAGTAACATTAAAACATTACTAATTCTTCAAGCTAATCTCTAACTTAATGTGAAGAAAATAACGAACTGTTTTGTTTGAATTGCAAAATGCTATTTATATCATTGTTAAAATAATGCCTTGATATGTAGGTGAATAAAGCACGTCTGTACATTTCAATATCGGGAACATCCGTGTTATACGCGTGACCTTGCAAATCACAGCCTGCTTTCCAAACGACTTCATAGAAGTGCTACCAGGCGTCAGTGTTGCACGATTAATGCCGTTTTAGAATATGTTATTTGTCAGTGCCTTGAATTTATGTAAACATTATATTCCGATTAGTTAGATAGTGCGAAAAAGTTTAAAACTTATGATATCAACGATGCAGAGTATTTAGGACTTTGAAACACTAACCACCATTAGAAATAAATAATTGGCAAAGTCGCGAGTACGACTTTCGGGCTGAGGTTTCCTTACCATTTAATGTTCAGAACTGTAAGACAGGATTTTCGTTTAAATTTTCCTGTAAACTATAAGAAAGGCCCTATATTCCCTATTTTTTTTTTCAAAATTTCAGACTCAGTAGTTTCGGAGATAAGGGGGGTGGTCAATGTTCGTATATTTTCTTTAATATAATTTAAACTATGCATTTTAACAATATAAAAAATATATTTGTATTCCTTATAACGAGCCCTTTGATTTAATGCACATGATGCACTCGAAAAAATAATTTTTACGTTTTAATTTTCCCCCTAAAATCGAATATCGATAACGTCCGTGATTGGGTCATGAAACTCTATATTATGTACCAAGTTTTAACATTTTCCGTCTAATAGATTTGGAGAAAATAAGCTGTGACAGACGGACAGACAGACACCTGAGTGATCCTATAAGTGTTTCCGCTTTTTCATCAGAGATGTTCGGAACCCTAAAAAGAAAGAAAGAAAAAAATCTTGTGTATTTTAGCCGTTGGGTATCACAGGCAATCAGATATTTTTATAATCCGACTTAGATGATGTATGTAATAAGAATACCTAGATAATGCACCTCATCATCGACTCTACATTGAGATGAAAAACTTGATGATTGGCTAGACGTCGCCGGGCACGTGAGAGACAGTATATTAGCAAATGACATTCGCGGAGGTTCTTCCACCTTAAGATTTTTTTCGTGTGCTCCCATATTTTAATAAACATAAACTTTCTAATGCATATAGTCATATCGTTACGTGAAATAAATGTGAATAGTCAACTAGCTCATTGCTATTCAGAAATCATTGGACCGTTCGGTCATACATAGGTCGACGATATAGCTCCCTTTGTCCACGCATTCCGCAATCACTCGTTCCCATGGCCGTAAAACAAATTGTGATAATATGGTAAACGTGTGCCAGATTTGTAAGCGGCTAACTCTCGATAATTTCATCCTTTGAATTCTGATTCGTAAGTTTGGTGATAATTTAGTGTGACCGAATTCTCCGGTGACATGTTTGTGATGATGGGAACAAATTGAAGGCGCCACTGTTACAACGTGTGCCCGCTACTGTCTTAAAAATTGCTTGGCAAAAAATAGTGTGATACGAATTTCTTATTACAATTTTATTTGTATTGAGGCTGTTGTAGTGTCTTTCTAACCCTGCGACCCTCAGGTAGATCGTGAAGCAGTCCAAGAGGGTCATGATCACTTAGAATTTAAAAAATATATAAGAAATGGCTTAATATTGCAAGTTGTAGTTCGAGATAAACAATCAGATCGATGCTTCGGGGGTCGCTTTTGGAATGCAATTCAAATAAGCTGAAAACAGATTGTAGAATTTCGAAGACATACGAGTATATCTTTAGAGTGAGCCGTATTCAGTATATTATTGTTCTTACATAATGAATGTCATTTTAAAATGGAATTTTGATCGGATACTTAGAAACGAATTAAACAGGTAGAGTCAAATCTGTATTCCATGTGCAATTCTGATTTGCAAAGGCGATTTCTTCAACTAAATATTTTGGGCCGCTATACAAATATTATCTCTAAGTTATTTAATGTTCTACACTAAAGTCTACACTGCTTTACAGTCTACAGAAGCTGAATGAACAAACATACAAACAACGAATCAGTAAGTTTATCAGCATAAAAACAATTTCACGTAATGTTCGAAAAAGGATTTAGTGAAATGATAAAAAATTGTTCCTTAAAAGCCTAAATATGAGTTTATATCTTAATTACTCCAATAAAAGCATACCTAAAGAACCTCATAACTTTTTCTCTAGTGAAAAATGGTCAACAAAAAATGTGAATGTGTAGTGGAGTGTTGCGAGATAGCCGCCCGCAGCGTGGCCCACTAACGCACTGATAATACAACCCCAAATAAATTATAAACTTTTTAAATGATTTTGGCTTTTGAACACTCGAGCATTATCTATATAAACTTATACGTAAAAACAAGAATTTATATTTTATTATGTTAAAAAACGCACCAATACATTTTTACAAGAAGTGCGGACCGAAACATAACGAAAGTAAATTGGTACATTTTTGAACCCGGAAGCTCTGGTTTCAAAATTTCAGATAGGTACAAAGCTCTGATTGTCACCACATCTGTTCGGAATTTCATCAAAAAAGTCGTAATTACGGTCGTATAAATATGCAACGAAAAGGTTCATAATCCATAACACCCTGGTCTGCGGGGTGTAATGGATTTTCTTTGATTTTGGTTCTGTAAATTCCGTTTGAAGAAGGCAAATGCACAGCCTGGTCTTCAATATTTTAAGACCAATTCCCTCAGATAATTTCTATATTTTGATGTTTCCAAGGCCAAAAAGCCAAGTCTTTTCTTTTATTCAAGACTGAAGCCAAGTCTTCCCGCACCACTTCTTACCCTGGCGGTGTGGTCAGACCAGAGTAATTTCTTATATATCTGTATTTTTAGAAGAAGTGCGGACACGTGCGGGCACTAGTCAGGCCGTGGACATGACTTGGTTTATATTGCTGAAGTAAAAGAAAATGCAGAGAGAAAATGCATTGATCGATAGAAATATTAAAAGTACACACAATCGCCGAGCATGTATGAAAGGTATGACGAATATGAAAGCGAAAGAGGTATGTCAGGATCGTAGCAAATGGCATTCGATTTTTTATACCTACTCCACTTGGGATAAATGGCGTGATGATAGATAGATTCACAGGCGAGGCAGGAGCGGAAAGTTAATAACTATGTCCCTATGCAAGCCTTACAAATGACCCATTTTGTTTTGTCCGTGAATTTAGAGTCATATAATTGTGCTATACTGTTCAATAGCCCTTAACCCTTTCACCTAAAAATAAAACCATGGCTACAATACGAGTCTCTAGCAATTATGTGGAAATTTCCTGACAAATACATGTTATTGATGAGGAGGACGACACGGTAGCACGGTGGCGCGCTGTGTGCTCGCCTAATGAGGCAGCTTGCTTCTTTTATTTATGTGACAAATGTAAATTGTCGGGCTGATGTTTGGAGTGAATCTTTTACGAATATTTAGTGAGCTTGGGAGTTGGGAGTCGTGCGAATTTTCTACTTCAAACATTATCCTAACAATTTGTTTCCTATTGAGAGAGGAATCTTTCTTATTATTTCTTATACCTTTGAAACATTAAATTCATTCGACATGCAGATATTTATCAAAGTTGATCAGTAGTTAAAGTTCAATTGAAAAAAGTGTTATAGAAAGTATACTGTATAGCGCTCTGGAGGATGCCGTGTTCCTAGATTAATCTCGACTCGGTTGATATAGTACTTGTAAGTTTTGCAATTATGCAGTTGCTTATATTATCATAGATCGTAAAGTTCGAAATTTATGTAGCAAAAGATTTGTTCGCCACAAATAATGCTGTCAGCGTTCGCTTATCTATGGGATCGTTAATTAATTAGAGAAATTGAGCGGCGACGGCGCGCGGGGACCAATAACTCGCAACCCGCCCCGTATCATAGCTTTGGTCAATTTTATTTATTTTTTCCACTCACGTGAACAAAATTGAATTTAAATGCGCAATTGGATGACTTCATTTTGTCGCGTTTTAACGGCACTTTCAATGTGTACTGTTGTTAGGACTCTGATAACGGATTTTACTTATTAAACATTTAACAATCATGTGGTGCGTCGGTTTAAGTGGCCGGCCGAGTGTTTAAGACGTCTGGTATTAACTAACCACAGGCTCGATCCCGGATCCCGGCCATGTTCTAATAGATTTTTAATTAAAAACTTATCTACAGAATCCGACAAACGACACTTAGAGGCTTTTCCATCTAAATATACCTCAACAGAACTAGCCACTCGTTAGGTATAGCCTCACATACCATCGGCTAAACGAGGAAGACTTGGTCTTCCGCTGGGTACCCTGGAACCGTAACTCGGGAGCTGTAAGGCAACCCGTGACTAAGAAAAAAAACCAATCATGTAAGTATGACTGAACGTACAGGGAAAATTAGTTGTTTCAGGATTGTCAGTTTTTGTGATACATAATTGTGAAAATAATTAAATTTTGTATGTAATTATTAGATAGAAATAAGTGAATGACTATGAAGTAATAAGTTTTTAAAATTGCTTGGAGCGATTTGGGTATTATTATATTACATTCTTCACATTTTTTATGTATCTGATATAAGACACTTCGTTCTTATTTGATCCTTTGGCTAGATCCATGATGGATCTACATGCATTCTGCATTGTTAATACTAACAGGGATACATACATATTTCAAAGCTCGGTGATACTAACCAATACAATACAACAATAAAACTCATAACAAAATATACCTAAACAGAACTGGCCACTCTAGGTATAGATTCACAGAATAATATCAACGGCTAAAAGAGGGAGACTTGGTAACTTGGTGGAGCCTGTAAGGCAACTCGTGAAAAAAAAAACTTTTCCATCAATTTTCAATAGAATATTTTTCTGTTTTTTTGTATATATGTCGGTCAAACATAGGTGTGTCTAAACTTAGTTAATTTCATGTTCTCATTAAAGTTAGGCAGCGTACAGTGGCATGTGACGTGTTAATTCCTTATCACGCAATCAACGTCACTGATAATGGTAATTGACTTTCATGTGAACAACATTTTTTATGTCAACGCCTTTGCATAATGTATGTATGTTAGTTTTTGTTTATACTAACTACTTTTATTGTTTTTATTCATTAACTTATTGAACTCTTAAATAAATGAAAATTGTATTTTGTAGATATATTTTCGGAATGTGAACTTTCAGAAGAAAAACATCAATGGCGTAATATGTGTTTTAATCGTGCTTCTGAGGGCAAGTACTTATATCGGTTAAGAGTGTAGTGTACCGCGTCCATGTCCATACAAACGGAGAAAACGTTTTACTACCCCTAAATATTAATTAATTTTAACGATTTTGTAATATGTTACTGTTATAATGAAAAACTACGTACGTATTTTTTCCTTTTTTCAAAATTCGTAATAGGTCAAAAGTTATAAGCCCCTCAAATCTCGGTTTTTTGGTTCATAACTTGCTGGTAATAAACCGTCTGTATTTGAGAAACAAAGCAAAATTTCAAAAAAAGCAAAACGTACGTACGTAGATTATAATCTGCTAAAACGTTTGACACCAAAATTATAAGGTTTCGTTATAGTTTAGTAGGTGTAAATCGTTTTCGCCCAAAACGCAATTTTCAACGAAAAACATACCTACGAACACCCACGAGCTGCAGTGCTCTTTGTCGCACTGATGACCGGGGGAAGAGTGCGATTGAGACAGAATATGATTTTCTAAATACCTATTTCGCTGCGTACGCTGAGCTACACGATCCTATTAAAGAAGGGATTTAAGGTCCATTAAGTATCAACAGACTTGACATCTGTTCTTTTTAAACGTGGGCAACTGGCTAAAAGTGGAAATTGTTACTGGCGTCTCTCGCCACACTGCACTCAAAGTCAAATAGTGTGTGTCTATTAAAAATATCAAAATTTAACAAAGAGTTAACAATAGTAAATTACTGACCCGAGCAGAAAGTGACTTCTTGTTGCACCGAGTGTCAGTTTGGGAGCCCGGCTCTAAAACACGAGTGCAACAAGAAGTCCCTCTCAGCGAGGTTGGTAATCTACTTTTCTTTCAATTACAACAAAATAAAAATAAATTAATCTAAATTTTCTTCATTTAGATAAATTAATTGTTACCTTCGAACAATTGTTGAATGTAAAGTTTATGTTACTTTGCTTTTAATTGGGAAGAGTTTTGCGAAATAATATTGTCGGTGGATTTAGATGGTTAATTCATTCCATCATTGCAATAAGTAAGCCATTCTCAGCGCGGTTCTCAATCTGCTTTTCTTTCAGCGTGAAAGTCTATAAAATACTTACTTACTTACTTCTATTTATAATTATTTCTACATTAAAAGTACAGAAAAATAACCTAATTTAAAAAAAACTAGAGCGGGTTGTTATGGATTTTCTTAGTAATTAACTGCTCTAGAGCAGTAAAGTATATAGCGCTTTCTGATCACTTTACTGACAAGTAGATAATGAAAAAATTACAGCATTTTATCTACATTGGTCAAGAGTATAGAGGTAAAATTTCTACTTTGTTTACGACAGTTTGTCAGTAAAAGACGCTTCATAAACTGAATTATTCAAAGAAACAAGACAGATTGAGACACGTTAATGTATTTTTCAATCCATTTATTCGGCAATAGCATAAACAGCTATGTCTCTGCTCGAAGCATGCCGTCACATAGAGAACAGAATGAGCCAATAAAATGGCCGGGCATAGACAAAATGCTACAATAACATCAGAACGGGAACGAATCGCCAATTTACGACATAGAGTGAGAGCACAACGACCGAGTGCTCTACAAATGAATAAGCCATCTGTTCTAATAGCTACAATTAAACTTGGTCGTCCTGGTCCGAGCTAACCCTGGCCCTCTTTACTTAGCGCTTCATTCTAAGACGTGACGTGTGTCACATCTCATGTGTCTGGCAGAAAATAACTCTTATTATCTTGTGCTCAAGTACTTTATAATACTTAGCAACGGTTTTATTTTGTTAAGACTCGGATTTTGGATGTTATATGAGCCAAAAATTGCCCCCTATTTTCAGAAACTTTTCTGTTTGACAATAATTTGACAA
This sequence comes from Nemapogon koenigi, assembly GCA_963924495.1. NCBI lineage: Eukaryota > Metazoa > Arthropoda > Insecta > Lepidoptera > Tineidae > Nemapogon > Nemapogon koenigi. The sequence goes on along the minus strand of OZ004631.1, from coordinate 7,487,641 downwards.
TTTGCTGGTATAATTTTACTAGTGGGCAATAATTACAACAATCTGATAGGTCTATTTATGTGGCCCGAATTGAATCTTTATGTGTGAACAATATGAAATACGAACTATTTAAATAAGTGGCATAAATAATATATTATAATTTATTATATCTAAATACTAAATTACAAATATAATATAAAATTTACAAATAAAAAATTTCATGTAAATCGCTATCTACTGGGAGAGTACCCAACATACTGGCTGCATTGCCTCATTGGATGGCTATGCTTATTCTTTGACCGAGGTAAGAGCCAGCCCGTTAGTCATATGACCTTTCTATTAGTAGTTTACTAATATCTTTAAATAGAGTGTGTGCTCCAGGTCCCCACGGTCCCATTGTTTCCACACCAAACGCCTCAAATATGTATTCTTTTGGAAGAGATGCATATTTGCGACGTTTGGCCATTTCAGCATTATAGGCCGCATTGCCAGCTTTTAAAGCTGTATATGGAAGATGGGACGGTGCGAGAGTATCTACACATGTAGCATCCCATACTAGTGACCGCCCCATTTTCCATGGTGCAAGTGTCATGCCATCAGGTCTCTTGCCATGATCACGTGCCAAACCATTTGGTTCTAAAACGGCTGGCACTTTGCTGCTGACAAGAGCCCGACGGATGATATCATTTAAACTGGCGTGTCTTGGAATGCGGCCAGCACTGCGACTACATGATAGCCCGTGGTGACCTAGGTGATCTACATGCTCTCCGCAGTGACAGCGATGAGCAACATTTAATGTTGCCCCTAATCTTAATGCTACAGAAATTCTAAATGTAGTGCGTTCTAGTAGGGTGCCAACCTTAAGTGACGGTAACGCCTGTAGCCACAATCCAGACTCCCATTTAGAAACAGCTAAGAGACGAGCTCGCTCTGCATCACTGGATGACGTATTAAGTAACCTATTCCGTATCAGTGTGCAGAGCGGTTCATACCACTGTCTCTGTGATGATGAATCTTTGGGTAAGTCTGAGTTAGGGCATGACTCAATCCACTTGTTTTTAGCCTCAGTAAAATCAGAAATATCAGAAAGTTCTATTTGTCCCAATGAAAAATTTAGAATTTTCTTTGATAGTATTTCGGTACTATGTACTGAGGATAAAAATGCCGGCAATGAAACACTAGAAACTTTACGTAAATAAATATTTAAATTACAACAACATAATGCACATTCGTAATTTAGTCGGATTTATATAAACACGATTGCAAAATCCGACTCTTAAGTTAGAGCACTAGTACAGAAAAATAGTCTTGTTTCCATATTCAACAGTTGAGTGATGCTTAAATTATGCCTTTGTGCTATTTTGCTGTCACGTATTTTTTTTATTAAAGTTTAAGAAAATGCAGAACTAAAAGTTAAGCAAATGTAAGTTCTCTGATTTCCATATAACATTGAAACTAATGGATCATTTAAAAAGCCTATAATACTAACAGCATTCTTATTTTATGGTCATCGACCAGTTGCAGAGAATCGACTTAACTACTTATAGGGGTCTGTTTTTGTCGAACTGTATGCGGTCGTTTGTGTTACATAAGAAAAGCATCCTTAAAAGGTATGCTGTCATAATTAAAGTTATTAATGAGGTTTCTTTGATATGATGTTTTTGCGATTCGTCATAACTTAATGGTAAAATTACGAGTGTGCTCCGATTGAATTTACAATTTCCTACGGGTGACCTAAAAGTATTTTGCGTTTTTTTCTAAACTTAACACCCGCGGTTTTCCATTTCCAATATTGATGAAATTTTTTAATCTGCTGCTGTTTTATCTCAATATCATAAAGAGGTTCGAAGACAAATATTTTTTGAACATAAATAAATAGGTAGGTAACAAAATGTCTTGCCTACTATGGCTAAAGAATGATATCAAAATAATATAGGCAAAGCCGTGAGTAAAGTCGCATCTAGAAAATATAGAAATTGTTTACAAACTTTATTAGATCTCATAAAATTCTACGAACAGTATTATATCATACCAATCTTTAGTAGGAGTGTGGACATTTAAAGCTATCAAGAAACATAAATCACTGTTACACGTAGACCAATAAGTCCGAGTTCGGTGTTAATTAATTTTTCAAAGAAATTATTCTTCCTACTTCCTAATCGGACGTCGGTGTGCGTCGGTACTGGTTCCTCGAACAGCTAAAGTCCATTTACACTTACCTGTAAAGGGACGGTACAATATCGTCAATCACTGATGCCAAATCTTCAAATGATTCATTTTTGAAGTTAAACTTCTTAAGCGGCGTTGGGATATTTTTTATTGGACGAGAATTGAGAGTGAAATTTCAAGGACGCGTCACGTTAAGGCGCATTTCGTTACACGAGAGAAAATAAATATATATACAGAGAGAAAGAGAGAGAGCCATTATGTCACAGATAGGCCATTTCTATACACATGGTCGCTGGTTTTAAGCTAAAGTGGTAAGCCCATGAACAAACGCGCTTGACACAAAATATATATTCAGCTATACGCTCCCACTAGGTATAGTGGTGATAATTTCACAGAGATATGATAGACAATGTACACGTATGAAATGGCGCTATTTATGGCAAACTTATTTTGTATTTGGCGCCCAATAATTATGATTACATGAGACAATTATCGTAGTAGTATCAGCCGCTCGTCTTCCGTTCGCTACCGACGCGTTCGTGATCCGGCGGAAACATCGTTGGCAACGATACTAATCCGTAAATGTCGGTGACTTCACGGATGTGTAAATGGACTTAACCATCAACATTTCAATCATTTTTATATTACACTAGACGGCGATGGAAGACATACGTCGCATATTTGCACGTTGCTTAAGAAGTAGTTATATATGGCCCTTATAAATATGGTTGATTCTTTAGACACTGGTTTATTGTATCGTGACAGTGAAGAATTGTCTGCACTCATCGAATGGAAAAATATGTGGATAGCGCCTTATTTATGTCGTTTAATATGTTTATAAATATTGATATTAATTACAAGCATTCGAAGTAGACTGACGCGCGTCAATCTATGTCGTATTTACGTTAAGTTATTTCATTAGATATCGTTGACAAGTGAAGGGAATTAAAAATTTTAATATAGTACCTATTAAATGGACATGTTTATGTGCTTCGGTTAAAATATAAATAACATTATTAATTAGGAAAAATTAAACTTTTTTCGTAGGCCTTTTTTACAAATCGTATTATTCAGTCTATCCTTTTGTGTGATACTGAGATACAATCTTAGAAAATATATTTTATTTGTCATTTTTGTATTAGTAAATTTGAGGCAAGCCGTTTTAATATCATTAATGTAACAACAACTAGACTTAGGTAAGGCTACTCATTAACAAGGACCTTAACTTATGACAAACGTTTTATGTCAAGAAATAGCTGATATACGCCTACTTAACTTCACTCAGTTCTGACCATTATACCCAATACACTTTTCGCCCCCGTCTCCTCCCGTGGATATATTCGAACAATATAAAATATAGACTATGTCACTAAGGAATATCGTAGCTTTCCATTAGTGAAATAATTTCTAGAATCGGTTCATTACAAACAAAACTACAAAAAGTCAAATTTAACCTCTTTATAATATTAGTATAGATATGTATTCAATTGTCTGTGAACTTGTCATTTGTTAATTATATATTAATAATTAAATATTTAATAAGGTATTTTAGGTTTATTTTGGTTAGGTTATCGTAATCGTAAATAAATCGTCAATTTTTTTTTTGTTCACGGGTTGCCACCTTACAACTCTCGAAACCGTGTTACGGTTCCAGGATTACCCAGCGCAAGACCAAGTCTCCCTCGTTTAGCCGATGGTATTTGTGAGGCTATACCTAACGAGTGGCCAGTTCTGTTGAGGTACATTTAGATTATTAAAAAACCCATTGGTACAGAACCCGTGGTCTGCCTAGTTAAACACCAGACGTCTTAACCACTCGGCCACCTACGCACCTATTCAATATATTTTTTAAAGTTTAATTTAGTGCACTGTTATTAAGTACCTATAGGTAAATATACGAATGTGACAATATTGCAATGACATCGGTTAATATTTAGCGATAAAAGAACAAAATCAAAATGAGACGAGCGTGTCCCAGACGGGGTTCACCCAATTAAAGATGAATCTCCGCTCAGATCATGTGACAACATGCCCAGATGAAATATAACCAGCGTCATTGTTAAACAACCAACAGACTTTGAGAGTTTTGCTTCAATTTTAAATTTTACAATTCCCTACCACTTTTAAGTGTAGCTACAAGACTTATATGACTATTTTATTATTTTTATATTTGTAGTATATTTGCAAGAAGTGGAAAGATATATAGACAAGGAAATTGAAAGGAGAGTGAAAGCGGGAAGCAAGGTATTTGGTGGACTAAACAATGTATGCAGAAATACACAACTTACAACTAAAAGTAAAATTAATATACATAATGCTGTTTTAGTTCCATATGGAAGCGAGACTTGGGTATGGAATAAGAAGCATGAAAGTAAAATAAATGCAGTGGATATGCGGTCTTTACGTAGAATGAGTAATATAGAGTGCATTGACTGCATCCGGAACGATGTCATTAGAAAAGAATGCGGAGTGAAAGATGTTGTTGTGACTAAAATGAAGAAAAGTAGTTTACGCTGGTTTGTACACGTTGAAAGAATGAAGGATGAAAGATTGACTTAAAAGGTTTATTTGGCTGACCTGAAAGGAAATGCTGGCAGAGGACTACCTAGGAGTATTTTTATTGAACATATGAATTCTTTAGTTGACTGGACTATATTTATGCAGGCACTGAATAAGCACCTTTACAATCAAATAGTGGGCTAGATGACTGGCAGATATCACTATGAAACATGAAAACTTTCACATTTATAGGAGTGTAATTGTACCCAATTTTCCAGGTACAAATAATTTATACAAAATAAATTGTATAATATTTTAAAACGAAGTACAATTTGTCCATTGCTCTGAATAAACCAGACCGTAACTGTTATTACGTTTTTGTACAGTTTTAGCATACGTATGTTGAAATTTAGTGCGTAATGCCAAAAACAACAAATGATCAAATTCAAATTATATGCATGTAGGTTTTAAATTCTGTTATTTCACCTGTGCTATGGACGTGACAGAAAATTTAATGGCGCAAAATATACTAAAGTGTTTCAAATTGAATATAATTTGGGTATTACTTTAGAAAGCTTATAATTTTTTAATACTGATCTATTAAACAAAAGTTCGTATGTTTTATTAGGAAACCGTAACACGGTTTCGGGAGGTGTAAAGCAACGTAAAAAAAAAATATATTATACACCTAAGTAATAATTAATATTTCCCAACCACGAGAGGTGCTCAGCTTATTTTGACCAGAGTGAGAATAAAATTAATCGTCCGCTTTTAAATTCAACCTTATAATCATTTCGCTATCGGTGATTTTGTCAAATATTTTATTGTACAAAATATCAAAATAATAAATTGGCAACTAAATTTTTAAATTATCAAGATCATCAGAATGTTATAGCCGCTCTAAGCTACCGTCATCCAAAGCGAGTCCATACTTAAACATGTATGCTTCTTGAACGCAGTATGAAATATCGTATTTTTATTATAATGAGCATTAAAAGTGCCTTCGAAGTCCAAAATTGGCTGAATATTTGATGGGCAGGGTCATAATTTTGCCGCGACTTGAGGGACGTATTATAAATCAAAGCTATCAAGACGGACGCGAAACCGCTCTGCATTTCGTTTATAATTGTTGCAAAAACAGTCGGCAGAGATTTTGAAATACATAAAAATAAAATTGATATAATTTTAAAACGATTATAAATGTTAAATGTTTTCGTAATATGAAAGTTAACTTTGATTTTGGTTGTTTTCCTCCAAATTGTGGACTACTTACAGGTGCTGCAACTGCTGTCCTTATTTTGAATATTTTTTACAACCTCGCATTTTGTATATTTTTCCAAACTACTTTATAACAATTTAATTAACATTTTTAGTTTCTTATACATATATTTAATATTAGAGACCAAATGAGGTTTGATCCCGGATTTTTAATTAAAAAATTATGCATATAATCCGACAAACCACACTTAGAGCTTTTTCCATCTAAATATACCTCAACAGAACTGGCCACTCGTTAGGTATTTAAAGCCTCACAAATACCATCGGCTAAACGAGGGAGACTTGGGTCTTCTGCTGGGTACCCTGGAACTGTAACACGGTTTCGGGAGCTGTAAGGCAACCCGTGAAGAAAGAAAAAAAACCGAACGAGGAATGATGAGATACTAGAACAGTATGGCGTGACTTACGGTGTTGTGTCTGAAATAAAAATGATGTGTGATGCGATAGCGGAGCGAATGAGAGGACATCATACCTACATCTATATCAAACAAATAGAACGCAATACTGGACGTAGACATGAATTTTAAATCATCGTCTATCTACGTTATAAATGGAGGGTTCTATGCATGGGTAAGCAAACAGCATAAAAACCTAATAAAATCTAAAAATATCTCATTTATTGATTATTCAATTCAAATAGGATTACGAGCTTAATTGATAGCAGATGCAGATCTGAAGTCCGTTGCGGATGCGTCATAAATTTCCATTGATTGGATTAATCTGATTTAAATGTCAACTTGCAAACAAAACTTTCTATAAGAAAATAAAATAATCTTCCTTCTGAGAACTGAAACATTTGTATAGGGAGTTGTCAACAAGATATGTTATACATATTTCCAGTTAGTATAAAATTGAGATTCACTGTGCCTCACGAACGTCCACATTTTTACTTATTCTCTGCCCTTCCTTGAAACAATCGTTAACGAAACGTATAAGATTTATATTACGAAGGTTTCATCTTATTATATTATGTTCTTTGTTTTGTTAGTATTTGCGGCGATGACCAAGTTTGTTATGATTATCACTACATATTATAAAACAAAGTCCCCCGACGCGTCTGTCTGTGTGTCTGTGACATTTTCACCCAAAATACAGAACAGATTTTGTGTTGGTTTTCACTATTAGATTTACGGAAGATTTACGAGTATTAAACATGGACCTATAATGTTTAGGAGCTGAGCATGAATCAAGACGGGAAAAAAGTTAGCCCCAGGGAGTTTTCATAGCATATGCTGTCTAATCCGTCAGAGATATAACAAAATAATGTAAAAAAGAATTGTGTAGAATAAAAATCTATCTTTAATATATATATAAGTATTCAAATTTTTGTACCCGTGCGAAGCCGGGCATGGGGTCGCTAGTTTATTATTATAAAGAGGTATAAAGTTTGGATGTAAGAGGTAATCTCTAAAACTACAAAACCTATTCTAAAAATTTTTTCACAAATAGAAAGTTACGATATCCCTAAGTGACATAGGCTATATTTAATTTTGTTCGAAAATATCTACGGGCCAAGCATTTACTACCTCTAATTTGTACGAGTTCATTAACTTACTAAAACTTTCATCAAAATTAATTCAGTCGTTTCAGAGTTTCTCAAACTGGGCAGATAGAGAAACCTAGACAAAATTCTAAAAACATTAGTAGCTTATTTAAATTTTTTGTTTTTCACCGATGACATTTTTGTGGAAAGTAGAAAATTAAATAGGTATAGTAATGCTGAATTTCCATAATATGAAATACAATTGATAAACCAGATAACTATCTAAGATTAATGAATTATTCAGCAAGTTTTGCTTATATTATCTATTAGATCTGCTCCATAACTCATTGTACAATTTATAGATACAGTCTACTTGGCCCCGATCACAAATGAGTATATTTCCCATGTCAATTTTGATTGCGATATCATACTGAATGATGACGTTTGAGCAGTAATTTAGCCTTGCAAGGATAGCCGACACCGCACTGTAGTTATCTGCTCGGAGTCGTGGCGGGACGAGTTGGGTGCGACGTAGCACATTTCTCCTTACATTACTCGTTTGAAAGTTCATTTTTCGAGCTTCGCAGACCAAACAGTAATCACGCGAGCGAGTCCTTTAACGCTAAGTAAACAAATCTTCGACATTGTATCTAGTTGCCGTAACTCGTTTTATTCCGAGGTACATTGTTGTGTCGGGATGTACGATTATTGTGTGCTCTTCGGAGATTGTGTTGTGAAAATGATAACTTTGGCTAGATTTGACTTAATTTAATGAATCTTTGAATGGATGTAGCTTCAACTACATTGCACATAGTTTAGATACATTGATTTGTGATCGCTGTAGGTAGGTTTATTTATAGTGCGTAGAATTTAAAAGAAAATGCATAGGCAAAGTGTCTGTCATTGATAGTAAGGTCCAGCCCGGTCCAGTTCAGCGGATACTTGGCGCTGCCATAGCTGTTCCACGGGCTTTGTTGTTCTAAGATACCATAGCATGTCGGTGACGCGAACCTATAAGATTTTCCCCTACCAAAAATCACTCAACGCGCCTAAAGCAGTCTTCACTTCCAAAAAGTTTTTAAGATTTTTAGTTCGCCTCTCTTACCTATATTAAATTTGAAATATCCAACAAAATATCTTCTCACGGTATAGATATAGGAGTATATAGGTATGTAAGATTGTTTGGATGGTATGCGTCACTGTCTGAAGGAAGCCATAAATATAAAAATAAAGGTATTCAGTCATCTTTCTTTGTTATCAAATCATAGGACGACATTCCTTTGCAATAATTATGCAAGAAGTCAGTCAGTGGTCGCGTCGTCGGCTGCCTTTGTGGTTTCTAATAATATTTATTATATGTGTTTATTGTAAAAACACACAATCACGGTCTTTATACTTTGTACGTGGTCAGAGAGCTTTGTTTTTTCTTTGTATATTTTTTTCAGAAAAAGTTCGGAAAAAGGGTTTTCTCACCCTTCGAAGCACGAGAAGTTAATAAATTGGTGTTTTTACCTATATTTTGGTTAGAGCTAATAATCAACTTCTAGTGATTCGAAGAAAATATAAAACCTTTAGGAATATCTAAGGTGAGATAAAAATTGTATCTGAACTTAGATTGTACTAGATTATTATATCAATTATGTATAATAAAATAACGAAAAAAAATATATGAAATACTTGGTTATATTAATGATTGTCACCTTTCTTCTTTCTTCTAAACTTGTGGATACGCACCGAACACCGGTTAAATTAGTGGACACCGCGGGCGACCATTTAGCGAACAAAAAGCCGACAAACACTCGGTTGACATTGATCGCGAAGGCTTCACACAAAACAGGTGTTATCATAAACATACATTGTGGGATAAAAACAAAATAATTTTCATGAGTGGGCCAGTAGGCGCGAAAAGCTCGTGTCGCCGACACAATGGCTGCATCATTGCTTTTTTGTCCTACGAACGTCGTCAAAGCTAAAGGATATTAAATTTAGTAAGCGGCTGAGGTGTCCGAACTCTCACGTGGACGTGCTACCAGCCACACATACTTCGGCCGACACAAAAAGCGGAACTATAGCCATAAATATGTCCAAAAACAACGCTGCCAACAAAACTGAATAAGGATTGGCATCGACCTCTTTGATGCCCTTAGCTTCAACTACCTAAATATTTTATGCATAACTACCCGGTAACCATCGAATAGGGTGTCCACATACCTATCAGGTATGCTGACTTTGATTCTAATTCTTTATTAATGAAAATGTCAGCGTTCGGTTTCAGTATAGACGGACGCATTTCTGCTTCGCGCAAGAACATCGTATCGTAACAGACAAAGTTAAATTACAATATTTGTACACTTACTACAGACATACCTACCTATATTTTGCTTATTCCAGGAGAGATTTTTTTACCTCAACAGTGCTGGCCTCTCAGGCCTCGTTAGATGGTCTCAAAAATACGGGAATGAAGAATACTATAATATATTCAGCTTTCAGCTGGGTACCTTGGAAATCTGTAACACGGTTCTTATAGGAGCCGGAAGTTACATACATTTATATATCTTATTACACCAAAGCTTCACACACAGCACACACTTCTTGCTTATAGACATTGCTTTAATTTAAATCGTTCATTTTCTTTATACAATTTTATGACTCTCAATTTTAAAGTTAAATGTTTCTCTACTTTTTCGTTCAAGAATGTCTTAAGGTGCCCACTCATTCGTCCTATCGCCGGAGCTCCGCTATACGGTCCACCGAAATCGACCACAGACTCGTCCAATTCTTGTACGCGCGGTTCACCATCCGTTTTCAAATTGTTGTATTTGTGGTTGATTTATGGCCGGAACGATCTGTCACACACCATATCCACATTTGTTTAATCGAATCTTGTGTGTCTGTGTGGTAGAGTGATCTAGCTCGTATGATTTGCATTGCTAATGTAATACATACTTTATACATTACTGCATCCCCTTTCAAAATATTTAAAAAATCACACGTCAACGATATCTATCGCGTAAATACACAATTGTAAAATATATCCTTCCCAGTTGGGGATAGACTCTATAGCATTACCTATGCACTAACAACATCGCGCGGCGCGGCCTTTACGTTGACAGTCAGCGCTCGCCGAGGCGATAATATGTGTACATATGTAACATTAAACTGCAAAAATAAACGATGGTTTCACACTACATGGGTTCAAGAACAAGTTTTTCCATAACACAAAAGACAACACTGCATAGTTATAGCCGCTTCGCAGCGTCCCCGCATAATCCAATAAAACAATTCTCGGAATGTACAGTCGGGGTGTTAAACTTGGAATAGATAGTTTAATTTCACTTTCTATTTAAATTGAAGGTACTTCATGACGGCTCTATAGCCATGTTATTCATAGAATTATATTAATTCGGGAATTACAAACGTTAATTTAAAAAAAAATACATATTTGCCTGCGCGGCTCTGAATAGAAGTGGGCTAAGCTTTGGGTGGTTGAATTTAGTAAGTTTCTTAGTTGTTATATTTAAGTATTCGTATTTAATACTGTGCTGCCTTATCAGTGGAAAAATACAATAATTTAAAATTAACTAGCGCCATAAATACGCTTTTAACTACTTATAAATATAGAGATAGACATAATATGCTACTGCAGACTTTTTTGTAAACCTTTTTATTCTACACAATCACTACATCATTTTGTTCTATCTCTGACGGATTAGATATCACACGCCATGAAAACTCGCTAAGGCTAACTTTTTCCCCGACTTGATTCACTTATACTGTTAATGCTCAGCTCCTAAACATGATGGTCAATGTTTAATACGCCTTCTCGGTGAGTCAACCTATCTAATAGTGAAAGCCGCAACAATTTAAACAAACAGTGATGTAGTTATTACAATCAATACTGCCAGTGTAAATGTATAAGATGTCTATAAAAGTATACCAAAACGATTTTTAATAGGTAAGTGTTCACCATAGTAAAGTCATAGTTTTCTGTTTTTTTTAATATTTATGACATTTGTTAGAAAAGTTTTATGTGCCACTGTACAATGAAATTGGCGACTGAATCTCAAAATATATGAATTTGATTCAATGGAAAGGTAAGCGGCTTCTCTGTCCGCTATCTAAAGGGCTGCCACCGGAGCATTCTGAACTGATCTTTTTTATTATTTCTGATATTATATATGGCCGCATTATTCAAGACTTGACCAAAATATTCCATCATATTTTCGAACTTGTGAAACGAAAAATGAATGATTTTTTTTCATATAAGATACCTATTTTCTTTTATATTATTGTACTTAGATATGCATCTAAATAACTGTGATGCAAAAGTTAAGTAAAAGAGATAGGTCATAATGTAAAAAAATCTTCACTGGTTGCCTTACAGCTCCCGGGAACCGTTGCCGGCCCCAGGGTACCCAGCTAAAGATAAAGTCTTCCTCGCTTAGCCGAAGATTTTTTGAGGCTATACCTAACGTGTGGCCAGCTCTGTTGAGGTATGTAGACGAAAAAGTCTCTTTGTATGGTTTGTCGGATAATGTACATAGATTTTTTACTATAAAAAGCCATTGGTACCTACTTGGTCGGATGTGGGGGTCGAATCCGCGACTTCTCAGTTGTGAGCCGACGTTTTACCCACTCGACCACCGATGCATTTTATTTTTATTTAGCGTAACGAAGAAGTTCGTCATACAAATCAAGGCAAGCCCAATTTTTTACTTTGTGTGGAAAATTATAAGGTAAAGTAAACGTTTATTCCAAAACTTAATACCTAATGTACGAATACGTTCAATGATACATATTATGTCATTTTTCCACTTTGAGATTCAAGTTTAAGTAGGCCACAAATTGGTCTGGCATCACACGGAAAATTTCCCATGCCGGCCGCCGGATGATCTAGGCGGACCGTTCGTTACAAGAATTGGACGAGTCTGTGGTCGGTTTCGGTGGACCGTATATATACCGTATACCGGTGGGCGACGCGCCGGGGATTGGACGAATGTGTGGCCACCTTTAGATACGTTAGTTAGATGAAGTGAAAAGTTTCTCTGGATTAATTACGTATTCCGTGGAAGACAATCATGAAAGTTCAAGAATGTACATTTTATAGTTAGCTGGTTTTGACAGCTGATAAAAGTGAAAAATTTTTAATTTTGCCAAAAATTATATTTATAAACAATGTACACGTTGATATATTACATAAATTACATGATTCCTTTTTCAATTTTCATTAATAAATTTAGGTGATAAAGTATTTCATTCGACAGCCATGATTCCCTTTAAGGTACAAGATGGGTACAAGTCATACATTATGCAAGTAGTTGAGAACACGTGTCCAAGCTTTCAGAACTTACGACATCCGCTACATAAACTTAATTTTTTGTACGTCATATCTAATTAGAGGTTTACCTGTAGTATAACAAAGATAAAATGACAAATATGTCCAGGCGATTAGTATGCTTAAATTAAAAGATACACCTACGTTTTACACAAATTTGAACTTACATAGAAGCAACACTTCATATGCATAAAATGTATCATTATCAACTGAAAGTTTATTTGTTTGTTTGTTTGTCCTTATTTCACATCAAAACGGAGCAACGGATAGACGTGTTTTTTTCGTAGAGATAGGGCCGGAGACTGACATAATATAGGCTACTTTTTGTACGGGAAATCCATCAGTAGGGTTAGCATGACCATACAAAGAAAGAAAGATATAGTCTGTATCGATTTATGACATTTGTCACGTGATCAGTAGAGAATTTGTCTACTTTTGACGTTTGACCGCGAAATAAACGCAGTGACATTTAAGTTTTTTAAAGAATTCCACGTCATGCCAGGGCGAACAACGCACACGCCCGCCGTGACGTGATGGGGAATCCAGTTTAACCCCGTCCGCGCTGTGATAGTTGTGATTAGTCGTTGATTAATAAGAGTCGGCGGGAACATCCTAGCAACCGATTTATCGGCTATTGTTACTGTGATGTCCATAATACTTGACATTGGCAAATCATCGATTAACATTGATGGAGCCATTATAAAATAAGAAGAAGATAAGTTTTTTAATTTAAGGTATATTTTGTTTTTTAGTTTTTCTTTTTTTAATTATATAAATTTAAGTAGATTTTATTTATGCTAACCTTTAAACTAAAAAACAAAATATATCTAAAATTAAAACTTAAATGTCACTGCGTTTATTTCGCGGTCAAACGTCAAAAGTAGACAAATTCTCTAGGGATCACACGTGACAAAGTACCTACAAACAAATAAACACACTTTTGAATACCTAATATTAGTCAAGATTACAAAATTGACTTCTGTTTTTTCCATCAAAATCATATGATATTGGCTTCTTTATTTTCTTTACACTTGTTCTGTTTTTATTCACACGCTTCTCGGTCGTATAAACTTTTTCCTTTTGTTTGAGATAACTTTCTATTGTACGAACCGTCATTGTTATGCCACCTCAACTTCGCGACACCGAATATTTTGCTTCGTCTCTTGGAAAAATGCTTGTTATATTTTTTATTAATACCTACATAATCTCTACCACGTTCTGATAATTGGAATAAATATGTTATCAATACTAATAATAAAACTGAAGAGTTTCTTTGTTTGTTTGTTTAAACGCGCTAATCTCTGGAATTTCCAATCGGATTTGAAAAAAATATATTTACATTTGATAACCCAATTCTTATGGAAGGTTATATAACCCAAAGACCTAAAGGAGAGTAGCAGTAACCATTAACGCGGGTGCAACCACAAGTCACAACTAGTATTGTATAGTTTCAGATATCAGCGCGTTCATACAGACAAACAAACTCTTCAACTTTATTATTAGTATAGATAACAAGTTTATTGTGGAAAGGTAACAGTAAAGTAAAACAATAATCAATATGCAACGATTACTGTTTCGAGAGTAGTTTAAAATTAATTAGTTACCAATCACAATTAACGATCTCAATTAACGATGACCTACGTTGAAGTATTTTCACGGTTGATTCGCTGAATACAGAAGACCTTACGCAGAATCCGAGCCCAGCTGTTCTCGAGGCGACAACTTAGTACTGAAGGCGGCGGCTGGTTAATTGCGCGTACGCAGCGCACGTAGCGCCTGACATGTCACAAGACGGCTGCCACCGGCCGCGGCGATTCCTTCGAATTCCGATCGGGAAGTGCGAAAAAGACACGGACTGAGCATTTACTAACAAAAACCAAGCAAAGCAAACAGCTCCGACACCGCGGGAGGCGAGCGCCTCCCTGCGAAAGCGCTTCAAGTTTCTAATACGACTTGATCTGATTCAGCTAGTTCTTAAATATAATTGAACTTTAAACCCAATTAAACTTGCAATACAGTTTAGATTTATAAAGAAAGTTCATTGTTTAAAGTTTCGTTAGGTACGTCACTTAGAAATATTTGGAATAAAATCGTCAATTATCATACATGCTCACATAGTTCCGAGTACTAGAGCTCAAAAAAGTCTGCTCGGAAGGGCTGTCGCCGGCGCGCGCCTCTTCCCGCAAAAACGGGAGACCAGCACTCGTCTCGCTGACCACGCACGCGACCGCAACGTGGAATACTTACAGAAAACTTAATTATCTTACATTTTATAGGTTATTATTAATTTCATTCGAGATAGAAGCGCGCG
Organism: Nemapogon koenigi; assembly: GCA_963924495.1. Classification (NCBI taxonomy): domain Eukaryota; kingdom Metazoa; phylum Arthropoda; class Insecta; order Lepidoptera; family Tineidae; genus Nemapogon; species Nemapogon koenigi. The sequence goes on along the minus strand of OZ004631.1, from coordinate 7,472,587 downwards.
CTGAGTTTGCAGACAGACGCGTCATATAAAATGGCGAAATATAACGGATCAACGCGATTATTTCTGTTCATTTCATGACTGTTTAATAGCAATGTTAAACTCGGCGAAAGCAAACACGCCAGCCCTGTTTATCGAATATTTTACGATGTTACGCGGATTCATTTTAAAATGTTACGCTTTGTGGTAGCGGCTGAAAGATATCTAACGTGTTGTTTTTATTACTAACACAACTATTTCAGTTTGCCATTCTGATTTACCTGTACGTGTTTATACAGACTCGAGTGTTTATAATACTCTAATACTTTATTTCAAATAACTTTATGCACAAAATAATTCCCTGTCGAAAAGTTCGCTGAAGAATATATAAATAAAAATCTTTCAATTGAGTTTACAGAAGTCTACTGCCAATGTTTACGATATCTATGAAAATAAACAGAAAATTTAACCAAGCTCTGTTGTTAGTTTTAATATTACGTTTTGAAACAATTTCTACTATGTTGAGTTCAGTTCAGGTGTAAATAATTGGAGCTAGGATCCATGAAATTGTGGCCTAGGGGCATAACATGTAAATTTTGATAATTTTTACAATATCCTGCTTTACTTTTTGTTTCCTTTAATGTATACTAATTAAAATAGTATGTTTAGGAAGCTATTTGATGATTTGCCTTTGAATAATTCGATAATTTATATTTGAATGAACCGACGAGCTAATGTGGTTTTTGTGTTAACCGTTTCCGCCCAGGTGACGACCGCCGCGCGATCATATCATCTGTTGCTCACTGTGTCACTGTTTAACAATTTGGTAGAAACATTTCTGAAATATGCACCGAATTGCATTATGCATCTGTGAAAAAAATGTCACATGACGTTATATAGGAGCACTTTTTACATTCAATTATTTTTAAATCTTCACAGGTTGTCCCAGGGCTCAGGGTACCCCAACGAAAGACAAGTCTTCTTCATCGATGTCTATTTTTATGGCTATACCTACTTAACTAAGTGGCCAGATCTAATCCCGGTTTAAATCCTAGGTCCAGTAAAAATATTTGTATAAAAAAATATCTCGAGATATGAATGTTAGGTAAGGGTATTTTGGTACCCAAAGAACAAAGTATCCTAGTTTGGTGACAAATCAATAAGTTGTTATACCGTCAGCATGTTTGTTTATTATATTACCATGGTATACTTATACCTCTTCATCCCGTAGCTTACCTATGCAGATAGATTCATCTTATCTTATCTATAGGTACCTACTAATATTAGTGTGATTTTCGAATTCGATAGCTTCTAAATACTATTTTGCATGCCATTTAGTCACGAATAACTCGCTTATCGTAGGTGTAGGTACAACATTTTGTATGGATTTTCGTCACGTTTTTTATAGTGACTAAATAAATACGACTTATAAAAACAAACTTATATTTTTTGAGAGGTCGAATCCTCGAGGATTAGGGCTATACTAGTCGAATTTAAAGTTTTTGTCTGGTTGTAATACGACTACGGACGAATTTAGCTTAACAACTACAGTAGCTATTAACAAGAAATTTACACAAATTAGATAGACAAACACACAGCTTCACGGCCTTTATACTATATAGCCTATATAGCGTCCTCTTTTTACCAGTTGTCCATATTGAACAGAACAGGTGGCAAGCCTGTTGCTGCACTTAATGGACCTAGATGTGTCACTTCTTTAATAGACGTAAATATCTGTTATTTTTAGAAGAAGTGCGTACGGCCGGCTTTACTTGCCCTCCGAAGCACGAGGAGTCGATTAAAGCAGTCTTAAAGATGGTGCTTAGCATTTTTTTTATCGCGTATACCTAACCCTGGGACTAATTTAGTTTATCTTTGAACATTAATTTGTTTGACCTGCAGATAATATCCCATATTTCACGCGAACGAAGTCGCGGACCTAAACAGTTTTGAATGAATTGTACCTGGCTGTAGGTTTATTAACCATTTATAAAATGTAATTGTATTCATTTGTATAAGTATAGACTTCATAATGTAATCGGATGTGTCCTTTATTATGATTCAACAGATATATTAATTCATATGATAATGTGATAACCCGTTAATTAGACATTATGGACGATATATGGTTGTTCCGGAAGCTCTAACAATACGCGCAGTTTATTTTATCAACATACCTTTGTTATTCTCACTAAAATTATAAAAAAATATGCAAATCGATCGCTCTGCGACAGGATGTGCGTTTATTTTTTCGTATCACTGTTGTCAAAGTATTAGCATGTAAATTACATTTTGTATCCGTGAGCCAGAAAAATTACAAATTGTAATGTGTATAACCATTGTCATAATGATGCAGTTATAGTCATTATATACCTACAGGTTGTTTTATATCCACTATTATAATAAAGAGCGGTGCATTATTAGTACAGTATAGTGTTCTCGTTATAGACTTAAACAAAGATGAAACGGAAAATCAAGAAAATTTGCAAATGGAAAATGAGATAGTTGCTGATGATATTATCTAACGTACCTACTTGATATAATATTAGAATGATTGTTATACCTATTTATGTTTTATTTCTAAGTTTGTTTATTTCGTTAAATTGATTAAAAGTTTTTTTTGCTTATAATTCCTTCCCCATATGCGTTTTATTTATTATTACCATTAAATATTACAAAATAAGAAAAAAACTGTAGATTTACCGTCTTTTTAAGGAATATTTACAGTTTTCTACAGTTTTTTTAAGCATGTAGGTAGGTATGTAGTTTTACTCCAGGATGGGGTTGGCAACACTGTATCCTAATAAAATATGATATAGATTATCGATTCCCAAAGTGGTCTATATGGACCCCCAGGGGTAGATTTCAACTTGCTGAGGTGTCCACGTCAGCAAGGAAAAAAGAATCTAGGAAAGGGGTCTACGGCGTAAAAACGTTTGGGAACCTATTCTACAATTATCTGGTAGATGATTGTAGAAGAAAAGGACGTCCAAGACATGGATTTTAAAATCAATTAAATTTTATTGATGGTTCTATAAAGATGAAGGAAGGTCAAGGCCTACCTATAATGTGTAAGCATAGATGTTCGCGCTCTACTAGATTGGTAATCTCGCGATTAGAACTACTTAGACCAAAAAATGTATAGGTACATCAGTGTGCGTGACAAATGTGTAATTCTGTAGATTTTTCATCTTAGATGACTCACATGCAAGCACTGCATTAACCATAATAAAATTAATCACGTCTATTAAACACTAAATTATACTTTAAAAGGGATATTTTACAAAAATAAGCGACATTACTATTACTAGGCTGTTACAGGCTGTTATAAGTCGCGGATTATAACTTGACCTATTTTTTGAACACATTTTTTTTTATTTTTCAGCTGCTATTAATTTCTACTTTACCTTTATATTCTGGAATTGTATAACTATATTTATACATAACATTGTATTTTTTTTATTAATTAACACATCTGTAAGTGTAAATATCACATTTCTAAAACTGCCATTTTAGGTCATGTTATAATCCGGGGACTATACAGTATTCAAAAGGTCTCGTCTACTTTTGTATTGCCAAGTAGAGCGCCCGAGCGACTATACCTACTAAATCTAAATCTATGCGTATAGGGTAATTCTTTTCTATTTTAACATAAAATTGTCATACTAAATACCTACATGTGCTAATTCAATTTAATTTAATTTAATTTGATTTGATATATTTTATTTTATGTTTAATTTATTGTTATTGCATTGTATGTTAGCTATTAGTCTTTTGGAAAGAGTCGTGTAGCAATACTTATACCAAGTTACCTACGATTCTTACTTATTTCGCTTGCTTTCTTTAAACGAGGATAAATATAGTCAAATACACCAATTAATAAAGCTGAGAGATTGGCACGTATATTAAAATACATATTTTGTTACTATTTTATCTTATCAAACGAGTTAGTTTCGCTATTGCTCCACAGATGGCGACACATGCCCCTATATTAGTTTTAAAACTATTTTCCTTGTATTTTTTACTAGACTCTTATTTTAAGCCATAATAATAGAAATTTGTATTAATTTATTAAATAAATAACAATTTTAGTACAAATAATATGAATGATTGTAAAGGATTTATGCATTAAAAGTTACTTTGCTCAAAGTTTTGTTACCTACCTACCTACAGTTCGAGCAGTTACATAGATGAAACATGGACGTACTTCAAGAGTAGAGAGCTAAAATTCAAAACTCAATTATGTGAGTGAGGAGTGACCGGGCGTGCAGGCGGCACTGCAGGCTGCAGTAATGCAGTTGCATCACGCCCCTTAACCCCGCCCCTCGCAACTCCCCCTTCCTCACTTACACCCCCGCGAGCCTGCAGCCGCTACGAGCTACGTCCACACTTGTTTTGATGTAAGCACGTCAGCTGGTTCCGCTATGCAAACTTTTTGCTACGCATTCGAACTTTTTTCGCGCTCTTCATTTGTTCAAAGTGAAACGAATTTTTAATGCACATATTTATACGTTTTATATTTTACATAATAATATTCTGTTTCTACAATTTACTGACATTTAACATTAAAAAAGGTTAAGATTTATTTAGCGGGCGTCGGTGACCGGCAGACCACGGGTTCGATCCCAGTGGGTTTTTTAATTAAAAACTTAGGTATGTACATAATACGACTAACCACACTTAGAGGCTTTTCCATCTAAATAGGTATACCTCAACAGAACTGGCCACTCGTTAGGTATTGCCTCACAAATACCATCGACTGAACGAGGGATACTTGGTCTTCCGCTGGATACCCTGGAACCGTAATACGGTTTCGGGAGATATAAGGCAATCCGCAAAGAAAGAAAAAAAAGAAGATTTGTTTAAGTGTTCTGGAACCATGAATGAAAATATTACCTAAGTAGGTATTGGTACGTAAGATAATGAAAACAACAGAAACATAAAAAAACATAAATAATTTCGAAATAATTTGGCATAAAAATAAAGTGACGGAACTATTTGTTTTCATTTCGTATCGTGTTCCACACAATATTTAATTGCAAAAGAAAGCTGTGTTGGCGATCCATCTGGCAGAGTTCCATATACGAGATATGTTTTATGAGGCATCGAGAACTAGCGACTCATTTTAAAACTGTTTGTCTATTGCACACATGATGATGATAAAATACCCACAAAGATATCTACTATTTCAGTTATTTGACTAAATAGTAACACCTGTAAAATAATAGCTAAGTACTATCTCTAGTAACAACTGCTGGTTTGAATATATCATAGAGTTGGTCATATAATTTTTCGGATGATTTGGAAAAATTCGAAAAAAAGGAGTCGATAGTCTAATTTGTTATGCGTTGGACTTGAAACCAGTGGAAGCCGGGTTCAAATCCCACTTGTGCGGAAAATACAAACACCAATTTAAGCGGCTTCTCGTGCTTCGGAGGGCTTACATGCCGGCCGTCCGCACTTCTAAAAATAACAGATATAAGTAAAGTCAGATATACGTCTGTTAAAGAAGTCTATTAAGAGCAGTAACAGACTTGTCACCTGTTCTGTTTAATATAGATAAATGGAAAAAAGTGGACACAGCTACCTGGTGTCTCTGGGTATAAACGCCGTGAAGGCGGTGCAGGTGTGTTTTGTTTGTTTTGTTTAGGTCAATAACCAAATTTATTTTGTAACTTTCCCGCATCCGTGAAAATAAACTGAAAAATTGTCACGAAATTTCTTAGCTAAGAATTGTGTAAATGTTAGTAGGTATATGCAAAGTAGAACAAATATTTCGTGATAGTTGTAATATTGACCTAGCACGAGTTTAGGTTTTAGTTGTATTTTTTTAAACAAAATCGGTAAAAACAATTTTTATCGCAGTAACTGTACCTAAGTCGTCTTGCAAATTGTAACTAAAGTTTTGGAAGTGTCGGTCTGTAAATTCAAATTTACTCCGAAACAAGTATCTAGGTAGGTACTCATTAAATGATTTTTGCTGTAACTTTTTGCCATCATAGCTTTTATATTTAGGTAATCATATTTGTTTCATATTCATATTTCAATTAAAGGGGGTTGAATTTAAAAAAATTGGTTAAGTTGCAACTGCTCACGCGCTGAGGGTTCCGTCGTACCATCCCGTTTTCGGTCATAACTTTAAGGGTGTATTTACGGAAACTGGTAAAATGTTTTGTTTTGAGGTACATTTTACGTTAATTCTGTAGAAGTTTCTTAAATTTTATTAATACCAAAAAATCTATTGAATGTGTTTAACTTATTTTTAAATATATAATTGAAATGCAATAAACTGATATTTCCTTACTTTCATCCCGCGAAAATAATGAAACTAGGGTAAGTTTCGGTACAAATATCTCTAAAACCTACATAACTTTTATCAATGATAAAAATAACATGATACAGTAGATATATTCAAAATTCTATGTTCTTGATAAAATACTCAAAATATTTCAACAAGTCTCGGAATGTTCTTCAATAACTTTGTAAGAATTTCTTAAATTTCTCTAATTTACGTAACGCTTAATGTATAAATTACTTGTATAATTTTCTAGAGGGGTGTCGGTGGTCGAGTGTGTAAGACGACGGCTCGCAACTGAAAAAGTCGCGGGTTCGATTCCTACATCCGACCATGTACCAATGGGTTTTTATAATAAAAAAATCTATGTACATTATCCGACAAACCGTACAAAGAGGCTTTTCCATCTTTATACCTCAACAGAGCCGGCCACTCGTTAGGTATAGCCTCAAAAAAATAATTGGCTAAATGAGGAAGACTTTGGCTTCCACTGGGTACCCTGGGACCAACAACGGTTCCCGGGAGCTGTAAGGTAACCCGTGAAGAATAAAAAAAAATTCTCAGTTGTGTCTGTTAGCTGTGTAGGTGTACATTATCCGACAAACCGTACAAAGAGGCTTTTCCATCTTTATACCTCAACAGAGCCGGCCACTCGTTAGGTATAGCCTCAAAAAAATAATTGGCTAAATGAGGAAGACTTTGGCTTCCACTGGGTACCCTGGGACCAACAACGGTTCCCGGGAGCTGTAAGGTAACCCGTGAAGAATAAAAAAAAATTCTCAGTTGTGTCTGTTAGCTGTGTAGGTACTTTTAGTAATTGCCTCGATACCTATCTATAATGGAAGAGCGTCATTTTGTAAACGTGTCCTTAATACAGCATTTTCTGTAATAAGAGAGGCCCAATATTCCCAATTAGACTCAGTAGTTTCGGAGATAGGGCGGGGGGACGGGGGACACCGGGTTAATTTTCGTATATTATATTTAATGTAATAGCTATACATTTAAAAATTATAAAAAAAATACATTTGTATTTTTAATAACGAGCCCTTTCATTTACGCTGGTTTGGACAAAAAGGCTGAAGTGAAAGGAAATCCTGGCAGAGGACGACATATTATATTGAACATATAAAAATATATTGATCGATGGAAATATTAAAAGTACACACAATCGACGAGCATGTATGAAAGATATGATAATTATAAAAGAAGCGAAAAAGATACCTATGTCAGGATCGTAACAAATGGCATTCGATTGTCTCTGCCTACCCCTCTTGGGATGAAAGGCGTGATGATAGGTAGATAGATAGATGCATGATACCTACACTTAAAAAAATGTTTTTCTTCGTAATTCGATTATTTACGGTATACGTCCGTGATTGGGTCATCAAACTCTATATATCTACCTATGTACTAAATTTCAACTTGCATGCCAAGACCGCTCGGGACTCGTGAAGTAATGACATACTTTCCGCACTTATATCAAAATGTATCTACTATTATATTGTTATAGAACCTAATAATAGAACATTTAAAATATCTATGCCAACAAAGTACGCACAATATTAACATAACATAGTTTTATATATGTAAATGACAGAATTGTATTTAAGTAAATTTAAACATGACAAGCGACACTACGAGGACGAGACATAGTTACAACAATTATAATAAGTACCATTATCATCCCTGCATGTTATAAAATAAAGTCTCCCGCCGCGCTTGTCTGTCTGTCTGTGACATTTTCACCCAAAAACTACTGAACTGATTTTTCACAATTTGATAGGTTATTCTCGAGAAAGGTTTACGAGTAATAAAATATATGAAAGAATTAAAATATGACCTCAAAATTAATGCACAGGCTCAAAATAAAATTAGGTGAGTAAATTATTTTATATCGTCTTGGAACCTATTTTGCATAAACATTTGGAGAGATAGATAGACAAACCTTCTAAAAACTGCAGTTATATAGTCTTACAACTACAATTCGTAGAGTTGAAACAAAGTGCAGATTGTAAATATAAACTAAATGGTCGCTGAAATTTTACTCAAAATGTATACAGTCATATCGGAGCTTATTCTGGACAATCAATCAGAAGTCAGACAAATTCTAAAACCTAAAAGTGTTTGGTGGCTTGTTAATGTATAAGAATAATAATTTATAAGTGTATCTAAGTGAAGTGATCCTGCTCATCAAATGAAATGTTGTTCAGCCAGTTCTTGACCAATATCAGTACCGTCCATAGCATAGGTACATCTTTTATTTTTAATTAAAGAATATAATTATGTTATAAATTCAAATAATTTAATGCAGGTATGAAGCAATTTGAATTAAGTTCAACTGACCATCTTCAAATCCTGGAACAGCAACGAAAACCTGTCCTCGGCAAAAAATTAGTTAATTGTTTTCATTAGTTGTTTCATATTAATTTCACGATAAATATTTAACAGATGCATATGATATGCACTCATTTAAGGTGGAATTTTAGTGGGCGTTTTAAAAAAATAATGTAAGTATGTCAATTTAATTTATACCTAGGTATAGATATGTTTACTGTAACTGGCTAGACAAAATTTTTGACGCCATGAAGTTTGGTTAGGTATCATGAAAAGATATTGGAGTTTTGTGAAATGTTGGAACATAAATGCAGAAATTATTTGTATTTAATTTGTTTTTTCAGTATATGACCCCTAGAGGTCTAGCATGCGCTTGATATAATGAATGATTTAGTTTATACCGCTCTTCAATCTAAAATCGTGTTCATAGTTGATACAAAAAAATCATCATTATTGCCAACTAAAGGACGCAGGATCCCCACTGAGAGCAACGGTGATCGCAAAGGAAACACGTCCCGACCGCTGCTATGCTTCATAATTAAGTTCAGTTATGAATTATATGAATGTTTCATGTGCGACCGGCGAGTAGCGTCAATTAATTAACTTTTGCACAACGCTTACATTAATTAGCAAGGAAACATGTCACGATTGTTAATCATACATTTATACATGCGCCTGTATGTTTTCTTGATTTATTTACTTCGAACATGAGGTATGTTATTAATTTATACGAGTTCTTCGAAGTCATAAATGATAAAATAACTGACACTGGCGCCTTTAGGTTTTTAGTAGGTACAATGCAATATTTCCATTTTGATGATGAAAAGCATACCAAATAAACTGTTGAAAACCTCTCCCATAGGTATCCTTCACAAGAATTTTCCCAATGTGTGATTCAAACTCAGGACAATGACTAGAAGTTGTAGTCTGAAGTAGCTGTTCAATTTTTATTTCGCTTCGCCTGTGGAGCCCATATTAACTTTCATCCTCTATTATGGTCTTGAGTTCATACAAAATCCACTTTTAAATTTTCTTTACCTAAAAACGTGATTCTGACTATTATGAACATTAAAAAAAGTTGTCAAATCCGTCCAGCCGTTCTCAAGTATTCTCAACAGCATTTCATATCTATTTATGAGACAGAAGATTTGAAATTACATAGGTACTCTAATTTAACCTACCCTCTTTTTTGGAAAATAATTATGCATATTCTTGAGATAATATTGCTTTATCCCAAACATTAATTTGATGAAGAATAATTTCATTAAGGCAGTCCGCCAACTAAGTTTATAACATAATTGGTATCGCAAACCATAACTCGAAGGTTTTTTACGACATCTCCTGCCACGTCGTGCCTCAGAAGAATACCACCAATAATAATTCACATTCTTCACTTTTGGTATATCATAATAATTTTAAGCAATAAATTGCCTATTGGATACGTGTTACTTTTAAGTATGTAATTAAATGTGGATTTTACAGTGGGTGCATTGATTACCATTGATTACAATGTAGTTATCTTTGTTATATGATTGGTTCAATTATAAAAACAACGCAGCACACAATTACGACTTTTGTAACAAAGTCCACATGTTTTCCATATTTAATAGAAAAATCTGATTTCTGAAAAACTCCATGACCTTCTCTCACTTCATCCTCTTTCCGCAACCGCACTGCACATGCGAGATATCTATAGGTTGCACTCTCACACCATATACACGTTCTGCATACGAACGCAGAAGAGAAGGCGACTCGTTCTTTTGTCTCACAATTGAAAAGTAGAACGAACTTCTGTCGTCTACAATCCAAAAAGGTCTTTAAAGTGAAAAACAGTTCCTCTAGTTATAATAGACGCAACCATGTTTGTCGGGCGAGTAGCTTGCATTCATTGGACTTTTCCACTTCGCTTTAATCTAAGTACCTAATCTGTCCTCTGATTCGCGAGAGATTCATTACACATTAACTTATGAAAGTCTGACAATTCCTACCAATCTTATAGAAAAGATAACATCAAGGATAATTTACAAATATAATGCAATGCAACAAAGTATTGTATATTTAAATTAACTGAGTTAATAAGTTATACTGTAACAGTATCGAATTGCAAACATACTGGAGGGAATAAAGGACTTAAATTTATCAGATAAATTTGTAAATAACTTCCTTGTTTTATCTAAACAATATTACGTACAAAGCAGGAAAGCTTCTTAGAGTTTTCTAAAACTGATACACGTTTCCGTTACTTCATTCAAATAATACTTAGTTGTGTCGGGTTGTGGGGTAGCCAGGCCGGGTCGGTTGGTAGGTATAGCAGGAAAACTCGTAGTAAACTTTCACCATTCGTTTATTGGTCGAATTAACAAGGAAGGAACAAGCAGCAAAAGAACAACCAGTAAAAGCATCCGTAAGGAGCCAAGGAGAAGGAGCCGTAAGGAGAAGGAGCCGTCAAAGGAGAAGGAGCAAGGAGCGCACTGTAATAAAAATGAACTACACATTACTACAGGGCGTTAAGCTATTGAAGTAACACAATACAAAGTATGATAAAAATACTTACAATACTTATTTGCGCTCCTTTTATATTAACATAGATATTAGTTCTTGAATATTGATTCAATACATTTTATATAGTTATTTACTTAGTTGATAAAATAGAAATATAATAAATTTTACAATTGGCAGAGTACTGCCTAAGTCAACAGTTTGTGAAGGAATGAGTAAAATTTTAATTTAGGTTCCACACATCGGATATTTGAAAATAACATACAATGTTCTATTGAATTAAAATGAACAATATCGTGTTCTAAAATCAAAATAAATGCTATTTATGATGGCCAGCTTGTAAGCGGCCAGGAAAATAAGGTCGTATCATCACAATACCGGGGTTCCCCCGAAAAAATCCTGACCTTAATGAAGGATTTTATTCAGAGAATTAATAAAATAAAGTTTGATGATGAGACTTATATAAAAATACTAATGAATGAAATGAAAAGATACATTTACAAGTTTTATTATAAATAAAACTAATTATTTTACAAGAGAAACGATTTCCACAATCACACAAATCACAAACATTCATCTTCATTTAATCTGTTTAATCTGTTATTAGTAAGTACAGTAAACTCATTTATAATATAGAGTAATTCCCATTTAATAAGGAATGACTCAAAAACGTTCTCGAATTTAGTAAGGGCTTAGTTATACAGTTACCATCCGCTGTTTTAAGTTTATTTATATATAATACAATAGTCGAAGGCTTGTTTAAAGAGTCGCAATCCGCTCATACGAACACCCATGGGAAATACATCCACAGATATAATAAGTAGTAATAATAGACGAAGGCTTTTTTAACGAGTCGCAATCCGCTCTAAAAGACACCCATGAATACCCTGATATTCATAGATATAATAATAATAAACGAACGTTTATTTAAAGAGCCGTAATTTGCTCTAACAAACACCCATGGAAATACATCCACAGATATTAGGTATAATATTTATAACAGACGAAGGCTTTTTTAAAGAGTCGCAACCCGCTCTAAATAATTACAAGTATTTACAATAAATGAAATGATGAGAATGAAATAAGGAAAATAGTAATTATTAATCATGGTTATATATCCAACCTGTAATTTGCAAATATGTAAAAGTTTTAGTTGCTTATTTAAAATTATGTTTACAACCAAATTATGAAATTGAAATAAATTTAACCTCCCTTGTAACCATAAGGTTATAAATACAATTTAATAAATTGTAAATAAAATAAAGAAAAATGTAAAATAATATAGATATAAAAAATTCCTCGGTTTAAGTAAGTGTAACTCCTCCATATTGAAAGAGAAAAAAAATATATGAAATAAAATCAACGCATGCGTTAAGGTATGCGCTAACCAAAACTATCCACGAGTAAAGCCAGTGAAAAGCTAATAATATAAGTACATGAAATAAAATAATATTTAAATTTAATCAACATGACTACCCCTAGTTGTAATAAGAGCGTAATCATATGTCTATGAAATAGACTTCATAGTAAATAACAATTGAAAATTAAAAGAAAATCGAACGTCGTCGATTCAAAATTTAAAAATTTGTCAATGACAAAGAAATTATATAGGATACATTTGAAAATCGAATTCCAATGCAATATTGCCGAGCAAAACAAATTGTGTAAAACAAAGAAAAATCAAGTGAGTTCAAATTCTGATATCGAGGTGCTTTTATATGTATCATTTAATTTATTTGAAATTTATTATTATATATTAAATTTATTCTCGGAAATATTTTAATTGCCTTACTTATGTAAACTGTAGGTGTGATATTAGAAATCATTAAAATAAGAATGGACAAATTGTTTTGTATATTTTAAAAATGTATTAAAAAAATCGCAATTAATGAAATTTTGGAATTAAATATTATTTATTTATGTATTATTTTATGGAATCACGATAGACTTTTAGGATAAAAATAGATATTATAGCAATTATAAGAAAAATTAATATATATTATTTTTCTTGAAAAAGTTACGACTATAAAAAGAACCTTTTTCTATTAAGAAATACTGAACTGACGGGACAATATAACGGAAACCAAACCAATCACTAATAAATCCAAGTTATGGGAAGCAATCCATAGATTTCAAATATCCATGATGAAAATCTCACACACAACCACACATTCAATGCGACCATACAATCCGAATTCACGAAATTAATAAGTAAATGAATTTAGTGTAAAATGAATCAAGAATACTACCTCCGTATAAAAATCAAAAACATTCTCTTCAACAATGGAACCTGACCAAGACCATCAGACCCGCCAACCTCGAAGGCCCGCCGACACAACCCCGATTCAGAACCACCATCTCCAAGAAATACTCCACTGAATCCAAACAGAATCACGTTACATATTGAGACCATATAGACATCACAAATCCCGAAATAAAAGCTTGTATCAAAATAAATATTATGTTCTCTTACTTCGTTATTCTTTCTACTTTATTCCTTCTTCCTGCAGCATTTTAATCACGTTTGGGCGCCATTGTCGGGTAGTGGGGTAGCCAGGATGGGTCGATGGGTAGGTATTGCAGGAAAACTCGTAGTAAACTTTCACCATTCGTTTATTGGTCGAATTAACAAGGAAGGAACAAGCAGCAAAAGAACAACCAGTAAAAGCATCCGTAAGGAGCCAAGGAGAAGGAGCCGTAAGGAGAAGGAGCCGTCAAAGGAGAAGGAGCAAGGAGCGCACTGTAATAAAAATGAACTACACATTACTACAGGGCGTTAAGCTATTGAAGTAACACAATACAAAGTATGATAAAAATACTTACAATACTTATTTGCGCTCCTTTTATATTAACATAGATATTAGTTCTTGAATATTGATTCAATACATTTTATATAGTTATTTACTTAGTTGATAAAATAGAAATATAATAAATTTTACAATTGGCAGAGTACTGCCTAAGTCAACAGTTTGTGAAGGAATGAGTAAAATTTTAATTTAGGTTCCACACATCGGATATTTGAAAATAACATACAATGTTCTATTGAATTAAAATGAACAATATCGTGTTCTAAAATCAAAATAAATGCTATTTATGATGGCCAGCTTGTAAGCGGCCAGGAAAATAAGGTCGTATCATCACAGTTGTCCCTTTGTCTTAAAGCAATAAGCTCGGTTTAATCATTCCTTCAAAATCTACCAAGCATTTGTCGAACGGAATGGATTATTGCAAATGTTGGAATATGCAGTGAGGCCAAACAATAGCCTGATAAGAAAATGCTACTTCATTCAATATTATAATCTGTAATTTTCCCATGATTGTCATAATGCTGATAAAGTAAAGGTAAATACTCGAGGAACTTTAAGGAAACCAAATACTATGAATAACACAAAATCTTGATTACCTATTGACCAGAAATCTTCAATAGTGCAAAAGTGCTTATTTGAATAGCTTATTGAAATTTTGTTTCAGCTATTTATCTTGAATGTAAGTATCATCGTGCTTTAAATAAGAAAGGGAATCGCAGTCAGAAATAAAAGAAACAACCGAAGCGACCGGTAAAGTTAGCTATCTCTTTAGCAATTAAAAAGTTGATAATGAAAGGCATTGTATGTAGAACTGAATCTTTTCCTTTACAAAATAAGGCAGAATTTTATATGAAAATATCCAATAGATAGTACCTTGAGTAAAATAAGAATTTTGAAGTTAAGAAAGAAGCCTTCCACCTATTCATTGCAAAGAAAATGAATAAAACAAACGAATGTTTTAAAGAAAATTAAAAACAAGGAAGTTTTGCCGATAGCACGAGGAAATCTCCTTCGTGTAAAAGAGAAATTAAAGCAACTTTCTCGGATATTTACTACTCCACCTTTATTGGCTTTTGTTCGTTCTGAGAATAGATTCAGTATTGAAATTAAATTTAACTACATGGACAATCCAGACTCAATTCACTTGCAGTAATTCAAAACATTTTCTTGTTTAACAAGTGTTTAGTCCGATCAATGAAGATGATGTTGTCAAATGGATTAGTTTACTATCGTTATCTACCTACCTACGTAATCTACATTATTTGCCATCTTTCATGGACGGGGAAAATTTGATTGTTGTTGAGCGGACTATTTGACAAATCATTACAACTTTATGCTTCTTATTGATTTTCATATGACATGTAGGTAGGTATTATACTAAACTTCACTCGTTTTTTAAAATTCCACTTATGTTTTAATTACCCCTATTATGAACCCGTTTCATAAACTACTGTTATAGAATGTTTAGAGCACATTATAACATCCTGCATTATGTATCTACTTATTTATAGAAATTTGTTAAATCGTCTATCTATCATCAATATCTTTAATACATATGTATGATGAATCATAAACTACAGATTTGACGACCACCTACAGTGTTCTATACAATCGCTATGTGGATCCGATGACAGCCTAGATAACACCTTCGCAGCTTTTATCGGGTGACACATCAACTCACCAGCAAGTGGAAATTATTCATAAGAACTAATTACCATTTTATGAACTCTAACTTGTAAACAGGCATTTAAATCAAGGGACTTAAATTTTATTCCTCTACTAGCTTTCCGCCCACGGCTTCGCCCGTGGATATTTTCAATCAAAATTAAAATATAGCCTATGTCACTCAAGGATATCGTAGCTTTCTATTGGTGAAATAATTTCTAGAATCGGTTTAGTAGTTTGAGAGATTACCCCTTACATCCAAATTTACAAACTTAGGTACAAACTTTCAAACTTAAAAACTTAGCTCTTTATAATATTAGTATAGATTTACAGTGTTTTATTTAGCAAGGTGACAAACTGTCGCTCTGTACTCAGTGGCCCTAAAGCTTACTATTTCATTAGAGAAAAATGCGGAGTGAAAGATGATGTTGTGACTAAAATAAAGAAAAGTAGTTTACGCTGGTTTGGACGCGCTGAAAGAATGAAGGATGAAAGATTGATTAATAAGGTTTATATGGCTGAAGTGAAAGGAAATGCTGGCAGAGGACGACCTAGGTTTACTTTTATTGAACAAACAAAAAATGTAGTAGTACACACAATCGCCAAACATGTTTTAAAGGTATGGATAATATGAAAGAAGCGAAAGAGGTATGTAAGGATCGTAGCAAATGGCATCCGATTGTCTCTGTCTACCCCTCTTGGGATAAAAGGCGTGATGATAGGTTATTATTTTATGAATAAGTGCGGACGCGGGTTTAACTGGTTTACTATTAGAGGACTATGTTTGAAATTGCTGTCAGGTGAATGAAAGGAAAATAATAAACAAATAATGATATAAAAGATAAAACAAATAAACCTTTTAAAAAAAAAGTGCACCGACTTCAAAACATATATATGAGATAAAAATGGGACCAATCCGGAAGTATTATCTGTCGATTAAAAAAGAAACCATCAAAATCGGTTCAGAGTTGGCGGAGTTATGGATGTACATACATACATAAAAAAAAAAAAAATAATACGGTCCGAATTGAGAACCTTCTCCTTCTTTTTTTGGAAGTCGGTTAACAAAAGGAACTCTTAACCGGTAAGTGTAAATGAGCAACATTAGTTTCAATATTTGATACATGAATCATGTTTATCGAACCCAAAACATCATAAACCTAAAATACCTTAGATATCAGATCCATAAAACAAGTTCTTTGTTCCAATATTAAAAATCGTGATGACGGTCCTTTGAAGTGCTATAATGAGTATTGATTTAAATAACTCGAATTAAAAAAATCTGGGAAAATTATAACGAGAGGTTGTCGGCGTTGGGACAAAAGGAAGTAAAAATAATATGGATATGACATACTACCTACTAAAAATAATAGTCAAAAATATTAAAGTTATCATATAAATTAAAATTACTGCAAAGATTCGTAAGTTAATGTAAATAACTTTTAATTAAACAAAATTATATCCTGAATTAATATGGATTATCCATATTAAGGATTGTATTAATTTTTTAAAAATAATGAAGCGACATTTTTATAACAAAGGTCCTTGGCCGTGCATCTTGATCTTTATGTTATCTCTAATAGGTCAATAAATAAAGAGCAACGTGCAGGCTTCCACGGTCGATGCATATATGTGAGGATTTCATAAAAAGGAAAAAATTAAAGAATATATGTTTTGTGTATGTGTGAAATGATATTTTATTCAGAGTTATAATATTAATTAGCATTTGCATATTGTTTTAAGAAAAGCTGTCGCTGGGGCTTTTTCGATAGCAACAACGATTCGATAGGGATAAGCGGCGCAAAGTGTGCAATTCTGAAAATATCCAGCAAACGATAAACGTCCAATTCTGAAGATGACCATATCTTAAAACGACCAATATGAGAATTTCAACACAATCCTCCTTGATATACTTATTTGAAATTTCTATCTATCTATCATCATGCCTTTTATCCCACAGAATATAAAGGAGACAGTCGAATGCCATTTGCTACGATCCTGACATACTTATTTCGCTTCTTTTATATTCATCATACCTTTCATACATGTCTTTATATGTTCAATACAAGTACACCTAGGTCATCCTCTTTTTAGTCAATCTTTCATCCTTCATTCTTTCAACGTGACCAAACCAGCGTAAACTACTTTTCTTCATTTTAGTCACAACACCACCTTTCCACTCCGCATTCTTTGAAACTTATGATTTATATTCAGGAAAAGCTTATGCTTGCCAAATAAATTCATGATTTTATGATACTTACCTATATCCAAAACAAAATACGACATCCGGTTTTATGACATAACAATCCTGCTTATGAATGAAATATAAACAGCCGCAATGAAATGATATAAAATAATATAAATTATGAGTTACCCGGTACCGCAGCGGGTTCGATCCACAATCTTATCGTAGCATCTATATGCCGCGCTTCAGGACCCGCCGCTTTATGATGTCGCACTCTTTTATTTAGATATTTGTTTAAAAAACCTCATATTTATTCCCTCAAACACATTATAATGTATAAATAAGTACAATTTTATTTTATTTCTATCGTTAGTTTAATTCATGGACTCCTTCGCGCGTCGGTTTTGTGAGAGAAAGAAATTATCTTGAAGATTATCTTTTTATAGTTACATTTTTTTATATCTACGTAACACCTGTGTAGAAAATCGTAATTAAGAATTCCTTTTTTAATGAATTTTAATGTTTTTTCCTATGAATGAACTTTCGATTCATGAAATTCAGTCATGCGAAATATATGTAGGTATTCCAGTTGGGTATAGAAATGCCGTATCTTAAAACAAGGAGTTCAACGTTTCACGAAACAAAATATTTGGATTGGGATTGACATGCTGTCCATAGCTTCCTGCACCCCATCCTTAGCCAGATGTGGGCAATACATTATTTTATCTTTGTAACCCTCTATCGAGATGAATCAAAGAGCACATTTCTCCGAAAGTTTAATAAAAATGAATTCAGTCAGACAAAAAAAAAGCATTGGCAGTCATGGGGACTGCCGACAGAAGTGAAAATTGTATATAACGTATAGTAAAGTCTAGCGAGCATTTCACATATAAATGTATTTGTCATTGATAGTAGGATCCAACTCGCTGCTATAGCTGTTCCACGGGCTTTTTTCTAAAAAATCATTCCATCAATGTCGGTGACGCGAAACCAAAAATCGTTCAATACTTTAAATTTTGAAGTCACTTTTATTTCTAACTTTTCTATTCAAACACTAATTATCTTAAATGTTTAGCTACACTCGTCTACAGTCTGTAATTAAGAAACCATTTTGTAATATTAAGCTAGTGTAAGGCGTTAGATGTGAGAGGTAGGGGTCCGGCAATAACAATTAGGGTCCCGTGGCCGGTAGCACAGACTTCACCGCCTGCTGAGCCCTCCTGCGGAGACACGCGCCGTCTTTACACCGGGGACTGACGCATATTTGTGTACCTAATATTTAATAACTTAATAACCACTTAGGGCGTTGTAAGTAATGATTAGAATTAGAATAATTTTCAGATTAACTCGCCCATGTTTATTAAAAGGCGGGGGCGGCTTCAATTAATGGTTAGGTAAGATTTATAATCAATACATTATGCTTTGATTAAATATTATGATAAGAAATCCCATGTGTAGGCAGATAAAATGAAGCATCACTTATAACTTCCTTCGATTGCTTGCTTGTTCTACAAGTGTCGATTAATTTCTATATATTTTTGTTTAGAGTAGGTAACAGTGCTCGAAAAGCTAAGACTTTAAATTATAGTTTTTGAGTTATTAATATAAAATTGTAAGTTTAAACTGTATTTTACATATAATATGAACCAATGAATAACATAAATGAAATATGCTAGTTGCTGTACCGTACCAATCCTCAAAGCCAACGATATACGTTTGATAAACATGTCAAAGCATTCAAACTAAATTCATAGAAACGGCAATTAGCGAAAGGTCTGAGCTTTCATACATGATATGTAAGTAATAAATCTTTCATTATAATATTGACGGTATTCATTGGAGGGACATGACCCCGACTAATGACAAATGTTTCTCCTAAGGGGTTCGTAATGGGTCCAGACTCCAGAGTTATATCACAGTATAAAAATAATACAGTAGGACCACGCGTTTAATGTTATCTACACAGTGTATAACGGTTTGTTATATAAGACTTCATATATAAATATATGCTGTCCAAATACTTCTAATATAGCTGGTGAAATTATTTTCGGAATTTACGCTGTGATTTTGATGAGCGAGTTTGAAGATACGCCCTGCTGCAGTTCATGATATTTCCCATTCTACCTTACGGTATACGATTGCTCTATCTGGAGCTCTATCGAACTTCTGTATACTCTGTGGCTGTATGTTAGCGGCACGCGTGGCTGTACTGACTGAGTACAGCAAAGTATCGGTCGAGGCATACCGTAGTTGCTCCAGTATTGAGAGCGATTTGGGCAAACGGGCCTGCGTCTCAATACGCACGACTGATTTACGAGACTAGCGTGTGCCCTTTGTATTCCAGCTGACTAATGGACGGACGCTCACGGACATTTATGTAGATTGATTGTATGAATTTTATTCACAATGTTAATACAGTAACAGATTTAGATGTCATTTAGAAATGGCGCTTTAAAGTTGTGCAATTTAGGCCGTGAATAATGGATGACGAATATCATCCAGTTTCTACTATTGAGGTGGGGACGGTGAACAAATACTATAAAACTCTTTGTTAATATCTATGCACGGTGATTTTATTCTATTTATATATCAACATTGTCCCTAGTACCGGATTTTCCACCATACTTTCACCTTTGACATGTCCTGCCTGATTAATTCATAACTGCATAAAGCATAAGAAAGGATATTTCGAAAAAAAAAGGCGCCGGTGGTTAGATGTCTGGTATTAACTATACGGACATCGGCTCAATCCGGGCAATGTACCAATGGGTTTTTTATAATTAAAAACTTATGTACATAATCCGACAAACAACACTTAGAGGCTTTTCCATCTAAATATACCTCAACAGAACTGGCCATTCGTTAGGTATAGCCTCACAAATACCATCGGCTAAAAGAGGGAGACTTGGTCTTCCTCTGAGTACCCTGGGACTGATAAACACGGTTTCAGGAGCTGCAAGGCGGTTGCGTGTAGGGAGAGAAGAAACAATGGAAAGTGTGTAAGATGAGAGAAAATATTGTTTTGGTCGGATTTACTTGAAAACTTAGCGTAATAATGACTAAAGTACTTAACAACGTAAAATTTTACAGTGTGAGAAGATTAAATACAGATATCAGTTTTCATATTTTCAGTGGGCAGAAATGTATTTTCAAATAACATAGCATTACTGGCAATATTATTTTTTATTAATCCATAATATGAAGTTCATTCAGTCATGTTTCAGATATCTCGAAGATAATAATATAATAATCGACGACACAACAAAAAATATGTTCCCGAAACATTTAGTCATGCTTTAGAGAAAAAGGACAATGTTACAACGAAGTGCAGAGTCATTCCCTCGACACGGATACAAACGTTGTTAATCAAAAATTTTAATGACCATAGATCAGAAATAATAACTTTTCTTTATCGATCACTGAACTAGATGGAACTGGATGGTCTTGATACTTCATACCTAATGGACCTGCATATTGATACTTATTGGGTTTGTCACCATAAAAATATGAATAAAAAGTTATAAGATGATACTGAAATTTCAAAGTTTCAAGAGAAATCGTAATAAAAAAATGTAAGTAATAATAAATACGAACATAAAATAAGTTCACTGGATACAAAATCAATATCTAAGATGAAAGATGTGCTTACTATTATATAATTACTATATAATATATTGTACTGATAATTGTCTCATCTTAATGTTTCAAGCTAAGTTATAGTTTCTAATTTGGCACCAACCGCATCTTCAAATTATACGACGAAATATTCGATTAGGTATTTCTTGCTTTTCAGTGCACAGTTTTTTAAAGTTAACTTATTTTATGCTTTCAATGATTTCGCTGTTTGCAATTAATACCCTGAGATACATTTTTTTTATGTTAAGTCGATTTTTTATTCTCAATACGACACAAGAAATCATAAAAATAAGTTTAGACCAATTTGACCTACTCTAAAAAAATAAATAAAATATAGTCGAATTATTGAGAACCTCCTCCTTTTTGAAGTCTGTAAAAAATAATGTCTATGCTATTTCTGAAAAATATGCGGAAAAAATCCCAACAAAAACAACATTTTACATAGAAACATACAGCCAGCTCCGGTATCAATTACAAAACATTATTTCCTAGACTGACCTGACCGGCAATAGAACCTGGGACCACCACCGAGATTGTCAATTAATATACTGAATACAATAATTTACGTCAATAAAACTCATTACTCAAATAAATAGGTACCTACTTCAAATCATTTGCTACTATCTTCAAGTATCAAAATTGGTTGAATCAATAAAAACAGTAGGCGGTTACGGTGGCTGACCACACTAGACAGTTTGGTATTTAGCTTCATTGTATTGATGTTATTGACACCTTTGAACCATCGGCTGCTGTAGGCGATGACTATGACTCTTCTGAGGAAAGGAATCG
This sequence comes from Nemapogon koenigi, assembly GCA_963924495.1. Classification (NCBI taxonomy): domain Eukaryota; kingdom Metazoa; phylum Arthropoda; class Insecta; order Lepidoptera; family Tineidae; genus Nemapogon; species Nemapogon koenigi. The sequence goes on along the minus strand of OZ004631.1, from coordinate 7,450,401 downwards.
TGACGAAAACCAAATATGTCGGCGCATCCTGCATTTTAATAACTTAGGACGTGTTTCATTAAATTTAATCTTTATATTAAGGGAGATATTTATTTGAGTTTTTTTCAACAATTATTAGTAGCATAACGTCTAATATATTATATCTAATATTAAAACAGGAACATATGTGCAAAATGTTTATTGCCTGAAAAATTTGCCATTCAATATGATATAGAGAGGGATCACCAATTAGATCAACTGAAGGTCCGTTTTAAAAATATAAAAGACTGTCGCGGTCCGGTTAGAAGGTATGACTGGCGACCAAGTTTTAAAATGTTAAATTCATCTAATATCATAAAATGCGAAAGTAACTCTATCTGTCTGTCTGTTTGGTTTTAACGGATAAACGGCTGAATCGATTTTGATAAGTTTGGTACGGGAATGCCTTGAAAATTAAGGAAGAATATATGGTACTTTTAAAAATGTTGGTCCGCCATTTGGTGACACCTGAGAAAGATTAAATGAATGATGATGAAAGCTTCACAGGTTACCTTACAACTCCCGGGAACCGTTGCCGGCTCAGGGTACCCAGCGGAAGACAAAGTCTTCCTCAGTTAGCCGATGATTTTTTGAGGCTATACCTAACGATTGGCCAGCTCTGTTGATGTATGTAGATGAAAAAGCCTCTTTGTAGGAGAAGACATTTTTTTCTCTTTCTTTACGGATTTACTTCAGACAAAATACATATTAACTAAAACGCAGGCCAAGATTTATTAATAAGGTCATTGAATAGAACTTAATATGCGACATGCAATACATTAATTTTATATACAAATCTGAAGATGCATCCGTTCAGTCTTTACATGAACAGGAATAATATGTGTTTTCTTTGTCCACTCATTGAAATTAAAAATACATCGTGTCATGTCCACTATAAATCACCACATAACCAACAATTATGACAATTAACTGAAAGATTACAATCTAAACTGTCTATTTGTTCATTGAATAAATGAACGGCAGTGCAATTTTCCAATTATGAAACAGTTTTATAGTGTACAAAAGTCAAAGTTGTTAATATATAAAATGAATTGAAGCATTTGATCACTGAGGATCATGATGAAGAATTGATATAATCAGATTATTCTTCTATATTTTTACAATTGGAATGAAAAACACTGTGTATGCTTATAACGGTCTATAGATATTTCTATTATAGTTCAGAGATTTACTGGTAACAATGTCCACAATTACCGGATATCCCATATTAAATAAAACAGATATCAAGTAAGTACTTATTTCTATTATTTTCAGAAGAAGTTCTGGCGCTGGATTTGCCGGCCCTCCACTATTGATTGATCGCATCTTTTAAGTAGGCAACACATTGGTCCGGCATCGCACCGAAAATTTCCTATTCCGACTGCCGTATGATCTAGGCGGATCGTTCGTTACAAGAATTGGATTGGACGTATGTGTGGCCACCTTTAGGCTTCTCTCCATTTTGATTTTCCGGAGACGTTGGGGCAAACACAGAAACACATCTATTTTATACTAGGCATTTACACTTTGCGGTATGGCCTGAGAAAGTACTAGTAACAGATTCCATTTTTTGCTAAATGTATATATTTAACAAAACAACTGCAAGCCTCTTGCTGTATTTATTAGAACTAGATGTGTCACTTCTTTAATACACGTAGAATGGAACTCCGTAATATCTAGAGGCTTAAATTCAATCTTATTCAGCATGCACAAGTGGCAAACCTACTCGTAATCTGCACTCGTTAGTATACCTACACCTAGTTCTAAATGGACCTGTTTGCTTAAAAAAATAATCATAGCCCCATGACTCGAGAGCACGGTCTAGTTACAATAGACACGTTCAACACGAATTATATGCCCCAACCGAACTATCATTTTGGAAATTGTAAAAAGTGGAACATTTCTGACAAAACGAATAAATCTACGAGATGAGTTTTTATTTCAAAAAAGTTATTGTTCAATCTCTGAATGGTTGAATTAAGCACGCTCTACAGCTACTGTAGTTAGTGAAATTTGGATACCATGATATAGCGGTTTTATATCCTGTCCACTTAAATTAACCAAATTTTTTAATTAATTGTATAAGTTAACATGATTTTTGTACAATGACCAAATTTAACTAAGTAATTTGAAGTCCATTATAGTGTTTAGGATCCTTCATACACACGGGCAGACCCTGCTTCAAATCCTAGATCGAACAAAGTTGATTTTGAAAAAAAAATCATTTTTCCCGGGGGAATAAGATGTATTTTCCCAGGATAAATAATAGTCGCTAGTCGGCCCTCCAGCTATCTCTGTCCAATCACGTCGATCTCAACAGATCGAGTATTGCTCTATTTTGAAGTGACAGGAGGACAAACAAACAAACACACTTTGGCATTTACAATATTATTTAATGTCTCTATTAGATAGGTTAATTCACTGGGAAGGTTTACGAGTATTAAACATGGACCTATCATGTTTAGGAGTTGGAGCACTAACAGTATAAGTGAATCAAGTCGGGAAAAAAGTTAGCTCTAGCGAGTTTTCATATCGTTTTCTGTCTAATCCGTCAGAGATATAACAAAATAATGTAGAAAAGAATTGTGTAGAATAAAATGACATACAAAAAAGTCCGCGGTAGTATATATCTATCTCTAATAGATAAACCCATATTGTACCCGTTCGAATCCGGGAGCGGGGTCGTTATCAGTTAAATTTCAGAAAATATTTTGTACTTTTACACTCTTATTAATAAACTCGAATTAGCGACGTATTAACTAAACTGTATATCGTCTCCCTCTAACAAATCTGCAATTCATTATCATAGACGGAGACGAAATACAGTTTAGTTAATACGTCGCTAATTCGAGTTTATTAATAAGAGTGTTAGGGTTTTACTTTTTACTTGCTTTTTACGGTGTTCTTAACTTTTACTGACAACTGAATGAGTACATACCTATCTCCAAAATAAATCCAGCAATAAATCAATTAATGTTGAGCCTATTACTAATTCATTTACAGGTAAGTTATTTCCATCAAATACCAATTTTGATACGAAGTAGGTTATGTTTTATTAAAAAGGTAGGAGTTCGTTTTATTCCGCAAATAATATCGGGCGCGGCGAACACGCTCCATCGAGCGTTCATTGTGTCTCTCTATAATAAATGGCAACAACAGGTGAATAACTAATTTCACTCATAAATAGCTCGGCATGGGCGGAGTGCAATATTTATTTGTTAGCTACATCCGCTTATTTATATCGAATATGTCGTTCATGATAGATTTTTGTTCACATTCAATACTTTGTTATTGTATTTTTATGTCAAAGTTGATATAAAGGGCACGTATAAATGGCGCAATTTAACCTACCTCGCCTTTTTAAACAAATAACTACTTATATAAATTATTATTGTTTGTATGATTCTAGTCTGCCTACCCCTCTTGGGATAAAAGGCGTGATGATAGATGGATAGATTCTACTTTTATGAAGTGTAGCGACCCTTTACCAGACTTACTTCAAGGCAGTGACAGACTAATCAACATACGGGCGGGCAAGATCGGTATAGTCTGGAATCTGTATACACCACAAGATATAAAAGGGCATGGTTTGTGGCACCAATTTTATTTTTATCCAATGTGGTCAGCGGTAGTCTCATCTTATCTTAAAACCGTTAAAATCTGTACAGCACATAGAGTACTGTCTGTACTAAGACTAAGGAGGGGCCATAAACGAGCTCGCCAATTTTCTGCTCTTTGACCATGTTGGTATCGTTTCGTAAAACAAGTTGCGACAATAAACGACAGAAAAGTATGTATGGTGGTTAGTACTAGGCCAAAAGTGCCAGCAAAAATTATGTTCGGTGATTTACCGCTTCACACCTCCTTCAGTCTTAATATACCTACAAAGGTAAAGCAACGTACATTATAACAGCGCACTCTGGCCCTAAGAGGTTTTTTCGACCCTTTTGTGAAAATGTAATGAAAATTCATGCACGAAGAATACATTCAAATCCAATCGCAACATGTCCTTAGGCAGTAATATTTTATACCGATTATTGTACTAATGAAATAATGCCTCAATGTATTGTTCCTGTCAATATCAAATATGTAAAAGGCAGAGCGAAATATTTGATGCGGTCGATGCCATTATATAAATGGAAATTATTCATGGAGGCAGACGCCGGAAAAAGCCAGTGAAATTCGACAATTCATTTGTTTGCGCGACTGTTGTGGCTATACGTTGACATTTGATTGCATCTCCGTTATAAAATTTTCAAAATGTTTTCCATTTTGATAATTAGGTTAACGATGTCACATGAATGCCAATCGTCCGATATAGATATACCTACATAAATTATATCGAAAGCTTTTACTTTGCAATATTTAATTTAATTAATTTTTAATCCAATTATATATTTTAATGGTTTGAAAATGTATATGCTAGGTAGGTATACGTAACAATTTAACGAATTTGTCTAAGTAAACTTAAATTAGCACAGAGCTAATTTTTTTAATTCATAAAACACATTCCGAAATACCTACATAACAGGTTTTGATACCTTGCAGCGTGCTCAGAGACATTGGTAATGAAATTCATATTTAGTGATTTTCAGAACAGGTAGACTAGAATCTTGTCATTCTTAAATTTTAATAGAAATATAATATATCTAAAAGCATTCCTAATGAAAATTGGTGATTAACTTTTCCTTTTTAAACCCCAGCTCTGTTACCAGAGATTCTAATAAATAATGTAGGCTAACAACTCGTCTAATCTTTAATTTCACTAAAATATCCAGGGATTAATATTAGTCGACGTACACGGATGTATTATATGGAAGATAGAGGATGCTTCCCCCACAAGTGTTCAAAGCGGGTGTACCAACTAGTCAACCCTTTGGCAAGCACTCGCTCGTGAAATCACTCAAATACTGAATATTTTAATCTGAGCAGATAACGAGCTCGCAATTCTATTAGATGAAACATAGCTATATGAGTTTAAACGGGATTTGGGGGGATGGGAGTCGATGAAATATGAACTGAGTTGATTGGACCGTCGCATCGTTATTGCTTGATGTCAGTTTCGAACTATCTTGATACATCCATTTCGGACCTGCGGTTACACTGTCTGGTTACATTGGTGTAACCACCTATATGAGAGCTATACCATACAGATGAAACTCATCATACTGGAAGCTAATTATTATATCAATTGCGTCAATTTATTCGCACAATCGCGCATGGTGTTCTCGTAGCAAATGGCGAAAACGGGGGTAAACGTCCATCCATCCATCCGTAACTCAAGAAGCAAAATGTATAACGTAGGCAATTTATTTTTATAAAACTGGGAATAGAAGATTTTTTTTCTTAAACATATCATGCGTGGGGTATTATTGAATTAAGCCTAGCTCTTAAATATGCTTAGGTCAATATATCACAAGATGTGAGCTCCCAGAGTTGTTAACAAAAATTTCAAGATTTTAAACCACGCGCACGTCAAAAAATCAGAAGAAATCGAGCAAAATACGTTAACACGTTATTAAGATATCATCAGTTATATGTTACCAATAAAATTAATTTTGCGGTCCAATCCAAATAAATATACAAGTAAGAACCCCTTTCAATAACAGCAATTTACACCAAACAAAAAAAACTTTGAACAAAAAGAATATTGCTGCAAAGTATTAGGTTGTTTAATGTTTATATTATAGGTATAGGAATATTTTAATAGTAGTTTATGAAACGGGTTCATAATGTATAACACATATCCTCTGCCCTTTTTGCATTTAAAAAAACAAAACATTACGATATCGTTTTTGTATGAAAACTTCGGTACTGTAATACATTACAGTATCGAAATTTGAGATATTACAGACGCGTGTATTTAAAATATATCATTATGAATTATAATTCGATTTTGTAATAGATACTTTACGATATAAGAGTAGATAAATAAAATTATACCATACAGACTGCAGACAGACGCAAAAGTAAACTTATAAATTATCTTAGTATAGTGCCCGAAATGCATCGGGAACGATGTCATTAGAGAAGAATGCGGAGTGAAAGATGATGTTGTGACTAAAATAAAGAAAAGCAGTTTACACTGGTTTGGACACGTTGAAAAAATGAAGGATGAAAGATTGACTAAAAAGGTTTATATGGCTGAAGTGAAAGGAAATGCTGGCAGTTGACGACCTAGGTGTACTTTTATTGAACATATAAAAAATGTATTGATCGATGGAAATATTAAAAGTACACACAATAGCTGAGCATGTATGAAGGGTATGATGAATATAAAAGAAGCGAAAAGGTAAGTCAGGATCGTAATAAATGGCATTCGATTGTCTCTGCCTACCCCTCTTGGGATGAAGGCGTGATGATAGATAGATAGATAGTGCCCGAAATATAGTGAGGTAGTCATAGTATAGGTTACATTGAGAAAACTGTAATAATAACTTATAAGTACAGGCACGTAATTTAAGTGCTACCCATAATTATTATTTGACGCGATATAACACAATGCCAAAGCAATTTTAGGGTTGCCTCCATTACAACCACCTCAATAAATAAATCTCTCAAGTTCACTTCATTTTAAAAGCATGTATAAATATATCACACCGAGCAATAAAGCTATCAAATATTTACTAATCTGGAGCGTAGAACGGCGTGAACCCCTTCTGGGACGGGAGTCATAAAATAAATTGAAATAGTCGCGCGCCGCCCCCCAAATTAAAATATTCAAATGGGACGCACGCGCAAGAAAATTGAAAATTGTCGTCTATCGCCCGCAAATGAAACCTATAACTCCTCTCCACCACTTACACTTCCTGGCAATAATATTCACGCATTCTCGTTTATCTCGATTCTTAGGAGTGTATGTACTTACCTACATATTATACGTATGATATACAATATAAATATACAAAGGGAGTTTGTAAGCACATAATGTAAATACATACTAATTCCAACCATTTATTTTACTTTTGACATAAGCACGCATAATGTGAAGTTCTATAATTATTGGTAGGTTACCATAGACAAAAAATTTACAATACTTCATGGACGCTGTTTTATCTTTACAATAGTGAAGCGACGTGGTTTTATCTATTTATCGATATCGATATTTATGATCTATGACCTGCCTGATTGATGTCTGATAAACTTGTACAATATGCAATTGCGTAATTTGTAGAGTCACTTGGTAGATTTCAAATCACTACTAAGATTTAGCTAAATCATTATCATTTCTTATTCGTCTTACAAACAGAAATAAGCATAAATACAGATTCACAATAAAGGAACGGGGGTGATAACTTTATACAATTTATTTCCCCTAACAGTAGAGTAGTTCGTTATGCTTCCAAATAAAAGTCATAAATGCTGTTCGCTTTTATTGCAGCAATTTTGAATTTACATTTCGCAGGAATTAGTATTTGTTTTATGCACGACATCCCTTAATAGAAAACTTAGCCTAACTACCGGAAACTGATATTGAATATTGCTAATGGAATGAAATTTTAGATACTGTTAGAGCATTTTAGTAGGGAAGTTTTTGATTTATTTTACATGCACTACTGTGTAACATAAAATATTACTAAGAATTTCTTTCATGGCATGCTAATATTAAAGAGTTGATTCTACGTCATGTATGAATGGTGATGAATATAAAAAAAGCGAAAGAGGTATGTCAGGATTGTAACAAATGGCATTCGATTGTCTCTGCCTACCCCTCTTGGGGTAAAAGGCGTGATGATATATGATAGATATAGTTCCGTCGTGGCATGATGGGGAATCTGGTTTAATCCGCACCTTACCTTCCCTCTGCAGCACATGAAGTCGATTAAACAAATTAAATGTTAAATATTCTGAAAGATAATTTTCAAGTAAATAGACTACGTAAATACTCTCCATTTTATAATTTAAACCATGATTTCGAGGAGGAGGAGATTTTAATAAACACACACCATCGCACTTACATTATTGTTCCGTAAAGTTTGCAGGCAAATATTCTACCTATACCTACCTATGGGTATGAGGGACCCTCGTAGCGGCTTCCGTTGTTTTGTGGCCGACGTTGATTTTGCGGTTACATTTCGCGTAACTTGATACAATAGCACTGACTTGGCCACTTCCACTCTAAACTCTATATACAATATCGATATAAACATTTTTTATTTGACTCTTGGTCCGGTTATCTGACTCCAAGAAGTTTGCTGATAAAATTGGTAAACTTCTTATCGAAAAGTCTGGTGATCACCGAGCTAAGAGTTTTTTCATTTGCCGCATAAGCTTGGAGATTCAAAGGAGTAACGCAGCGAGTGTTCTTGACACGGCTGGACTTTCTTCAGAGCTGGAGGACGTATTCTACCATTGATTCCTACACCCCTTTTCTTTTTTTTCTTTTTAGTTTTAATAAGAAATAAAAAGAAAATCATAACAAAATTACTAATTATATAAATAAATCATACATATTGAATCTATACAATAAATAACAGTGAAGTGCAAATATGTCTGTGAATTCAAAATTATTACTTAGGTATATTTGTTCCTAAAACGTGTGATTATGCTATCTACCTGAACTACTAAATGATTTTAATTTTAAATTCAAACATAATAATAATTAATGTTTATAAAAAAACACGCTTAACGCACACTTGCGCAAACCAAATGAGAACAAACTTCATGGGGTTACGTCATTTCGTTACAGAGTTCCATTATCCACCTCCTTGCTCCATCATTAGATCAGATCGATGGTACCAAATTATTATATTGTCATCCGAATTGCATACACTTGCAAAGTCTCAAATCGATAAGAAAATTTTAGAAGTTGGTTAAATTCGACTTCCAAGATTAGTTTACATACAAAGTAAAGCTTGTAAAAATTAACAACAACAATAAATAATGTACGCCCTCAGATATTTTGAAATAAATGCGAAATGGCTACATAAAGTTGAACTCGTAGGGACTAGGATCGTTCGTAGCAAGAATTATCGAAAACTTAATTTGATATTCTCGATATTTAATCGATATCCGAGAACAATTTGTTTCTTACTATATCGATATAATCAAGCAGCGTGTCTATGCCGTCCGCAAGTGCACGTCGACGTCCGGTGTCGTGCAAACGATACTCTGGGAACGAACGTTCTTCCGCTCGGTACGGTTTACTTTAAATACAAACGGCCTTATTCATAAACGTTTATTAGCAACGTTTTTGTTAAAATGTGTTTTGTTTCTTTCTATTATTAGTAAAGACAGGTTTGTTAGAGAGTGACAAAACATATTTTAACAAAAACGTTGCTAATAAACGTTTATGAATAAAGGCCAAAGAATATAAATAAATCATACTTTTATCATTATTTGAAAATGAAAGTTCTGTACGTGTATCAAACGACGTTTTTCAATACATTTGCGAGAAATAGACTATAAAAGGAAAAATAAATCCATTGCACAGTCTTCTTCTAAATCATTACTTATTTTCTATAACACGATGATCGCAAACTAATTTAAGTAAATAACGATTGAATTGTGAATGAAGTTATAAACATGGCGGGATTTCGTTTTAATTATAACTGGCACAATTAAAAAGGCAATGGATGTAACTGTTCATCCAACTATCTTAGATAAATACGAAGATATTACATAGATGGTAGCTCCACAGTACCCACAGTGCTGGGTAGCGTGTTCCAATATTGCTGATATTACATAATAGTACAAAATAACATTCGGTTGTCAAAAATAGACTATTTGTTAGCTATGTTTTCGAATTGAAACCAAAGACCTAGTATAGTAAATTAAAAAAAAAGGGAAAAGTAAAAAGCACAAATGCGCGAAATGTAACTTCTCGCACGGCTATGCAAAGTACCACTTGCAAAGCAACTGTATGGAAAAAAAGTATGTTATTAAATCTAGGGTTATATTTTTTTAATATTTGAAATTATAACAAGCTTTTTATTAACAAATTCTGGGCTATTGTAAAAATGAAATTAAGAAATTCAAACAAGACATAGGTAATTTACAATATTTAAATTATCTGTAGATCCTTTTTTAATTCAGTACAAAGATAGTTGGATGGCCGAAGAGTGACATAGGTTACTTTTAATCCCGGGAAAATATCTCATTCCCGGGGGCGGGTCGCTAGTGTTAAAATAATAAGATAGGTAAGTATAGGTATATATTATATCCAATATTTTCGTAACTATACACTTAGTTATATGATGTTATTATACAGATAGCAGTTAAACACTTAAAAAGCTTATTCTGATTCATAAAAATATTGATGTGATCGTAAAATTGGGCAAATTTTATTGTCTCGAAGGCATAATTGGAAGCTAATGTACCGTGTTATTATTCAGAATCGGCTGTAGCAGTAAAATACGAGAGTGTTTTTGGAGGTTAACCTTCGTTCCCAGCACAACGGACGACAGTTTTATTTGTTTGAATATCAAAATATTCAAAATACTCTATGGTCATATTTTATAACTGTTATGATATTCTTCCTCCCGTATATTATGGAACGTGAATCTAATGTTAACTAAAATATGTTAATATGAGAGGTTAAAGTTCTCAAAATTTGTGTATTCCTTGGTTCCCATTTGAATAGAACAAACTTCGATAGTTATGTTGATAGAATAAAATGTTATTCGTATTTAGGTTTGTATATTTGACCTTTTTTGTGACGACAATGCTTTATTTCAGCCACTTATCATTACAATTCATAAATATGTTTAATGTATACCTACTTAGTATATTTATGTAAATTGATATAGCTGTTGACTATTGTATGATAATCATATATTCTATTTACAGTGACATTTTATATGTATCAAGAATAGGTAAATAGGTGCAAACATTCATTAAAATTAAGTAAATGCTTTGGAAATATACTGAACTATCAATAGATATTATAGGTACACTGAATATGTTATGTAATTAAAAAAAAAAATGTTAAAATGAATAAATGTATATGTTATTAAAGTGATAGGAACTGGACAAAAGTGCATTTATATGACTTGCTCCGAATTAATCACGGTCACTGAACATATCTGATATGAAATATTATATTTAAACCAGATGCTTTCTAAGAAACATTAAACAGCTCTTTACTGTTTTCAACATCATTTATAAATTATAACTAAGTACTTATATATCTATCTAGAGACAATCGAATGCGATTAGTTACATCCTGACATACCTCTTTTCTTTCGCTTTTTTTATATTCATAATACCTTTCATATATGCTTTTAATATTTCCATCGATCTATACTTTTTAATATGTTCAATAAAAGTAAACCTAGGTCGTCCTCTGCCAGCATTTATTTTCACTTTAGCCATATAAACATTTTTAGTCAATTCTTTCAGCGTGTGCAAACCAGCTTAAACTACATACTTTTCTTTATTTTACAACATCTTTATCTCCGCATTCTTCTCTAATGAAATCGTTCCGGATGCGGTCAATACGCTTTATTGCATGAATTTATTATATGAACTAAGTAATTCATTAGTTATTTCCCAAAATTATTTGTAATATACCTATGTATCTATCTATTTTTGAAAACACATAAATTGTAATCCTATATTCCTAACTAATAATATAGGTAAATGCGAAAATTTGTTTGTTTGTTTGACCATCTTTCACATGAAAACAGAGCAACAAATAGACGTGTCGCGCCGGGAAAAGACATAGGCTACTTTTATGTCTGTAAAATAAGTAATTTCCATTCCAATTTTAATAAATAAAACAACTCTTCTATCATTGTATTTTAATACAGTAATAACAATATTATTTAGGTGTCCGTAGTATTTTTATTACACTTAATTCAAGAAAGTGGCAGACAGAGCGGCATGCTTAAGTAAAATATCTTATGAAGGTTGATGTATACTGCGGTACAGTCATGGTAAGTAATTGGTAAATATTGCGAGGTTACAAAAGTATTTTGGACATGGCGAATAAATATTAATAAAACTGCGATTGTCCGGCTCTTAAGAAAATACGCCGAAAGAAAAGACAATATGCCTTTGTTTTTCTTTATTGTTATTGCAGTAAAACATTTAGCAGACGGAGTCGGTCAATAAAACACGTTATTTTGTGTGACAAAACGTCGGGATTCATGAGAAAATATTGACCCGCAGATAGTGGAATAAGCGAATTATATTGGAAGGGGTTTCTACAAAACTGAACCAGTGATCTTAAAAAACAAAAATCTACTACTATACTTACCTAAATTTTGTTTAGTTGTTGTAATTGTGTTGATATTTACTATAAAACTTGCGGTTTTTGTACACTAAAATTATATTTATATATATGTAACGGGGAAATACAGCCAGTATTCTTGCCACTATTCCACGAGGACCTGGTTTATTTAGTTATTTTTAATGTTTAGATTAATTTGAAGGTTTTTATATTGTTATGTGTAAATAATATAAAACCAAGTGAGGAAGACTTTGTATTCCGCTGGGTACCCTGTAAGGCAACCCGTAAAAAAAATTTTTTTTTCATATTACACATATACCATATACAGATATACCAAAGTCAGTATTTTCCACAGAACATTATAAGGAACTAGGGGCGCTCCAGCGTACATGCGCTGTATATATTATTTCCGAACATCTTCAGAATTGCCCCTTCAGAATAGTAAAAAAAATTACAAACAAATACATTTTATGCTATATTTCAATGCATAAATGATAAATGAAACAACCAATAATTTATCTAAGGATCTAAATATAGGTACCATCTTTAACTATAATACTTTTTCACAATATTGTCATTATAGTACAAAAGTTTGGTTACACCCAGGTACAACGGTTTTCATATAACCTCGGAGAGCAAGTAAAGACGGTTTCCGAACTTCTTCTAAAAAATAACAGATATGTATTTACATCTGTTAAAGAAGTGACACATATTATAGGTCCATTAAGTGAAGCAACACGCTTGCCACCTATTCTGTTTAATATAGACAACTAGCAAAAAGTGGACACTGTTACTGTAGTCTCTGGCTACACCGCAAGGTGTAAAGGCCGTGAAGGTGTGTGTGTGTGTGTGTGTGTGTCATATAAAAATACACTTATGCTACTTTTGCTCTTCTTTATAATATGTTCTATGGTATTTCCCCACATTTAACAAAAAATACCTATACCGAATCTATTTTTAGTAAAATATATTAAAGATTGGCTTTTGAACGTTTAATCCATCCATATGATAATGTGACGAACGATAAATTGGCCACTAATAAGATAATTGGCCGAGCTCTATACCCACGTAAATCAACATCTTAACAGCTGTTTACACAGTATGCTACAAAAGAGAGAATTTGGACGTTTTCTTTCATAATATTATTATTAACTAATAATATATTTTTTGACAATTACCTAGTTTCAGATATAATATATAAAAACCGGCCAAGTGAGAGTCGGACTCGCATACGAAGGGTTCCTTATAGTAAAATAAATATTTAAAATATATAACAACAAGCTTTCCGACCCGGCTTTTCTCGTGGAAATTTTTGATATCTGACATAAGGATTTATCCGAAATTATTTCCGGGATAAAAAGTGGCCTATTCCAACTATGCCTGTGCGTACGTTGTTCTGTTTTGACGTGAAAGAATAAAAAACAAACAAACACACATTCGCATTTATAATATTAGTTAGTATAGTAGAATTTAATGATATATTACTAACATTACTTTTACGTGGTCGTTACGGTTCCAGGGTACCCAGCGGAAGATCAAGTCTCCCTCGTTTCGCCAATGGTATTTGTAAGGTTATACCTAACGAGTGGCCAGTTCTGTTGAGGTATATTTAAATGGAAAAGCCTTAAGTGTGTTTTGTCGGGTTATGTACATATTTTTTTATTAAAAAACCCATTGGTACATGGCCGGCCTAGTTAATACCAGACGACTTAACAAAACTTAACGAAAAGTAGATTTTCGAATTTCGAAAAGCAAGTTAAAATATTTAAATGAGTGTTAAAATAGAACAGCCTGTATCAACCCTATTGTACTAACATTGAAAACAAACTCCGAACTAAACATTCAATTAACTTTAAATTACTGTATGTCCACTAGTAGGTCAAATTTATTGTCATTTACGAGCATTATAAACTTTATTGACGTAAAATACATATAAATTGATATTAAGTTTGTAAGAGCACATTGTGAGTGGGTGAAGAAAATACCTACATCAAATTATAGATCGATCAACGTAGGAAAATTTCACGATTTAGTTTTTATAATTTTTTATTTGGACTTCTTGTCAAAAATAATTTATTAGCTTTCCGCCACGGTTTCGCCCGTGATATTTTTGTAATATGACATAAGAATTTATCCCGCAGGATTTCCGGAATAAAGGGTCCGTTAAAATCCGTTACTAAAAATTGACGTGAAAGAAAGACAAACAAACAAACACACTTTCGCATTTATAATATTACTAAGGATATACTAAATACTAAGGCTATTATTAATTTATAAACGTATTTTAGCAACGTTTTTGTTAAAATGTGTTTATACTAAGGCCATTATTAATTTATAAACGTATTTTAGCAACGTTTTTGTTAAAATGTGTTTTGTTTCTTTCTATTATTAGTAAAGACAGGTTTGTTAGAGAGTGACAAAATTATATTTTAACTAAAACGCTTCTAAAATGTGTTTATGAATATGGCCATTAGTCTACTTTCTCTCATTACGCCTTTTATCCCAGGATGGGTTAGGGAGATACAATCGTATGCCATTTCCTATGATCCTGACATTATAACATAGCTATCGCTTCCTTTTTAACCGACTTCGAAAAATGATGTTCACCGATTTCGCAGTCAATTGTGAACCTATTTTGATGGCTTCTTTTAAATCTACAGATAATTCTTTCGGGTTGGTTCCATTTTTGTTTTGGTAAAAATTGGTTTTGTAATTTTTCAGAAATTTTGAAATTTTTCAAGCAATAGTCATAACTCCATGAAATGTATACCGATTTCGATGATTTATTTTTGGAATCATACTATATTATGAAGTTATTAACAGCAAAATCACTTAAAAGGGAAAAATATTGGTGAGAAAAATTTAAAGGGTAGGGCACTTCCGCACTTTTTTATTTTTATCTTGTGTATTTTCCTACACCTTTTGTAAATTCTCCATATAAATAAATAAATAAATTTGCCTTTTTTTAAGTATACCCGACTTCAAACATAGTTCACTGAAAGGCAAGAAAAAATTAAATATTTCGTTTCGCCGTTGAAATTGAAGACAGTTGGTGCCAAATAAAAAACTACCTAGCTCTAAATTTCACTAACCTAGACAATTCATTACATAGATAAAATTTGCACTAACTGACTTCAAATTCAACGGCGAAACGAAACATTTAATTATTTCTTGTTTTTCAGTAAACAATTTTTGAAGTCGGTATACTTAAAAAAATGTTAATTTATTATATTCACATATATAACTTTGTGTACCTATTTTATCAAACTGTAAATTATCATCAGGGTCTTCATAAATAATACATATTGCCCGGACTATTAAATTGGAAATAAAAATTATAATTTAAATCATCATTAGCCATCCATTAAATTCGATCATCCCACATGACAATTGTCGTATCGATAGAATCTACATACATTATTTGTCAACGCATGACTGAGTTACACAAATGCTTTTTTGGGTTAATAGACGATTGGGAAACGATCTATCTATGTAGTAAAATATAAATAATTTGTTTGTTACTCTATGAGGGCCGTTTGAAAACATGAGGGTAATAAAGAGAGCGGAGTGCAAACGTATAAGTGACTACTTCAATATTAGCAGATCTAACGTAACTATTTAGTATTCTAGTCATCGAGTAGGCGCGACGTGAGCTGCGGGTCTATATGTCATCAAATGCAACTATGTTATACATTCTATTAAAACCTCACACTTATTGACAGTAAGTTCTGAAAAGGTGCGTCGGTTGCCGAGTGGTTAAGACGTCTGGTATTAACTAGGCAGACCACGGGTTCAATTCTGAGTCCCGTCCATTTACCAATAGGTTTTTTAATTAAAAACTTATGTACATAATCCGACAAACCAAACTTAGAGGCTTTCCATCTAAATATATCTCAACAGAACTAGCCACACGTTAGGTATATAGCCTCACAAATACCATCGGCTAAACGAGAGAGCCCTGGGCTGTAAGGCAACCCGTGAAGAGAGAAAAAAAATTTCTGAAAATGCGGTCTTAATGACTTAAGCAAATGAGTCATTAAGCAACATAACCGGCCAAGTGTGACTCGGACTTGCGCTAATTTGTTCCTGCGCCATACAGGGGCGTCAAACTTGGTCTGACCCTAGCAACGAGTAAGGAAAGGACCTAGTGCATACTATTGAGTCTACGGAACCCTTCGTGTGCGAGTTCGACTTGCACTTGGACGGTTTTTTAAATAAATAATACCTGCTTAAAAATGCAGATCATAACAGTGAAAACCGCATCCAAATCCGTTCAAGATCAGTGCATGCAGTCAAATAGTAAACAAAATTTTAAAGTAGCCATTTTGAAAATCATTGTTACAACATACTGCTTCATGCATAGTCTATGAATTGTAATGGGATTGATATGAAAAACCACGTTACCATGCACGTGCGTCGTCGTAAATAATTATATTGTGCCGTTATTCTAAATGTATGGATATCATTTTATTATGAATCTGTAAGCGGTCCCACAATACGTAAGTTACAAATTTGACGTCAAATTTTGAGACAGATTCATAATCAATTAATTAATTTACATTTATATTGAAGTTGGAGACAAACTATTAAAAATAACTTTCAATTCAATTTATATTGGTGGACTATGTAATGTTATGAGATTTTGTTTTCTTTTTTTATTATTATTATTAATTGGCTCACCAATGGCCCCCGCATTTATTTGATGCTAAACAAGAATGAAGGAACTACTAACAGACGCAAGACAATATCGAAAGCTGAAACGGTTTCTTCAAGAAAATATTCTCACAGATTTTTGTGTATTAAAAACGTAGCGAGTCAAGTCGGGGGAAAAATTGTCGCTAGCGAATTAATGTCCCAAACGACGTAATAAAATCTTTTTTTTTATCTTCACGGGTCGCCTACAGCTCCCGAAACCGTGTTACGGTTCCAGGTTACCCAGCGGAAGACCATGTGGCCAGTTCTGTTGAGGTATATTTAGATGGAAAATCCTAGGATTGTCGGATTGTGTACATAACTTATTCCTATTATTACAAAAATTCAAGTCGGGGAAAAAACTGCCACCTGCGGGCTCTCATTAATGTTGCCGAATTGATGTCCCAAACGACGTAATAAAATCATATAACTTATGAAATAATATAGAGAAGAAATAAATTACGATGATTACGATGTAAAATACACAGTATAAAGCCGTGTGACCATAGATCATCAGACGTGCATACTAGTGCTAATTAAATGTAGTTTTTCATGGTTTAGAACGAAGGGCGTGTATGAAATTCCAAAAAGCTTAAATGAAGGTGTAGCGGTGTAAGTTATCGTTGTACTCATTAAACACATTCCGCTCGTGCTACTTCATAAGCGCCGTCATAGCTCTCACTGCAACTACAGGGTGGTTTAAATTGCATTGTTACCGCAGGTTATGTTCACTGTGTGCTCGCAATGTTAGTAAAAATAACTTTGTGTCAATATGTAGTTTCTACTGACATTGTTCTCAAAAATATATGAAATGTAATATGTTTAGGGGTGCATGTCTATACTAATATTAAAAAGAGGTAAAGTTTTTAAGTTTGGATGTAGGAGATAATCTCTCAAACTACTGAATCGATTCTTAAAAGCGAAGCCGGGGGCGGAAAACTAGTTTCAGAATAATAAAACGGAATCCTGGTACAATCAGTTGTTTGCTGGTCAAGACACTTGTTCTAAAGAATTGTTTTGTTTAGAATATCAAAATTAACAGGGCACCTCTATAGGTCCTATCACGTAAAAACAGTGCTAAAAGAACTTGAAATTTATATCTGTTTGAAATTAAAAAAAGTATTTTTGGTTTGTAACTTACTTACTTAATAGGTGTCACTTAATACACCCTTTATTTTCTATAATAAACTTCATATGATGAGTTAGTTACAAGACACGGGACTTCTGTGTGGCATGGATGTCATCCCAAGTCATTCATACATGACATATTGTGTGGTAATTCATCTCGATTGCCACTAATTGCATTCTAGATATATGGTGCATTACACACATGATTTAAGTTTTATTTATGACGTTACGTTCATAGTCTTTGACAGTTGTAGTGGTAAGTGTCTATATTGTATATTAACGTTAGGCACAGACTTCTTACGTATTTTAATTGAACAAAACGCATTACTGATGACTATTCTCAATGGAATAATTCATTGAGATGTTTTGAAGCATATTTTGGACAAAATCTCAGTGGATAATGGAATAATTGTAAAAACATAGTTGTCCTACTCAAATATTTAGGGAAACTTGACAATCTAACTTTATTTTTAACCGACTTCCAGAAAAAGAAGGAGAAGGTTCTCAATTCGGACCGTATTTTTTTTTTTGTGTATGTATGTACATCGATAACTTTGCCAGTTGTGAACCGATTTTGATGGTTTCTTTTTTAATCGACAGAATCTTCCGGATTGGTCTCATTTTTATCTCATAAAAATTGGTTCATTAGTTTTTCAGAAATTTTGAAAAAACTGACTTTATAAGTACATTTTTCTTGATATCTCGATAAAATATGTACCGATTTTGAAGACTTATTTTTTTAAGACAATAATTTCTCGACATTACCTCACAGACATATGACGAAAATCGGTTCAGTAGTTTTTCAGAAATTCAGTAATTAATTTCTGTTTACGGCTGAAAATTATGTATCAGCAACGGTTGCTATTGACACGAAGTTGTAAATTTTCGTGACGATGGTCTAGCTTTTAAATGTAATGGGGTGCAGCGCAGGATTTATGTTGCGGTATTTTTTTTCATTTTCCATCAATTTTTTTTTGTTGCGTTATTATTTGTCTCTCAAGGCAGCAAAATCACTTAAAAGGGTAAAATAAACCTTTTAAAAAAAAGTGCACCGACTTCAAATATTTGCACTGAAAAGTAAGAAATAATAAATATTTCGTCGTAGAATTTGAAGACGGTTGGTGCCAAATTAGAAACAACTTAGTTCCCAAATTCACTAATCTAGACAATTAATTAGGAACCTACGATAATCAGTACGTATACAAACATAGATAATATTGAACAGATCTTTATCTTCTTAGATATTTACTTATTCTAATTTGGCACCAACCGTCTTCAAATTCTACGACAACAAGGCGACATCAATTAATAATTCATATCATGTCATTTAATACTTCAATAGCGGCATGGTTAAGGGATATACATGAAAACAGTAGAAGTGACAGCTGCAGTAAGTAGTCCTATAAAATGTAATGTAATAAAAGATGGTGTAAAATGATAGGTATTATATTAAGTTGAATATTTTTTTTCTTTCTTCACGGGTTGCCTTACAGCTCCCGAAACCGTGTTACGGTTCCAGGGTACCCAGCAAAAGACCAAGTCACCCTCGTTTAGCCGATGGTATTTGTGAAGCTATACCTAACAAGTGGCCAGTTCTGTTGAAGTATATTTAGATGGAAAAAGCCTCTAAGTGTGGTTTGTTGGATTACGTACATATTTTTTTAATTAAAAAACCTATTGGTACAAGGCCAGGATCCGGGATCGAACCCGTGGTCTGTCTAGTTAATACCAGACGTCTTAACCACTCGGCCACCGACGCACTTAGTTGGATATAGTTCGATCAATATAGTTATTTATGCAACTGTTACGTGCAGTTCCATACAATCAAATTATGTACATTTTGTATGGAGAAATGATTAAAACTAATATTTAATTGGCAATGTTCCTGATGCTGAAGAATTAGAGAATGAGTTTGAGATCTGATATGGATTTTTAAGGCTGTATGTGTAGTTGTTTTTGCCTAGATTTTTATTGTGAAGATTCGCATTTCGATGCCCTAAATCGAAATGATGTTTATTTCGATACAGGGGAGTTAGCACAGATTTTGACAGCGACACTTTCGTTTCGGTCGAATGGCCTTGAACAGGCCAAAACGTTCATGTCCAACAAGGACCGGCCAGAGATAGCCCGGGGCCGAGAGGTCCGGCCCAACAATGTGCGGGCAAATTCCGTGTACTTGTCTTTGTCCGGCCAAGCAAATTGCTCGGCATTCTTGTGCAGGACATACCCGGTCCGAAAATATCCGGCCCAACAATGTGCGGGCAAATTCTGTGTAATTGTCTTTGCCCGGCATAGCAAATTTGCACGCACATTGTTGGGCCGGACCTCTCGGCCCCGGGCTATCTCTGGCCGGTCCGTGTTGGACATGAACGTTTTGGCCTGTTCAAGGCCATTCGACCGAAACGAAAGTGTCGCTGTCAAAATCTGTGCTAACTCCCCAGCTGTCAACTTCATAATTGGAAGATTACCAAATGGGAGTAGAAAAAGATGTTTTTGTGTCTGCCTGTTTATCTATCTATAGGCCGCTGGACTTTTCTATATCGATTCATTTTCATTTTAATTGTTTCTGTTGTACCTACTGTGTGTTTTTTTTTTTGTTTGACATGTTTCAAGTTTATTTTATAATAGCTATAAATTAAAGATTTTAACTTTGTTAAAAATTTATGTAGGTAATCAAATTTACAGATGGTGGAATTATTCCTTCTTACTTAATATATCTTAAAAATAATAAATATCTACTTAAACAAAGTAGGTAGTTTATGTACAGCACAAGAAATATACCTACAGTTAAAATACAAAATTAGTAATAATTAAGAAATTATTTTACCAAATGACCTGTTAATTGATATTATGGAAGTAAAACATCACAATATTCTTAAGCCAGACTCATAAATTTTAGATTAAAATTAGACACTGTCGTACACAGCCGTCGTTTCAAATATGAAATGAGTTAAATCGCAGTTAACAACATAATGCTTACTTTTAGCTTTTTTGTAGACGCGACGCCACTGAGGCATTTCCTGCTACTGTTGTTACTTATATTTCTCATACAATTTTGAGCTTAAAGCATTTATATTTTAGGTCGTTTTTTAACTGAGACGCGTAATGTTTTCCTTAATAACAGTGAAATAGTAATTAATTGGGTTTTAAAGACTTACAATATAGTTATGACGTTGACAAGATAACATCACATCAAGGCCTTTATATCAAATAACGTGGCCAGTAACAATAGCAAAATAAATATATTCAGATTTAGCTGGTGACAGTCTGTTAGTAATCGCAACATAATATATCTGTATATAAGATGAACTACTTCGCACTGTTAGTGGTATCAATATTGTTGTCATAGTTCAACTGATCTCTAATAGATGGCGTTTTTTACAAAATAATAAATAGTGTAATTTTAAAAGAAACATTTAATTTTGATTTAATTGTTTATTTTTCGTCATTAGAGGGAAACATAATCTTCAAAATGGCGTATCAAACATTAACTTTGTTGATACCGACAAAAAACACACTTGTGAAATAATATATAGAGATAAGTAGGTAGACTAGCGACACACTCCGGCTTCGCACAGGTAGAAAAGTTCTCTTGCTCCGTTGTGAAGTTACTGAAAATCAAACAAACACTCACACTTTCGCATTTATAATATTAGTTAGGAGTAGGACCAATGGTTAGGATTTAGGACAAGTGCGAACAACGGCGACTTCCGAAATTGGTTCCCTTAGGTTAAAATTTTAAATTATTACATTGTAAGCATTATAAATACATGTATTATGTTTCTAGTTTTCATTATAGAATCTGGCGAATTTAAATTTTATTTGTTTTAAAAACATTAAAACTTTACATCTAATTTAAATAAGTTTATGGAAATTTATTTATAACCATTTACAAAAGCGTTCGCCTTTAACTAGTAGAGTGTTGCGTCTCAGCAACATATTTTACAACTATAAAAAACTTATATGGAGCATTATGTGCATAAATGTCAATATTTACCAGGTATGTTGGTATATGTTGCGTTCTCCTCGATTTATAAGCAACATTTAAGTCCTAAGCCGCTTTGGCGACCGGCGGGGCACAGCGGTATACCGAGCGTTATTACACTCAGCATCGTAATTGTCGATTAATTATCTCGATTTCAATAAAATATACGCCTTACAGATGAAATTGTATAATTTTAGGAGATAAACATCGACTAATAAGGCAAAACCACCGCTGCGACTTCTTCTACTCCGTCCATAAAAATGTAAAAATGATTCTAAACGAATGACTGGCTCTATATAGTTTAGTAAAATATAACGAAAAATAAAGTCAATCATCCTTTTACTTCAATTTTTAAATGACGAATCAAGTGGAAATGTTCTGTCGACGTAAATTTATGAGTTTTTAAACACACAGTATTGTTAATGACATCAAATCACGTCCTCGGTTCACAGGCCACTTTGGTCGTATCCACATTTGTATTCAATGAACCTGCTTGTGTTTAGAATTGGATTATTTTTCATCATTAATATGCCACTGGGTACATATCCATATTTTTTAAATAAATGTTTTGTATCATTTACATAACAATGCGATTTTTTAATAGTAGGTAGACTTTTGTATTTTTTTAATAAACAAATAAAGTAAGATCATTTTCAGAGAATACCTATATGCAATGGGAAACTCGTTAAATGTGGACAGTGGGTCTAGTCACGCCAAAAGGTTTAAAGGCGATGATGATAAAACCTAGATAAGATAATTGAGAGCAAAACAAGCAACCATACAACAAAAGGACAATAAACTGGGATGAGCACAAATGACAAATTATTATAATAGAGCACACCTGCTATTCTTTTGATCCGACATTTCTCTCATTTATGATGTTAATCGAGCGAAGTGGA
This sequence comes from Nemapogon koenigi, assembly GCA_963924495.1. NCBI lineage: Eukaryota > Metazoa > Arthropoda > Insecta > Lepidoptera > Tineidae > Nemapogon > Nemapogon koenigi. The sequence goes on along the minus strand of OZ004631.1, from coordinate 7,427,507 downwards.
CTCATGTTAACATAGTTGTGTGTGTATGCAGACAATGCCGCAGTACTTTATTAATATTTTTTGTACACGACAGAATTTCTCTTTCATCTCGCTTAATTTTAGATCAAGCCATAGTTCTTGCATTATAGAACAAGTCATATTGTCTTTCGTTACGATAGTGATCGATGCATAAACTGGATACAATAGAATTGAAAAGAGTGATTGTGTGTTTTATGTTCAAAGCAATTGAGTTCATTATTGCATAATAAATTTAATTTTGATACAAACTGACGATGTTAATTTAGACAGATAAATAATAAGCGGTATATCTTTTAGAGTGTATGGATGTCGCGCGTGCGTTTACGCACCTACTCGGATGTATTAGAATTGTTCAGCATTGTATCAGCGCAGGCGGCGAGTTTTGTTTAGTTCGTCGTAGAGTCGTTTGATTAATCTTATAGCAAGAGATGAAGCGATGTACATTTGTCATCGTGTCTTGATTATGTGTTCTCTCTTTTGTATTGAATCAATTGAATTATTATACATAGAAGAAACGAGTGTGGGTTCTTGAAAGAGGTGGTAATAAGTTATGCAAGTTTTACAATGAAAATGTAATAGATCGAGTGACATTTATTTAATGTACCTAAAATAGTATAGAACTTATGTATCATTTTGTAGTGCTTAACTTATTTTGTCATCAGAATAGTGTCTTCATCAGCCATTAGTGTTTACGATGATTTGTCATTGTCAGATATACCTATAATAATGTAAACTGATGATCAGTAATCAAGATGATTCCTTACGTTTCATGATGACGTTGAATTCACAATATATCTTGTAAACTCTAATTCTTAATAATCAACCAATGATATACCTACCAATGGAAGAGGCAAATTCATACAAATTAGTCAAATATCTCGGTCGGTAAATATCAGAGAAATATTACATGGCTGTGGTCGCTATGATGGACAGCAAAAAGGGTAGTCCTTTGATATAGCTCGTATTATTTTGTCATTATTAAATTCCTCTGTCACTGTTCGTTCTCGTTCCGCGACCAGAAAATATTGTATGCAAAATTATATGACAGTTGAATGAGATCAAAACTGTCCCTCTAACTATGGAAGCGCAATTTAATGAGCAAGTTAACTTTTATTACTTATTTAATAAAGCTAAAGTTTATTTTTATACAAGTAATTTACTATACTGTAGTTTGATATAGAACAACTATACCTACTCTTCAGACCATACGGGTTCGATCTCCACATCGGTCATGCATTTAATAATTAACATTGTACTAAGAAGCCTTTCAATCTCAAAATACCTCAACATAAATGGCCAACTCATTAGTCATCAACTAAATAAGGACAAAGGCGAATCAAGTACCATTTCCAAATACATCACCCTTGCACTTGTAGAAACTATGACAAGCTTTTTTGAAAATTTTTCGGAGCAATTATGTTATTTTTGACACCTCTATTTACACAGCCCTTGATCAGGCAGAGGACCACTGTCGATAGAGCAAGATAGTTGAGGAGAAGCTGATGAGTCAAAGTCACGATCCTTTAGTAATAAGATACCAACTGTGGAGGATAAATTTATTTTTTGTAGTTTAGTCGCAGAATATACAATAGCTTCTTAAAACCTTGAGAAGTGACTGAGATAATTGAAATCCTGGATCCGCCCTTGAATAAGCTTCTTTTCGGTGAGTACGTTGAGGCTAATAACACGGTCCAAAAGCCTAAGAAAACCCGTGAAGATATAAATATTTAAATACCAACCCAGACCACACAATTTATGACTTTCGAAAGAAACCATCAACAAAACAAACATAATATGGAACATGTTGGTAGGTAATGGAACGTGTCAAAATAGAGTATAAGTGAATTCCCATCACGAGTCCGACGGAGCATTATCAATATCTCTTCAACAAGCCACAAAATGAAGTCTCTTGAAACCGTCAATCATTTTCCCCTTAGCGGAAGAGCCCACGAGAGGCAATCGAGGCATTATTCCACTGAGTAGTTCCCGTCGAGCCGAACACGAAAACTTAAAGGGATGTCACTTGGAAAAATCATTGTTTTGGATAGAGATAACTTATAGAGTAGACAGACAATTTATATCCCTGTGCTGTTGCAAGTTGATATTATTTTTATAAAGAAAAAAAACATAGTGGACTATAAATATAAATGTGGTCAGTGGCAGTGATATCTTAATATTATAAATGCGAAAGTAACTCTGTCTGTCTGTTACGCTTTAACGGCTAAACCAGTGAACCGATTTTGTTGAAATTTTATACGGAGAGAGCTTGAACCCTAGGGAAGGATATATGATACTTTTTTGAATACACCCCCTTAAGGGGGCATAATAGGGGATGAAAGTTAGTATAGGCCCCACGGGTGAACAGAGTATCTAATAATGATAAAGAGTGTGAGTTTGTATGTAGTAAACTGGAGCGATTTTTGTTTATTTCCTAATATTGTTTTCATTTCAAAACGATGTATCACAGCGTTTTTTAACACTGATACTGTAACATTGTTTACATTTAGCCAGTTCCCAATGTCAATAAAGACAGGATGCCAAACTTCGCTGCACTAAATGAGATATTTCATAAATAGAAGAGTGGGATAAAGTACCTTATACGGACGAGAAGACAATTAGCGATTTTGATACTTATCTTTTTTGGCATGACTGCGCCCCCGGCTTCGCACGAGTAAATTTTAATACCTAGACAAATACACTTTTTACTACTTATCTATTAGACATAGATATATGTTACTACGGATTTTTTTGTAGATAATTTTATTCTACACAATTCTTTCCTAATTAATTTTGTTTTATCTTTGACGGATGTGACAGCAATCGCCATGAAAACTCGCTAGGGCTAACTTTTTCGCAGACTCAGACTTATATACTGTTAATGCTCAGCTTCTAAACATGATGATGTTTATTACCCGTAACCCTTTCCGGTGAATCAACCTATCTAATGATGAAAACCACATCAAAATCCGTTCAGCAGTTCTTGCGTGAAAAAGTCACAAACAAACAGACAGACAGACGCGGCGGGTGACTTTATTTTATAATATGTACCTACCTAGTGATTTCATATCAAATATTATAATTGAATTTGTTAGTTCACTGACTATCAAGAGAAAAGTCATATGGGTACAAGAATGTAAATAAAGTAACTGTGAAAATTGGAACACCCTGCAGCTGTTCTTCAATTCACTAAACAATTTCTAAAGAGTGGCACTCGTTTCTGCACAATGAATATTTACAAGATGTAATTGTTAATGTGCATTATAAGTAACGTCGTGCCACATTTCTGAATGACCTACCTATTAAGAATAAATAGAAAGAATAAATTATTGAATGTATTGCAGTTTTTGTCTAACTGCATCTATAAACAAACCTGCGTATATGCTGCATATATATCGTTTTCATTCAGTTTATTCGCATTAAATTATTGAAAACACTTCAAAGTACTTGAATTTAAAATCCCCAGTACGTCATGGTATCTATTATAATTAAAAACTTATGTACATAATCCTACAAACCACATTTAAAGGCTATTTCCATCTAAATATACGTCTACAGAACTGGCCATTCGTTAGGTAAAGCCTCAGAAAATACCATCGGCTAAACGAGGGAGACTTGGACGGATGGACCGATAACACGGTTTCGAGAGCTGTAATGTGAGTCAGCCGATAGACGACGTGAAAATTTAAAATTATGAATAACAGTGGTTTTTTATTCTTAAGTATATAACGTATAATAATGCCATCAAGCGTATTCCTGAAGAACTTTTAAAAAAAATGCGCAGCCAAGAATGCCCGACCCAGGCATAGGTGGAAGCCAGTACACGAATTCCTGCCTGAACATTCTCGGCCCGGGCAATCTATGGTCGCTATATGTGCCGAGAGTATGTCTTGGCGCGAACCCATAACATTTCCTCTACCAAAAATTGCTCAACGCGCCTAAAGAAGAGAAAAAATTAGTTTGCTTACTGCTCCCATGAATCATGTTACCGTCAGAAGATAGAAAATATTTATTTTTAAACGTGAATATTAATTTTCAAAAAAGCTGACATTTTAATTAAACACAGAAAACACAAACTAAGAATGGACGACCCATTTTTGTATAAGGCATTTCGATTTAAAAAATACATACCTCAAATCTCAAAAGAGCTTATTTAACTTCAAGAAATAGCATCAGTTTAGTCAAAATTACGAACACAATAATAAATTATTAATATAATGCGTTCCACATAGAATTCACTGTATTATAATATTCTGATAAACGCAACCATGATCCATTTGTTCTCACAATGCAACAAATCGATGAAAATAGCATTAAAAGACAAAGTACTAACGCATTTCCAGACTGAAAAACATTTCAAAATTGAGATTGATGTCGCACGCATGTGTTGAAAGAGCACGCCTGTATTTGCATCAAAAGGAAACAATGAACGTAAGACATTCTCAAGTCTAAATAACGTATAAATGAATCTCCGAATACTAATCTACTTTGAGATAATGTAGCATCATTTGAAGATGAAAAATAGTTTGTATGTATTCATAATTGAATAATTAAAATAAAGCCCATTTAAGGGTAAGCTCCCACGCGATAAGAGTTGTTATTTATTCACCCTCGTTCCACAAAGGAACCGCTGCCGAATATCACCCATAAATATTGGACTGAGGTGTAATTTTTCACATACCACGTCTTCTCGACGCGTCGCACCTTTAAAATAAATGCAAACAAAATTTAATAGGGAGAGATGCACGGGATCGCGCTCTTCGAACAAAAATAAAAGATTCGAGTACGATCATTGAGAGATACTTTATTTTAAAACTTTTTTAGTTTCTGTATAGGAATGACATTACAACTGACATTGTCACAAAAAGTTTCAAAGATCTCACGGTGTCCCGTTATTTTTGGTTCCAAGTTTTGGAAATATAATTGCAATTAAAGTCGGTTCTCAGACAGAACGGACTAGAAATAATGTCTAATTGTATAAAATTAGTTGTCGCATCTTTGATCATGTGTAATTTTTGCATCAGTGTATCAATTAGCTACATATTGAACTATTGAAACAATATTAATTAATAGTACCTACTAACAAAGTTTGAATATTATAAAAAAACACATGGAACCCCATGAGTAACTCTCTAATCATGAATATGTAGTGATACATACTCATAAGTAGAAAACCTACTCGAAATCATTGTCCTGCGGTAAAGTGCCAAGAAGGCTAGCATCGTTTCCTCGCTGTATGGCTATGCTAATACGTTGCCCTAGGTATGCTCCAGCTCCAGCCCTCTTGTCAACTGAAATATCGCTTAGAGGAGATGATGATCTATTAATTTTTCAGTGCCAAATACTATTCGCTCCCCAATTCCCTCTCTTCAAGTGCCTAATGAACGTGCAAACAGCATATCAATGGCCTTTTTTTTAAATATAAAGATGTTTGGATGTGTGCAGGTAATGATGAATAATATTTGTGGGAATTTCGGGCAAAGCCGAGAACTGAAAGCTAGTAACTAGAATTTATTATAGAAACATCATGACATGCTATTTACGTCTCAGACCCTATGGTAACCGGGGAAAACATAGGTTCTCAGAGCTACAACTAATGGCGAAGTCCATTGAAACATTTTGAGATTTACAATCACCCATCATTGAGAATATGTATCAATCAAGATTACTTTAAAACTAGCTCAAAGTTGACAAGTTAACTAACATTGCAAGTCAAACAACATGTCAGAAATTGCAAAGCAGGGAGCCCTAGTACTATATTTACGATCATTGGTTATTGGTAGAGTTTGAGCGGCGGCGTTCCCATGTGGCTCATAACACCTCGGACTTTGTATCCCTCCTACAACCGACTACTGTCAAACACAAAGAATATATTCATCTTTTGGGAATTGTTTGGACATTTGCAAAAATATGTATTCACGATTTACCTTGATTCTAACTTGGACGGGACAATTTGAATTCGATTTATTCTAGCTACGAAATCTAAGAAAGCTTTTTTATGAGGGTCAACAAACTGTTACTATTCCTGTTTATTTACTATAGCAAACCGAAGTATTTATTAATATCATTTTAAATACAAAAAAATAATCGTGTAACTAAAGCCTTGTTGTATTGTTGTAACCTATTTATCATATTCTGAATTGACTTCCATTAACATCTGCTCTTTAATTAAACATCTTTAAAACCGCGACTATTATAACAAAGATTCAATCCTTTTACAAATTCATAATTCATTGTCCTACATCAGAACGAAGCGAAATTTCAAAATAATGTCCATAGATAACATCAATAACATTGTCAATATATCGAAAATGACACAAAAATCCTGGGAGGAAGCTAGGGGCAATAAAAAGCGAATAGAGACATTGCACGCATTTGTAATAAAAGTCTCGCCATAAATAACGATCATGAAATATAATACACCTGCAATCTTCGGAAAATGGGAAAATCATTTTCGAGGGCGGGCGTGGTCCGGCGGAATATTGTTATAAATGTAGTTTTCTGGAGGGCATAAATAATAATGTTGGCTGCTCAGACGGACGAGGCGGCCGGGCCCGCACTATAGGATACAGCCGTTTGGTATAATGACCTAAATGATTAACAATTATTTTTGAGATAATTTTAATACATAATACAAATATCATACCTAAGTTAATATTATACAGGTGCCGCACTACGAGCTTTACATTGAAATAAAAATTCGTTCAGATCCATAAATAAACAAAACGATGTCACCCTACTTACACAAATTAGGTAAATAACAACTTAGTTCTAAATTACGCCATTTTCAAAAATCATTGGCATGTCACCAGGACTTATTCATTGTTGCTTAAAGTCAAAACGTTACTTTAATTTTATCCTTTCAGAACATGACCATTTAAATTATATGCAGTGGTTTAAAGTATGGAAAAATATGAGTGAATTTATCATAACTTTATTGAAATTTATTTTCAGCTACGACATTTTACAAAGCTACCACTAAACAGCCGGACTCAAGTGAGGCGTCGGCGTGAGACCTCCGGGAGTCATTTCGCTCTGACAGCCTGTAAATTCTCCATTACGCGATATGAAATATGCTGTGGTGTCCGTTTACGACTTTTGCTATGATTTCCATTAGCTATCACGTTATACTTTGTATTGTAACATATTATTGACGGTTATACATTTATTTTTAAATTAAAGAATTTGGTAAAAAAAATCCGTTTTAAAATGTGCAGTAAAACTCAAGTACTTTTTCTTAACGATCAGACAAACCCATCTTTCGTTTAATAATAATTCTCGCTTTCAACACAAAATTCGGCTTTTGTTCTCAAACCACAGAACCATAATATTTACGTAGCCACTTTAGTGATATTACTTCAATTAAGACACTGATTTAGTGTCGACGGAAAAACTCAAAACAATGAGTGTGTCGACATTTTTGAACAAAAATTATGAGAACAATGCGTTGTCTGGAAATTTGCGATATATTCGACGGAAGACATGCTATTTCTTACTTCTTAAATTAAGTAGGTATCTTAATATACTTCTGGCTTCATAATATTCACAATCAGCAAATCATAGGGGGATTATGATTCTAGAAATCTAAAAGTATTGATGGCAATCTATATACCTCAACAGAGCTGGCCACTCGTTAGGTATAGCCTCAAAAAATCATTGGCTAAATGAGGAAGACTTTGTCTTCCAATGAGTACCCTGAGGCCGGCAACGGTTCCCGGGAGCTGTAAGGAAACCCGTGAAATAGAGTAGGTACTAACACCTTTACGTTCTCTCCGAAACACTTCTCGCACGCTTATTAAAGATATGACCCGATTGGTAGACTAGAGACTTTTAAAGCGACGTACAAAATATGAACATAGAAAATATTTCTTCGGTGTCGTATAAATTAAAACCGGATGACAGTATTTTGACTGAAGACAGCAGTCAGCATTAGCTACACGTCTCAACAATTAAACACGTCGTCGCTTTCCTTGTACAACATCAAAATAAAAACACTACTATTTATGCATCTGAGAGAGTATTAACGACTCGCACCGCGCTCTTATAATGTCATAAATCGTCTGGAAAATATAACCGTCAGCGCTCTGTCATACGCGTGTCGACCAAACCTGCATACTACGAGTATGTTAGTCCATACACCATAAATTGTTCAGTCGTAAATAAAATCTGGCGTTCCATATTTTAAAACTTTATTTTAATAGCCCACTACTCAACGAGAAATTAAGACGTGTTTATTAGTTCCACGCTCGTAATGTATCCCATCCCATACCAATTACTTAGTGGCTTAATAACGCCACTGTTTTATGCACGAAAACAATGTAGTGCAATATTGTTTATGGGATGAGATGTTGTTGTACTAGGTTAAATAAATGATTAGATTAGTTGGACGTAATATGACACTAAGTTACACGAATGAATGTTGCTGTGTTATTTGACGTGGAAACAATAATGAATAATTTTCAAAGTAATAAAAACTTTGAAAGGAAAATTGAATATATAATGAAAAGATTCCCAAACACAATGATATCTATTTGGGATTTATCTTTCGGAAAAGTTATAGTAGCAAAGTTTTCTTGTTCATCAATGTAAGTTTTATTTACGATTCGATAACTCAGTCTATAAAGAATTTGTCATAGGAAGCTATTATTTTAAATGCATGTGAGAAAATAAGTGGCCAGCTTTCAGAACGCGTCAGCTGTCCCACCTATCAATTATAATGTAGCCGACTTGTAGAATATAGGCGAACATAAAAATTTTTAGTGTGCCAAAAATTAACATCATCTAGTCACCTCTCACCGGAATGTTAAGAAGACAATATTTTTCAACGTAATCTTAATCCTAATAAATTGTTGAAAAATAAAATACTTAAAACTGATACTTCAAATTCACGTATGTGATTTCTGTTACTGAAAAGCTCTAGCTAACACTTGAGTGTTTTTGACTGTTTTGTAAACAATAGTTTTAAAACAATACTATAATTTAATGGATATCTCTTTGACTCTTTGCCAGAATGACAAATTCATAGATTATCGTGTGGCCTCAACTTTGTTTTATTAATTTTTATTGGACTATTAAACATGAAAACTCAATTAAAGTTTGCGAACAAACAAGTTATGTAACTTTTTCGTTCCGCATCGCATCGCATCGGCATCAGTAATGTATATGTATTAGGTATATGTACTTCTCACGCCTGCAGCTAGCATTTTTCTGGCTCATAAATACATTAAATGACTGTAATTTCTGATTACTTGATTGGGTAGCTACCTACTAAGTTTTTTTACTCCTTCCTGTTTCTATTGGGGAAAGTGTATTACAATAATTAGTTCTTTTTTTCTAAATACAACAGTACATGTAAATTTAATCTAAAAAAACCCTAAAAACTAAAAAAAAAAAAAAAAAAAAAAAAAGGGAACGAGGAATCAAAGGTATCCTCCAGCTCTGAAGAAAGTCCAACCGTGTCAACCCTCGCTGTGTTACTACCCCTTTGAATCTCCAAGCTTTTGCGGCGTATGAAAAAACTCTTAGCTCGGTGATCACCAGACTTTTCGATGAGAAGTTTACCAATTTTATCAGCTATTACAATTAGTAGTTAGCAGTACTGAACTCCCATTAGTAAGTGGCAATGCAGAAGTCTGATAACAAAATTATTTTTACATCGGTGGCCATGAGATACGAGCCCTAAACGGAGTTTATAATAAAAAGTTTCATCAACAAAGGCGCATTAAAAACTAAAGTCATAACAGGAAACGTGATATGTCGGCGGCAGGCCGGCAGCGTTTATAAGGATTACTACTTTCATCATAAAGGCAGCGGTGAGTGGCAGCTGGCGAGATCATTTTATGTGGTTTTGGAGCAGCTCCTCTTTAATAATCTTGTTTATTTTCATTTAGTAGAGCACCCGTTAACTTTAGATGCCTACAAAGACATGTCATTTACGGCATGTACCTAAGTGTTATTTTTAATTTTAATATCCCATTTTCTCGTGACAAAGTGGCGTGTTTGTACAGAACGGTAGCTGGCGAGCAATAAGCGCTCCCTGCTAATAACAACAGAGGCATCTCCGGCGATATCTCAATAACGTAGGTGCGAGTTAATTAACACATGATGCTTGTCGTGGAAATAGAATTCCTGTAAGCGGATGGGGTTGCGCTGGCGCCCGGGGCTTCGACGGCGCACCCGCGCTGTTTACCGCTGTTTGTTTACAAGCACGGAGACTTCATTACGCCGCCGGCTAATGTATTCAGCTTCAGCCTTCGAGTTAACAGCGACACTTCTCGGAATCAATATGCTCCTTGTATGTTTTGATTGGCTGTCGAGCAACTACCGCGCTCTAATCCCGGCCTCCCGTCCTCCCGATACGACACACATTCGATTACACATCGTTTCCATTTAATGACATCGAATACACGAACAGATTTCAGTTTTATACTCGTTGGGGATAAATATCGTAGCGTGTTAACGACCTTGCATTGAACTTGTTCGATTTTAGGGCTCGCTAGTTTTACGAACTATCCGTATAAAGACCCGCCGTTTCCTGTTCTGTTCCCTGTTGTTTGCTTGAATACAAGCAAACAATAGTTCAATTTCAATAAACATCAGCCAACAGAATTTAATTGCGATATAAAATCGTCTATTTTAAAAACTATCATAAAGAGTTATCCACTGAGTAATGAAACCACCGCAGTCAGCGAATAAATACACAATTCCAAAGTTTCTCATTCCCGAAGCTCGGCGACCCCAAAAAATAATAATGTTTCATCTTATAAAAATATTTCCCGAACGACTGTCTCTCTGTATATCACGGTATTTGTCACAGAGGATCACCCTTTATGTTCCTTTCCAGTCAAACCCCTTAGATAAGCGAGCCTTTTATATGCCAAATATAATATATTATGGTTTTCAATTTTCTGGAAAGAATAATATGAACATGCCTTCAGTCACTTATATTAAAAAGAGCATAAAATAAAATATGTAGATAGGTACTTCATTATCAAATTGATCTATCTATCTACACATATAAAAAAAATCTAGGAATCAAACATACATACACGTATTTTCAAACTTTTTTTGTAATCAACAAATAAATAAAATGAAGTATTTTATATCACTAGAAAGGTAATTCTTCTATTCTTTCATCCCAAGAACGATCCTGACATACTCTTTCTTTCGCTTATTTTATATTCATCATATCTTTCAAACATGCTCGGCGATTGTGTTTTATTAATTCCATCGATCAATACATTTTTTATATGTTCAATAAAAGTACACCTAGCTCGTCCTCTGCCAGCATTTCCTTTCATTTAAGCCATATAAACCTTTTTAGTCAATCTTTCATCCTTCATTCTTTCAACGTATCAAATTGAATGATGTGAAATTGTGAAATTTAATTATTTTGAAAGAAACGGTATTTCTACAAAAAAAGGGGCACATTTATATTAAAATGCACGTCCATGCTACATGTCTACGGATCCACAAGCCATTACTTCCGACATATGAGCAAAGCAAAAATATCAGCGTATTATGGGTTATCAGGAGACGAACTCGCGTCTTAGAGACTCCGCTTTGCCTATTGATGTCACAGACTCCGATTTAATGGATTGCTTACTTTAATATTCGGAAACGTACAATGTTTGCTCCCTTATGAGTTACCTTCAATATGTTATATACGGAATATATTATGATGCTGTAACCAGAATCTTATTAGCTCATACCTTGAAATAAAGTCACCGGCGAATCTGTTTGTAGGTATGACTGCTTAGTATAGGTTTGTGTCTATTAAAATCCAACAAAATTTGTATGGATGTATCTTTGTTACACAATCACGCCAGAACGGCTGGATGAAATTTGGTACAGAGACGGATTATAGTCTGGAATAGCACATAGGCTTCTTTTTATCCCGGAAAAATGTATGGTTCCCGTGGGATAGATTTGTTTTTGTTTTTCACGGGATCGACATGATTTTTTGCATAGTGGTAGTTTAGGGGTCAGAGAATGACATATACTTCTTTTTCTTCTTATTCTTTTGATATATGGCAACAGTGCTGACTTTCGTCGCAATTCTGCCAGTCTGCAGTGTTTAATCTTGTGTAATAGTAAGCCGATAAATCGGTAGCTAAGATTATCCCGTATGTCTTATTAATCACTGACTAATCACAACCATCACAGCGCGGCCGGGATTAAACCGGATTCCACATCACGCCATGACGAAAACGCGTGCGGTCGGCGCCATGACTTTTTTCTTTTTACTTCTTTTTATACCGCAAAAGCGGGCGGGGGAGGGGCAAATTACAGCCACGAGATTATTTCTTTTGGATCTATCCATAAACCGCGGACAGAAGCTTGTGATTTATTAAGCTGCGTAGTAACTTAATTAATCAATCAAGCCTAGGGAAAATTTCACCGGCAGCGTGCTCACATAACAAAATAATGTAGGAAATAATGTTTATAATTTAAATAACGCATTATCTTACAACATCAATTGGAATTTAAATACTTTTGTAAAAGTTTTATTTTGTAAAATATTTTTAAACAGTTTATCGAGGTGAGAAAATGATATTCAGAAATTTACACTCAATTGTTTGTTTGTCTACAGCTCCCCTTTCATATAAAAGACGAAAACAAATAGGGAATGTGCCAAACAGCAAACAATATTATACGGAATGCACAATAATATCAGTTCCGGGCGTGGGTGCGGGATGCGCTGTTTACTCCCGCGAATAAATATGAAATTCGAGGATGTCTGCCTTCGCTGAGCAAATATTATGGGAGTTTGCTTTGGTGAAATGATAACCGCGTATATTGGAAATATTCTCTGCTTAGACGTCAATTGAATTTCGTTGAATATAGAGTGGTATGATTTTAGGATAGATATTCATAGTCCGATGAACGAAGGGGTTGAAGTGTACAATATTACACCGCCCGAGTATGACAAATGTTGGATTGTTATAAAACAATTTAGTTTACAGCAATGGATCTGTAATCGGAAGCCAGGGTTCAATCCACTTCTAGGTTCATTAAGTGTAGCGCCAGGCTTGCCACCTGTTCTGTTTAATAGAGGCAACTCGATAAATACGATATAAAGGCTGTGATGGTTTTGTGCTTTGATCGACATGTCCTGTTTCGGAGGGCACGTATATATATATCCGGGTGTTGGCGGTTACAACTCTCCTCCTGTCCACCATGTGGACATTGTAACTCCGGCCACGATGTGTATTTGTTATGTATTTTTAACCGACTTCAAAAAAAGGAGGAGGTTCTCAATTCGTTGGAATCTTTTGTATTTTTTTATATATGTTCGCTGATTACTTGAAGACGCCTGGACCGATTTGAAATTTTATTCTGTTTGAAAGGGTATACTTTCCAGGTGGTCCCATGGTCATCAGGTCAGGATCTGATGATGGGATCCTGGAGAAATAGAGAACTCTTTAAATTTTATAGGCGCACTTGAAGCGAATTTGCAAAACAAATATTAATATATTTGAAATATTATGTGGAATGTACCTATAACGCATGTTATATGAAGTGAGCTGACACAAAGCCCGGTCTTATAGAACAAATTTCATACCGCACCGCTGCGACGCGTATTATCATCCCGCGAGAATAACTTTAGGATTTATGCCGTACGTAAAAGTTTATGTCGTGCTCTCCTTGTATGCAGTCTGCAATACAACGATGTAGTGACTACACATTATTTTATACATTTTCGTAAATACATTATTTATTTATTATTATTTTATACATTACTTTATATTTTTTATTATATTGTAGATATCCAGTACCTACCTACATACTAATATTGTTAGAAGTTATTGAATTTGTTAGTTTGTTTGTAAAGTGCCTAAAGTAGAAAAGTAACTATTTGTTTGAAAAAATATTTCACTGTTCTCAAGCTACATAGGATTCAGTAAAATAATATAGCAATATTTGCAATGACACCGAAGAAAATCGACAAAAGGACGAGTTTCACTATTCAGAAATTTCCACGGTCGAAACCTCCTGGCTAAACTATTATAGTATTAAATATAAAAATACAATGATTTTATAACTAACTATATCATAAGCGTACATTTTAATTATTCTTTGAAGCCGTTATTTTTGTTTTCTTAGGTGTGATGAACATAGAAAATAAAAGAGAATGTCTAGAGCTCGTAGGCTCGTAGCAAGTGTCATTGATTGCCCCTTTGCCTACCTGTCCGGCGATAAATGGCGTAATGATATATAGATAGATAGGTATCTCAAATGTAAAATGCAAGATCCACTTCAAACGAAACCGTGATCAATTGTCATAAAATATTCGAAAGTGCCCAGAAAGGCCGATTCTATCAAGGTAGGTATGTGGAAGCGATGTCGGCAATCTCGACCCCAAAGGTAAGAAGGGTGTATAGAGTGGACGTCTCGCGTAGAACGACTTTACGAGTATGACACCCCGCACGACACATCAACACAACAACCAGATTGTGTTTTGGAACTGATGGAGTAGTAGCGAGTGTGACAATTTTATCTCGGTCTGACAACAAAGTTTTACACAAAACATAATTATGTAGGTATATGTATTGTACATACACCATAACGGTCTTTGGACTTTATGGTGTGGGCATATATACTGTAACAATGTCCACAAAACGACGGGCTACATCGTAGCACTTAAAATTAGTGGGTCTAGAGTTGTTACTTCTTAAATAGAGTTCTAATATTTTTGGCTCGTATGAGTATTGAACCCGGAACTTCCTGTATATCAGTCCAATGTTCTATCGACGCTCTTGAAATATGAACCATGTATGTATATTATGTAACCATGCTCAAATATCTACACATGTCGTAGCATTTCGTAAAATTCAACCCCTGATGAGGTATAAAAAAGTGTATCAGAGGTCAACATTTTCTTAAAATGCGAAATAAAAGTACATCTATTTCGTCGGTATTAGTGCGAACTCTATTCATTTTGTATATAAAGATTCCCAACTTAATAGTGTAGCTCCTAGTAGATCCCAGATCCGCCACTTTCCGCAGTGTCATCTGTGCATATAAAAAGTTATGAGCACTGACAATATTTCCGAGAGAGTATACTCTCTGTTGCCCGAGGAAACGATATGCAGTAAACAGGCGGGCGTGCTCGGTCTCGCGGGGCTCTACAAGCTTGGCTGACCCGTCCCGTTTTTATGCGAATTTTCATAAAAATAAATCTGAGTCTCGTTGATTGAACCAGTCGCCACCGCTGGCCGCTCCCGCGCCTCTTCTATTTTATTGTTATTAGCTCTCTCTCGTAAGGGTAGAAATTATTGTTATGCCAGTTGTTACGTAAAAATCGAATACTATTGCCTTTGTTGGTTAGTTTGTTAGTGACATGTAATATAATTATATACTTTTCATGACATTCAACTGCTTGATAAAGTTTTTCCGGTAGATATATTATTTAGGGGGTACCGGGTTTGATACCTAGTTTGGCAATTACCTTTTTATCAACGATAATGATGATGAGTTGATGAGTCTATTCCAGTAGAGAATCTTTGTTTAATGCGGAATTCAGTAGCTTAGATGAACCATACATAAAAGTCACGTCTGTTTCCCAGAGGGGTAGACATAGGCCACGTATTTCCACTTGCTACGATCCTGGCATCTTTTGCTTCATTCACTCTCATCGTATTCTTAATGCTGCATGCTCATCGGTTTAGGGTAATTCTGACCTGGCCTTTTTCGAGGAAGTTTCCGATTTGATCGGCATACATCCGCCAAGGTCTTCCGTTTCCAACTTTCTCCTTTACACTCGCCTCATATATTTCTTTCGGCAATCTTCTTGCATCCATCCTTTCTACAAGCCCAAACCTTAGAATTCTTTCACTCCACACTTAAATAAACCAAGGATACGTCCATACTATTTTTTTTATTGAGTATAATATTATTCATTTATTTACATATAGAAATAGGTACTAAAATTAGACAGACATAAAAGGCTGGCTCTTAGTGCGGTCAAAGAATAAGCTTTGCCATCCAACGAGGCAATGCAGCCATGAGTCTGTTGGGTACTCTCCCAGTAGATAGTAGGTAATTTACATGATTTTTTATATTTGTTACATTATTTAATACATATACTATTTAATTTATATTCTTTGTCTATTTGTAAGTTCAAAATATAGGTACTTAGAATACAATAGAAATAGAATTTGTAGTTTGATACAAAACGAGGAAATATCATCAAATTACTACATTATAATTAAATGTTATGTTTTCCGGCTTTAAAAAATCATACCAACAAAACATTTGAAATGATGATCAAAACAGTCATACACAGTCAGGGACAATAAGAAGATTTTCCTAAGTAAACATCATCGTGAAAGACACAAAAGGGAAAAGTAGAGACGCGCAATGAAAAACTGTGATCATTATTTTGAAGTCCTATTCAATAGTCGACACTTAACATCTTACCACAGGTAGTCTACAATCAACAAAAACGTTTAGAATAAATAACCTACAAAAACAATCCATAGTTCGCGATAAAAAGTGTCGCAGTAGGAACGAAATGGATTCAGTCTTTTATAATTGCCCGCCAAAGCGTCACAGTATAGCAGAGCGGCGACTTAGACAAGCACTATCGAGTTTAAAATCTGATGGAACAAGTGTTATGGCATCGTTCGACACCATATACGAATAAAGTACATTCTCAATGCGATCTATATCGCGAGCGGCAACATTCATATTGAACGTAAATAAACCACACCAAGCTGTTATTGCCAATTTACCACAATGTAGGTACTCGTATTGTTAGTGCAGACTTAAGAACTACTTAATACTTTGTTGTTCCATAAATAGGAAGAAGTGTGGAAAAGTTCCTATTACTACAATTTCTATTTGGTACTAGGTTTGGAGTGGTAAGTTAGATAACACCGGTCGACACGATTTTTGGGTTTGAGTTCTAAATATCTAGGTAACTAATAAAGGGAAAAATAGATTTATAGGTTAAAGTTTGCTTTTATAGAAACCAGAACCACAATTGCTCATACAATCAATTAAAATCTTATCGATTTTTTTATTTATTTATTTATTGTGTAATATTTGGATAACAAAGCGCTTGTGGACCAACGCCGCTGAAATATTTACTTAAATTTACATACCTTAAATTGGAATAAAAGGCGTGATGATATATAGATAGATACTTATTTAATATTCATGAGATAACATATTATAAGAAAAGAAAATTAAAAAGCCCCCGAGTTGGTGAGCAATTGGGTCAAGTCACCTTTCAAACAAAAAGAAAATAAATCAAAATTGGTTCATCCGTTTTGGGGCTACGATGCCACAGACAAACACACATATACATACACAGATACCCACGTTGCGATCGGGGTTTAAAAATTAACAAAATATATAGTATTAGTTGAACACAGAAAACAAATCAGATATTCAGCAGACTTAATTCACCTAGGTCAATTCACCTATATATATTTAAGAATATGTGCTTAATCGACTCCTCGTGCTTCGGAGGGCACGTAAAGCCGGCGTCCGGTCACCAACCCGCCTGCCAAGCGTGGTGACTATGGCAATTCCTCTCAATGAGCACCACTAAAATGGTGCGCTAGAGGGAGACCATGATCCAGCAGTGGATCTTAAAAGGTTGATGATGATGATGATATGATATATCTATCTATCTATCAGCACGCCTTTTATCCCAAGAGGGGTAGGCAGATAAAAACGAATACCATTTGCTACGATCCTGACACCTCTTTCGCTTTTTAGGGTTCCGAACATCGTGGATGAAAAAACAGAAACCCTTATTTAATGATGATTGATCTCATGTGTCTGTCTGTCATAGCTTATTTTCTCCGAATCTACTGGACGAAATTATGTTAAAATTTGGTACATCTTTTGGGTGAAAAACTAAAACGTAAAAGAAAGTTTTGTTTCAAGTGCATCATGTGACATATAAAATGAAAGGGCTCATTATAAGGAATAGGTACAAACAAATATATTGTTATATAATTTTAAAATGCATTGTTTAAATTATCTCGAAAATTGACTGTTCTCCCCCCACTCCCATCTCTGAAACTGAATTATATTATTTTATATTCATGATACCTTTCGTATTTTGTATGTATTATGCTCGGCGATTGTGTGTTTTTTTTTAATCATATGGCTGTAATTTTTTTCACACTCTCTCATAGGTCATGTAATATGTAATAAAATGAGTAATAAAAATTATTTAAACCTAAACCTAAAATAACTAGCTACCCCTGTCCGGCTTCGCACGATTACATATCGGTTTACAACAATTTGAATAGTTAGATATAGATATATGCTACCGCGGGCTTATTTGTAGATAATTTTTCCCCGACTTGATTCACTTATATCTACTGTTAATGTTCAGCTCCCATGGACCATGTTTAATACTTGTAAACCTTCCCGGTGAATCAACCTATCTTATAGTCAGAATCCGTTCAGTAGTTTTTGCGTGAAATGGTTACAGACATACAGACACGGCGAAGGACTTTTTTTATAATATGTACTGACAGTGATAATGTACCTCTCTAGATTTATGATAGGTACATCTTACATGAATAAAGTAAATGCAAGATTATTAACAATATAAAGTGTAGTTTCTCATGTGTCGAGGACAAGAACAAATAAGTCAAATTAATGTTTCTTTAAATAAAAATGGGAATGCACTCAAAGAACGTGATTTATCTTCGGTCTCTTTTGAATATTAAATAATCGTTAATGGGAGCGCATGATCGGCCCATTAGCCGACGTCGTTCCTTTCAATTTAATAAAGAGTCATTTATAAGGCGGCGAAGCTTTTCCCTTATCTGAACGAAGTATGTAGCCGAGAGCAGAGGTGCGGCTCGATTTGTATTACTTCATATTTACACCATCCCTTATCTATTTCAAGCTAGCTTTTGATTCAAATTGTATTAAAGGCATTGTATTATAGACCTTATTAATTTATATACTTCCTGAAAAATTGTAATACAATTACTTACTTACTTACTTAAAATTGAGGAAATGTAAATTCTTCTCTAAACTATTATGTGTTTAGACATCAATATTTGCCATAGAGTATCACACAGAACAAGGAATTGAGAAGATTGTAATTCTATACATGACTTGAAAAAAATATCATTAAAATCATAATAAGATATTTAATTTATAATATATACTCCGTTTTGGAAATGATAAAGTCCTTCTTTAACATATTTTTGGCCCTATCTTAGAAATCTCTTCACAGCTCGGTTCTCACGCTAGGGCAACTGTCACTTCATTGAACCATTAGGAAATTACTCCGTTTCCTCGCTTGGACCGTTTGTCGCGTTGTTCGAACACCACTAATGCTACTCCACGATTGTGTGACTTTGTCAGTTAGTGAATGTTCGTTCATCCGTACAAGCAATTTGATGGAAAAGTGCAGGAAATGCTCGAAAACCTCATTTGCAGAAAGGGTTTCTACGTCAGAATTTGTTACAAATAGTGTAGATGTTCTGAATGTTTTTCTAGAAACTATATTCTACTTAATAGCCCAATGGTTGGAATAACTTGGATCTGGAGGATCCAACGTTTAACATTACGTCTCCGAACCGAAGGGCTTCATCATACTTCTGAAAATATTTAGTACCTAATGTATTTAAAAAGTGCAGCGACATAGGCTTTTAACCTGTCCTGTTTAAATACAACTCAATTGTTTTGCTGCACTGCACTATATCATGCTTACTAATGGTGATTTTTTGGCAGAGGGATAGTTTGAGGCCTGGGTAGTGACATAAAATGGCCCGGAAATTCTTCGGGATAAGATGTTATGCGACATTTCAAAAATATTTCACAAGCGAATCCGTGTGGAAAGCTAGTATGTAAATAAAAACAGAAATGTTACAATAGACACTAAAAATATTCAAGAAAGCCATAAATATAAATGTAATATTTTCATACGCGCAATTGACCTGCACAATCAATTGCAATACGCTCAATTAGGAGCATTAATCGGCGTAGTAATCAAAAGCAAGCATTACTTAGGGCCGCACATCGCCCGTTACGACTTCCTAATGACACTCGGATCGAGAACGTCGCTCGTTATCGTGAAACATTCGATCGAGTCTGTAGAGTTATTCCTCTTAATATCCTGGCGGGCGACGAGGCCGGGACTTGGAATATCGTCACGTACGAGCCCACCGTCCCACGTAATTATATCGACGCAATTAAAGACTTACTAATATATTATAATCGTTCTGTTAGCAATAGCACTTTTTGCTAAAGTGTTCGGAGCCGACGCGCTTTGCTTGCGTTTGCCGACATGTCGTAACGGTGGCTTGTAACGCCTCCGCGGTTTGTCGTCTTGAATAATGTTCTGCAGGTTGAGTGTTCAAGTTATTGTTAATTCAATTTTATTGATATTTGCGTGTTTTTTTTCAATTGTTGCAACTGTATCTCATCTAGAAGTAATTGCTTACCACGAATTCAAATTATTAAACTTTCATAAAAAATCGCTTACAATTTTTTAATATCTACTTGCTGTAAACAGTGCACAAAAAGAAAATTCTATCGTATCATAAAAATCAATACAAGACTGTAGTTCAATAATGTTCATCCAATTATTTTGCAGCGACCATTTACACTGTAAGGGTAGACAGATAAACTTCCAAGTTAATAACAGTTAGCTGGAAGGTTTGATTCGTTCGAATCATGAGAAAATTATGCTTCTCGACATATCGGATCAACCGTGATGTTCGCCCGACGGATAAGAATAATTACAATGATTGAACCCTTATAATCCGTGTTCATTTAATAGTCGACAGATGTTAATCGTTGCACCGCCTATAATTACGAGCGCGTTCTGATCTGTCTAGAAGAAAAACGCAAACTCGCCGATCCCTCGGTCGGCTTGGGAACCCCGCGGGAGACGATTTACTAGATGGTTTACCTTTGCAATCACATCGACAACTAGTATCTAGTCACTTTTTTACTATGCCCGTTTATATTCATAGATAAATGTAGGAACGTTGAAGAAACGCATAGCGTACAATATAATCTTGGCTATTAGTAACAACATATTTAACATGCCTCGATAGGAAGAATGGAAAACATGATTCCATTTTGCTATCATTAAAATATGACAAATCTTCTAAGTGATAGAAAAAATAGAGCATTAATAGGGTTGGACTCGAATCTCGAAAGTGGAGGTCTCAGGTCATTCAAGTCAAAATAATATGTAAAAATAAGTGCTTAGGAAGGCATTAGCCATTCCGTATTTGTTCTGAAAAATAGTAGGTATCTAGGAGTCTTTATTTTAACAGGGGATTCTTTGATAGCCTCCTTTTCTAGAAAATATAGGAACATATTTTATTTGTGGACTTCAGCTATTTTTGTCTGAAACTAAAATTGGCATAGGTGTATTGTTTTTTGGTCAAGTGCGTTCTTTTTGAAAATTCAATATTTATTCAATTCATTGTATGGAAATAAAAAAATCTTGAAGGCAGAAGTTGGTCAAATTAAATTATTACTTTTTCATAAAAATTGTGCAGTCATACGAATATTATAGTCTAAATCCTTAGTACACCTCACCTGCATTGAAATCTGTTTTAAGACGGAATTGTAAAGAAAATACAAAACGAACGAAACGAAAATAAAATTAAATAAGCAAATAAGTAGATGATAGAACTAACTACACTATAGCCGTCTTGCCATTATGGTGTGTTTGTTTTTGTTCAAATAACAGAATTTCAATTTCAGAGCTTGCTTACGAAGCTACAGAGTGACTTCATATTTAGTATGAGATAAGCATGTCACGACCTATGTCAACGCTGACTCTAAGAAAAACCTTAAAACAGGCCTTAGGTCTTAATTATGCACGAAGAAATGTAAATTGATGCCAATTTAATTCGAGATCGTCATCTGTATAATATTATTAAAATAAAGAAATGGTTCAACTTCCAAGAAACAGTTTTAATTAGCTGTTATAAAACGTGTCTGCTATTTTATGTTTTGTTATTTTTCTCTATTGTATGCAAAGTAGAAGTTGGGTTAATCCATCACGTCATATTTGCGGCGTTTCTGCGGGATGTTGGCTCTGAGCTAAACAGTGAAGGTATTTTATTTAGATACCTCTGTCATCTCTTATTATAATGAGGGAAATCACTAATGACACAGAGTAATATTATAGAAAAGGTACAAGTTAGAATTTGAAATGATAACTCTATTCCCCTATTTGTTTTTCGACCGAGGATTCCTAACAAGAGTTAAAAAAAAAACAACGACAACATCATCACAGCCTTTAGGTATACATTGAGGCGTTGCTAGAAACATTAGGTTTGAGGTCACAAAATAATGCCCCCGTCGGAAGTCTCGACTACAAACTTTAGTGCCGAACTAAAATTGGTGCTAGGTTCTTTCCGGTTTTAAGTCTATCGCTCTAACCCAATGATTTTGTATCTGCATCACTATGCAGTATAATTAATTTATATAAGATATTCGCCACCCCGCCCCCGGCTTCGCACTGGTACAATATGGGATTATAACGTAAGGTAAGCCGTGAAGAAAAAAATTTGAATACCTACGTAAATACGCTTTTAACTTATCTATTAGAGATAAGTATATGGACTTTTATTGAGATCATTTTATTCTAAACAATTCTTCACTACATCATTTTGCTATATCTCTGGCGAATTAGACAGCATATGCCGTCAAAATTCGCTGGGGCTAACTTTTTTTCCCACTTGATTCACTTATTCCCTGTTAATGCTCAGCTCCTTCCTTATGAAAACCGCATCAAAATTCGTTTAGAAGTTTTTACGTGAATATGTCACAGACAGACGCGACAGGGGATTTTGTTTTATAATATGTAGTGAAGTGATCGGTAATTTATTAATTTTCGACAATTTGAATAGATTATAGTTAAATAAAAACATTTAGATACCTAATACGCCTAATACACATACATATTGAGGAAAGCAGGCACCATCCGCCATCACGTCTAAACTGATGAATGATTACCTTTCCACGTAGCGAGTTACCTACATGTAAATTCTAATCCTCGTTGCATTTAAAACGAACGGCCTAGTAATTATGTGCTTTCATTTGTCTGCTTCTGAGAACAAACGAGCGTCCCTCGGCATGTAAGCTTGCTCCATGTAAAGCAGTTAGCAGTACTCTAATCTCGCACTGCCATTAATTTAAAGAATACGTCTGCGTAACCGACTTTACCAACCTCGTCGAAACACAATTCTACTTCACATTTTCTTATTTGCATATTAAAATAATTTCAAGTAAACGCAATACGTAAGTCTTCTACCACCCGCCCTGAACTTGTTATTCAGAAACAGCGGAACTCAATGATATACATCAAACGAATTTATATTCAATTGGAAGTAGCTAAAGCTTATTTTTCTTTATATTTATTGAAATGTATCTAATCATACGAAATATAGTAGCTTCAGAACGATGACAGATAAAGGCAAGTTGTGCGCCCAAATAGATAAACTAGTGTGGAAATTAATGTCTACATTTACTGGTGCATGAAGTTTGTAGTTAATTATAGGTTTATTGCTATTCGCTTTTTTAGAGTTGAGTTACTACTACAAAGGTTGAGCATTATCATTTTAAAAGGAAGTGTATAAATTATTTCTTTGAAACATTTTATCCTGCAGGGCCGGCGACGCTTCCGCATTTGTCAATCGAAATGTATTTAGTTTGTTTATCAGGAAGGTTTTACATAATTTGTAGATATAATTAATTATGCAGTTAAATGTATGGTATCATAAATTCAGTGAAATAAACTTTAATACATTATTGTTCCTTTGTAACATCAAGAAATTCTCTCATTAAACAACAAACAACTTTAAAAACGTTCTAACAATATTGTGTAAATTAAATTAATTAACAACTCGTAAAGATTTAGTCAAGAAAGCAAGATAAAAAAGACTGCAATAAAAAAAACAGTAAACGATATGTTTCACAGCGATTTAATTAAACTTCTTCCATATAAATAGATTCACAAACAATGTCTTCATTTATGACGTGTGAAATGAGAAGAGAAACTGTAGGGCGGTTGAACTTTATTCTACTAACCAGAGGTTAACTACAGGTTCGTCAAATTTAAAATTCGAAATATGGCGTTGTGAAAAGTAAAATTGTCCCTTCATCTAGCAAGCTGGTAATGAAATTAAAGAGGACAGGGCATTTGGTGACAGACAAGCCTTACTTAACACTTTTTGGGACTACAGCCACAGAATAAAGAACTAGGTACTTCCGTACTACAGATGTAACCTGTGACTGAAGCTACTGAAACCAAGGTGTTTTTTTTAATTAATTTTAATTATTTACACATAACAATATAAAAACCTTAAATCTAATCTAAACATTAGTAATAACTAAATAAACCAGGTCTGCGTGGAATAGTGGCAAGAATACTGGCTGCATTTCCCCGCTGAATCGCAATGCTGATTCGTTGAGCGAGGAAGGAGCATCTTGTCACCATAAGAGATGATCAGTCGAGGGGATATATCTTTAGGATATAGGTGTTTATTGTATTCAGAAGAAGTCGAATTAATCACTTAATATTTCTTTATCAAAGATAGTGATTAGCATTTTAGCTTTAATTTAAAAAAAATAGGGTTGAATCCGGCACCTCCCGAACTTCTCTTATTATTATCATTAGTTACATTAGTTACTGAATGTAATATCACCCGATCAAGCATTTAAAACATTCAATGTGTAGCTCAATTCGTCGAAATTGTTTTACAAAGAATTTAAATCTCATATATGTAGTTAACCTACGTTTACAAAAGTTGGTGCCACCTGCTTCCACATGTGCAGACACCGTGAGGGAAGTTTATTTTTTTAACAAATTATTAATTACATAACCGCCGAGTTAACACGGACACCATTAGCGATACACCATCTAAAAACACCATAGAGAATTTATAATTTTATAGCTATCATTTTCAACACTTAATTAACAATGTTTGTTTTGCTTGACAGTAATTTTCATACCTGTATCTTTAATGTTCATACATAAAATTAATTTATACTTTAAAATATTTTTTCACATAATATTTTTTTTTAATGTAAATAAAATGTCCATGTGTAAAAAATGTAGCTTTATAACAGTTAAATATTTTTTCAAATCAACTTTACATTCAAAATTAAATCGATTGAGTCAAGTTTTCCAGCAATATTCAAATCAAAATCCAAACGAGTTGATAATAGCTTCCCCTGGTCTTATTTTTTTAAACAATTACACTATCACTCCCAAAAAATAGCCGAATAATTACTTAAATTGTCTAATCAGCAGCACAAGTTAATTAATAAAAGGCGATATCAAGCTAGATTTGTTACGTCAAAGCACAAAATAAGGTAAATGTTGAATTATAATTTGTTGTTATCTAGCGTGGCGGGTACACATTTTTTCACACATTCCAGTGTCGGCGAGGGAAGCGGACTCCCGGCGTGACGCACCCGCGCGTGAAATTATTATCATATAATACAACCAACAGTTTGAACCGCGCGATTATTCAAATGCCCCTTGTGGCTCGCTCACTTGATACCGAGATACACACGGGGGTTTAATTTTGTAACAAATTTGGGTATTTTGCGGTAATTCCTACCTGTGTGTAGAAAAGAAACGGTTCACAACACACTGGAGTCAAAGAACCTAACCAACTTTGATAAATCGCGAGTCGTGCTTCTATGAAAATATAAGTTAAGGGTCGATACTACCTCACATTCCTTCGCATAAACATTTGCTGTATCGACAATACCATTAATTTTAATACACAATATAATAGACGATTTATACTAAGTGACAAAGGGACCAAAAACGCGATTTTTTGATATTTTCTCGACAGAAAAAAAATCCAAAGTTACCTCTAAAGTTACAAATAACCCACTGGCATTACGTAAATACTGTTCACAAAATCACACAATTTTAAATAATAACTAAACATACGTTTCATTAGTTATTAAATGGTTTAGATTTTTAATACAATAAAAACATGACTACTTTTTAAGATTTAAAGACAATCCTCTCTCTACAACTAAGATCAATCTATTTTGCGCGCGTATTTATTGACAACTAATCGACTCTTAAGTACGTACTGATGTAGTTCCATAAAGTATGCGAAAGTCTTGCATTGTGGACATTTACGTGCGATGTGATGACAGCATTGATGTTACCTAAATCACCTGCATTCATTCTGCATTGCATTAAAATATGTTAAAATATATATTGTATACTTATTTACCTATACTTGCAATCTTAGAATAACAGTTAGATACTGGGTAATCTATTTATAAACTTTCAATCATATATAATTAATATTTTCATATTACATTTCAGCTGTAGGCTGTATATAATGATATTCGTATTATGGTTTGTGTACCTACATAGGTATTTGTGACAGAACAATAGAAGTAGCAAGTGGGCGTTCCCTCGTGATCACACATAATTATGCGCTGTAGCAGTAGCTTATAAAATATATGATAAAAAAAATAGAATGAATATATAATTTGTCTAAAGAAAGTACTAAAAACTAGACTAGTTTTTCACAACATTATGCTATTCCAATACAAAAATTTGGTTACACTGGTTTCTATGCAAATATGCTAACATGCTACTTTCACCTTCTGTATAATGTTCTGTGATAAGCTTCAATAACACACAGTACAGTTAAACAATTAGATAAATGATCTGAATAGAAAGGCACTGAGGTGCGTCGGTGGCCGAGTGGTTAAGACGTCTGGTATTTACTAGACAGACCCCGAGTTCGATCCCGGATCCCGGTCATGTACCAATGGGTTTTTTAATTAAAAACTTATGTACATAATCCGACAAACCACACTTAGAGGCTTTTCCATCTAAATATATCTCAACAGAACTAGCCACTCGTTAGATATAGCCTCACAAATACCATCGGCTAAACGAGGGAGACTTGGTCTTCCGCTGGGTACCCTGGAACCGTAACACGGTTTCGGGAGCTGTAAAGCAACCCGTGAAGAAAAAAAAAAAAAAAAAAAAAAAAAAAAAGGCACTGATATTTTTGATACAATTTACTAATAGTTGGTTTGGTCTAACCGAATATCAAATAACAAGAAGTATTCACCCGTGTCTGGAATAACCCTCGACGGACGTATAACGGGGCAAGAAACGTTTAAATCTTTCAAGCGAAACATAAAACGAACGAAATTTGTCATATTTATTTTGCAACTAATAGTCGATGTCCACTTGGCTGTTTATTTTTAGCCACAGTTATAAAAGGTTGTCAAATATAAAATGGACACTTTCCCATACATATCTTTGATTTTTTTATATTATTTTAACCTTAGCATTTCAGAGTTTAAACCTATGAAACAAATTCAAATTCAAATATACTTTATTGTCACATAGAATGAAATTAATAAAAAAAAATTAAAAAAAAAGCCTTTTATTTCTTGCGTTTTTTACAATTAGTATATTAGTATATTCTGATTATGTTTATGCTAGTGTTAGTAATAATAAAAAAATATAAATATAATATAATTTTTGTAGTTTTATGCAAGAACCCCATCTTCATAGGTGAAGGCCTCCTCCAAAGCTTTCCACTTCTCCCGATCTTTGGCCGTGCGTATCCAGTTTGGACCGGCGAATTTCATTATGTCGTCTTCCCATCTTGACGTTGGTCTTCCTATATTTCGTTTCCCTATTGGTCCCTTCCAATAGGTCCTGGAGTCGTGCTACGTGTCCAGCCCATTTTCATTTCAGTTGTTTGGCGTAACGGAGAACATCTACAGATTTTGTGATTTTTCTTATGTTAGTATGCCTTATTTTTTGGATTTTCCTGATATTTAGCATGCTTCGCTCCATTCCTCGCTGGCAACTTATTTTTTAGAATAAAATTAAGGTTATATTTAACACATTTTTGTCTTCTATGTGGTACCTTTTCAGGCGTACAATAGAACTCTTATAATTTAATATTATTAGAAATTAAAACAAATGAAAAATAAAATCAAACAAAGAATCAACTATTGGCATCCAAATATTATTACAAAGCCAAACAATTACAATACATAATAGGCACACAAAATACATTTACAATTTATTATCTTAGATGATCTAAGAAGTTTGTTATTCATTGTTATTTTGAAAGAATTTTAATTATTAACTGCTTAATTAAACTATATATTACCTGCAAATAGTTAAAACGGAAATCTGAGTTTTAAACAAGTCTAATTATTTTCAGCCCTTAAAGTTCCTCCTACCTTAGCAAGCTGAGCGCAGATTGTGGTGTGAAAGTTCGTCAGAGTTTGCACACCGTACGACATTATAAATAATGTTAAACTTAAACTTCAGAGTTCAGACCGGGCGGTCTTGCCATAACTCGGTTCAAAGTTGGTAAGTGGAGAAGGACCCGACGTAAAGTAAGCGTTATCTATTTGCTTTGGACTCTTTATGAGTTCTAAACGAGATCCGTCACGCGACGTTAACTCGGAATAGAAGTGATAAAGT
The DNA here is from genome assembly GCA_963924495.1 of Nemapogon koenigi. NCBI lineage: Eukaryota > Metazoa > Arthropoda > Insecta > Lepidoptera > Tineidae > Nemapogon > Nemapogon koenigi. The sequence goes on along the minus strand of OZ004631.1, from coordinate 7,399,036 downwards.
GCCCGCTAATCTGTCCTATTCGGGTCACACTTAGTACTGTTTATTAATCAGAAACCTTACAAATTACACTATACTTCCTGAACCGTGACACCTCGCTTTTGACTATGTTAATTTTATCGTTACTTTTATTGTGCGCTTTTTACGCGTCGAGACAACATCTGAAGGGTTCATTTTGAGCTAAATTACGTCCAATTTGTACACAAAGCTGAACTTAAAACCTTGTAATTCTTGCCACAAGCTGACTCGATAGGAGTTTATCACGAGAGTTTTAGTTTGGTTTATGAGATTTACCTATACTACCCTACTAGAATGTAAAAAATATATAGCCAATATTTATGGAGAAGGTGCTCAGTTTAATTTTTTTGACGGTTGGTGCTAAATTTGGAACTTTGCAGCTCCAAATTTCACTAATCTTTATATTATATACAATTAATGAACAGCCCTTTTGCTTCTTTATATTATTTAAAACATCCTAATTTGGCACCAACCGACTTCAAATTTTACGACGAAATATTTAATTATTTCTTTAATATAAAAACCTTAAAACTAACCTTAACATAGCATTAAATTTAAACATTAATAAACCTTTTAAAAAAAAAGTGTACCGACTTCAAAAATTTGCACTGAAAAGTAAGAAATACTTAATAAAAATTTCGTCGTAGAATTTGAAGACGGTTGGTTGGACATAAAGATCTGTTCAATATTATCTGTGTTTGTACTGATAATCGTAGGTTCCTAATGAATTATCTAGATTAGTGAATTTGGGTACTAAATTATTTCTAATTTGGCACCAACCGTCTTCAAATTCTACGACGATTTTTTTATTAATTTTTACTTTTCAGTGCAAATTTTTGAAGTCGGTACACTTTTTTTTAAAAGGTTTATTTCTTTGCTGCCCTGAGAAACAAATAATAACGCAACTAAAAAAAATTATGGAAAATTTAAAAAAATACTGCGGTGGATGGGTTTTGAACCATGTTCAATGTGCACCCCATACCTTTAGCCGCTAGACCACCGTCGATACGAAAACCTTTTAAAAAAAAGTGCACCGACTTCAAAAATTTGCACTGAAAAGTAAGAAATAATAAAAATTTATTTTACCCTTTTAAGTGATTTTGCTGCCTTGAGAGACAAATAATAACGCAACTAAAAAAATATTGATGAAAAATTAAAAAAAAAACGCTGTGGATGTGATTTGAACCATGTGCTTGTGCATCCTATGACTCCCCATTACATTTAACCGCTAGACTATCGTCACGAAAATTGACAACTTCGTGTCAATAGCAACCGTTGCTAAGGCTTTTTCTGATACATAATTTTCAGCCGTAAACAGAAATTAATTACTGAATTTCTGAAAAACTACTGAACCGATTTTCGTCATATGTCTGTGAGATAATGTCGAGAAATTATAATGTCTTAAAAAAAATAAGTTGTCAAAATCGGTACTTATTTTATCGAGATATCAAGAAAAATGTACTTTTAAAGTCAGTTTTTTTAAAATTTCTGAAAAACTAATGAACCAATTTTTATGAGAGAAAAATGGGACCAATCCGGAAGAATTATCTGTCGATTAAAAAAGAAACCATGAAAATCGGTTCACAATTGGCGGAGTTATCGATGTACATACATACATAAAAAAAAAAAAAAAAAAAAAAAAAAATACGGTCCGAATTGAGAACCTTCTCCTTCTTTTTTTGGAAGTCGGTTTTGGAAGTCGGTTAAAAATTGACAACTTCGTGTCAATAGCAACCGTTGCTAAGGCTTTTCTTTGATATAATTTTCAGCAGTAAACAGAGACAAATTACTGAATTTCTGAAAAATTACTGAACCGATTTTCGTCATATGACTGTGAGATAATGTCGAGAAATTATTATATCCTTAAAAAATAAAGTCGTCAAAATCGGTACATATTTCATCGAGATATTACGAAAAATTGACTTATAAGGTCAGTTTTTTCAAAATTTCTGAAAAACTAATGAACCAATTTTTATGAGATAAAAATGGGACCAATCCGGAAGAATTATCTATCGATTAAAAAAGAAACCATCAAAATCGGTTCACAACTGGCGGAGTAATCGATGTCCATACATACATACATAAAAAAGAAATAACTAGAATTTCAACTAAAACTTTTTTTAAATAAACAAAAAAAAAAATTTTTGCACAATTTTAGAATTCGATACTTAAGTATAGGTAAATTATTATAAAATAAAAAATAAATATTGTTTGTTGGTAAGCGCATCACTTGAAAATGGCTAGACAGATTTGACAATTTTAAATTTAGAAAAAAATTAAATTAGAAAAATTGCCCAGAAAATTGGAAAATTCAGGAAAAACTGATAGTGATTTTTTCTATGGGATTTTTGAATGAACTCAAGACCATAATAGGGGATGAAAGTTAATATGGCACTACCTTTGAGGCACTACTGATCAAGCCGAGGCTGAAATCTACCATACTCTATGAAATACCTATACCTACATGTGCCAATGTACAAAAAGTTAAAGTAATGCAAATAACTTTATCTGGCATAATTATATCACAGTAAAGGACACCTTGAAATGACCTAACACGACAGACATTCATGTTGTGCCCATAAAGCTTATCATAATGTATTTCAGTTTCGATGATATTGTGTATTTTAATATACTTAATCACAAAATTTACACTTGAACGTGGTTAAGTCGACATGACGCCTTATGCTAAACAGGTGGTACGCGATACGTGCATTCCACTTATATTTAAAAATAGCATAATTATTACTCCTGTAATATGTTAAAAAGACATTTCTGTATTCATGTAATAAGGTTGAATTTGCTTTAGATAATAACTTAACGTAATGTTAATTTTGTTTCACGGCTATACTAAACGCAATAACTGGAGACACAAAGTGTAACAACGATTTTCCACTTTTCTCCGTACACGCACGTATCAATTTAGAAAAGGCTGCCGCGGCTGTTACGACTACTCAATTCATTTAAAAGCCTTATCAGGTGGCAATCGCGTAACGCTATCATAAAACGGTCATATCGGGGTGAAATTTACGAAATGGAAAAAATAAAAACGAAATAAAAGCAACGTTAAACCTGTACGTAGGCAGTCTACGAGTACTTATTAGTATTTGGAGATAAAATGAAGTTGGCCCGCTTTGGGGAATTTATTGGGGTAAGTTATGGGCAGAGCGCGGGCTTGCGCGGCTAATTTATTCGCCGTGCACATAAATTACTTGATTATGAATTCGACTTAACTCGAATTGTTTGTCTGTTGTAGTGTACATTACAAGGTGTTTTGTTGTTTATGTATACCATTTGTTATTTGGATTCACCTTTGCAAGTCCTACCTACTTTATAAGTTGGGTCGGTAGAATATGTGGCACTAACCAGCGGGCAGGTCACATGGGTTCGATTTCGATCACCGTGCACGTCAGCCATATAACAATGGGTTTTTTAACCAATATACTTTTGTACATATTCTGACAAATTTTAGAACGGGAAATGAGGTTGTCTTCCGCTGGGTACGTACCTTGAGGCCGATAACACGGTAATGGTAAACTTAAAACTTCTCTAGTGACAGGAAAAGTGCTACAGAAAGAAAAGGGAAAGTGACGGCGATCTCATAAAAAGCAATAGTTGGGATTACGTAGAACATCGCCGGTAATTCCGAGTTGTTTCCTCGCAGCACTAACGCGCCGCAAGTCACTGCAGCGCAGAATAATCGCGGATACCCATAAAAGATGTAATTTTAGATAAGTTGAAACAGTGTGCCCCAACCCACTACCTCGCCTGCCTTCACCGCCCTCCTCCCTTCCTACTTTCTAATGACTAATTATTATGCTGTGCGTTGCGAGCTTAATGTCAGTAACCGCCTCTTATAAAATAAGTACCTCCCTACGTTTAAGTTCGGTTCTTTGTAAAGTTGTATTCATTTTTACTTATTTTTCTCATTCAAAATATATAAAGATAGTAAATAATAATTCCACTTGGAAATGTTGGTCAAAGTCCAAATACCCCGGCAATGTGAAAAAGAGAGTAATACATAATTATTTTCTGTCTTGCCTGATATATTACAAACAGGACCCACCCATGACCAAAGAAAACTTCAATTAGAGTTTGTTAAAGAGATTAGCAAAAATATCAGATCAACAGAGGTATGTTGGAAGACAAAAGAGGAACGAAGAAAGTAATGAAGTGGACACCAAAAATACTAAAAAGGAAAACAGAGAAGCCAAATCTAAAGAATGCTTGAGAAAATTGGTAGGAGATAATGGAGGAAGTTGGAAGAAAATAATAATAAATGAGAAGATTGTACCGTGTGATTTACATCAAAAAAATATGATACCTAGAACTATTGAACTATTGAACTAGACGAATTGAACTTAACTTAGTTAGTTACTAAATTAGATTCTAAAGCATTCATTAACTTCAAACAATAGATAGATATGATGTCCAAGTACAAAGAGTCGGACCAAACTGGCGCCTGGTCGAGTCGATGATGCCGATATAAACCGCAACGAGACGTGCCGATCCTCCGATATTGTGCATTACCATAGTGGCACTCGTGAAAGTACAATAACACAATCTGTACTGTGTTTCTAACATTAATTGATTGGAACTCTTGCTTAATTAGAAACTTAAATTTCTATTCTACATACGTTATTATAAGAATTTAATTTTAAATTTAGATTTAATTTCAAGTTTCTATTCTCAGATGCATTCTCTATCTTCTATCTGATATTATAAATGCAAAAGTGTGTTTTGTTTGTTTAATTTGTCCCTCTTTCACGTCAAAACGGATCTGGATGTAGAGGGAATTCTACTACTTTTTATGTGGCGAAAATATCTACTTACTTCAGGAAATTCTTTATAGAATCTTTGATATTCTTCGGCCAGTAATTTTGAAAAGAACAAACCATTACTGAACCCAAAAATAAAACAACAATTTAATATCTACTGTGTTTTATTGTGACAAATATTCAGAATATTCTGTAAATCAAAAGCTACTCAGAAATATTTTAAAACTACCAATGTACCTACCCTGTATTTTTAACCGACTTCCAAAAAAAGAAGGAGAAGGTTCTCAATTCGGACCGTATTTTTTTTTTTATGTATGTATGTACATCGATAACTCCGCCAATTGTAAACCGATTTTGATGGTTTCTTTTTTAATCGACAGATAATTCTTCCGGATTGGTCCCATTTTTATCTCATAAAAATTGGTTCATTAGTTTTTCAGAAATTTAAAAAAAACTGACTTTATAAGTACATTTTTGTTGATATCTCGATAAAATATGTACCGATTTTGACGAATTATTTTTTTTAAGACATAATAATTTCTCGACATTATCTCACAGACATATGACGAAAATCGGTTTAGTAGTTTTTCAGAAATTCAGTAATTAATTTCTGTTTACGGCTGAAAATTATGTATCAGAAAAAGCCTTAGCAACGGTTGCTATTGACACGAAGTTGTCAATTTTCGTGACGATGGTCTAGCGGTATGTAATGGGGTGCATAGGATGCACAAGCACATGGTTCAAATCACATCCACAGCGGTATTTTTTTTTATTTTCCATCAATATTTTTTTAGTTGCGTTATTATTTGTCTCTCAAGGCAGCAAAATCACTTAAAAGGGTAAAATAAACCTTTTAAAAAAAAGTGCACCGACTTCAAAAATTTGCACTGAAAAGTAAGAAATAATAAATATTTCGTCGTAGAATTTGAAGACGGTTGGTGCCAAATTAGAAACAACTTAGTTCCCAAATTCACTAATCTAGACAATTCATTAGGAACCTACGATCATCAGTACATACAAACATAGATAATATTGAACAGATCTTTATCTTCTTAGATATTTACTTAGTTTTGTATCCTAATTTGGCACCGTCTTCAAATTCTACGACGAAATATTTATTATTTCTTACTTTTCAGTGCAAATTTTTGAAGTCGGTGCACTTTTTTTTAAAAGGTTTATTACATTTAAATAGGCCATATATACAATAAAGACATAATTGTTCTGATTAAAAAAATTAGGAGACAAAACGATAAGACAGTATGTTAATTAGGTACTAACTAATTGTTATTTTAAGGTAAAAAGGAACGTTTTTGAAGAAGCACATGTATTAAAAGGTAATAAACATTGATGGCAACTTTACGAGATCTGTGACATTGCATATTAATTGCTAACTTATCGAACATGTTTATCGACAGCGACTTGGCTACTGCATTGCCTAATACGTAAGAATTCTACACGTGTATAAATTAATACTTACAGTCCTAAGCCCTACGATTGCGCAATGGTTAGATTACTGGATTTATAACAGGGAGTCCCAGATTCGATTCACACGTTTTCTATCGGAACTCAGAAGTTATGATCCAAAAAAGCTTTAATTTCATTAAGTGCATAGCGACAGGTTTGCCACCGGTTTCATTTGATAAATATGAACATTGGGCTGTGACATATTATGCGTCGATTTTTTATAGACTAAAGGCAATTTAACAATTGTACGTTGCGAAGACACTTCCAAATTGATATGAGCATCGTATTTGAGAAGGCTCGCGTTATTAGCAACTTGTTTCACATTTTTCATGAATATTAATATCGCTCTGGACCTACCTCAAAACATGATGCAACAAACACTATTAGAGTGTTATACACTGATATACATATAACATACATACAAGTATATGTGTTTTATTTGGAAAAAAAACTGTGAATGAAGCAGCATTAATCCCGATTTAAATATTTTAAATTAAAAGAAATCCATCGATCATTTAAAAAAGTTAAAATATTTTGATCGTAAATTGCTGAGATATTTTAATATTTTCGTCAAGTCATATATTCTAGTTTCATAAAGAGCACAAGATACCATTAAGTAGGTACATAGATATATGTAAGCTAGATCTAGTATTATAGATTGAGGCTACTGTGCGAGTAGGTACTAAATTAATACCGACCAACGTCCGTCCGATGGAGTGGAGGCGCATTCTAATATGCAAATGTATTTAAATGTTGAGCCCTCTTCATTACAGCGGTATCGATCTTAGATTTACTGCTGCTACCAGTTCACGTACACAGTGTTACTTTAACGTTGAATTTTGTAAATTATATTTATACTTATGTTTCACAAAGACTTTTGAAGCTAGGACGTTTGTTTCCTTATAAAACAACAACGGCCATATTGATTTGTAAGAAGAAGAAGAAATGTACCTAATACATTGTACAGCCTTAGAAAATAATATATGAATTAAATTGCGAAGTTCAGATTTGTTTTTCAGGACTAAATAACACTATAACCTTTAAAAAAATGTGTACCGACTTAAAAAATTGTGCATTGAAAAGTAATAAATAACTAAAGTGCCAAATTAGGATACAAAATTAAGTAAAAATCATATGCAAAAGTTTCAGTTTATTTCAGGGTAGGTACTTTATTAGTTAAAATTATTAGCAGCCAGTCCGAACTTATTCCAAAGTTTACTTCACATCTGCATATTAGGCTGATATAATCTGAACCATTCTGAAATAGCGGCCCGGGTTTATGTATATTCATGGTTCCTAAACAACTAAGCATTTTCTAAAAATATTCCAATTTTGTACATTATATCTCAAACAAACACAAACAAAGTTGGACAGTAAAAAGTTGGGGATCCAAGTCTAGCGTTTCATTCACTCAATATTCACCACCCCATGTAACTTCAGTTGCAGTATATTTTGTCATTTGGCAATTGCGCTAATACGACACAAAAATGAAAGTTGTATAGTACGTGAGGCACTGTGTACCTCTACTAACATCCATGTGCTGAGTTTACAATTAACTCTAAGTTTAGGAACTGTGGATATTTGGTAGACCATTTCAGCTCACCAAAATTTCAAAAAAAAAGGCTTAAGTTTCTAGACATATTAAATACAAAGATATGGGGAAGAGGTGCGGAGTCAAAAGTACCGCGAGATACTTCCTGAAAAGGTGGTACAGTTGTGTCTTTGCTCAACTTGGCGGTGGCACTACCTTGCACACAGATACTTAATTATATTGGTTTTTGTAGTTGGAGAAATAAACTTAGTTTCCTCGAACATCAATTTAAACTTTTCCATTCACGTTCAAACATCAGTTTCTAAAACACGAAGTCATTGCAGTCGCATTTAGTATGCAAACGAGCCGGTTTTCCAATCAGATTAATCTTAAATATTTATTGCACAACGTCCATTTGTAAACAGAGCTATGCGCTAAATTAGTATTACGATGGTCGCACTGATGGTGGAGAAAATGGTTAACATTTGCATCAAAGACATACGTGGGTGGGCTACTTCCACCAGATTAAGACGTGTTCAATACATTCTATTATTCATGAACAATCCGTGGTAGTCAAGCTACGGTTGTAGAACTTAGCTACAATTACAATTTGCAAGTCTGTGTACCTACATTGGCAATACAATTTGGAAACACGACGTCGTCGTATGAAGTTTAAAATATTTCGTTGTATAGCAACAATGTTTATATTTAGGCTCAATTGAAACATAATAGGTGGCAAATATGAAGTAAGTTTATACTTTACGTTCTCTCTGAAAAGTGTAAAAATATCGTTTGGGTAACATCTCGAATTAAGTAGGCAGGTACCTACTAAATCTATTTAAATAATTCTGTGGCTTCTGCATAGATGACGATACGTAGGTACTACTCATTTGAAAATAAACTGAAATAGGCTGTTATTTTTTATATTTAAAAAATGTTTACAGTCAAACCTAAGGGTGGTAAGCTAAGTTAATTGATACACTGTACTCTATTTAAAAGAGTTTAGTATTCTTTGTATTAAGAAACTTGACTAGAAAAATGATTTAGACATGATAAGCGGATGTGTGATGAAAGTCAGACCAAAGAAATGTACCTACCTATAAGGTAAAATATATAAATAAATCAATGGATGTAGATCAAGCAAGAGATGTTAAAATAAACACAAATTTACACTTTAGAATGAAGTTTTCCTACCGACAAGGTAGAGAAGTTTTAATTATTACTGGAGCATAATAGAGCATTATTAAACAGATTTCCTCCTTCCGTATCGATAATCGATTAGTTACCAACTAATCCGTAACCTACAGCGAAGTTAAAAAGAGCACGATAAAAAACGCACACCTGTCGAATCTGATAAAATTGTTTTATTTAAATTTCTTATACGAACCCGTCAAATAAGAATAAAAGACTTCTTTGTGTCTTATTAAAATAAATTTATAGTTTCCATATTGTTTGTTGATTGACCTCCCTCGGTCATTGGAAGGATAATATTATGTGGTTAAAACCGCGACTTTTACAAAACACTGAACCCTTTTTACTTAAGAATCCTAATCCATACTTCCATACTTAATATTATAAATGCGAAAGTAACTCTGTTTGTCTGTCTGTTATGCTTTCACGGCTAAATTACTGAACCGACTTTAATAAAATTTGATACAGAGAAAGCTTATTTTTTTATAATAGGGGATGAAAAATAGCGAGCTTAACGGGCGAAGCCAGGGCGAACAACTAGTATTATAATAATTGCGAAAGTTTGGAAGTTAGTATCTTTTACTCACTGCCGTCAAAACGGCTGAACGGATGACATTCTGCAGTCATTTGTAAGTGAGGGAGAGGATTTAAATCTTTTTTTTTATTTTTTTATACTTCACGGGTTGCCTTACAGCTCCCGGGAACTGTTGCCGGCCCCAGGGTACCCAGTGGAAGACAAAGTCTTCCTCATTTAGCCATTGATTTTTTAAGGCTATACCTAACGAGTGGCCAGCTCTGTTGAGGTATATATAGATGGAAAAGCCTGTTTTGTACGGTTTGTCGGATAATGTACATAGATTTTTTATTATAAAAAACCCATTGGTACATGGTCGGATGTAGGAATCGAACCCGCGACTTTTCAGTTGCGAGCCGACGTTTTACCCACTCGACCACCGACGACGCCCCGGGATTTAAATCTGATCTTCATTTATTGACTGAATTCAAACTGCATCAAGGACGCCATTGATAAGTGTTCTATTTCTTTCATGGATTGCCTTACATCTCCCGAAACCATGTTATCGGTCCCAGGGTATACAGCGGAAGACAAAGTCTTCCTCTTTAACCGATGGTATTTGTGAGGCTATAGGTACCTAACTAGTCTGTTGTTATTTAGATTGGTTTGTCGGATTATGTACATAAGTTTGTAATTATAAAAAACCATTGGTACATGGCCAGGACCGAACCACTCGGCCACTGACCCAAAAAAGAACATTTTATAAAGATAGTGTTCAACGTATTCCCTTATTTCAAAGGAAAATTCTCAATGACAACGTTAAAGAAAGAATTAAATATTGTATGGGCAGTAGGTATAGGTAAGGTAACTTATCTGCTGTTACAAATTAATGTTCGCAGTTGTATGATATTTATTAGACACCTTTCTTAAGGTTCTATAAAAACTCGGGTTAAATAAAATCTCTTTTTAAATTTAACATATTGTATTGTAGATTTTTATTAGTAAAAAGGTATGCAAGGTGCAAGCACACGTGCCCGTCGCCAAAGGCACAAAATGTATGTATCTGTTTCGAATTCAAATTTTGTGTCATACATCTTTATGGTTGTGGAAGTTATAAAAACAAGTAAAGTGGACTCTGAGGTCACCACATAAAGTCGATTTGCATTAAAATTAAAACGGAAATGTATATTATTCAAAATAATATCACCTCGGGGTTAACGATTACCGGTGTGCGCTTACGCAGCCGATAGAGGGATAAACCGACGTTTGTTTCCGCAGTGATATCTGAATTAATGACGATACGAAATATTGGAAAGGTGCTCATTACCATGATTTATGCAAGATGTATTGTTTAAAACCGTTTAAAATTGATTGTAACTATTATTTATACATGTCAGCTTTTTAATTAATGTAAAGCCATTGAAATTCGACTTAATCTATCTATCATAACGCCTTTCATCCCAAGAGGGGTAGGCAGAGACAATCGATTGCTATTTGTTACGATCTTGACATACCTACCTCTTTCGCTTCTTTTATATTCATCATACCTTTCATACAACATGCACGGCGATTGTGTATACTTTTAATATTTCCATCGATCAATAAATACAATAAAAGTACACCTAGGTCATCCTCTGCCAGCATTTCCTTTTACTTCAGCCATATAAACCTTTTTAGTCAATCTTTCATCCTTCATTCTTTCAACGTGTCCAAACCAGCGAAAACTACTTTTCTTCATTTTAGTCACAACATTATCTTTCACTACATTCGACTCAACTTAACAAGTATCTATGCAGTTACTGGTCCATGTTCTATTATTGAAAGTTGATCTTGCAGGTGTAAATAACTCAATTGAGACGTCAAAACGTTCTCATAATAAAATATATCACAGGTTTCCAAGTGAAGAAATCCTTTTAACGTAAACGCCTTATAAGGAGCAAAGTAAGGGCCACGTTAGCTCAATATTGCAGACTACCTATAATTTAGCTAGAGAACATTAATGCGCAGTTAGTGCTCAAACAGAGCTTCTTCGTGGCATGGTTGGCAGGAGGGTCTGTCGTCCATCAGGGAGGGCACAGAGTCTGAGTACATTCCCGTGTAAGTTTTTACACCTATTATTTTATATGTCGGCGAGTAAAGTTCGGTACGTGAGTTATAAACGCGCTCGCGCCTCTCGCCCCTACTTTATAGGTATTAACGACTTGTCCGAGAGTTTTCTTATAAATAAATTTGAAGGGATACAAGGCACGCTTTTGTAGGATTAGTTGACTGGATCCTGTTTCATTTTGTTGTGGAGCCTGTTGGTATTGGGAGACGGAAACATCCGATATTACTAACTTATTGTTGTGTTGTTAGTTACTCATTCAAGAGTAAATTAATTTGGCATGGGACAAAAAAAGTCCAACCTTATGAAAAGATTGTAAAAGTTATATTAGAGACGTGTCTAGCGGTTACACCCGCGTTAATAGTTGCTGCTCTGCTTCTTTGGGTCGTAGGTCGTATTTTCAAATCAGACTGGTAGTTCCAATGATTAGCGCATTTAAACAGACAAACAAACTATTCAGCTTTATTATTAGTATAGATTATCCAAAAATCGTCGTCGCCACTGGTGACAAGAGTACCTACTGGCTCCTTCAAATAAATTAATTAGTAGGTACTATTCAGCGAGGAAATGAAGCCAGCATTCTTGCCACCACCACCAAAAATTTTTTTTTTAAAGTTATTTTCCGTTTAATTAGTTTCTATATATAAACAGTAATTTCATATAGCTAGCTTTTCGCCCCAGCTTCGTCCGTGATTTTTTTTGAAATGTGACAAGAATTTATCTCGAAGGATTTGACCTATGTCACTCTGAGGCCATTAAAGTATCTCTGTGTAAGAAATCCCGTCGATCCGTTGCTATATTGACGTGGAAGAAGGACAAACAAACACACTTTCACATTATACCTAATACGAGTATTAAGGATTATTTAGGTTTTTCTGTAAACTATGAGCGAAGATATTTCCTAAGTAGTTTCGGAGATAAGGGGAACGCTCAATTTTCATATATTTTTTTTAATATAATTTAAAATTTCTCTCTGTATTTTAAAATTCCTTTCATTTGATATGTCACATGATGCACTTTAAAATATTTTTTTACTACTTAATTTTCCCCCTAAAATCGAAATTCTATTATTTATGCCATACGTCCGTTATCAAACTCTACATAATTATGTTCCAAATTTCCCTTTCGGACTGACGTCTCCCCTTCAACCTTTTTCGTCCAGTAGATTCAGAGAAAATAATCTACTTATATATTTCCTTGTATATTAGTCATCAAAATCTTTCAAAATTGGGGGCTTGCTATATGCTTGCTGAGTGACAGAAATTAATATGTTTTTACTACACATCGATAGTTTTTATTTTAGATTTAGTTCACAAATCCCTTTCCATATACAAATATAGTTTATGTTAAGGTGGACGGTGAAGTCATGTCAAACAGTTAGAGTATCAAATATAGACAAGTGAAGGGCGGAGTTCACAATGCATACTTAACTATTCTTAGAAACAGTGAAAATATTATTATTACAGAAGCCAATTTATGAGTGCACTCTCGAGGTTTCAAATGTCCTTAATGGAGCAAGAGTGAGCCGTTTACATCTTCCCCCACAAACTGCATTATAATGTCTCCTCCAAAAATAACCGCACATAAATATAAAACAATGTGAAACCACTTAAAGCGAATAAAATACACCTCGGTCTTCGACTCACTAAAATGAATTTATTAATAACGAAGACAATGAACGTCTGAAACAAACGTTTGACTTTTTGTATTTTTAATTGTCCTCCGAGCCGACAGCGAAGACGCATTAGATCTAAAATTAACTCCGATCATATTCGACACACGGGCTTCTTACTGTTACCAACGGAACTCCTGCTAAATCCGCTCTTTAATTAACTGAGTATATTGTCCAATATTTTCCTTCAGGAATTCTTTAATTTTTAATGCTTCTGAAATGTACCTCTAGTATCAAAATAATAATCATAGTCTCTACTTACAATCTGAAATAATTCGTACTTATCTATCTATCTGTCTATCATCACGCATTTTATCCCAAGATGGGTAGACAGAGACAATCGAATGCCATTTGCTACGATCCTGACATACCTCTTTCGCTTCTTTTATATTCATTATACCTTTCATACATGCTCGGCGATTGAGTATACTTTTAATATTGCCTTCGATCAATATTTTTTTTATATGTTCAATAAAAGTACACCTAGGTCGTCCTCTGCCAGCATTTCCTTTCACTTCAGCCATATAAACCTTTTTAGTCAATCTTCATCCTTCATTCTTTCAACGTGTCCAAACCAGCGAAAACTACTTTTCTTCATTTTAGTCACAATATCATCTTTTACTCCACATTCTTCTCTAATGACATCATTCCGGTTGCGGTCAATTTTTATATCACACATTCTACGTAAAGTAAAATTTGTAAGTAAGTAAGTAAAATTAGAGATATGACGCAAAATACTTAATGGTAATACAATTTGTATTGAGAATTGAAAATTAAATTACATACATTAAATAAAAGTTATTACGCATGCAAGAACAACATCCAATGATTTATATAAAAACAGCCAATATAACATATTATTTCAACTAAAGATAATTAAAGCTATTAACATTCTTCATACTAATTGGATTCCAATATAGACTGACTACAAATGAAAGTCCATTACATACAATGAAAGAATATTTTCTTATAATTCAGTTTGAAAGCAAACAAACGCTAAATTGTAATTATAGAGAACGAGGGACGTGCAATTCAGCTCTAGATTATATCTTAAGGGTAATTAAAAATGTTGTCGTGACATTCAGAAAGCTTCCACCCGCCCCCGCACACCATTGCACTCCCTCAATATTATTGGCGATTGAATCTCAATAACCAGTAGCAACTAAAACTCCACTCTATCCTCAGCGACGGTTGACAGAAAATGCAAACTTCCAATGCTATCATTGAACGTGTTCCCGTCGAAATGCCAACCATTTTATTTATTCACCTTAATTATGTATCTTGTCTTAATTTACGATTGGATCATACGATAATCTGAATCGTAATTTATTATAGATGCCTTCTCGAGGCATTTCCATAACGAGATTTGGGATAACACGAGATGAGTTTACGTCGCTTTGGACGCGATTAAGAATTATCGGCATCCATATGTGCTTTGCAATTAAGTGCGCGTATTATACAGGGAGCTTGGACGATGTGCGGTCAGATAGCGTCATCGCGCTTAATTTTGTTACGTGTTACAGCATGACTGGCGGCCGTCTCGAGCGAGCTGGCTGCACGTCTATACGCTTTATTGAAAGTAATGGAGGCTTATTAACGATGTATCGACAGTTCCTCTCGGAAATATTTAATAATGGCATATCCGAGCATCGCGCTCCAACCAACAAACACAACAAAGAGAGTAGCGTTTGCTAATTGCGGTTTAGCCGTGTCGTGAGGATCGTGAGCTCCAGAGATATGACGATAACACATTCATAAATAATTAGAGCGAAATTTTCTCATTTGTAAAGCAGCAGTCATGATATTTCGAAGTAGTGTCTTCTCTTCTGGGAATGTTGTGATCAAGATAACGCGTGTACGACACGGCTGTCCTCTGTCCCGACGTCGCGTACTTTCTTACAGTAGCTCATTTAAAATGTCAATAAATTTTAATAAAGATTTTATTACTCCTCAAATGTAACCAAAATATTCCTCGTAGATTATTTAGTATTGTAAAATTATTTATAACAGTTATTTGAGTAAATATCAATAGAGCAGTTGTAGAGTCGGTCACGGTTCGAGTCTCGACATGGATTCAAATTTCCACTTCCGCCCATTCGTTGAACAATCGATATTGTTATCGCTGACTCTTCAATATAAACCAAACAAAAACAAATTAAAAAATTATACGGAATGTCGAATCGACAGAGAAAAAAACTTAAATTACAAAACTGTCCAATTGGTGAACGAGGAGAAGACCGTTTTATTCTGTTTCATTTCCCTTAACCGTAGAGCATCCAATATGATTGAAAATTTTGTAAATCATGCGGAAGATAAAAGGCTTTAATTGAAAGAAAAAAATCGGCACCGCGATCACAGAACAGTTTTTGCTAAGTCACTCTCGATGGATTAGAGTTTTAACCGTGACAGATCGTCTACAACATCATTTATCAATGGCAATCAATTGAAAAGATTATACATATATGATTCCGTACGAGGGAATTAGTAATAATTGCTAGCTGGAACTAGATGTTTATTAATGGCATAACATGGAACTAATCCAATTTAGATACATTCTTCAGCTTTTCATTCCTGACTGTAATATGCACCATGTAATTTCGGGTTTCATTTTTTTGTCAATTTATATTATTTTTATTAGTAGGTATCTGTATCTATTATTACTGTACTGGTATTCAACATGTCCATGTCTCCGGTTGTCGCGAAGTTTATTTTCTATTTTTGCGAATTGTTTTTGGAAACCATTTGTACAAAATCTCCATTTGGTATTTATGAAACGTAAATCGGGTGTTGGTTGAAAATGTTGCATTGTAAGGTCACTATCCGCTGGTAAAACGTTGAGCGGTTTTTTTTATATCGCATATTCTAATTTTTAGTCTGATTTGTGCTGCCTGTAGACTATTGTGATAATAAGAAAGATGAAATGAATTCGTTCAAATTTGCAATATGCATGTAGGTAGGTGATCCTACTTTCGTATGCACAATGCAACGATTAGTTTCTCTATGTAATTTATATGCTACCTACATAACTCTAGTGATTGGTTGAATGAAAGAAATAGTTTCTATAAATGTCCATGTAATTGATTTGTAACATTTACAAAACGGAACTTTCACGTAATAGGTACGAATTGAAAATAAAATTACTTATGTTTTGTGAACAGTAAACTAAATAGCGACTTCCTCAATCGTTCTCTGTTTTTGTATTAAATAAAAAATGTATTCTGATAAAAACAAACAATCTCTTAGCGCATAAATTAAAATTTCCGCTTGTCGATGCTGGTGACAAATCAAGCATGAACATAACCGAGGGGACTGATACAATGAGTTCAATCAATAAAATACTATTTGCAATAACAATTCAGTATGCATATATCAAATCGTAAAAATATTTTATAATAGGAGCCCACATTAAATAATATGACCTAATCTTATAGAAAATATGTGTGAAAGGTCGATTGAGAAGTTACTTTGGTTTACCAGTTAACAATTGGATAATTCTTGATTTTTTGATACTTTTAAATAATATTTCTCACATTTCCTATTCAATAAAACCCATTGAAAAAATAACAGCTATTTCACTTAGATATATTGAATAAGTAACTATATGCTAAAATACGGTGACACAGGTTTACAGAGAAATTAGGAATAGTTTATCCCAGAAAAATTATTGATAATATGAGCCTTAACTTAATAATATCTTCATTTATAGTCATCGATTACTTAAAAACTTGTCATATTCATTTTGTAAGTGCTCTTGAGATTGTGGAATTGTACTAAAGAAGGTAAGAGGTGTCATTAAAATAAATAAACAAGACCATCCTAAACAATCCAGAGTGTTAAGTGACTGGTGGCTATCAAAAATTACAAGATAAGTAACTACAACAATGCACGTTCAGTGACTTATGAAGTGATTAAGAAAAAAAGTACTGGTAGCAAAACTAACTTAAATAATAAATCTATTTTAAACTTTATTTCAAACTACTTTTCCATACATTACAACGATGAACTCGTAACTAATTAGCGAATCAATAAATGAAAATATTATTAAACTAGTCTTCCGCCCCCCGCTTTCGAACAAAATAAAATATAGCCTATGTCACTCAAGGATATCGTAGTTTTCTATTGTTAAAATAATTTTCAAAATCGGTTTAGTAGATCCAGAGAGTACCCCCTACAACCTCACAAACTCACAAACTTTACCTCTTTATAATATTAGTATAGATATTTATACAATATGAACGCAAGAGGAGTAAATTCAGAATTATCTAGTTAGCGAAATCTGTAACCGCTTCAAGCTGTGCTATAATTTAATTTCCTATAGGTATTTCCTTCCCGGCCCAAGTAAAGTACAACACAGCCGGGAGACGAATTAAGATTAGCCTATTATATTTTTGAATCTAGCTGTATTGAGGATTATATTTTGAGATAAACTTTGTCGAAATAATATAACCGAGGGTTGAATTTAAGTTACATAGGTACACAAAATAAAATGTCTTTGAAGTTGAGTACAAAACCTTCTTAGTAATCGGTTAAGTTCACTAGCGGCTGTTACGCCGTCCGATATCCACAATCTGTAACAGCTCACTTGACATCTTTATGATGTTTCAAAAACCATTACTAACGACACCTTTTTAGTTACCTGTGATAGTCGCCCACCACGATACCTCACGATAAAATACCTCACAATCATCTTTTACGTAGACTCTTTTGTAGAAAGTAACTATCTGTACAAATATATTTAATAGTACGTCTGTAATTTCAAAGTGAATACCAATATCTAAGTGGTATATCATTTTTCTACCCTTGTCTTATTTAGTAAACAAACTTTGCATGTCTTATTTAATTAAGTTGGAATTTAAAGACGTTATAACAACAATTTTATATATCGACAAGCAGTTGCTCGCGACCTCGTACGCGTTGTGTTAAAAATACAAAGTTTACACCCCATTTCACACCCATAGGGGCTAGTTTTCAAAATATCCTTTCTTATTGCATCTCTACGTTCCAATTTTCATATTAATATCTTCAGTGGTTTAGGCTGAGCGTTAATTGTCAGTCAGTCAGTGACACGACAGTTTTATATATTTAGATTATTTGCAGAATAAATAATTAGATTTTTAAACAGTGTGTTAACCAAATAAGGTACAAGTCTAAAAAACATACTTTTCATGATATTTCAGCATTCAATATTGTCCAAAATAGGCTCCGAAATCGATGAATCTATTTTAAAAAATTCAGCGATCATAGGGCTAAATTAAAATCTGTAATCTTGAAAGAGTTTGATGATAAGTTTATATTGCCCAATGGAATGGAGTGTGGTGCGGTGATAGTAAAATTCAAAATATAACTGGCTAAGTCGTGAAAAGCATCAAGAAAGAAATAAAGTTGAATATTGTTAGTACATTTTCCTCACAAGTAAGTATTTATTAGCCGAAATAGCTCTCCCATTTTTATGACTCACAAATTAATCGGCTCGTCTGGATTCCTTATAAATTCTAAATGTTTACGCAAACCCACTATACCCAATATTTAAGGGTCTATTCGGAGTGAACTTAAAAATTAATCGTGGAAATGCAATCAATACATTTGAACGGTTTGGCGAGCGAGGAATTGGCGCGTTATGAGAGCATAAATCTCTGACCTTACAGCGGGCGCCCGCGTGCGATTCAATAACTACCGCCACCCCACCTAGACTACCCGGCGAACTTCAATTTTCCTCCCATGTTACAAAATTCAAGATAATTAACTCTCAATAAACTTTAAATGTGATTAGATTTCTCAGCAATGTGAGAAAAGGGCAGAAATGTACATGCATTGAGAAATAACTGAACTGTTTGTAGCTGCAATATATTTATCCAACCATTTATTTTACTTTTGACATAAGCACGCCTATGAAGTTCCACAATTATTAACAGGCAACCATAGACAAAAAAATGCAATACTTCATGGATGCTGTTTTTTCTTTACAATAGTGAAGCGACTGCTCTTTAACTCCGATATTTATCGATATCGAATCTTATTGATAACGATCTTGTCTGTTACCTGCACATATAGTAATTTAAACAACAATACAAAATGATGAGCAAAAATAAAATGTAACGATTTAGGGCATCACTAATTGATTGATTAGTACTCGAGCTGTCAAAAGTAAAATAAATGGTTGGATTTAGTTGTTCCCGCGACTTCATCCACCTAAATACATGGGCACTTAAAATTAAATAATGAATGCTGGGCACATGCCATGATCTGATCAAGCTATAACCGTTTGCAATAAATTCTTTATATACCTAATGTTTTATATGTAATGTGGAGTGGAGTGTGGAGTTTCTTGCCGAAGTAGTGGTACTGGTAGGGTAGTATATTTGAACGTTCAACTTCCAAATTTAGTATAAAAAAAATTGATTTCGATTTTTTTGCTTCCGATGAGTCACAACATACATTAAAAAATTTAAAGTAAGTTTCCTCACTAGTTGAGGGTACAGTCGGACAAAAACAATTTTCTTAATGTTAGATTCGACTTGGTTATAAACCACAAAACATATTTCTACGATTACAGGAAACTTTATCAAAATAAATGACAAAATGTTTTTGGTATTGCTTGAGTAAGAAACCTAAATTGACATTATGTATTTATTAATAAGTTATTATTAGTGTCTCAATAAGATATTTTAATTCCATGGAGGCGCCACATCAATTTCAATTTATAGTTAGAAGCAATAATTTATTTTGGACATCCAAAATAAGATAAATTCGACATTCCAATACTATTAATAGTGATATTGTGATACATTATTGATAAATCGAATGAAATGATCGGTGAGGTCGCGACGTGAGGCGGTTACTAGGTGCAGAAGATAGTAGAGCGGGCACACCCGACAGATATGAGCGGGCGAGCCGGTTATATTTTATCGGAAGTAACGGCTTCTAACGTACGGCCAATTTCATAATGCCTCGCTCGCTCGCTGGTAGCTGCTCACTTATCAATTTGATATCTCGATTCGTAAAAATAATGCACGTCTGCCAACTCAACGATTCAGTTTCGCTCCCCACGAACTATTCTGGCCCACTCTTCTTTAATTAAACCTTCTGCTTTCCAAATAGAAGTATTTACTGTAGTTTATGTTTATTTCGATTATGATTTGTTAGTAAGATAAGCAATAGTTAAATAGGCACTTGTACAAATAAATAATCATTAATTCATAATAAATAAATAGCAAGTAGATAATACGTACCTAGGTACCTTATTTAAAAATTTTTGTCTGTATGTCTGTATACGTGTGTCCAGAATAGGTGCTGAAACGGCTGAGTATGGCTGAAGCTGAATAAATTGTCATGAAACTTTCAGCGATCGTAGTAAGTAGGTATATTATATACTAGCTATGTCCTGCGGTTTGACCCGCGGTAATAGTTACTGCTCCACTCCTTTGGGTCGTAGCGTGATGTTATGTAGCCTATAACCTTCCTCAAGAATTGGGCTATTAAAATTAAAATTTAAAGTTTTGAAATCCGACATAGACAGATTTAATTTTGGAATCTTCCTTTTGCTTCATCTCGATATCTTAATGGGTTTCGAAGAAAAAAATAATTTAGGTATTTTATTTATCGTTTAATGAACCTGTTTTTAATTAATATTACTCTAAAATGTTCACTTGTAGCTGTGTAACCTATACGTATAAGAAATAATATAAAATTGTTCACTGCGTATTATGCAGAGCTTATATGCTCCGGAAAACACATCAAAATAAACATGTAGACAAAATGAGTAATTCAGTTGTCTGTCAAATAAGTCATCAGACTGTCAGTTAACTCAATTATGCTGAGATCAACAAACAGCTACTGTGCATGATTAACACCTGTACAGCACAATCAAAACTATACCTAATGCCAAATGTAATAGCATCCCAAATCGCTAAACCTCGCAATCCTTGGAAATCCTTATCCATAAATCATTTAATAACACAACATACTGCCACACACTGGGATATTCCTTCCACCCGTAAAGGTCGTGTTCTACAGTTAGAAACAAATCTAAACTTTATATAATAAATGTCACAGTCTGATTTGGTTTCGTGTGTGAATATCATAAGCTTCTTTTTAATATTTACAACTAACTTTCGCTTATACTGTAAAGTCGTAAGTCACTTATAAATTTATACAATAAGAACTCAATACATACGCAATAAGAACCATTTTTGTTTATTTTGTTGAAGAATTTGTTTTAAAAACGCCGAGCCATTCTTATGGAGTTCTAGGACGGATGCCGCGAACCTCTGTCAATCCTTGACGTTTTGGATAAGTTTGACGGATCATGTTCGAAGCCGATGTGAAACAAATGCTACTATGTATATTTTGTCGTGACGTTGGCTTAGGTATGACGATAGGATATCCTGTAATTATTATTTTTATATGAGACTAGCTTTTACCCGCGACTTCGTTCGCGTAGAATTAGGAATAATGACGTAATCTATTTAGCAGAGATTTCCCTTAATTTTATCTTTTACCCCCCCGTAAATTCCCCGCCAGTCAGAAGCTCAAAAAAGTATAAATTCCCAGTCCCGTAAAAATATTTCCCCATGCCCAATTTAACAATTTGGGTTGTTTTATGTTTTGAAAAATATTTGTACCAAGTTTCACACATAGGTACCTAATACGATTTCCCTATACAAACTTCTACACCCCGTTGAACCCCTCCATAAGGGTTGTATTTAAAAATCCAAAAATACGTGTTTTATTATTTGTTTTGAAGAATATTTTGTACCAAGTTTCAATTTGATACTCTACACGATTTCCCTATACAAACTTCGACACCCCGTTGCACCCCTCCTTAAGGGTCGTTTTTAAAAATCCAAAAATACATGTTTTATTATTTGTTTTGAAGAATATTTGTACCAAGTTACAAGTTGATTACACGTAGGTAATACGATTTCCCTATACAATCTTCTACACCCAGTTGACCCCTCCGTAAGGGTCGTCTTTAAAAATCCAAAAATACGTGTTTTATTATTTGTTTTGAAGAATATTTGTACCAAGTTACAAGTTGATTACACGTAGATAATACGATTTCCCTATACAAACTTCTACACCCAGTTGCACCCCTCCTTAAGGGTCGTTTTTAAAAATCCAAAAATACGTGTTTTATTATTTGTTTTGAAGAATATTTGTACCAAGTTACAAGTTGATTACACGTAGATAATACGATTTCCCTATACAAACTTCTACACCCAGTTGCACCCCTCCTTAAGGGTCGTTTTTAAAAATCCAAAAATACGTGTTTTATTATTTGTTTTGAAGAATATTTGTACCAAGTTTCAAGTTGATACACGCAGGTAATACGATTTCCCTATACAAATTTATACACCCAGTTGCACCCCGCCTTAAGGGTCGTTTTTAAAAATCCAAAAATACGTGTTTTATTATTTGTTTTGAAGAATATTTGTACCAAGTTTCAAGTTAATATACGCAGGTAATACGATTTCCCTATACAAACTTCAACACCCCGTTGCACCCCTCCGTAAGGGTCGTGTTTAAAAATCCAAAATACTTGTTTTATTATTTGTTTTGAAGAATATTTGTACCAAGTTTCAAGTTGATACCTACACGATTTCCCTATACAAACTTCTACACCCCGTTGCACCCCTCCGTAAGGGTCGTTTTTAAAAATCCAAAAATACATGTTTTATTATTTGTTTTGAAGAATATGTGTACCAAGTTTCAAGTTGATACATGCAGGAAATACGATTTCCCTATACAAACTTCTACATCCCGTTGCACCCCTCCTTAAGGGTAGTTTTTAAAAATACAAAAATACGTGTTTTATTATTTGTTTTGAAGAATATTTATGTTCATACACGCAGGTAATACGATTTCCCTATTCAAACTTCTACACCCCGTTGCACCTCTACTTAAGGGTTGTTTTAAAAAATCCAGAAATATGTATTTTATTATTTGTTTTGAAGAATATTTGTACCAAGTTTCAAGTTGATTCACGCAGGAAATAAGATTTTACATACAAACGTATTTACCTCATTTGACCCCCTTAGGGGTTGAATATCGAAATTTCCTTTCTTATTCCTTGTCTACATAATAAAAGGAACTTCTGTGCAAAATGTCAGCTTCATAGGTCCAAGGGTTTGGGCTGGGCGTTGATGAGTCAGTGAATCGGAACTTCTCTTTTTAACCGAACTTCAAAACAGAAGGAGAAGGTTTACAATTCGTCGGAATCTTTATTTTTTTTTTATGTATTGTCGTATTTTTATACGATTACTTGAAGACGCCTGGACCGATTTGGAAATATTTTTTTTGAAAGGGTATACTTCACAGGTAGTCCCATTTTTTTTCAGTGAAAATTACTTTTAAAAAAAAGTGTAACGACTTCAAAAATTTGCACTGAAAAGTAAGAAATAATAAATATTTCGTCGTAGAATTTGAAGACGGTTGGTGCCAAATTAGGATACAAAGTAATAAACGATCATCAGTACAAACAGATAATATTGAACAGATCTTTATCTTCTTAGATGTTTAATTAAATTTTTGAAGTCGGTACACTTTTTTTTAAAAGTAAATTTATTATATATATAGATTATATTTGATAGGTTTCTGCTATTTTTTAAATAAATTCTAAAAAATTGTTAGATTTTAAAAGAAGGATTTGAAGTTTCATCAATATCATTTTATCAGTCAACAAAACCGTTGACCTTTCAATCAACGCAGATCAAACAGATTGCCACTTACTATATCAACTCTATAAAACGACAACCGGAAAGTGGTCGTTAAATTTCTACCGCGACAGATCATAAAAATAAAATATTAATAATTAGCAGCAGGAGGTTAACAGTCCATTAGTAATGTGTTCGTTTAGGCGAGACGTCTGCCGGACGAGATTTCGTATTAGGGACTATAATAATAAAAATCGAAATAACACATTAATATTATATTCTTTTTATATTTAAATCAACATACATAGTAATAAAATAAACATTTTCTTAAGTATTATCAGTTTTACATCCAAATTACTTAATTGGGTATTTAAATTTTTAAACAGATTTGATGTTATAATTTAAAACTTTCATTATATTTGAATGAAAAACAATTCCTAACGGACCATCTAAAACAAAACATAATTGAAAACTAAGTAGTGACTTTAAAAACTCAAACAAAAACAGCGTTGTAATCAAAGGCACTGGTCTACTTCGAAACATTGCAATATTTCAGATACAAAAACTATCGTTCATAATTAAACTCAGAGCATAACTGATGATGCTTTCTTTTAATGAAAAATGAGTATACACTTAAACAAAAACCGCAATGAAACATTCTGTTTTAACCGCCAATATAGAATCGACCCCCAACCAAAAATGTATCATATTATAATAAAATATATTACCTACGTTGATATTAGTAGGACCCGGTTATCCTTAATCGAGCCAACAAGGTTTTTTTAAGAAACTTAAGCATACAATTTACTTATTCTATTACAATTTTAATTCTTCTGAAAATAATAGATGCATCTAAATAATAAGTGCCAGCTCTAATCGTATGAAGTGCAGCAGCAGACTGCATGACCATTTTTTGTTCTACTCGCTAAATTAATAAATTTTATTTAGTATTTAAAGTCAAATTATAATAATATTACCACTTAATATATTATGTATGTATTTTAGGTAGCAAAAATAATTTGCATTTAAATAATGATGCTGACTATTTTAAAATTTCAAATTTCTGATCCAAAGTTAATTTTTAATTCAAACCTTTAACTCAATGAAAACGTACAATTTTGTGGCCGTGGGTTAAAAATGTAGTGGCATCACATCGAATATAAAAACGAATTATTCAAGAAGAAATAAAGAATGATCGAGGAAACAAACGGTCACAGTTGACTGTACAAATTATCCATAGCTCCATAAGTTTGTTATTTTCTTATTATCATCTTGCCACTTGCCAGAATGACGGAAACAAGCAGTCCTTGAATGTTTGATCAGTTTTCCAATAAATTATTCTATACAAAAACGCCGGAAATCGAACGCTTTAATCAATTTTGTACCACGGCTCATGACGTAGCGTTTGATTGCTTCAAATTATATGGCGAGACCAATCTTGTCAACTTTGTTTATTGTTATGCGGCCTTCGTTTACTTAGAAAAATAAAAACTAATACAGGTATTGTTTTAATGACTTGTCCTTATTATATCTGAAAAGGAAGCTTGCTACCAAGGCTACAGTCAATTGCGTCATTACTTTAATCTAACAAAGGCTTCATGACTATTAACTGAATATAAAAACTAATAAATATGTATCTAGGTAGGTAGGTAATTGTAATGTAAATTAGTTGATATGTGGCTCTGGCTAATGTGGCTATAATGTACAAATTAAAGACAAGTACTTTAGTTTTATTGCTCCATTAAAACTTGCACTTTTTTTTAAATCTCTCTACTGAAATTACTTTAATATGTGAATAAATAAATTTATTCCATAAAAATCTTTTATATTTTATTGCCTTATAATATGATGGTTACGTCATTGTCAAGCAAGTGAAATATATTATGTCAACTCAAAGTAATAATGTAACTGCATAAACATTATGGGTGAAAAATAATATTAAATTCAATCAATACAATGTGACTTGAAATCTCTGATATTTCCTACAAAAAAAGGTAAAGAAATTAAATGATCTTTGATATTTAATTGATTAGTAGAATTTTACATGAAACAACGAGCAGATTATATTGTTTACCGCTGAAAGCTAAGTAAAATTTTTTGAACCACTTCTAAGACTAACAATCCTGTTTAAATATTGGTTCTTAAAATCACAGATTGTATTTGTTTTATTTATTTCTATAGAGCTTTTGGATTTGTTATTGAATTGACAAAGATCAAGGAGAATGTCCTTGTCCGGTGAACCAGTGCTATTCCATTATTATTCCTCTAGCATTAAGGTCGGTCACAAACGACATTAGACACGCCACATATGAAGTATGCCCGATGTTCACATTAAATATTAATACAAGTCGAAAAGATGGGGCCACTCTGCAAAATTTATTTCACATCTCTACCAATGACAAGAAAACTGTTACGGTTTGCGGCGGTCTGAGTGTAACATTAAAAATTCAAGTAGTCTTACCCACTTGTGTGAGGGATTGCCGAATATTCGCCTTTGGACAGCATTTATATTTCCTTTGCTACGTAGATATTGGTACATCTGTCTCCATGTTTGAAAAGGAAGACCTCATGTTATCTTTTGCTTGAAATGCTATCTTATAATATACTGTATAGAATGGTTCAATAATATTTCACGAGATGAGCTCCTGAAATCGTATTTTGTCGCCTCCTGAACTTTCTAATCATTTGATTGAAAAGATTGAAAGAAATTAAGAAATTATTTGAACAAGATTTTAGACAAATCACAGATTTTAAATATAATTCTAACGTCTTTGAAATAATCGACTTTGGTTGATGCTTGGAAATCAACAGATTTTTTTACACACATATTTCCTGCCCTGTCGTTGATCTTAACAGATATAAGCTTCAGAAAATCATACCGGTGGGAAGTGTAAAATAAAAGGGCATGTGAAATATGAATGACAATGTGACGACACAGTACCTCAACCCCATACACCACAACATCCGTCCGGTGACCTGCGGTGTAGAATTAACGCGCTACTGATTACCGTATGGAGTAAAAATATTTATATTTTGAGTAAGATCAAATACATCACGGCAATTATATGTTCTAGCTTAACCAGAGACATTAGTTGGTCATATTCATTAGAACAGGTAGCAGTCTGTCGCTGCACTTGGGACTATCTTCATACCACGAAAAGTCGGTCATATTCTTAAAGTAATTGAGGATTGAAAATCGATTACAATTTGAGTAACATTTGTGCTATTAGGTATAAATTATCTGATGAAACCATAAATGTCATTGACAAATTAAACAATTCATTTTTTCTCGTATTTCATAATAATAAATTTAACCTGTAATTTAATATCCTACCATATGTTCAAGTAATCAATAGCAAGTCAAAACGTCATAACCTTTTAACCAGTGCCTATTGACTTGACCCCAGAGTACTATAATTAACCTACCTCTCCACCCTCGAATAGGTTTTTGTTTACAACGTCGATTCATTTTGTACTCTCCTCGTAAATTTTAAGCTATATTTTGCAATGACAATGTACTAAATACTAAGAAAGTAGATAAAACTGTAATTAAGGTTAGAAATAAAATTTAGTTGCGGTGTTTGTAAGGATTAAATTAAATTTTATGAGTTGAGGTGTTTAGAGGATAGGACACCATGCAACCGCTTATTGACAGATCGAAGAGCGGGTGCACATACAGCACATGTCGGTTGGCATCCGTTTCATAAAATTTAATGGCGTGGTTGACCCAGCTTTGTTTGGATTCGTTGTGTTCACAACTGCAGTATTAATAACACCCTCTCACAAAGGTTTACTTAGAATTTGTAGCCGCAAAATACCCCTTATTATATTTATACCGAAAGTGAACTAATTATTAAATAGTGGCAGTTGTCCGTGACTTTGACCATGTAAAATTAGGAATAAACATCAATATTCATGATACTTTCGATATGGATTGAGATATACTTGTATAGTAAGTAATGAATAAGTTACCTACACTTATGTAAATATTATTCTACACGAGATCTCTCACTAGTTGATCTCATTATATACATAGGTTATACATATTATGTGTCTTATTATCTTCTGGATTTAATTTCCAATACGGACCTTAATATATTATCATAAGTATAACAATGAAAATATTGTAAGCATTATACTAAGGTCAGCCTCTGAAAATATTTTTTGTGTTGGTGAAAACGTAGGTACAGTTGGCGCGCGAGTGGAATGCAGTTCTGAGCGATGCGCTCTCAGATCATAGAAACAACTCAAAACAAGAAGTGCTTGTAGTATTGATTGTAAAACATTATACATCTTGTTGAAATAATAATAATATCACAAACTTGAAAAATTTTTGATTTGCACTTGTCATTCTGAAACCACTTATGAGGTCATAGATAATTTGTATAGTAATACCTATGTTTGCCTATATGTAGGGACAACAAGTATGCCATACTTAAATATATTTCACGTAGTGAGTTACAGTTCCAGTCTCTACATGATTATTATAGTCGTAAATATTTGTATTTTAAATTTGACACATAATTTTTTCATATAATGAAAATAAATTTAAAAATAACTGTGTAATAAATGCACTTCAACAAATTTTATACAACCAGTTAGTTGTTATAATATAATACGTACACAGTCCAAATTGTCACAAATACCTGTCTTAATTAACAAAACCCAACATATACTTTTCAAATTATAAGCGAGACTTAATCAGAGGATAACATCTCTTAATATACGGCGAACGACGAGTGAGATCTGACACAAAATTCCCTAAAAATAATATTTAAAATGGTAATGGGCCCTCGAGTTCATAAATTGCCGCGCCATATGTCGCCGTGCGTTGCACCTACTGTGTACATAAATATGTCAAGTATTGAGACGGCTCGAGCAGGACTATCGTTTGATCTGCTCATCTTAATCTTTACAAATTAATTTTCATTCATGGCCTCTCATACCCAATTACCAGCATAGGTGGGTGAGTGATAATTATGTGTATATATCGAGATATGCATATATGCGCAGATCTAATTAACACCACGTTACATGATTAACAAATTCAAACAATTAACTATATAATGCTCATAGCACTATTAATTTGACTGGATTAACTCTAAGATTCTGGGGGGGGGGGCAGCTGCATATAGAGGCTGCTAACTAAAGAGGTGTACATAATATGATATGCCTTACTTGCAGTTACGTTTTGCTTGTTGGGTAACAAACACAGTTGAACTGTTTAGTTATAATATTATAATTTACTAGCGACCCCGCCCCCGACCACGCATGGGTACAATATGGGTTTACAACAATTTCAATACCTACATAAACACGCTTATAACTACTTATTCATTAGAGATGAATGCCACCACAGACTTTTTTGTAGATCATTTTACTTTACACAATTCTTTCCTACATAATTTTGTTATATCTCTAACGGATTAGACAGCATACGGCATGAAAACTTGCTGGGACTAACTTTTTCCCCGACTTGATTCACTTATACTGTTTTCAATACTCGTAAACCCGAAAAACAAAACATATTAGATTCTTTTTAAATAAAAAATAAAAATAGTTGTTCATTCAATTAATAAAGGCCATAAAATATCTACCAACTCCAATAAGATTTAAATAGGTATGGATAAAAATTTCCATAAAAATATACTAAACTCACAATATATATTTTTTTTACAAAAACCACATTTCTACATTTTCTTTAGCAAAATTTACAATTCTCAAAATCGAACAAGCCTCCTATACCGCCCCAATGTTCAGTCGTAGCACGTGCCGAAAGTGTCAGAATCTAATAGGATTTTTGACACCTATGATTTTGCGTTTCCGGGGATTTGTTTTGTTTTCAAAATTAAAAATAGAATTTTCAATAAACAATAGTTGTCCATGGTATTGAAAAAATACTGTGCATTCATGCAACTCTGCTTTATATGGCTAGCCCTTCCTAATGTCCTAGTAGAAACAGCAACTGTAGTAAAAAAAATTAAAGCCAACGAATGACCTGCCACCTCTACTGTTGAATATAATATGATCAACTCGCTAAATGTGAACATTATTACCATTGTCTCTGGGTACGACGTAAGGTATAACGGGCATGGAGTGTGTTTTGGGTTGAATTTTCGTCACTTTCTAAATGCGACGATAGAATTTTCAGCAATTTTGGAATATTCCTATTCCGTTAGCTTCCTCTTTCACTACAAAATGTGCTAATCCGAAGTTGCTACTCTTCGTCCCCTTATGTGTGTTTAACCTCTCAGCTGTATGTGTTATGTGTATTAAACTATATCTGTATTAAACTATATGGTGGAAGCCAGACCCTCCATAGAAATGCCGATAGGTTACTTATAATAGGGATGTTAGGTAGGTACTTTCTAATTCCTAATTTTCAACGGTTTACCCTAATATTGATATCTCT
Source organism: Nemapogon koenigi (assembly GCA_963924495.1). NCBI lineage: Eukaryota > Metazoa > Arthropoda > Insecta > Lepidoptera > Tineidae > Nemapogon > Nemapogon koenigi. Next base: position 7,368,706 of record OZ004631.1, on the reverse strand, counting down.
TTAAAAATAGTATAAAAATCTAATCCCTCCAGAGCAGTTCAGTAACCCGAAGGTCATTCATTGCATGGATCAGTGTCTACGCAAGTCGCAGATGGCTGGGGTGCGCAGAATCCTCGATAATTTAGTGTTGCTTACTGTGATTATTTCTGTGAAATATTAGTATTTTTGGACCCTCCGACATTACACCACGTGTGGAGATTTTAAGAGAGTGTAGGTACACTTTAAAAACTTCCAAATATGCATCCATATAATATCCTATTTCTAAACATGCAATAGAACTCTGGCATTTATGTGAAATCTTAAATGGGGGGTTTTGGCTATAAAATAGGAAAGTTGATCCTAAGATAAGAGTTTTAATGTACATATCTACACTTGAGGTGAGTAACAGATACAGGATGTTTCCTGGGTAAGTACTGAAGTCAGTACGATCTGTTTATTAAACTTGTAAGAATGCATTGTGGTTCACGGTTCCTGTTCCTGGAACTGTTGGATACACTTTATTAGTCGTCTGGTAACGGCAGCTATTTGGTGATAGTCCCTGTCATAGCAAACAGAATACCGTTTTTACAACCAACAAACACTATTTAGCCTATCAGCTAGTTAGCTTTTGATATAATTTATAAAATATGATACGCATTTATACTGGCTGTTAACCAAACACATCTCATCCTATTTTTCTATATCAAAATTGATCGAGGTAGAATACTTTATATTTCTTTAGAGTAGATATTTGTTAAGGACACTTTAGTCTAGTTATTTTATGAGTGAGTAATTGAAGTCTATCTTAGTACTATCTATCTTTACACATATAATATTGTAAGTATAAATCTTTGTTTACTTTTTTCAATATTTAGCCAAAAGCATAATGAAAGAATGGGTTGTCGATCGTTGACATTCTAACATTCGACTCTGGGTATGAAACTATGGCCAAATAAAACAATAAATAGTAATAACGGCGCGCCCCTGGGCACCCTCAGAGCTCGCTATTTTGAACTATAAATAAATGTGTAGATGGATTGATAAATATAAATATTAGGGGCGAAACGAAGAAAAACAATGTTTATGAATCTGGTGTCTTTTGCTTCATAACTGTGAGTTACGACTTCCGACAGAACGACAACATATGGACCATACGCAGAATTTTTTCTGCCCTTTTTTCTACAATTTGGTTCTAATATTATATTATGGGTCAAATAATAAATTGTTTTTAAGAGATAAGCAACACAAACTCGATAATTCCAATTTTTTTCTTCACGGGCTGCCTTACAGCTCCCGAATCCATGTTACGGTTCCAGGGTATTCAGCGGAAGACGAAGTTTTCCTTAGTTTAGCCGATGGTATTTGTCTGGCTATACCTAACGGGTGGCTAGTTCTGTTGAGGTATATTTAGATGGAAAAGCCTCTAAGTGTGGTTTGTCGGATTATGTACATAAGTTTTTAATTCATAAACCCATTGGTACATGGCCGGGATCCAGGATCGAACCCGTGGTCTGCCTAGTTAATTCCTAAATATGTTTTCTTATTTGTTGTAAGCGTGGAAACAACCTGGAAAATTACAACTTTTACTGATAGGTTGTAAATTTTGATTATAACCCTAACCCTTTTGCGAGAGGCATGCAATGTGCAAGGTGTTTTTGACTGAAAGTTACCTACTACCTATTACGTTTCTTGAAGAGCAGTCTAAGCTTACCTAAAAATCAAAACTGCGGGACATCACTAGTTTCACATAAATTATACCGCCATAATAAGATCAATATACGGTCGGCACGCACATAGCCGGCGCGGGCGACGTTTGCAGAGGCGTTAGTCACGAGCCGCGCTATACTTAGACTCTTGCATTGTCTTCTGAAATATCTATTAGCGATTATTGACAAGGGATCGGCACGCGAATTCTCCTCGCGATAGGTGCGATGAACTGCTATAAATATATTTTATGTGCGCGAGCCGCAACACAGGTATGCGGCGAGCGTCTGTCCTGGCCGCCGTCGTAGCCAATTGAAATGTTATTACTCAGAACTACCTCTGTCTACTATGTGAATATTAAGAAAAGAACTTTCTACAGAAGAATACTAAAGAGTAGCATTCTAAAAAGCAAAACGATACCCATTGAAATGACTTCAGTCCTGTAGATATAGTCAATATGAGTATATTTTTTCAGCTTCAACGGGTTACCTCACGGCTCCTGGGACCGTGTTACCAGCCCCAAAATACGCAGATCTACCAGTGGATTCTCTTGCTAGCGTACCACCGCACCTACAGTTTTTTCTATTAAAAGGATTAACAATATTAGCATTAATGACATCTAGAAGCTAGAACATTTGGCAACTAGAAGACATCATATTCAAATAAATCAAAGTGATTGTCATATTAGGTCATATTATTATGTAATTTGTAATCTGAAATATTTTATGATATACCTACCACACATCACTTCTTGACACTGGCTTAATGAAGTGAACTTCTTTAGGCACATTGAGCGATTTTTGTAGAGGGAAATCTTATGGATTCGCGACCTGTGTTCGCGAAATGTTTTCGGCACAAGACCGAGTATTCTCGACCCGAGAATGTCCGGGCCGGTGTTCGTGTACTGTGTACTAAGTATGCCTTGGTCGGGCATTTTTGGCTGCGGATTTATTACCGGCAATTCTTCGGTCCGGACACAGATACATTTATATGTGATATGATCGCTAGATGTCGTTATTATAGGTACGTTATACTTATATACTTATAAATTAAGAAACACTGTTCATCATAGTTTTAAGTTTTCACTTCTATCGGCAATCCCCATGACTGTCTATGCCTTTTTTTAATAGAATATCATCGAGCTGTCAAGTGGTGCAGTATTCGATGTATTTCATGGTACATAATTCATTATAATCACATATTAATCCCCCAAAATAATTAAAATAGCATCGTGTATAAAACGACATCCCTAAAAAGCTTTACAAATAAATTAATAGGAAAATTAATTCGTGCGATGATCCCACATAAATGAACGATTGCACATTAAAATTGCAAATTGCATGTTTAAATTGATACAATTCGACAATTGATTACAATATTCACAGAGAGCAGACGCGTCGATTCATATCGAGTAGACAGGACGGCGGCGCGGCGGACGCTTTTCATTTGGAATGTTAAATTAAATTTCCATGAAACAAGATTGAATTTTTGCAATCAGCGCCAAGTGTATATACAGCAGCTGTGTGACGATATGTATTATTTCGTGTCTATAAGAGTAGATATTATGTATATCCTATGGGAGTATTTTAAAATCAAAATGTTCAGGCAGTGTTTTTTGCTGATAGAATAATAATAAGGGTTTGACTCTAACCTCACTAAACTCACCGAATGGTTCTACAGTGTAGGTAGGTACCTAGGCGTAGTTCAACTTATCACAAGACATGTTTCTGTGATTAAATTTTATGTATGTATACCTAAATAGGATATGAGCATGTGAAAGTGTGAACTGAAAATCTTTTCGTCAAAAATATACATAGAGTACTTAATACTAGTATTACAAATATTGCTGCAACACGATGACACGACCGCTCTGTCAAGAGTGAACCGACAAGGAAGAAGAATTACGAATTATTTCGATTTTTATGAACGTGGTTTAAAAATTAAAAAACTTATATCTCTCAAAATATTCACATGATTAAAAAACTATATTAGTAACCTCTATAGCATTTTAAGAGAGCTATTCAAAAATATACCACATGATGGGGTATACGAAAAACAATTTTTATTCTCTAGTCCCACCCCATCACCCACACAAAGAGTCACCCTTAAAAAAAGGAACTGATCTCAAGAATCGATCGAAAGACGGACGGAACCCTAAAATGCGATAGTTGGAAATTTCACAAAGAGAGTTAAATGGCCGGAGAGTAGGCTATTTTTTATCATGGGAATATAACTCACGCCGTCTGGAAAATTCTTATTAGATTTTTAACACATTTCAAAAATGTCCACTAGCTAGTTTTACATATTTTCACTGGTTGCTTTACGACTTCATGCTGTGCCCTAGGGTATCCAGTGGAAGTAAAGTCATCCTTATTTAACCGATGACATTTTTACGCCACCTACATAAGTGGGCCAGTTCTGATATCGAAAAAGTTCTTGATAAGTTTTAATTTAAAAAATGCTAATAGACATGACTGATGTAGCTTACGAAATATTAAGCTATATCTCTTTAGTAAAATCCGACTCACTCACTCAAAGACATGCAAAAAGTTAGCGCAAGTTTTAGTTTTTAGTTAGCAACATTATCATGGAACACCGGTGACCGCATCGACCGCCGCCAGCTCGGCTTAGCTAATTTACAATTTAATTATCAGTCGGGATGATGCATCGTTAGCGCGAGCCAAACCGAGTTTATGCGACTAATCAATTGTTTGACGCGGCCGCTGCAATCACGCGCGACCGACCAAGCTACCTACTACTGACTGGAAATACCGCTAATTTGTATTACACATTAGACTTTTAATCTATAGAATTCTAGTAAATTTAACTGTTACCCAAAAAATATCTATATTTCGCAGAAGTTTCTTATTAAATTCTACGATGTCAATTCGTCTGTTACAACACTCTATCGTTATCAGAAGACCCTATCGCTCTGTCAGTAAAATTAAAACTAAACGCATCCTCGAGATTCTAGACTGCATTATGATCTACATCTCTCTAGGAAATATGTATGTGCATCAAAAATCTCTCTATAGACATATTTCAGCAACGCTCAGCTGTTAGAGAATTAAGTCGGGGGAAAAGGGAAGTTCATAGCCTAATCCTTTAGAGATAATAATACAATACCTTAAAAGTTAGCTGTGTAGTATGACAGGGTCTACAAATAATTGGCCAAGTTGCAAGTACGACTCGCGCGCTGAGGGCTCCTATTATGTTTTCGGCAAGAAAGGTCCTATATTCCCTATTTTTTTTTATTCTTGACTCAGTAGTATCGGAGATAAGGGGGAGGGGGGAAAGCGGTCAAGATTATGTACGCTATACGTCCGTGATTGGGTCATGAAACTCTATATATATTATGTTACCAAGTTTCAACATTTGTCGTCCAGTAAATTCGGAGAAATAAGCTGTGACAGACGGACAGACATACACATGAGTGATCCTATAAGGGTCTCCGTTTTTTCATCGGAGATGTTCGGAACCCTAAAAAGTCGTGATATAATTATATCTCTCTTTATCAAATAAGTAATAATAAACGTGTTTACAATTTAAATTACGCAGTATAAACAATTCATTGTTCGTAAAATTAAAGTACTTGCGAAATAATAATAATAACATATGTTTTAATATTTAAGACGACATACGTTCAATTAGTCAAAAACAATGCGACGCACTGATTAAATATAGATTTAATCGAGGTGTTACTATGGATTTATGCATTCAAATATTCGACAGGTGCCAAGTGTGTCGATAGCCGACCGATGGCTGATGACTAACGATGGCCCAAATTTTATTTCAAATGTCAAATAATTTGAGCACCTGCCCTGCACCCAACGCTACAAATGCAATGATAGATTGATATTGATGCGGTAATAGCTCTTTTTATAGACATAGGGTTGTCAATTTTTAATTTAGTATTTTATGACATACTTTACAACAATCTACGATGGTGGAATAATGGCCGTCCATGGCGTGCATATTTAAATCAAATTAAACATGATTTATTAAAGAACGTGAATGTATGGAATAGTTGTCAAATCAAATCTAATCAAATCAAATCAAATGTTTTATTTGCAAGGTCTTAAAATTATGGTGAGTATAGACATGTATTCAACCTACAAGTAGGTGTGCAAACGTTAGGTATATTTTGACTCTAAAAATATTGTTTACTGCAATTTTAATAATTTTCCGCAATTTCGATGTAACAGTTTCGTGACACATTTATTCATTTATCTCATACAAGCAATGTTCGAGGAGTCATTTTGTGAATTTAGATTTAAAGTTATTTCCATTCAGCATTCAGCCATTTGTTACGATCATGACATACCTCTTTCGCTTCTTTTATATTCATCATACCTTTCATACATGCTCGGCTATTGTGTGTACTTTTAATAATTAAATATTTTTTATACGTTCAATAAAAGTACACCTATTTTACAAAGTTTACTATTTAAAAAAAAGCTATATTTACCAAAAAGTTCATTACCATGCAGTTGCACTTTATATTTTTTATAGAGTAGTTTTAACCGTTATGACAACCATGATTAATTAACGACATCCATTCTAAATTCAGATCAAGTCTCAATTAATCACTCGTACGACAATATAACTAATATCTTGCATTCTACATTCTAAACGTAGTTTAAATAGGTATGTATATTATTGCTTCAAATCTAAAGGTGCGTCGGTGGCAGAGTGGTTAAGACGTCTGGCAGACCACGGGTTCGAGCCGGGATCCCGGCCATGTAACAACGGGTTTTCTTAATTAAAAACTTTTGTACGTAGTCCGACAAACCACACCTTTTCCATCTATACCTTAACAGAACTGGCCACTCGTTAGGTATAGCCTCACAAATACCATCGGCTAAAAGAGGTGTAAGGCAACCCGTGAAGAAAGAAAAAAAAATCTAAAAAGTTTTCAAATAATATGTAAGTAGGTAAAGAATTAAAGCATTATAACAATAGCACGTCTTACGTTAGTCTCAGAAATTCGCTAATCCCCGTCGCTACCGTTACATAAGTCGAGCGAGCTGAATATAAATGTAAAACACAATAAATTTCATGCCCCGTAGGAAATGAATATTCATCACGAAATCGCCATACATATTCTCCTCTACAACAAAACTTTGTTTCCTTATGAATTATATTTATTTTAGCGAAATTAAACCTTATTGCAATATTCAAAGCGTTATAATTTCAGAAACATTTGAAGAACTTTTGCTTTGAGATTGGTGTTAAAGCGAGCGGTTCTCGTAAATTTCAACATATAGTAAAGTGATTTACGAATAATTGTTGTGTTGGCGTATAACTAGAGAAATCTTTCCGCTGCTTGCCGCCGCTTAATTTATATATGAGGCTTAGGTAATTCGCGGCCTACGAGTAATTGCTTTACAGAACAATAGCTTTTGTCATAGCCTTATCTTGTACACCACGTTTGTCTCTCTTAAAGTGCCTTCTTGAACACAATAATTTTCAAATAAACATCAAGTTCATTACATATTTAAAATTCAAATGGTATTTTATGTTCATTTGTGTTTTGTGTTTGTCCCTATGTTTACAATTAACAATTGAGAATTTTAATATTGTATCAAAGGTCTCTATTATTTATAAGTTTAGATAGATATAAAATTTTTACTATTTTAACATAATTTGGTGTTAAATGTTAATTGAATTTAATGATCTACTTTTGTTTAAATTTTTTAATAAAAATAAAACGTTGACGTTGTAATTATACTTGTGAATTCAAAATTTCAATACCTATTTATGCGTCTGTAAATTTATTTATTGGATGAAAATTTACTTGAAATGAAAATTGAATAGTCCCCTTATATAATGGTCTGACTGGTATTATACTAAATAATAAGTCAGGCCATTGTTTTTGGTTTCAATGACGATTAAATAAATTTAGATATTTTCATTAGGATCCTATCTTCCTTACGCTTGCGAAGTAAAATAATACAGAATTACGCAGAGTAATTTAGGTCCTTCATAAAAATCAAAGCACTTATGCTCTTTTCTATCTATCCATCATCATGCCGTTTATCCCAAGAGGGGTAGGCAGATACAATCGAATGCCATTTTGCTACGATCCTGACATACCTCTTTCGCTTCTTTTATATTCATCATACGTTTCATACATGCTCGGCGATGGTGTGTACTTTTATAATTGCCTTCGATCAATTTTTTTTATATGTTAAATAAAAGTAGGTAGGTACACCTAGGTCGTTCGCTTTTCACTTTTTTTTAAAGTATCCGCCTCAAACCCTCAAACTCCTAACTTCAAATCAGCCCACCATCTTATAAGCAGATATACGTGCGTTCGTACGCAGCTATTCGAGCATAATCAGCATACCGTCGACATTAGTGAAACATTTAATAGGAACATGTGTTTATCGCAACATGCGAATCAGCCTAAGGCGAATTAGTTCTCGCACAATGCAATTTGAATGCACATTACACAACGGACGAGGTACAGCTTTTTATTGCGGCATCGCGCGATCTTATCTCCGAACTGCCACTTCCAGCGAGCAAATTTCAGATTCTCCAGGACTTCACCGGTTTTGTACTTTACTGCTACATATCAAGGAAACTTACAGCTTGACACTGATCTTATATATAGAATCAATACCATATACCGCTCATACTAGCGACTGGGGCCGGCTTCGCCCAGGAAATTGTAGGTTAAACCTAAGTAGGTAATATTCCCGTGGCTGTAATTTGCCTCTCCCCGCCCGCTTTCGCGGTATAAAAAAGTAGTATATGTCATTCTCTGACCCCTAAACTACCACTATTCAAAAAATCATGTCGATCCCGTAAAAAACAAAAACAAATCTATCCCACGGGAACCATACATTTTCCGGGATAAAAAGTAGCCTATGTGCTATTCCAGACTGTAATCTATCTCTGAGCCAAATTTCATCCAGATCCGTTCAGCCGTTCTGGCGTGATTGAGTAACAAACAAACATACATCCATATAATATTCGTGGGATGGACTAGTGATGTATTATAGTAACGTAGTCACACGGTCGGGCGCTTTCTTGTTTTTCAAAAGTCCAACATAAAGTTTGCAATAAAATTGAAAACATTTTGTTGCCTTTTAAATAAGTTTCCTTTTCATCGGGACCATGTTCGAGCGATTTTGATCTCTATTCTATAATGTTTAATATGCACAATTTCGTTCAGGCAACTTGTATGGAGATCATCACTCGGTCGATAAGAAGCGTTAATTTTACGAGCCAGTGATAATTTGCTAACTTCCGACAGAAATCACCCTAGTTTGATCGTTCCAAGCACTTGCCGCATAAAATTACTTTTTAAAGTGAATCGTGATCATTTACATACATTTTTAATTTAGTTTTAATTCGCATTCCCAGCATTACATGCGTTTAATGACAGGTTTGTGATCGTATTCATGAAACAAATTCTGACCGGACATTTGTCTCGACATTTCATTGCTGTGTTAAGTGTTTGTATGCAGTGTTCCTCTTTGGGCCAGCGTCGGGTCGGCTCACAACTGAGAAGTAGCGGGTTCGATCCCCACACCGACCATGTATCAATGGCTTTTTATTAAAAAAAATCTATGTACATTATCCGACAAACCATACAAAGAGGCTTTTACATACCTCAACAGAGCTGGCCACTCGTTAGGTATACCCACATTTTAGGTTCTCGCCCCAAAAGGATTGGGGAATGAGCCAAGGCGCCGAAATACCTAGTTATGACTGAAACTTTTATTTGAAACCTATAGAGCTAATATGTCAGATATGTTATAATTTAATGTAATTTTATTTATAAATTTGTTTTAGATTTTATAATTGTATTAAGTCTATTTTAAGGTTTTTATATTATATTCTTTTTTTATGTAAGTAATTATTGAACAAAAAAAAAAGAAAATTAAATGTAAATACTAAAGATAAAACAAATAAGTGTAGGTATCCTAAAATATGTAGGCTTGTTTTGTCTATTCCGACAAGGGCAGAGATGTAGCATGGAAATATCGTAAAGTATAGCAAAGTCAACACCTCGATTAGTGTTGCAATGTCTGCGCACGCGCAAAACAGGTACTAAGTTACGAGGAACACTGGCTGGAGTAGACGCCGGACAGATTTGTGAGGGAAGCTCGGCCGCTGCCCCGCACAAGGTCGTGCGATCTGACACCGCCATTACTAATACATATACCTAGCTAAATATAATATTATATATACAAATATACACTGTGCGGTAAGAGAACCGTCGTGGATAACAACCGCAACCCAACCTAACTCGGCCATCAAATCTAAAACTCGTCTTGTTTTTTAATAACAATACGCAAAGCTCTTAATTCCATGACGGTTCTCTTTCCGTACAGAATTTAGAAGTAACCATAGAAAAAAAATGACTCACCCAAACATGCTGGTCTCGATGTATTAGCAGGACGTGCACGACACTGTAAGAGAAAATAACCATTGAGTACGAGTAGTTATAATAAGAGATTAGCAGGTGCTCTTAACTGCGTACGTCTATACTAAAGGTGCCCACTCATTCGTCCAATCGTCGGCGCGCCCCCATACGGTCCACCGAAATCGACCACAGACTCGTCCAATTCTTATCGCGCGGCCCACCATCCGTTTTCAAATCGCTGTATTTGTGGTTGATTTCGATGACCGGAACGATCTCTCTCACACACACACATCCACACGCCTTTGTTTAATCGAATCTTGTGTGTCTGTGTGGGTAAGTGAATTGCATGTGATCTAGATCGTATGATTTACATTGCTAATGGCCTGTCTTCAATCTCGATCATACAGCGGCCGGACCGAAAATTTTCTGTGAGATAACGGACCAGTGCGTGGTCTACTTAAGTAGTAGGTAATAGAAATCCACAAATTTCTTCAAAAAAGCCCATTTTCTATTTTTAACTGACTTCAAAAAAAAGGAGGAGTTATTTTTGTATTTATATTACGCGTGTGCGATACAGGGACCGTATTAAAGGCTTGCTAGGACGCACTAGTTGGAATAAGATAGCAGGAATCTCTGACCTGATAATAGTGGACTGTTAGCTGGTTGATCTCTCTTCTTCAGTGGTACCACGCGTTTACTTTCTGCTCTCGAATCGTGGTTCTTGCGGGAATGTCCCGTAATCCCGTTACATGCGGGTGAGAAATATATTGTTGCACAGTGCACAATAGGTCGGAGACAATAGAAAAGTGGATATTATTATAAAAAAGGGTAGTTGGGGAATAATGTAAATTTAGCCGATCACGGTTGCCAGACGAAAATATACCGCGAAAGGGTAACAAACAACGCGATTACTCCTCCAATTGTGAACTGTTTTTGAGGGTTTCTTTTTTAATCGACAGAGATATTTTGAGACCATTTTCGTTTCCAGTAGTTTTCAGAAATTTTAAAAATAATTTGAAAAAAATTTAGTCATAACTCGATGAAATGCAGTGGCGTGCCTATTAGCATTTAAAAGCAAAGCAAGCCGATACTTACATTTTTTAGGTTATCTAGGTACAAAAGTTTGTCGACTCTGCACTTTTCACATTCACCATGGAAAAAACCTCACCAGGTTTGGTGTGTTGCTTTAGTCAGGTGTGTGCACAAAAATAAAAGCAAATAGGTACCTATTACTTAGGTAGATTCGTAGGGTATATTAAATTAAAATTAAACAAAATAAAGTAACATATCAAAAAAAAACACTAGGTAAACAAATATGAAGTTGAATAATTTCACCGCACCGTTTCGCGAAGTTCACTATAAAAATAGATACGAACAATAATACATTTAAGGTTAGGACAAGACACATAATTATATGTGCAAATAAAACAAACCCCCGTTGCAAGTCAACAAGTTCGAGCGAGACAAATACTGTGGGGTTAGCATACATTTTGACAGCGACACTTTCGTTTCGGTCGAATGGCCTTGAACAGGCCAAAACGTTCATGTCCAACAAGGACCGGCCAGAGATAGCCCGGGGCCGAGAGGTCCGGCCCAACAATGTGCGGGAAAATTCTGTGTCCGGCCAAGCAAATTGCTCGGCATTCTTGTGCAGGGCATGCCCGGTCCGGGCTATCTCTGGCCGGTCCTTGTTGGACATGAACGTTTTGGCCTGTTCAAGGCCATTCGACCGAAACGAAAGTGTCGCTGTCAAAATGTATGCTAACTCGGCAGAGGTCTTAACTCAACTGACTGATCAATTCATTCAATGACGTAACATATTTTGTTTTTAAATATATTGGAAGACTCTGGATTCCTATCCTTTGGGGCACACTTTTATTGAGTTTTTTTTTGCAATTGTGTGTATTAGTTTAGGAATAGTATTGACGTGTACCTATATGAAGGTACCGTCACCCGTCACTGATGAAATGTATGCCGATTTCGATGATTCATTCTTGTAATCTATACTAATAATAAAGCTGAAGAATTTGTATGTTTGTTTGTTTGTTTGTAAATCCTTTCTTAGTGAACGCCTCTAAACTCTCCAAATTTCACGGTCCTTAACTTACATACATGTAAAAGATTTTCCTTCGTCACTGAAAAAAATTGTCTAAACATATTGTAATCGTAGGTCATAATTATGCTTACTTACGTAAAATAAATGTGCATCCAAATAATCTCTCTTCTGCATCGATGCCCTTAGTTAGACATTAGAGGTATCTAAGTATAAAAAACTTTAGGTATAAAGAAAATGTTCTAATTGGATTCCAAGTGTTCTTATTAACATTTTTTTCAGTGATAGTTTAATATAACTGTGTATTTTATCAAGAAACTTTTTTTACAATTCAATAAAACTGTGGTTCAAGTTGAATTTATTAACAATTTTAATGAAAGTGACATTCCAATTAGTACCTTAAAAGTATACTTAAAACTGTAGAAAACTTGACTAGGGTACTTTAGGTCTTCAACAATAGGCAATTATTTCCACGACATACTTTTTATTAATTGTCCGCTTGTGCTCCGTGGGCCTTTGTATTTTAATTTTGACAAATTCTCAGCTCTCACAGAAGAAAGCACTCACCTACCAGGTTTGGCTTTACGGGAGGTCACTGAGGTATGTCAGTCATTCAATGCTAACAAGAAAATTACTTTATTAAAGATCCAGTTAAGATTTTATATTGAGAACGCATTTATTTTAATATAAAAACTGACACGCATGCGCTGCACTAAACAATAAACCTGGTCCTGTAAATATTACACAATGCATATATTATTGAAAACTAATTCGAATTCATATAAAGAATACTCCTATAACAATAATATGGTAATTCTATCATAATTATCGATTGATAAAAAGATTTTGCTACCCGTCAACAGATGGCGCTTTATACCAATAATTTGCTTAATATAAAAATATTATATTCCATAATGGAAGATAGTATTATATTATTCTAATATGTTAAATTTCATTTCATATGTCAGAATAAAAAATACACATAAACTTTATGATCATAAATAAATCACTCACTAGACGATTGAGTAATGGCTCAGTTATTTTTTAGATTTAATTTCTCGCTATTTTATTTTCAGCAAAATGTATGAGAGTTTCTATGAAATAATTTGATAAGGAGGAAGCAAACGTTTGTGTCGGATGCGACCGCGAGCTGGCTGCCGGCCAACAAGGTGAATGCCACGCAACATCCACACAACCCACTTTTCGAATTCATACCAAAAATAAGGAAATACCAGCCAAATTAATTTATCATTCACCTAAAAAGAGAAATATTAATTTCCTAATTCTATTTTAGGCTAGGATTCTATTAACATAAAATTTGTTTTTTTTTCCAAAATTTATACCTAAGTTAAGTACACACATATTTTTAAAATGGACAACTGGCAAAAAGTGGACACTGTT